>CM038726.1:29213333-29668333 GCA_021613375.1 Megaleporinus macrocephalus | reverse complement strand
CATGGGGCGGCCAAGGATTCTATGTCTGGTCACCAAAGTAGGGTCAGTTTGCATTCACTTTCCAGTTCCAGTTACTTCTGTATTGGAAGTTGCCATGTTTATAATATAAACAGGAACAAAATATTGATAATAATAAACTAAGTAATAAAAAATAGTAGAAAGTAACCATTTAATTAGAAATACTGATAATTAAATTGGGAATTATAATAATAATTAAAACAGGTAAGAATAAGAAATGGGAAACAAGCAGAGGAGCAGATGGTCAGTACAAATGCAAGTTACTGTACAACTGCCCCTCTACCCATTTGTTACAGTAACTGAAGGGTTTTTGGTCCTCTGACTGAAATAAAATGTGCAAGAACCTTTAAAGTTACCAGGCAGTGATATTACCCTCCAGAGGCTGTCAGGCCCAGTTGTATGTTTTCAATAGCTGTCTTTAATTCAATGAATCAGTGACAATCAAACCACCTGCCCCAGCTGCACAGACTACTGTCATGTAAATCAGACATCTGTCACAAAGAGCAGCTCTCCTCGACCCCCTTTTCACTTATGGTAAAATAACTTATGGTAAAAGAACTTATGGTAAAAGAACTTATGGTAAAAGAAAGGCTGTGGCTTGTAGATTTCTGTTGAAGGAATTGAAGAAAGTGTTTTCAGAAATGTTTTAGAGCAGTCGATGAATCTTTTCTTGATTTTCAATGTGTCTCTCTCTCTCTAATCTTATTTACAGAGTAATTACCCTCCAACACCTTGTCATACACTTATGTTTAATTTTTTTGACCAAAATGCAATACATTATGGTAATTCCGTATCAGCACACGTTCTACATTTTCTGTGTATTTAATTTGAAGACCTATGTGAAGACCTCAAGTGGTTTTATCTGGGATTGCACCAATATCAGTATCAGCACACAGTCCAAAATTCACAGCTCCTTTAAATGATGGTGAGCTGTCTGGCTTCAGTAGCAGTAAAACATCTTTAAACCATGATACTGCCGCCACCATGTTTCAGAGTTGTAATATTTGCCTTATTCTTCCAAAAAAGGTTATTTCAGTATTCAGGTTCATACAGGTGTTCTTCCTGGAGAGTAGAAGCTTCCTCCATGCTATTATTTCATACAGGGCTGTGCCTCGTTACCACTTTACCACAGTACCACCGCCATGTGAAGCCTACCATAGGATGGAGCTTATTTCCATCTTCATTACTTTTTTTTGTTTGTTCTTTTACATGTGGAACATGTTTATTGTTTAAAAACTGGAACGTTAAACAGAAACTGAGAGTTATATCGAATCACTGATAAACCACCATTATCTATATATATATATATATATATTATACTTGTATAGGAGAAGGATATAAACAGGGAATGGAATTAAACAGTGAATTTGTCATATAACAGATTGAAAATATCTTACATTCCCCCCACCCTTACAACCCTACCCGAACATACAAAAAACAAAAAAGCAGAAATCTATTGGGGGAAAGATGAATAATTAAATAATAATAACACTAGCAACAACAATAATAAATAAGTAAGTAATAAAAAATAAACAGAGTAATGCACTTTACATCGAATAGAGCCACAGACCAAATTCAAGAGATGTTATAACCTAGAAAAATAGAACGTTTTAAAGAGGGCTTGGGGGGGTCCAAGAGATTAAATTATTGATAGTCAGAAATAAAAGTCAGAAAAGGGTCCCATATTTCACCACAATTTTTGTATGGATTTATTTTTTGTGCTGGTGAAAGTTGATTCAGCAACATTATTCATGCTTTATATAATTTTACTGCTTTGCCGGTAGCTCTGTGTTAGTGAGCTGAAGAACACTAGGAGAGCTGTTTATCTAAAAGACTAACTGTAACATTTTCTGTAGTGGCTTTCTGTGATCTCAGTGTGGCTCAGTGGGGAAGTTTTTTTTTCTGTAGTTTGTTACATTAAACATAACTATCACTGTAAAGCTCCTTGTTTGGTTTAGGGTCCGGTTGTGCTACTATGAAGGAAAAGTAGGGACTAAGTATTATTTGCACATATAAACGATTAAAATGGTGAGTGTGAATAAGAAGATAAGTAAGATTCTAGTGGGTAGCTGGATTCACAAGTGCTGGTGTCCGTACCTTCATTAAAGAATGATTTGGAGGTTGCTGGACGGAGAGCTTGACTGGGCCTAGACTTAATACTTGACACCCAGTAGGTGGTGCAAGGTTGTGACCCCTCTGACCCCACATGTGGCCGTGCATGCCCTAAATTTTCTCACTTCATTCTAAGTGAATGAACGTTCTGGGAGGTTTGCTAAGCAGGTTGGCGTGTAGAGTTGTGTATATGAGAGCGCTATCCTGTACTTTCACAGAGAATACAGTAAAAACGAATACAGTGTGGTAAGTGAGGTTGGATGGTGGAAGTCAGTACAGCAACAGCCTGGAGAAACAACAAGAAACAAGAAAAAACATCATACAGTCACAGCAGTAATACAGATACTGGCTCTTACATGCCAAATGAATGAAGATATCTTTCTCGTTCTGATGTCCATGTTTGTTGGTTGGTGGTAGTGGTAAGAAACACTTGACTTGGCTAAAACCAGTTTTATAGATATACCAGATATACCAGTTTTAATTCTTCCTTTAGTTTTATTTGTATGGCACAAATAAGCCAGCTAAAACGACATACAGTGCAATACACACTAATGCTTATCCTCTTACCTGAATGACTGAGTCAGTAGTCAGTAATCCCCCATCATCCACTGTGTAGTTAGTTACACTCTATGTTAATGTTAGTGCAGGTTGTTTCCCAAGGAGTGAACATTAGGAGGAGTGACATATGACATTGGGGGAACTGCTGGTCGTTTGGGGGTAACAATAGGTTCTAATGTAGGGTTAGCCTTTGGCATAACAGCCCAATCACAGGTTTCATCTTCTATCGTTATCATTAAATCAGACAGTTAAAAGCAATTTAGGCTATAAATGCTGTCAAATGCTGTCAAATTTAAAAATCTAATGGAATAGAAAGTTCAACTCTAGCCACTCCTTTCAGACGTGTGGATCCTGTTGAAGCCTGCAGTGATATGAGACCAGTCTGCTTCCCGTTTTCTCCAAATTTTTTAACATAATAGCTCTGCGACAGACTGTCTGCAGGAACTACACTCTGGGGCTAGATTGGTCAAGGATGGTCAAATGTGAATGTGTTCATGGTTATGACATCACAAAAAGCTATTTTTCATTATTTTTTAATTACTTCATTAAGCTTTTTTCAGCTTAGTGTGGAATGTGTGGACTGGGAAGTGAATAATGCCTTTAAAACAAATAACAGTGTTTACTCGCTATATCATGTAAATAAAAAGCAGTGAACGTTTATAACAAAGCCCCCTATTTTCTTGATTTCCTAAACCATTCAACATACTGTCTCTGTCCAAACAAAAGCATGTATGTATTTCCATGTTTCTACGTTATTTAAATCCAGCAGCTGTTTTTCTATTGTGGAAAACGCTCATTGGACCAATAGAAATGCTCCAAAATTAATTGGAAAGAATTCTGGTTCCATTGACTTGCATTAAATGTGAAGAAGTGTTTTAGGCCGCTCATATGAAGTTGCCATTTTGAAGATACTTGTTTTACTTTGGACAGCGACGATATATAAACTGCTATCCATTCAAGGTTGTTTTGTCACCTAAATAATACTAGATATTGAAACAGGTTAAATATGTGCTGAATTTAAAAAATGTCATAAGTATTTACATTCATTACTCAGGTAGAAGTATAGACACTAGGGTTTAAAAATACTTCTGTATTCAGTCCCCAGAGCTCCGGAAATCGAGGTGCAGGACTGCATGGTGGTGGACAACGCAGTGACCATAGTGTGGAGGATGCCGGTGGAGGACAGTAAAATAGACCACTACATCCTTGAGTACAGAAAGACCAACCACGAAGGTCTTCCCAGAGTTAAAGATGAACGCTGCTGGGAGCTGGTGGATAACATCAAGAACACAGAGCACACGCTTACAGGTAGAGCTGCACACAGTGAGCAGGATATTTACATCCACCTGCACAAATGGGCTTGTAATCTTTTTTATTTTCTGTATTTAAAATAATGTGTGGGTTTATATTGCAGGGTTAAAGTTTGATTCCAAGTTTATGAACTTTCGGGTGCGGGCGTGTAACAAAGCAGCTGCTGGAGATTATTCCGATCCTGTCACTTTGGAAACCAGAGGTAAACTCTACAGTGGTGTCTCTTCCTGCTGTTATACATATAAGTCATACATTGAAGACCATTAAGTACAAAAGAAAGCCACTTAGGATGTACATAAGAAGTGCTTACTACAGCTTTTCTAACTCCAGGATTTTCCAGGCTTATAAAAGTCAAAACAAAGTCAATACAACTGGGGCAGAAGATTAGTTCTTGTTAAGCACAGTTACGTCATCTACAGCCAGATTTTTTATAAACTGTGAAAACAGTTAATGCCATAATACAAAATATAACTTAAAAAAGGGAAATTCATTACCTTGAATAACCAGCCGCTCTCTGTTGTAGATGCTGGATTTTGTAGACAAGAAATATTTATTCTGTAATAATTTTAGAAACTTTTAATCTTATTTTTTTAATTTAAATTCAGTTTTGTCCTGTTTAAAAAAATCTAAAGCACAAATAAAGCTAATAAAAACATGAATTTACATTTTGGCACATCACTTTACATTCAGAAAATTATAATAAAAAATATATAATTTAGCACACACAAAAAAACCCATAAAAATTAGTGCATCCATAGAGCAGCACACTTGCTCCTTGCTACTGCTGTTGCCTGAAGTGTAATGCTTGTATGTCTGTTTGTGCCAGCCTTCAATTTTGGCTTCGACTCATTGTCCTCCCACCTGAACCTGAAGGTGGAGGACTGTAGTGTGGAGTGGGACCCACAGGGAGGGAAAGGCCTGGACAGCAAGGTCAAAGGGAAGGAGAACAAGGGCAGGTACAGACCCAGATTTATTGATTACACACTCATCACATCTGTTGAGTTGTTGATCTGTTAAGTACTGATATTGTACCCTGATGTAGCCTGTCTGTCAGAGACTGTAGCACGTCTGTTGATGCCCAGTGTTATGTAAGTCTCATTGTTGCTTCAACTACTTAAATGACATCTGTTCAGTGGTGGTCCTGAACAGTGATGAGGTAGAGGGCAGCTGAAAGATGGGCTACAACAGATGAGCTTTTGTGTTTCTATATAATGAACATCCTAAACTGGCCATCTAGTTGAAGTGCAAGGTTTGAGTCACCACTACAGTGGATAAAGAGTGTGTACACAAGATGAAGGTTTATAACAAAGCCCACAAAGCTACATTATGTAAATCCAGCAACTGTTTTTATATTGTGTAAAAAGATCAATAGACTAATAGAAATGCTTCGAAATCACTTGGAAAAAAATCTGGTTCCATTGACTTATATTAAATGTGAAGAAGGTTTCAGGCCTTTCATATAAAGTTGCCATTTTGGACATACTTGTTTTACTTTGGACAGCGATGATATATAAAATGCTACCCATTTAAGGTGTTTTTGTCACCAAAATAATATTAGTTATTAAAAACAGGTTAAATATGTGCTGAATGTTTACTTAAATCTATGTAGTATTTTAATGATGAACAGGGCTGCAAGCCATTCAGGGCTTGTGAAGGCCTCGGCTGTCGTTTCCTGTGGGACGCAGGGTGTTGCATTACTGGATCATTCTAGAGGCTCGTGATTTATTAAGGACCCAGACTGCAGCTGCAGGTTTCTCTTCACCCGTAACTGTTTGTACTAGTATGTCTGTTCACTGCAGTCTAAAAGAAGAAGCAGAACTGTTTTCAGCTGTTAATTCAATGGTTACTACCACATTACATCATACACTACCATTCAGAAGTTTAGGATCTCTTTTATATTAGTCATTTTTATCATTTTGTTCAATAACTAGTACATAGGTGTTATTGGGTTGAAATCTGGTGACTGGCTATAGCATATGATTTATGTACTGTTTAAACTTCCTTATCTGTCCAGTGGCCTCTGGTGCTCTGTGTGTGGAGATATTGTCATCCTGGAAAAGACGGATGCAAATGTTTTATTATAAGATAAAGGTGATAAGACATAGCAACTGTATGGATTTCCTATAATAGAACAAGTGGACCCCAACAGCATAACAGAGCCATCCACTGTAATGGTCAAGCATTCATGTCTGTACACTTTGTATACATCATTATAAATTGTGGTTGGAAGCGTTCTCTGACTTTGACTACACCCAGATTCATCTATCTACCAGATAGAGAAGTGTGATTCATTACTCTTAATATGTTTCCACTGCTCCAGAGTTCAGTGGCAGTGCTTTACACCACTCTAGCCAACATTAGGCATTGTGCATAGGCTTGTATGGGCCTGCTCATTCATTAAAGCCAATATTAAGATGCCCCCACTCCAGAAGGCTCGTGCTGATGTTGCTTGCGGCCTTTAGCCTGAGGCTGAGCTGTTGCTCCTCGCTTCCATTGCACAGTAATACCACTTATAGTTGACCAGGGCAGATCTAACAGGGCAGAAGTCTCAAGAACTGACTGTGGTGCAATGCTTAAAGTCTTAAAGTCTGTGTAGGCATGCTCAATTTTATACATCAGTGGGTTAGCAATGGGTGTAGCAAACACCTGAACTATTTAGGAGGAATGTCCACTCACTTTTGGACACATGTCTTTATGATAGCTTTGATTAATTTCTTAACAGAATTATAAAGAAATGTAGAGTTTAATGTTGAGTGTAAGCGTTTTATGTAATATATATATATATACATACAAATGATTCCAAACATTTGAATGGTAGTGCATTTGATGGATGTGTCTCGCTGTATGTCTCTTACATATTGACCAGTTCCCCTTTCCGTTCTACTGTTCCAGCACACGCTCACAGCTGTCTTCTTTTATTTATGCTTTCCTTCCTTGTTCTTCGACAGCGCACACCTCACTAATCTGAAGAACATGACCAGGTGACCCTGAGCTTGTGGGCAGTGGGATTTGACCCTTACTGAGAGCTATAGGCCCTCACTGCTTCTTCTAGCTTGCCCACTCTCTTCTTCCTGTGTGCTCTTCTCTGGCTATTGCATTAGCAGCAGCAGAGGCTCTCTGTAACCTTCTTCAGAGGAGTGTTTTATGAAAAGGATTGCTAGGTTAGCCGGATAACTTTAATCTTTAACTCTTATTAACGTTTCTTCGAAAAGCCTGTGGTTTTAACCTGACGTTTTAAAGGGCCCTTATCACTGCTAGAATTGTCCTTCTTAAAAAGAAGAAGCATTAGAAGAAGTCTGTCTGCATTCACTGTGTAGTCCATACAGCCCATAAAGGGGAGCAGAGCTGCAAAACCAGTCTGATTTGAATTAAACATGGCTGTGATGTCATAAACAATTTCGTATGATTACCAACTGTTAAGCAGCCCATTTGCATTGATGATGAGTCCCTGCCAGCAGTCAGTAGCTGAATTATTGGAGAGGAAAATTAATAAACATTGTACTGTTCATGGCTGCCAGGATACATTGGATGGATGGATGGATGGATAGATGGATGGATAGATGGATGGATAGATGGATGGATAGATGGATGGATGGATGGATGGATGGATGGATGGATGAAAACAAAAACAGGGTAGCCAATCAGAGGAAGCCAAATAGATGGATGGATAGATAGATGGATGGTTGGATGGATGGATGGATGGAAACGAAAACAGGGTAGCCAATCAGAGGAAGCCAAATGGATGGATGGATGGATGGATGGATGGATGGATGCATGCATAGATAGATAGAAACGAAAACAGGGTAGCCAATCAGAGGAAGCCAAATAGATGGATGGTTAGATGGATGGAAAGATAAATAGATAGATGGATGGAAATAAAACAGGGTAGCCAATCAAAGAAAGATGGATAGATAGATCAATGGATGGATTGATAGATAGGAACGAAAACAGGGTAGCCAATCAATCAGAGGAAGCCAAATAAATGGATGGATAGATAGATGATTAGATGGATGGAAAGATGGATAGATGGATGGATAGATGGTTAGATAGATAGAAACAAAAACATGGTAGGCAATCAGAGGAAGATAGATAGATAGATAGATAGATAGATAGATAGATAGATAGATAGATAGATAGATAGATAGATGGATAGGTCTAGATAGATAGATAGATAGATAGATAGATAGACTCATGCCAGTGTTATAAGTGGACCTTACAGTATAGTATGAGAACAGTGAATGATATGTGTCCCTTAAAACGTCAATCAATTTGAAGAATAGACTTCATTTGAAGTGCTGATGGTTTGGAAAGTTGTCTGGCTAACCATGTAAGTCTGAATCATGAAATACCCAGAGGCCTTTCATGCAGTAGACTGAGTAACTACATAGAATGCAGGCTGATACGTGTGCTGTGTGTGACTGAAACTATCAATTATAGATGGAGATTCGCTTGAATTGCTTTTCCTGTTCTTTATAATAAACCAATAAATTAATCTTCATTGTCTCCATCTATAACTGATCTCTAACTCTCTTTCTCTTATGGATTAAGGATGCTGTTTCACCCTTTGCTCTCTCTTAAAAGAAATGGTGGCACAAATGGTGGTAATCATGATAGTCATTAGTCGCTGGTGCTAATAATTTATAATTCTGTTATAAACTGCTCATGCTTGTCTTTTTCATGCTTGCATCTTTTTTATGACTTTGGTGAGTAACTTATCTTTTAAGAAGCAATCATTTGTCTTCATCAGTCATTCCATTGTAGAAAATAGTTTTTATTGGGGTGAAAATTTCTGATCACACATACCAGTTACTGGCATATGAACATATATATACTACAGGAGTCCCTTTACTTTTACCCTTAGACTGTACAAGTGTCCATGTTTACTAATGGGCATACAGTACTGTGCAAAAGTCTGAGGCACCTAAGCTGATAGTTTTAAAGCCTTTATTTTAGCAATAAATGTAATTTCACCAGATATGATTAGATGTAAATATTCATACATACAATACAAAGTATCATGAATATCTTATTGTGAGAGAAGTAGATCATATCTTGAGCTCCAGTTTGAAGAACAAAGTGTAGTTCCAGATTTCTCCTGGACGCCCCAGACATTGTATGAATGTATTCAGTTCCTTCAGCAGCAATCTTGATTTAGCTTAATGAAGTACTGAACAGTCAAAGCAGGTATTAGATGAGAACTGTAAATAATACTGGGTTGTTTATAGAAGGAGAAGCTTGGAAAGGGTTAAATAAACACACTGATGTATGTAAAAGCACTACTTACTCTATTAATACTGTTTAATATTTAAAAAAGTGTTTTGCTGAGTAAATAAAAGCTTCATCTCTGAAAAAATAGCTTTTTAAATATAATAATGTCCACAAGTGCCTAAAATCTGCACAGTACTGTATATATTAATACATATCCTCAAAAAAATCTCAAGAAAAATTTGAAACTTTGCCATTTTGACTTGATATTTAATATATAAAGGGTGGTCTTTGCCTTTTGCACAGTATTTTAAATGTGACAAGAGGAACGTTTTACATACTAGTGGTATATAGATGATAAACACCACATTTTTATGTTTAAAAATTGGCCCAAGAATGTATGTTGGCATAAAAATGAGAGCAAACGTGACTGAATTGTATTATAATTTGGGTTTAATCCATTCTAACATTCCAAAATTGGTACAGCTGAGTCTCCGCCTTGAGAAAAAATGTATGATGACACATCAGTGCATTTTCACACCCCCAGTATTCACGTATCATCACTCGCCACCATACTACGTACCATCATTAATATAACAGGGCAGCGAGTGCATCTGTCTTACGTAATGACTGGGCAGTGTCCACTGCTGAAGATCACTCCATATGACTCTGTGGTTTAGGATGTCCCGCGAGGGCGTGGTCCGCGACTTCCCTGCATGTCAATTGGCGGAGCCCCCTTTGTTTGAGCAGTCATTCATTCACCAGCTGCTCTTCTGCGAGTGTGTGCATGCGCCACATGGCTAATAGAGGCGGGGTCGACTGTCGCCTTGCTTTGACATCTGTCATTGCACAAAGGCCCAGAATTCCCCACAGTACTCTAAAATCTCTTAACCAGGTCCTCGCATAAGAGATTATTTGACAGGGAGAGGATCGACGACCTAGAAAGACATTGTACATTTGTTAAAATATCATAACTACATTCCTCTACCTCTCTCCTGTTGGTATTATCAGTTAGGGTCATATGTATAGTGTCTTTTCATATAGCTAAGATTGCTATACACACAACTGCGTTAATGCAACATGATTATAGACATTCACTCTTAATCCAAAGCAAATCTGCATCATTTTCTATTTCCTGTGGTCTTTAAAGTAATGTAATCCCATATGCCACCCTTTAACATTAAGCAAACACAGGCCTAAATCATATAGCGTTTTACGTAGTCCCAAATGAATTTTCCTTTGTGATTTCTGGAATACTATGGAATAATTTACAGACAGAATTCAAGCTTTTAGACGGCTGCTTCTACTGTGTTTAGCTCCGTGATCTACCTAAGTTGGCGTTTCGGTCCAATTTAAAATGTGATGGGAATTCATTTGGATATCAAAGTAAAGTGGTGGAGAAAGACAAATGAGCTACAGTTTTTAAGAAGCTGTTAGCTCAGATAATGCTATTACCCTAAGTGCTATTCAGACAGGAACAGTTTTCCATGGAGATGTTGGGTAGTGTAGTTTTAGGGTAATGCTAGTCTGTTGTTTTTATGACATAGGACATCTCAGTATAGTTGGCAGAGACGGGGTTGGCTACTTGATGGACGTCCTGCTTTTGAAAGTCAAACTCATAAAAATATTTTTATTTATTATTTTCTTTACCTTAAATATCTCCCTAGCTGTCTTAGGTAAATGTAATGTGTCGAAAGCATTCCTATTGGATCAGCTCGGGATCATCACCCAATAACATGAAAACCTTTACTGTTCAGAGTCGTATGCTTGACGTATCATTTGAGCCAGAGAGAACACTGTATGTAAGACAAAAAAAATATAGAGGCTCCTTTCCCACATAATATATTGCATTTGTACTGAAAGTTTACTATATTAATAATTAATGGAGTTATTTCTACAGTTTGTTTTATAGTAAGTAATAAGTGCTGGGATGGTTTTTGGTTATATAAGAAACTAAAAGCACTAGAAACAACAGTACTAATTATATCCTTATGTAAAACTAATTATGTTGTAATAGTGCTCTAGTCACTTCATCTACTTCTTTTGAGGAGTTGGTTAGCTGATCCCACGTGTGGAAAAACTGACAAAATACTAAGTCATTTAGTTCAGCCTATATGGACTGAGTGTTAAAACCAGTGTTTCACCTCGTCTGGTGTGGTAGCCTTCAGCTGGCTGCAGTAGTCTTCCAAGGTTTACTTCTGTGGAGTACACTAACTTACATTCAATGTAAAGAACTGTAACGTTACCGTTTTAGAGATACTTGTTTTTCTTTAGACAGTGATGATATGAGAATGCCTAATGAGAGAGAGAAGCATATTTGCATATTATAAATTCATTTTTAAAGATAACATTAGCACAAAGCACATAAGTAAGCCTATTTGAGATTGCTTAATAACTGGGTTGCAGAACCTAAATAAGCAAACTTCAGACACCCAGATTAACTCCTTTTGTTATAATAATAAATCTGTGTAAACATAATTTCCAGAAATATTAAAGTTTATATTGGCCATGTCTTACAGTGGGTTTCTGAATAGCATTTCCATCTACATATCATTGTTTTTGTTGTTGTTTCTAACATCCATAATGCCTGCTTCATTTTAGTCTCTGTCTGACTGGTCATCTCTGTCTTGTCCTGTGGAAGTCCCAGGTGCCATTACTAACCAGTGTGGTGTTTTATGTAAACCATAAATAATCTGTTACCATTTCTTCTTCTGTCATCCTCTCCTGTTTACTGTTGACCTTCTTCTCTGTGGTGGCTCTTTGAGCTTGTGTTTGCAGTTGAATCAGCATGTGTGGATTCATCTTACTGTAGGTGTCATGAACTCTAGCAGGACTTGTGTACTGTAAGCTGTGGCTGGATCTGTGTGCTTATGAAGACTGACTGTGTGTTTACTGTCTTGGTGCTAACAGAAGTGGAACTCCATCTCCAAAACGAGGCTCAGCTACGCGTTCACCAGCTCCGAGGGGAGGGAGAGACCGCTTTACAGGAGAATCCTACACAGTACTGGGTACAGAACTGGACCAGGCACATTTTTTAAATCATGCAAATCACAGCATCCTGCCAACTGTCCACCCAAATCCATTATTTATACATATTTCCTGTTAAAACCACCCAAAGGTTTAGAATCAATATTTTCAAATAGTACATAAACTATGTATTTGAGGATACATCTATAAAATGAAGTAGGATTCTAGTACTCTACAGTTAATCTACATAACTATCTTCTGATATCTCAGCCTACGTTGTACAAGTTGTTAAACTGAATTTAATTGAACTAAATGCCAATTGTTGAAATTATTAATTATTCCAAACATTTGAATTATAGTATAGAAATTCTATAATTGATGTGTGTCATTTCACACGTGTTCAGGTGATACCAGTGTTGACTCTGGACAGCACTACTGGGAGGTGAAAGCCCTGAAAGACTGTAAGTCCTACAGTGTCGGTGTGGCCTTCAAGAACCTGGGCAAGTTTGACCAACTGGGCAAGACCAACACCACGTGGTGCATCCACGTCAACAACTGGCTCCAAAACTCCTTCGCTGCCAAACACAACAACAAGGCCAAAAGCCTGGACATGCCAGTTCCAGAGAGGATAGGAGTCTACTGTGACTTGGACGGAGGTACAGCAGAATCCACTTAGTGACCCAAAGAGCCTCAGGCTTCATTTAGAGTCAGAGAACATCACGCAGGAACTTACAGGACTGTACACTCTTAGAAATAAAAGACATACATAGTATTTGCCAGCTTGTCATCTATGTATAGTCTTTAAGTTCTGTTCAGACTGGATTAGTTTTATAATAGAAGGTTGTATAACTTAATCTTTAGGATTTGATTGGTTTCCCCAAATAACATTAACAACACACCACATGGTGGGACGTGAGTTGAAACATAACAATTCAGATTCATACTGGGTTAAAATGACTCAACAATTTACTGCTTACAAGACTGCACATTCATCCTGGGTTAAAATACTCCACAATTATTACTGTCAGACTGCAAAAATTACACACCCTGCATATTGAATTAGAATTCATACTGGATTAAAATTACTCCACAATTAAAAGTCACTTCAAAATTTTAACTTCTAGTTAAAGACTTTAACAACTACACAAACCGTAGATTCATACTGGGTTAAAATCACTTGACCAATTTATTTTACTATTAGACTGCATATTCATTTTGGATTATTACTGTCAGACTGCACAAACTACACACACTGCATATTCACACTGGATTAAAATTCATTCTGGAGAGAAATCACTCCCATTTATTACTGTTAGACTGTTAAAACATGCATACCGAGTAAAGGTCACTCCAGAACTTCTTACAGACTGTAACAATGACACACATTGGAGATTTATACACACACTGACAATTAAAATAACTCCACCCTGTAAATTCATATTGGTTTCAAATAAAACCACTGCTCATGTATTATCATCAGACTGTAACAACTAACAACACACTGCAGCTTCATACTGGATCAAAATTACATTTATTACACATTTATTACTTAAAAACGACACAAACTGCAGATTTGTTCTGGGTTAAATCATCCTTATATATACAGTAAATTCACTAAAAGTTTTATATTGTTGCTGTCCAATAAAAAACATGTATCTTCATTTTTAACGATTTCAAATTTTCTACATCAATTAAATGCAACGGCTGCTGTTTACATTGTGAGAAAATTTCATGATGAATGGACCAATAGAAATCCTCCAAAATAGCTCAGAGAAAATTCTGGTTCCATAGACTTCTATTGAAAGTGATAACAGTTTTTGGCCTCTCCTGTAAAGTTGCCATTTGGAGATACCTGCTTTTCATTGGACAGCAATATAAGCAGTAAAGTGATTATCAAGTCTGATGATAATATATGAGGAGTTGCTTTATATGACTATATATATATATATATATATATATATATATATAATTTGTATTGAATTTACTGAATTAAAATAAAAACATCTTGTTGGCAGTCAGTTGATAAAACTAAGCCAGGTCTAACCGGAAGTTTAAATGTCACTATGAAGTGTCTACAAAGGTGCAGAAATAAACCACTATATCAATTTAAAACTTCCTCCTGTATTGTATGCACTTTCAACACTCTGATGTTATTTGAACACCGAGCTATACTGCGGGAAATCCTATAGCGTGGTCCAAGCGCCTTTCTCCCTGTTCCTTGCCAAGCTGAGAGCTACCGGACACCTGTGGATCGCATGTCCACGGCTCCATTAACTATTCTGCAGAATAGAGAAACACTGACAGGCTCCTCCTGTGCTTTGTACAGCAGCATTCTTTTTAATTGCTTGATCCAGCTGAATGACCGCATTGTTCATTTTCTGACTAATCTTTTCTCTTTTGTCATTTTTCTGTTAATTTCATTGCAGGTCAGCTTTCATTCTACAATGCGGAAAGCAAACAGCTTCTCCACACGTTCAAGACGAAGTTCACTCAGCCTGTAGTGCCTGCCTTTATGGTGAGAGGAGGTTAAGTAGTCTTAAGAAAAAGGTGTCAAATCCATAATCTCTTCCAGCTAGAATGCAGTTTCATTTTCTTTCTCCAGGCTTCAATACATGTGCAGTAGAAAGTTATCCACTATAATAAATAAATAAGTGGTCAAATAATAATAAATAATGTGGTAATAATAGTAATCTCTTACAAGTAAATATTTACAGTGAGTGCGCTTGCCACTGAAATTGGAGCTTCTACGTGTTTCACTACGGCGCAGTGCAGAAAGCATAAGGTCAGGCTATATGTAGCTGTGTTAAATTAAATCTGACCCACTTGCCCATGCACCAGGCCGTCTCCTGCCACAAACGGAATGTTATGCCCCTCGTCTGCTAATAGCAGCTTTGTAGAGTGCAGAAAAGATTGAGTAGTATACGTCTTTAGGGGACAGTATATTAAAAGAGGCTAATGCTGAGGACTACAGGTGTGTTACAGAGGTGTCAGGTTATGAAGTACAAATACTTTGTTACCTTACTTAAGTAGAAATTTTGTTTATTTATACTTTACTGGAGTAAGTATTTTTCAGCTGACTTTTTACTTCTACTCCTTACATTTACACTCCATTATCAGTACTTTCTACTCCTTACATTTACACTCCATTATCTGTACTTTCTACTCCTTACATTTCCACTCCATTATCAGTACTTTCTACTCCTTACATTTACACTCCATTATCTGTACTTTCTACTCCTTACATTTACACTCCATTATCAGTACTTTCTACTCCTTACATTTACACTCCATTATCAGTACTTTCTACTCCTTACATTTACACTCCATTATCAGTACTTTCTACTCCTTACATTTACACTCCATTATCTGTACTTTCTACTCCTTACATTTACACTCCATTATCAGTACTTTCTACTCCTTACATTTACACTCCATTATCAGTACTTTCTACTCCTTACATTTACACTCCATTATCAGTACTTTCTACTCCTTACATTTACACTCCATTATCTGTACTTTCTACTCCTTACATTTACACTCCATTATCAGTACTTTCTACTCCTTACATTTACACTCCATTATCAGTACTTTCTACTTCTTACATTTACACTCCATTATCAGTACTTTCTACTCCTTACATTTACACTCCATTATCAGTACTTTCTACTCCTTACATTTACATTCCATTATCAGTACTTTCTACTCCTTACATTTACACTCCATTATCAGTACTTTCTACTTCTTACATTTACACTCCATTATCAGTACTTTCTACTCCTTACATTTACACTCCATTATCAGTACTTTCTACTCCTTACATTTACATTCCATTATCAGTACTTTCTACTCCTTACATTTACACTCCATTATCAGTACTTTCTACTCCTTACATTTACACTCCATTATCAGTACTTTCTACTCCTTACATTTACATTCCATTATCAGTACTTTCTACTCCTTACATTTACACTCCATTATCAGTACTTTCTACTTCTTACATTTACACTCCATTATCAGTACTTTCTACTCCTTACATTTACACTCCATTATCAGTACTTTCTACTCCTTACATTTACATTCCATTATCAGTACTTTCTACTCCTTACATTTACACTCCATTATCAGTACTTTCTACTCCTTACATTTACACTCCATTATCAGTACTTTCTACTCCTTACATTTTAAACATAGCCTCATTACTCCTATTTCATATCAGCTTGTTTTCATTCATGTACATGTAAGATTATATATGAAGTTTTTATATTTGAAGTATTTGAAGTTTGACTTTTTGTACCATTACAATACTTATAGACGACTAGTCATCATATCTTCTGCTCCATGAAACACATGTTAATGTTCAGTAGTAACAGATATTCTTCTTTAATATATTTACATTGTACTAAACTACATTTATGTTCAATGGGCGTCTATGCGGCTGAAACAGGAAGCCTAGCACATCCCAAATTTATCAACATTAACATTTTAATATAACATTATGGCACTAGTGCACTATAGGCCCCCTTGGTGCGTCCTAAGCTTTTGTCCTTAATGGCGTTTTTTTTCCCCTTACAGTACTTTTACTTTTATACTTTAAGTAGTTTTGAAAGCAGTACTTTTACACTTAAGTTGATACTTTAAACTTTAACCCCTAGTATCTATACTTCTCCCCTAGTGATGAATGTGAATACTTCTGACACTTTTGGTGTGTTACAGTGTAAACTGGGAGCGATCTACAACAGTAACTCAACAGTACACTTGTGATAGTTGCAGGGTTTCTACAAGTCAGCAGATATTTTTCTTGTCTCAATGAGTGGTTAATTAGTGTCCACGCAAACGTCAGCTACCAGCCTTCATGTTTATTTAATTTTCTAGTCAAGACAATGGGGCTCTTAACAGCAGTGCAAGATCAGATAGACCACCTTGTCTAGCTCACAAATAGCAGTTAAAAGTAAATTTGCAAATTAAATAAAGAAGCAACTGATGATTTAAGAACAAAGGACTGGCCACCCCAGTGTCCAGACCTCATAGAATCATGGAATATGAAATGATGAGAAGCAGAAAAATCAACCAAATTCAAAATTTTGAAGCAGTGGAAAAATAGCCCTGCTGCAAAGCAAGTCTCCTAAAACATGTGTAAGCTGAAAATCACAATAAACTACAATGAATGGTCCTTTTCAGGAAACTGCCTTACTAAATTGGTACCACAGGAAATTCTTAACGTTTTGTAAATTGATTTTTTTGAGTTTAAGTATTTTTCTTTTATTTAATCATAGTACTTTTTGTATTCTTGAGGTTATTTTATAATGTTTGTGTAGTCTTTTCTACTGAATACGGCCACAGTTCATTTTATATGGCCGTTTTTCAACCTCTCTGTTTAAAAAAATGTTGTTATTGTGCCTTTAAGACTGAACTGTGCTCTGTTAGAAGAGTACTCTAAATAAGCTAACAAGCTCATTATATTTACCTCAAAGTATGCCTGCTATAGCGGTGTGTGACCTCGCAAGAACTGCATAATGCTTTTTAACTCACCACACATCAGCGTCTATGGGTCTAGCTAGCTTGGTATTGTATTGCGCATATGGACTTCATGGTAGAGGATGTGAGGAGACAATGACGACTGAGGAAGAGAAAAACTGAGAGAGACTGAGCAAGAGACCAGACTTGGCTTTTACTTGAGTGCTAAAACAGATACCCAGTAGAATCACATTATTATAAGCACCAGCTACTACCTAGTGACTGCCGTGTGGTCAGCTAGACGGGCTGGGAGATTCAGTAAGGTCCTGGTAGGTGTTCACAGGTATCTGGAGCCATGCTGACTGCAGTGCATCCCACAGCTGCTGGAGGGAGCGTGGTGAAGGATCTATAGAGCCAACATCACCATCCAGGTGGTCCCACAGATGCTCAGTTGGGTTAAAATCTGGGGAATTAGGGGTCCTGGTCAGCTCTTCCTACCAGTGTGGGACATTTCTAGCCGTGTGACGTGTCGCATTGTCTTGCTGGAAGATCACATCCTCCCCAGAGAAGAACATCAGCATGTATTGTGTACGTAATCTGCAAGAATGGATTCAGACCCAGATCAGTTGAGAGTGTCTTCCACATGAATGAGTGGGCCCAGAGAACTTTTCCCAGACCCTAACGCTGCCACCAACATCCTGCCGCTGCCGAGAGTAGAAATATAGGTCATAGTAATGTGATTGCTGTGCATAAGGATGTAAGACCAGAGGAAAAAATAGTGTTTATCCTTGCCAGTGTTAAAGGCTGCAATGTAGACTGTAACCTTATATGATTGATCCCTGGAGTTTTGGAGGCCCCAGATTTTTCTGGAGGCCAAACGTCCTCTAACCTCAGTCCTGTTTCAGGTTAGCAAGCAAAGAACTAATCCCACAATAAAAAAAAACAAGCTGTGAAATTTTATACCTCTTGTAATAAACAAATGCATGTCTATCCGCTGTCCATGAGGACTATTATGATAGTAGTGTAGAAGTGTTATTACCCTTTGCAACTGTAGGGGGAGCAACAAATTCCAATTCTCACATAATGCTGCTTAAAGATCACAGTGACACAAAATATGACCTCAAACTATAACATATAGGATAAAGACAGAAATTAGAGGTCTACAAATGAAGTATGACTGTTTTTGGCACATAAAACCACAGAGACATTTTAAATGATGTAGTAAAATACAAAAAATAATAACCTTTTTTTCATTTAAGATAAGATTATCCTATATTAGCCCCACAGTGGAGAAATTCAGTGTTACAGCAGCAAAGGGATAGTAAGGCACTCAGTACAAAAAATATATAAATAAACAGTACAGTATATACAACATACATAATAAAAAGTCAAGAACTCTTTAAGATTTAACATGTAAACCTGAAAATTCTGTTTCTCTGCAGGTGTGGTGTGGTGGGCTGAGTCTGTCGACGGGTTTACAGGTGCCCAGTGCGGTCAGAAGCTTCCAGAAGGCTGAAAATGGGCTAGCAGGATCGAACAGCAGTCTAAACAGCATGGCGCAGTAGCCTGAACTACCCAGCTCCAAAAAACAAAACAAAAAACAAAAACAGAACTGCTGTGCTCTGAAGCCACCCGACGCTTGCTGATTCAGGACCAGCTTCCTTCTGCCCACATCTTAACCTTAATCAGCAGCGCAACAGTCACCTCCACCACCAACGCAGAAACTTCCACCCCTGCTTCCAGAAATGCCCTTCCTGAGGAATATGCGATCCGGTGATGGAATGCAGATGGAGGCATCATGGGAAATGGCTGGAACCAGATAAAAACACGACACTCCGCCTTCGTCTACGCCTCTGATAACGAAACATACGCTGTCAGTGTTTTCCAGAATACCAGTGGAATACGCTGCGATGTATTTTCAATATACTTCTCTTTTTTGTATGGGTACCGTATGAGAAATGCCTCTTCCTCTGTTTCTTCTTCTTCTTCTTCCTGTTATCTTAAAGATGTTTGCACCAGAGATGCTAGTGGTTTTATCAGGGAATAGTTGAGTGCACTTTTTTCCTTTACTAATTTTAGGTTGAAGTTTTTTTTTTTGTTTTTTTTTGTTATGATTTATCACCAACATGAGTTTACTCTGGAACCAGAGACCCTGTCCCGTTTGATTTCTTGTACTATTTTATTGAAACTGTGTCGTTTTGGTTTAGTTTGGTTTGTGTTTAGTACGTATGCGTGTATGTGTGGGTACTGTTCCTGAGTGTGAGTGAATATTACCTCCTGTCCGATCAAGGTATTTTTCCTTGGACTCTGAATCTCTCTCTCCGCCATTTGAAGTACGAACCCTGTAGTTTTTACTACGGCATGTGGTTTAACTCGACTGTGGAAACCTTTTGCACAATGTAAACAGTTTCAATGCTGCTTTTTAGTCTACCCTTAATTCTGCTGTTTGTACAAAACAGTCTATTGAGTCCTGTCCACTACAAGCAGACCACCTCTTGGACTCCAGGACTTTAGACCACTTTATGGCTGATATGCTTTTTGATTTTTCTTTTTTTTTTCTCTTACCTGATGCATTTATCATCTTTCTTCATGTGCATATCAATAACTGTCAGGTCTGTCCGTTGAATAATTTATTTACTTTTTTTATGTCATTAAGTTGTGCAAAACTGGAAAGTAAACTAGGTTTCAGCTCTTTATGTCTGTGGGACTTTTTTAACAGATCCCTGCTGAAAAAAAACACAGCACAGACCAGCATGGTGCTGGTTTAGCTGGTCTCCCAGCTTGGCCATGCTGATTGAACAGTGTACTAACATCAAAACACAACATATACTGGTTTTGCTGATGACCAGCTGCGCCTGTTTGGTTTTTCTTTTTCTAGCAGGGATGCCAGATGAATATTTAGAGGCCTCACCACTACACAGTTTAACTTTTCTACCAAAACACCTAATATTATAACAAACATGAACTAAATAGAATATAATAAAACCACAGCCCTCCACCAGGAGAGGTTCCTCTTTATCCACTTGAACATACGCCACTTAAAACAAAACACCACCGCCATCTGGTGGCCAAATATTGAAACAGCAATAACAAAGAAAATACAACAACGGCAATCTAATATTAAAAGAATCTAAATTAATATCTGTGATTAAACCACGTGTTTCATTCAATGAACAGATTTGTCTGGTTCTGTATATCGCACAGGCGGTCCGGTTTAATACACGATAGCCTTATTTGTTACTGTGCAAAACAATATTTCGTCTCTGTGTTTAAGTTATTTGTGTGAGGACATTAAATCACGGCTGTCGTTCCAAAAAATTAATTGAATAAATTATTTTACAGACTTAATGCGTCGTTTGTTTGTTTGTTGACCTCGTGTAAACATTATTGACTCAATGCACGTTTATATAGTTATAGCGTCCCGGACTGTCTATGCTAGCTAGCTAGCTATTTTTTGTCGCTTTATGACACATATTTGTAAAAAGCTGTGGTGAAATCTTTGACTAATGCACTTTAGTTTATATTTTCATGTGTCAGTAATGATAAAATGTTGATATTTCACTTTTCTCTCCACAAAAAAGTGTGTAGAAACGCTGCAAAGCCACCATATTTGTCGAAATCCGGCATAATTAAACGGTTAACGTGCCAAAGTTTACTGGTTTACTGTTAATTGTGAAGTTTCTATAATAATACTATATAATAAATAATACTATATAATAACTATAATAATACAGCAGTTTAACTATAATAATAACTTATTTATTTCCATTTAGAATAAATATCTGAGGGCTACATCAAAAACAGCTGAATTTTGATTAGAAATATGTTAAGTACAGACACGCTGTTTGCTATTCTGTAAGTTGTAGTTTTACAGTAAAAACTCTATAATGACTTAAACCTAAGCCTTAACACTGAGTATAGACATTACTGGTACTATTCGCTACCTGTTCATACTAGATTTATGTGAACTAATTCAGCAGATCCGAGTCATTATCTGGAGTACATTTAGAATAAATTCAAATGTTTACTTTATTTACTATATTTTACTTTATTAAGTGAGTGTAAAATATATGTACATTAGTAAGATCCTGATGTTTTTGTCTATTGCAGTGATGCACACAAAAGCTACTCATGACGCCCCCTTGTGGGGAGAATCATTAACCACAAGTAAGTCAGTTACAAGAAGTTTCATGTTTTTAAACACATTTTGTAAATTAAAATCACCAACTACGAAAGTTTAAACTGAACCCTGGGTGGGGCATACATCTTTATTTTAAGTATAATTACAACAGGAATAACCTTTTACTGTAAAAATTTACTGAAAAAGCAATCCAGTTGTTTTTAAGTAACTAAATTTAACTGGCAGATAAATCTTGATTTAATTCAAGTTTCAGCTTAATCGTTATTGATGCAACCCAGCCTAAATGTTTAAACGTTATCTTTTCTTCTTTTTTTAAATAAAATTAAATAAAATTAAATATTTGATGACAGTAGTAGTATCAGTGGTCATACACCTCTGATACCCGGATGACAATAAATACGATCATTTCGAATCGCGTTTCGTGCCGCGTGTCCTTTCAGTCTCGCCGTCCGGCTGTGTTGCGAGCTTCTCTGTAGTCTCAGCATCGAAATTGTCTTTATTATGATATTATTCCAACCTGGAATTATATTTCTTTCTCCTCACATGAGTAAGTATCCGTCTGACAAACGATTACTAGAACTTAATTTAAATAGCATGGTCATTATTATTGTATATCAATTCAGTAATAGCAGCGCTGGCTGCTCGTCTGTCTGTCTGTGGTTGTACTGGTGTGTTTGCAGTGAAAGACGACGCTTATTTTTTCTCGTTCCACCTTAAATGCTGCACCAGTTACAGCCTAGCGCCTCATTTAAGGTGGAACGGGAAATTAGAATTGAAAGCCGCCTTCAGCTTCATCAGTGTGAGGACCAGAAAATGAACTTGACGTCATTGTTGTTAAGTTTATAACCTTTGTGGACATTTCTGACTGTTTATGAATGAGACTGGCTGCTGTTGGCTCTGACTGTGATGCATTTAATATCAGGTCCACTTAACCTATAGTAGTACACGTAGTAGTTCTATAGTTATAGACTATTTCTCTGCATGCATTGTTAGCCCCCTTTCAGTTTAGGACCCCCACAGAGCAGGTATTGTTTGGGTGCTGGATCATTCTCGGCACTGCAGTGACACTGATGGTGTGCCAGTGTTTGACTTGATGTGATTCTGGATGAGCAGTTATCATTCTCAGCTCATATTGTGAGCTCCTCCTCTTCAAGATCCAATAGATTCAACCCTTTCTGTCTTTTGAGGTCACCCAGGTGCTGGTCCAGTCATCTCAAGGCTTGACTACTGTAACTCGCTCCTGGCTGGTCTTCATATGTGGGACATCAGACTCTTGTAACTGAGCTGAGCTACTGCATTGTAGACCATCTTTATTTAAAGGCATCCTATAGCTGCCTGCCTCAGATTTAACACTCTTGATATTTGAGTACAAAGCAAAAAATGGACCAGCACGTCTCTACTGTACAGTAACGGGATACCTACCTTAAGCCCTTTGAGCTTCGAGTACATCTTAGCCTGACCTGGCACCTTTTAAAACACCTGGAAGACAAGCATCAAAACTTCTCCGTCACCCAGGAACGAACTTCCACTGCCTGTCTGTACATCCCACCCTTCAAACGCAACCTGAAGACCCATCTTATTGTGAAGCACTAAACCCTTTCATGCATAGATTATAAAAAATTGAATTCAGATTAAAAAAAATGCTTTTTCTTGCTCAGATCTGCATAAAAAATCATCTGGAATTTAATTTTACATAAAAATCAGTTATATTAAAAAGTTATTGAACTGTCCACATATGTGGACACCTATATTAGTAAAAACAGAAGAATGTACGATTTTTAAAAACATCTGAAGTGTTTTCAAGAATGCTTATATCTTTCCTAAAATCTTTTATGAACTTTTAAATGCATTATATTGTAAAACTAACATTTTATACGGAAAGGCTGAATTTTAAGGGGTTTTTTGGTAACTTTTAAATAAAAAATGCTAAATATTAGGAGGTATGTGAGGTTTCCTCCTCTTTTCATTAAACAAAATAAAAAAGCATGTTAAAGGATTTTAAAAGCACAATTAATAGAAATATAAATAAATCTGTACAGGCTGGAGTTTTGCTGCAAATCCTGTGATGGCTATAGGTGGCCAACAGTAGCAAGACATGTTTGTTACAGTACTCCTATTATACCTCAAACAGTCTGGAAAGAGGAGAACTTGACATCAAACACAGACGTCACACAACTATAAATTTATATAAATGTATTACTATTATACATCTACACCACATACAAAAATATGACATACAAATGAGTTTTTTTTATATTTGTAGCCTTTGTTGCATGATGTCCACTTATGTGGACAGTTGGTTTCAGAGCCTTAAAAACATCTAAAATAAGGGAAAATAAGTTTAATATATAAATCATGTTCATTGGAGTCTGTTTGACACACAAATATTTACCTGATTTAACCTTTTATGAGTAGAAACTTTGAACAGATATACCAGAAACATTTTCTGCATTCTTAGTATTATCAGTCAGCCTAGATTCTAAACCTCAGCACTCAAGACTACAATAGAATTCAGGAGAATAGATTTTGTTACACTGGCACAGTGAGTTCTGCCATCTAGTTGTTTGGAGGGGGAAAAGCATTTCATATGCTTTAAATTGAACTATTATTAACTGTCCATAAGCATGGACACCATGCATGAAAGGGTTAAACAAGTACTAACCTTAGTACTTACTTACATGCATCGTATTGGATTATGCTGTTTTTTTCTATATACTAGAAAAGACCTGTGCTGGCTTGAATATATGAGTGGAAAACGAAGCACTATTAGCATTAGCTGAATGT
Source organism: Megaleporinus macrocephalus (assembly GCA_021613375.1). Lineage (NCBI taxonomy): Eukaryota > Metazoa > Chordata > Actinopteri > Characiformes > Anostomidae > Megaleporinus > Megaleporinus macrocephalus. Next base: position 29,643,783 of record CM038726.1, on the reverse strand, counting down.
TGTACATGTAAATGTGCTGTGCTGGTATGAGTGGATCAGACTAGAGAATAGTCCACTAACCAAAACTATCCAGACACACTTTGCAGCAGCAGATGACTCTACATCTACTAAGTGTCTAATAGAGTGGACAGTGAGGGGGGCACAGTGTTTAACAACTCCAGCAGCACTGCTGTGTCTGATCCACTCACACCAGCGCAACACACACTAACACAGCACCATCACGTCAGTAATATATCTGCTCTGTGGTGGTTCTGTGGGGTCATGGTCATTGAAGAACAGACAAGTCTACAGAGAAATAGATGAACTACTGTCTGTAAGTGTAGAACTACAAAGTGCTTCTATAAGGTATGTGGAGCTGATACAATAGACAGTCACACAGAAACAATGAGGTGTTCTTAAAGTGCTCAGCGACTGGATGTCTGAATTTCAGGTTCACGCTAGAATTGCACTTCAGATGATAAATGAACAGCCTCAGCCTGAAGATCACTGAACCACATGAGAAAGGATTAGAAGACTGGATTATTTCCATCAGTGTCCTAAACTCTTGCATCTGTTTGTTTTCAGAGCTCCATGTCACCAGCACCGTCTGACCACAAGTATGGTGAAGGAGTCAGCCTTATGGCACTGCCCCTTACTATCACATGCATCCAGGCGGCCCCATGCCTAGAATCAACAAGACAGTGGTGCTGGCATTGCTCATAGCAACCAGTTCCATATTCCTCTTGTTTCAGCTGTACTACTACAGGCAGTATGTGTCCAAGGTGAGCGGACACCACTTTTGTTTTGTTTTCTTAACATGTGGACAGAGTCATTCAGATTGAGCTGGTGTGAAATGGTGCATCAAATGTGCTCAATGCCCCCAGCGTGTGTTTACTAGTGTTTTTATGAGTGTTTTACAGTTTTACTGCACAGATGGGTTAATCTGGAATCAATAAATCTGGAATCAATAAAGTATCCATCTAAACCAGGAATCATTAATAGGCGGACCACGGTCCGGATCCGGACCCAGACGTTGTCCAATGTGGACCCAAACCGATAATCTATTGAGAATGATTTAATTTAGACTGTGTTTATTTTAAGCGGAGGAGCTTTTCTCGTCTTTACGGTATACGGGCTTTATGGCTTAGTGAACTCACAGACCAATCACTTGCACTGTAAGATCACCTAAGGCCCCTCAGCCTATCAGATCTGTGTACATTGGGGCGTGCAGCGCACACAGAGGCGAGGTACGAAGTGAGGAGCAGCCGGAGACTAAAGCGAGTCAGAAAGAATAAGGAGCTCTAAAAACAAAAGTGAACAGAGAGAACTGAGTGTTTAACAGGAACGGTTCTGGAATAGACCTGCTCGTCTAGTTTTGGAGAACACCGCTCTGTACAACCAACATGACAATCAGTGAAGCTGAGTTAACAAGAAGACACACGTTTTATTTACTTTCTCCATAAATAAACACTTTAAGATCCACTTTTTTCAAAATAATTATTTTTTTCAATGTAGCCCTTGTTTTTACTTGAAGTGAGTAAAAAAACATTTATTAGAAGTTTATAAATAATTTATTCAGTTTAGCATTTAAACAGTAAATATACTGAAATATACTGAACGGTATGTGTGATGTGTTGGTGTTTCAGTAGCTGATGGTATAAGATGCTGATACTGGACTAAACAGGATACACCACTGAATCAGAACACAAATTAGAAATGATGATGGTCCGGACCTTGGCCTGAGGAAATCTCCTCTGACTGGACCTTACTGAACTCTAATTAAACACCTCTGCTCTAAACTCTTCTGACATTAGGTTCCTGCCACCACCTCTGTGTACAAATGTGTGTCTGTAGTTTTCTCTAGACGACTCTGTATAGGTTTGTTTACATACTTTGGAGACAAGTCAAGTAAAGTCATTCAAAGTGGATTGATGTGAAATGGTGTATAGTAGAGCAGGGGTATTTAATTAGAGTTCAGTAAGGTCTAGTAGCGGAAATTTTCCCAGGCCAAGGTCTGGACCGTCACAATTTCTATAATTTCAGTGCCATATTCTGTATACTGAAGTAGCCTAGTAGCTCTATCAGCACTTTGTCATGAGCAACTGAAAGACTAAACAAATTACAAATACAGTTCAGTATATTTCAACAATACTTGTTGTTTTAAACGCTGAACTGAATTAATTATTTATTTAACTTAAAATAAATGTTTTTTATGATGCTTTTCATCATAAATTGCTTGTTTAGTAAATTGTAACAGTTTATTTCCCACTCGTATTCACACGTTCTCTCGTTTAGTGAGAGAAGTGAGCTCTTGGTTGAAATGGTGTCAGGGCCATTCTCATACACATGTGAAGGTGCTCGTTGGTGAGCCTGGGGCGCTCTTAGTTCTTAATAATGTTTATTGCGGAAAATCTAAATCTAAATTAGTCTTTCTCTGACTGGCTTATACTCTGAATCACTTTATTCTCTGACTGCTTCTTCTCACTTCCTACCTTGCCTCCCAAATCAGCACAGATCTTGGATGAGGAGCCTTTGGTGATGTTACAATGCACGTGATTGGTCTGTAAGTTTACTGCACAGCAAAGCTCATATACCGTGAAGTTAAACACTGTCAGAATTAAATCCTTCTCAATAGTTTATCTGTTTGGGTCCGCATTGCACTTCGTCTGGGTCTGGACCCGGACCGTGGCCTGCCTATTGGTGACCTCTGTAGTAGAGAAACCAACCGACTTCATTTCATTGCTGTGGTAAAAATAGAAACTAGGGGTCACAATGTCTTCAATGCTAATTTTATACCAGCCAGAGTCACCAGTAAACCTACATAAGTTTTTATGTGTAATGTCCATAATAATATAATAGTGATGAATAAGAATACATTTCTTTGGGGGGGGGGGGGTTATTTTGCTTTGCTGTAGCCTTCCTGCACCTCAGCACAGGTTTTACTTGGTAACTGTTGAGTGGTACATTTGTTATTAGACCACTTTAAATCCTACTGATTTAATTATTAGGAGCTACTTTAAGCACCACTGCCAAGAAAGACTTGTATTAATGTTTAAAGATCAGTGACTTGTGTAGGATTGGTCTGTTTTATGCGTGGAAAGGTTTAATGTGGTTGCCAAACATTTAAATGATCCATTTTCTATTATTATTTAGAATGGACTTCATGCCTTGACTGGTAAAGGCTACCTGGCAGGGAAGGAGGCCCAGTGGGTGAGTCCCAAGCACCATTGCACCACCACACTGAAACACTCTTGAAAAGTTCATGGATCCTCTTCATCTCTCTCTTGGCTGCACTGAATGGCTGTGATTATGAAAGACTTTAAGCTGAATGAATTTAAGACCACATCCATCCATGGCCAGGAGTTTGAAGGCTCATTTGTGCTCACTTTACATCTGAAAACAAATTAAATCACTTCTAATTATGTAAGCGTCACTGCCCACAAACTTTAATGCGTCCTCTATGATGGCATGGATTTGAAACAATACATCCACTAGAGGGCAGTACAGTACATGGTGATACTCTACTTTCAATGTATGTCAATGGAACCAAAATTCTTTCCAAGTGAATTTGGAGCGTTTCTATTGTTCCATTCATCATTAAATTTTTATACAGTGATGGCAGTTGCTGCTTTCAAATGATGTAGAGGAAAAGTGAGATACATGGTTTTTCTTTGGACAGTGATGATGCACATAATTAACATTTTAAACCAAGTTTAGCTTACCTAACAGAGTTAGCAGTTAACTTTCTTATTTAAAGTTTTACATTAGCAGCAGTCTTTAAAAAAACATAGTGGTGTTTTTATGTAGAGCTGTGTTGGCAAGACCCTGGTGATGCAGTACGTGTTGAGATGCAAGGGTCATGATTCAATATACTGTGATAAAGCAAGCAATGTGATATGTTGTGATTTTTAAAACACACCAACTACAATAGCATTGCGCTCTTGTGCTGCTTGTTAATGTTGGAGTGGAGCTGAAAATGGATTACAACGCTGCCATCAAGTGGTCAGAGTTTTAAGCACAACACACAATGATTCTATGTCTGCCAGGAATTGTTGCGTGTAAACTCTTAATTAATAATCAAAACTTTGTTTTTGAGAATTGATACAGTGTCACTAAACATAATATCTTACACCCCTAGTTTTATGTGTGTCCGACGAAGTACTGGTGCCCCCTTTTTAATGACTACCACATATTATAATAGTACCACTGCATCCTTGAACTTATGTTTGCTTATAGTCACCAAATAGATGAGCATACTTTTCAAGCCATAATTCAGTAATCACCACCCATCTGTCTTTAACAGTTGATACATGTTAAATAGGCCTGTGTATTGGTAAGAACCTGGTGATTTAATATGTATTGTGATACAGCGGTCACAATTCAATATATCATGATATACTGCGATTTTTCAAATCTTACTATTAAAACAGTCCACTATATGAACAGGTTTATCAATGCTTACAATAGCACTGCGCCCTTGTGCTGCTTGTTAATGTTGGAGTGGAGCTGAAAATGTATTACAACACTGCCATCTGATGATCAGAGGTTTAAACACAACACGCACTGATTTACTTTCTGCCAGGATCTGTGTATCGATACTGTGTTTTTGAAAATCAATACAGTATCACCAAACATAATATCCCCATATTCGATATTTAGATATTTTCTTACACCCCTAATGTTAAATAGTGCTACAAACTAGAAGAGAGGAGCTGGTTGGCATTGTTGTAACTTCTTTAACTGTGGTCAAAAAGAAGATGGATATGCTTTATTCTTGAAGATACCATGATACAGACATGCTCTACGAAAGGTCTCCATGTTTCATCTGGCTCTGTATGTTACCTGTATGGCCAGGTTATCACATGGGTTTGGGGCGGGGTTCTTTGAGGGTTTTCTGCCATAGAATGACAAGATTTGCTGAACCGTAAACATTTCATAATGCCGGCCATCCGTATAAACAAGCTTTTTAACAGACGGCAGAGTATGTAAGAAATATTACATTACATAGCATTAGCTTAGCTCACCACCAACTATGTTGGGTTCTGTTTAACTCAGCTCCGTATTCAAATGATAGTAATTTATCTACAGATTGTGTTGGTGCTTTAGTTTACAGGTGTTAAATGGAGAGGAAGGTGAAATAAACATCTGTTAGCGTGTTGGCTAAGCTAACCACAATTAGCTACAGGAGATTCAGGAAATGGACCCAAGGCTGTTCAGCATGGACCACCTGATGGGCAGTGACATCCTTATGCACCTCTTTTCAACAGCCGGCTGGTAAATGTGGTCGTGTTATACCTGTGTTATGGACCCCTGCAGCTTAGAGCCAGCATGGACCACTTGGTTAGCGGGCCAGACGGGCCACAAACCCCAGCACAGGCTTGGTTCCACATGACTGAAAGCTGAAATTGAACAGGTTTTGTGGTGTATGGAGCTCTTAGCCACTGCTGAGGGGATTAGGAGTTTGAAAGTTTTTATAGTATCACCATTATACCTTCCACACCTATGAGGCCTAGCTGTCAGGTGGGATTGGGTATGACTAAATTTGGGATAAAATCGGTACCACAAAAACATTTATCTGAATGTAACCACATCAATCGATTTCATATCATTAATGGGAATATTAATCATGATGACTGACAGCTGCTGACTCTCAGTGACATTGAAACCAGTGCATTTAGTTTGAAAATCAACTGTTTATTTGTCTTTTTCTCTTCTGAATGCAGCATTTAGTGAAGAAGTTTCTAGGCCTGACCCATAAGTTCAACTTGCCTGTGTTTCTGGTGGATAAGGCCTCCCTGAGCCTGCTGTCCCAGGATGCTGTTCTACTAAAGGACAGTCAGCTTAAAGAGCCCCACTGCACCTTCCTCTGCACCCACAGGGACTTCATCACCTTCGGCCTGCTTGGGAACCTCTGGAAATATGATGTAAGAACATCTGCTGAGTGGTGGTAGCACTGTGCTGTGTAGAGTCTTAGTTGTTTTAATATTAGGTATGACCACTGAAGTCTTTTTATATGGGTCAGTCTATGTGAAATGATCAAAGGCCTTCTGATTGGCCAGCTTAATGCTTACAGAAAATCCCTATTTAGGCAACTTTTAAATAAAGTGATGCCCCAAAAATAAAGTTAATGTTATTGTGTGCAGGCCAGCTTGCTGGAGGCAGCGGAGGAGCGCGGCCTGGAGCTACTGGAGATTCGGGGGAAGGACCCTAGGTTGGTCAGCATGGATGACCTGATGGGCAGCGAGATCCCTCTGCATCTCCTCTTCCGCTTCAACAGCCGGCTGGTGCATGTGGTGGTGCTGTATGAGCGGAGCGGCAACTACCTATGGCACGGCCCACTGCGGCTCAGAGCCAGCATGGACCGCACCTTCGCCCCCTTCAGGAAACTGGACTTTGGCCGCTATGCAGGAGCCTACGACAGGTAGCGCTATACTTAGTGTGCACTTTAGACCTCAGAGAAAGATAAGTTTTTATGGCTGGTAACCTGCTTGTTTTTTGTTTTTTATCTTCACATACATTGAAGTAAAACTAAATAATTCAAAGTGATGGTGAACCAATCAATAAGTAAAGGAGCTTCTGATTACTTACACTTTAGCCCATTGTTTAGATGTTGTACTTTTTAAAAGTGCTATGCTATGTTATGCCATGAATAAGGGGTCCTCAACCATAGAGCATGGAGGTCCACAGAGAAAATATGGATAGAGAAAACTTTGTCCTGAGCAAAAGCTTAAAGTCAAATCGAAGGAAGCAAAAATCTAACTTCAAAAATGAATATTGGAGAAAAAGGAAGAAATATTATTATTGTATAAGCAGGGGTGTCCAAAGTCCGGCCCGCGGCATCACTCGTAACAATACCTTATTAGTGGACCGTTGGTACGTTACAATTTTTCCTTTGACCTGAGGGTGGCAGCAGTGTGTACATGTATGGCATGGTTTACCGCTGTGTTAGCAATCGAATTGAAATAAACTTAAAATACATTATTTTAAGTTTTATATATATTTATATATTTATATATTATTTTTCTGACTATTTTTCTGGGCTCCTGAATTATACCAAACGCCATGTAATTTTCTGTAGCGAGACGCTGCAAATGTGTGTGTCTCTTATACCGAGAGACTATTGCGGATATGAAGGAGTTAAATAGGCAGAGACGTTATAAAAAACAAAGCCTGGACATTATAGTAAATACTATAACCTGGTCTCACAGCAGCAACTGTTCTACAGGAGAACCTGAGCCGAGCGAGTTATGAGGTAGCTATGCTAATCGATAAACAGTGACACTGAGGTGCACTGCTGTGTCTGATCCACTCACACCAGCATAACACACACTAACACACCACCACAAGTGTCAGTGTCACTGCAGGAAAACTCACCATCAGAGAAAGGTTCTCCATACCATAATAGATTACGTGACTTATAAAATAATATTAATATTAAATATAAGACTTGTTGTTATTGAGCTTCATAAGTTTGGAGAACTTATTTGAAGATGCTTGATGTAGAAATGTTGTTCAGAACATGTTCAGATGAAATGTGAAATGTGCTGCTGCAGTTACAGTCAAATTAAATTTATTAGTTAAATAATTATTAATTATTCTGTACATGTGTGTTTTTTCATGTTTTGAATACAGTGTATATATAATTTATGAATAATACTTTTGTAAAAAGAGACGACCGTCCAATCTGGCCCTCTTAAAGTTTAAAGAAGATTAAAGTTCGGACACCCCTGCCTTAAAGCCTCTCTGTCATTCTCTGGGCCATTCTTACTTAAAATATCAGCAGTTTAAGCTAATCTAAGACTGTTTCATACCAGAAAGTAAACATAATGTTCTGTAGGAACATTGTGTGAACGAGAGAGAAACATCTGAGGAGACTCTGTTATTGCAGATCTTGTTTTGAAGTGGAATTCCACTGATTTTTCTACATTTCTTTTTAAGAAACAAATTCATTCAGAATGGTTTGATGTACCGTCCTAGTGAAGCACTCTAAGTCAGAATTGTTCACAGTGGGGTGATAGGAACCAGACATCTGAAGAGTCTTAACACCTTTAAAAGCTCCCTCATGGCAAGTTAATACATTAAATTTTCATAAGTATGCTGTCTGTTGCCCAAAGCATTGTTCAGTGGTAGCTTTGAGATACGCATATGGGCTACAGTGTACTTATTTTTTTTTTTTTAAATATGTGAATGATGAAGGGAAACTTGGAGGGTGTCATAGTATGTCAAAGTAGCCCCCAGGTACTAGATTCATCACTATTTTACCAACATTAATGTTACTTACAAAATATGTAGTGTGGTGGATGATGAATAAAATGGCTATATTTGTTTTGTAGACATCACAACCTCTGGTTCCTGTCACCTTGTTTAATGTTGTTCTCCATTTAAAAACATTTTATAGTACCTTCTTATTATTTAGTTTCACTTTTATGAGGTAAAGCACTATCAATGGCCTTTTAAGGACCACTGGCTTACTGGCTCTTCTACAGTACAGGCCCTAGTATCACTAGAGGGTCCAGTGGACCTCAGCATATAACATAATAGCATTTCTCTCTGTACATTTTTTTATAATAAAACCTTAAATCTCTAAAATAGTAGCATTAATAATAAGAGTTGCTATAAATGCATATTTAACTTGAATTTAAGTGCCATTAGATTACTGTCCAAGTAATTCTGATCATGCTGTTGACCCATTCATCATGAAATGTTCTCACTTCACAGCTGGTGTTATTAATTCAGCTCGTGTATCGATATGAAATGTTCACGTTGGGGTTACTTTGTTTCCTTTTCCAGGCCAGAGCTTCTCCTGACCACTCTCGATGGGCTAGACGTGCGAATTCCCAAAAACTTTTCACGCCTCCTGACCGAACATTCCAACAGCCGCTTTTTGGAGTGTCGATATCGGGAAGCTGCAGCCTTCTACCAGGTTTCTGTCTCAGTTATTGTAATGTACTCCTTTAGCTGCTTAGGTTGATATATTTGAAACATGATTTTTTTTCTACTGCTACTGGTTTCTGAGTTTTAACTAAGGCAATCTCTGCCTAGCTGTACCCAGATGATACATCTCCAGAGGCAATGGACTTCAGGATGAAGGCCAAAAGTCTTCTCCACCTCGCTGCTAGAGTCCTCGCCGAGCTTCATGTCCCTTTCTGGTTGAGCAGTGGCACTTGTCTCGGTGAGCAGTCCAAAAAATGTTCCACAGTATCGGCTAAAAACCCTGGATTAGATAATCAGATAGGATGTAGGGCTGTGTATTGGCAAGAACTTAAGATACATGTCATAATACAGGGGTTGTGATTCAATAGATTCTGATATTGCAAGCAAGGTAATACATTATTTTTTAATCTAGTATAAAATCCCACCATCATATGCATAACTTTGCTAATGTTAAGGTTAGCAGTGCGCCCTCATGCTACTTGTTTATGTTGGAGTGAAAGTGTCTAAAGGCTGATAAAGGATTACAACACTGTCAGTGGTCGGAGGTTTAAACATAACAAACAGTGATCCACCGTCTGCTAAGAGTCTTTGCATGTAACTTGCATGTAAATCCAATTAAATCAACATTGGGTTTAATCAAAGTATCAAAAAAAATTATATCATGATATTTAATATTTACATATTTTCTTACATCCCTCATAGGACGCAACAGCTTACCCAACTTTTAGATCTAGCATCTTAGAGTTGCGTGTAGTGCAACTTGACATAAAAGCAGCAAGTATGTTACATTAGTCATGTTATTGTTGTGTTATTACTTTCTGTAAGCCACTGAAGTCTATGTTTAAGTCTATGTTTAAGCATGGTACTTTTAGATGGCTCAGTTAAGATGCTGGGGATTATAGGAAGTGTTCTGTTGTAGTAGTCTTTGGCTTTAGTGTCTCCCAAGGTTTCATTGATACCAGTGTACATAATATAATAAGCCCACAGAAGTTGAACACTTTAATAGTGCAGCTAATGTCATGCCATGATGGGAGCACAGATATCTTGTTTTTATCATCGATTGCATTTTCCGTTTACAGGCTGGTTCCGGCAATGTAACATCATTCCCTACAGTAAAGATGTGGACCTGGGCATCTGGATCAAAGATTACAGACATGACATCACACAGGCCTTCCAGAAGGCTGGACTCCCTCTCAAACACAAGTTTGGAAAGGTACAGCACATCATGTTATGTGTACTCCCCAAAATGTCAATCAGTGAAGTGCGTTAGTGAGATTAAATTTTCTTAAAGATATGATTGTTGATTGTGTGTATATATATATATATATATATATATATAGTTTTACTAATTGTGTTAGTGAAAGCTGAACAGTGTCCTCTACAAAACTTGATTAATAATGCTTTTATAATTAGCTAATGCTTTGAAAGTGTGTACCAGTGTGACGACTTCTATTTTTACTGGTGTGAATGTTAGAAAATTGTCTTGTAATTCCTGTCTGTTTCTATACTGTCTTCTGAAGTGTGATGTGGTAGGATCTGAAAGTGGTACAGTTCTATAAGTGTGATGTGATAGGATAACACTGTATATGGCTGCATAATGCTGTACCTGCTAGTAGTAGTAAAAGTTATAAAACTAGAAAAGCAGGATGGTTGCGCATAAACAACAAATAGAAGAGTATGGGTCGGTATGTCTGTGGATTAGAGCTTGGGAATCTGCCCCAAACCCAAACAGTGTCTGTCAGTCGTGTAGAAGTTAGGGCTGTGTATTGGCAAGAACCTGGAGATACAATACGTATCATGATACAGCGGTCACGATTCAATATATCGTGATACATTGCGATACTGCAAGCAAATGATATATTGTGATTTTTCAAATCCTACTATTAAAACAGTCCACTATATGAACAGGTTTGTCAATGCTTACAATAGCATTGCGCCCTTGTGCTGCTTGTTAATGTTGGAGTGGAGCTGAAAATGGATTACAACGCTGCCATCTAGTGGTCAGAGGTTTAAACACGACACGCAATGATTCACTGTCTGCCAGGAATCTGTGTATCGATATTGTGTTTTTGAGAATCGATACAGTATCACAAACATAATATCCCGATATTTGATAGTTTTGATATTTTCAATATTTTCTTACACCCCTAGTAGAAATACAGTAGATTTCACTTTTCCATCCTATTCATTCCCTAAGGGAAAAAATTAGGAAAAAATACCTGGTTGTCCAGAATCTGTGCATCTGATCAAAAAGCTGTATACAAACCCGAATTACACAATCAGACCGGACAATCTGGAGAAACTGCAGGACGAGCTACACGGCGAACAAATAACAACAAAAAGAGTGTCAAACATATAGAGAAGTGCAGCAGATTCAGATTGAGTCCTGATTTGAACTAACAGACCTGTGGACACATCATGAGTTGAGCCACATGCTTCATGCCAGCAAGTAATTACGTAGAATTTCCATAGAGCTGTAGGATATTGCTGAGAAACCCTGCTTCTGATCTGTCTCCTGTGTGCAGATAGAGGACAGTCTCGAGCTCTCCTTCCAAGGCCTGGATGTAAAACTGGACATCTTCTTCTTCTATGAAGATGGTGACATTGTTTGGAATGGAGGCACGCAGGCAAAGAGCGGCAAGAAATTCAAGTAAGTGAATTTGCTTCATGGGATAGTGACTACAAGTACTAGGGCTTCGTTTGGGACAACAGACCTCAAAAACATACAGGATTAAAAACCTATCTGCACAAAAACACTCATTTCTGTTGTCAACCTTGTGGGATTCTAGCATTATAGTAAAGCTGTGCTATCTGTGATTCACATTTATGTTTTAATATAAATATGAAGCTTGTAATCAACATCCCATGGTTTATTTAAATCTCATAACAGGCATAGTAACATATGTTCTACCTTGTAGCAGTTCTACAGAGGCTCCTGCACCAAAGAGCCCTGACACAGTCCAGTCCTAACTATGGACTGGGACAAGGACTTTCAGAAGATCTAGAATAACATTTTTTTTTCTCACAAAGTTAATTCATCCATCGTAAATCAAAACGTTATTGGTGACTTGGTTACTGGGACCTTCAGTCCAGCTCCTATGATATTTGTGTCTACCTAAATGTTATGGGAGAACAAATTTTGATCTGATAGGATAATTTGCTGGAACATTGGAACCCATTTGTTTCACTCTAAATCAAATAATTGTGTGTGTGTGTATGTATATATATATATATATATATATATATATATATATAGCTTTGCTAATTTTGTTAGTGAAAGCTGAACAGTGTTCTTTACAAAAAATAATTAATAATGCTTTAATAATTAGTTAATGCTTTGAAAGTGTGTACCAGTGTGACGACTTCTATTTTTACTGGTGTGAATGTTATAAAATTGTCTTGTAATTCCTCTCTGTTTCTATACTAAGTGTGATGTGGTAGGATCTAAAAGTGGTACAGTTCTATAAGTGTGATGTGATAGGATAACACTGTATATGGCTGCATAATGCTGTACCTGCTAGTGGTAGTAAAAACTTTTATTTACTCAGCAAAACACTTTATGGTTTAAATATTCAAATAGTATTAATACAATGGTTTTACATATACGTCAGTGAGTTTATTTAACCCTTTCCAAGCTTTGTCCTTGTGGAAACAACCCAGTATTATTTACAGTTCTCATCTAATACCTGCTTTGACTGCTCAGTACTTCATTAAGCTAAATCAAGATTGCTGCTGAAGGAACTGAATACATTCATATAATGTCGGGGCGTCCAGGAGAAATCTGGAACTACACCTTGTTCTTCAAACTGGAGCTAAAGATATGATCTACTTCTCTCACAATAAGATATTCATGTTACTTTGTATTGTACATATGATTATTTACATCTGTTCTAATGATATCTGGTGTTCTTACTGGTGATAATACACGTATTGATCAGATAAAGGTCAGATCAGTTCCCCTTTTTTTTATTTAAGAAATGCCTGATGCTCTAGTCATTCTGTAGCTGGTATTTTGTGTTAGGAACTGAAAATAAATATTTAGCTTTTTATAATATTTAGCAAAGGAGCTATATGGTAGTTTTTTGCTATGACTGTGACAAAATCACATCAAATAATACACTATATATGTCTTGCTGATTTGCAGGTATGTATTTCCCCGGTTCAGCCTGTGCTGGACCGAGCTGCTGGAGCTGAAGGTCAGAGTGCCCTGTGAAACTCTGGACTATGTGATGGCCAACTATGGTCCAGACTGGAACGTTCCAGTAAAGGCTTGGGACTGGAAGAGCTCTCCGCCCAACGTGCAGGAGAACGGGGTGTGGCCCATCAAGGAGTGGGACGACGTTATCCAAGTGTACTGAGCACTTATCACAGGAGTATTATAGCTCATTTCTTTCAGCAGCCCACTATGTTTACAGTCACATCAAGTTCTGAAGTGCTAAAACTGTTCAAGTACACTACAGCAACACCACTATGGCAAAACTGGATCTTCGAAGAATGCTCCATCCAAGTGATCATCAACAAATCAATTATATTTACCACAGATTTAGCTTTAAAGCAATGAGCCTCAAAACATGTCATTTTTATTTTTGTCAATTTATTTAATGTTCAGTCGTATCTACATTATGTAAAATTGGTAGAAACCATTAAAAAGTATTAAACCACTAAACCATGGCCACAAGTTGGGTAGAGAAAACCAGCCAAGTAGACAAGGTTCTGGTAAGATATGGTCCGGTCAGTCAGGTAATATTAATGGTGGGATTGATGGAGGGGTCACCTTTATGGCAAAAGTACAGATATTACCTGTGTCCTTCCATCCTCTTTGAAAATAGCCATACTAGAGCATTGCACAGTGTTTTTCAGCATAATCTTTATTGTTTTAAAGGGTCATATACAGTGGAAAATAGTATTTACAACATACTTACAGTAACAGCTTGACCCACAGCAGACTTGTGATAAGAGCCAGTGGGTGGTAGTTTCAAATATAGAGATTAGGTTGAGAAACACAGGTGTTCCTTTAATACATTTGATACTTGTTCTTCTGCAATTGATTTTAGATGCAATTCCTCATAAGTAACTCTTGAGGGGAGAGCATGTTACAGGTGATGTTGAACAATGCCAGCAGATTTCTTTATTTGCCACATCTCTAACATGTACATGATTATCTGACATAATTTCCAAAGCAACTGGCTACTGACTTTTATTATAAACCCAAACGGTTCATTGATTTGCTTATGGTATTGTAAACAAACTCTCAATGGCGGCAAGTCATTAGGACTGTGATGATGTTGTTGCACATTCTAATGTGACACTGAAGCTGTGAAGCAGGAGCTGTTCTGTTAGATCGTGTAATTAATAGTGTGTTCATTCTCCACAATGCACTGTCACACCTAAACAATGCACACTAAGTGAAAGTCCTATAGCCATCTGTGGCCATACGTGGCTGTCTCTGGGTGGGTAAGATGTCCCCCACTGTCCTCCAGGGTAATGCTAGGAAAGACTAGTGTCCCCTGTAGCTAATGTAACATAATTGGCAGTTCTGCTTTAAGTGACAGACTGAAAAGAGATTTGTGTCTCAGAGGAAGTTTGTGCTTGCTTTCATCCTCCCAGACTGGTAGCATCATAGGAGGAGTGGTGCTGAATGAATGAAGTACTGCAAATGTACTGTGTTTAATAAGTGCTGTATATAAGTTAACAACCTTGATCTGTAACACGATGATTTTAAAATTGACTAGTTTAAACTGTACAGAGATGTGTGTGGCTGTCCAGTACGTTTATATGCATTGAGTGTCCGTTAAGAGTGCAATACAACTACCACTTACTTTACTACTGACGTTTCATTTTTGTTTTTAACCATTAAAACCTCCTGTATATGACCGTTTATGAGAAGTTTGTTAAAAACTCCTTCTGTCAAAACTATCCTAAAACAATGTCTCAGAAATCCGATAACATATCTGCAACTATTTCAGGTAATAGCTTTCTGTGCGAGAGCTTTTAGAGGTGGATGTCTGGTTCCTATCAGCACTCAGTCTCAGTACGTTCCTCTAGATTAAAGCATTTCAGTTCCCCTTTAATGTGAATCTAGTTCAGAGTTCAGAATTTACCCATGACAAGATTTGTGTGCTTGAGTAGCATTGTAGTCAGAGTCTCAGATTCTTTCCAATTGGCATAAACACAATATCATATTGTAAGTAAGACTTCCACAGTATTGGTTCATTTGTCATAGAGCAAAACAAGCAGCTTACTAAACAGATTTCAGAGCAGAAAGGTTATTAACAGGATATGTTGTTGTTATGGGCTGTGCACAGTCACTGATCAATGCTGAAACCTAACCAGTATGGTTACTTTCAAGGGTCTTGAATGTGTCATGTTATACAATGTGCCATCAACTGTTTCTCTAGGACGTTAAGAGAACTCAGTACCTGCAGTGAACTGAAGTCTTACAGTAATTACAGTGGTTTAACGTAATGTCTGGAGTTTGTAGATGATGCTAAATCTATTACACTGGCTTATACTTCCATATACACCTCGCGACAGCTTTTATAGTCTGGGGTCATAAGCCAAATATTCTATAGCAGAACGGCCAGCAGGTCAGATCTTCACACACACACACACACACACAGAACGACAGCAGACGATCATTTCCGCTCAAACACAGACCCTCAAAATGCTACACCAGAACAAAAGACACTATCAACTCGAGTCTGCTCACGGTCCTCGTGACCCTCTCCAGTCTACACAGTCCTCCTGACCCCCTCCAGTCTCCGCACAGTCGTCCTGACCTTCTAAAGTCTACGCACTGTCCTCTTGACCCCCTGCAGTCTGCGCACAGTCCTCCTGACCCAATCTAGTCTGCTCACAGTCCTCCTGACCTCCTCCAGTGTGCTCACAGTCCTCCTGACCTCCAGTGTGCTCACAGTCCTCCTGACCTCCTCCAGTGTGCTCACAGTCCTCCTGACCTCCAGTCTGCTCACAGTCCTCCTGACCCAACCTAGTCTGCTCACAGTCCTCCTGACCTCCTCCAGTGTGCTCACAGTCCTCCTGACTTCCTCCAGTCTGCTCATAGTCCTCCTGACCTCATCCAGTGTGCTCACAGTCCTTCTGACCTCCTCCAGTCTGCTCACAGTCCTCCTGACCCAACCTAGTCTGCTCACAGTCCTCCTGACCTCCTCCAGTCTGCTCATAGTCCTCCTGACCTCATCCAGTGTGCTCACAGTCCTTCTGACCTCCTCCAGCGTCCTCCTGACCCAATGTAGTCTGCTCACAGTCCTCCTGACCTCCTCCAGTCTGCTCACTGTCCTCCTGACCCTTTCGAGTCTGCTCACTGTCCTCCTGACACCCTTGAGTCTGCTTACTGTCCTCCTGACCCCTTACAGTCTGCTTACTGTCCTCCTGACCAGCTCCAGTCTGCTCACTGTCCTCCTGACCCCCTCCAGTCTGCACAATGTCCTCCTGACCTCCTCAGGTCTGCACTCTGCACAACAGCACATACGCCGATCAGCCATACCAATAAAACCACCTCCTTGTTGGTTTTATCAGCTCCACTTATGATACAGGAGCACTTTGTAGATCTTACAGACTGTATACTTTTTTAAACCCCCTTCACCCTGTTCTTCAATGATCAGGACCCCAGATCAGGATTATTGAGGTGGATCTTTCTCAGCTCCGCAGTGACTCTGATGTGGTGGTGGTGGTATGACTGGTTTTAAATAGGAATTCCACCAATTTTTTAAAATTAGGAGGACGTCTGGTTCTCGTCACCACCACTGTGAGCGACTTTACGTTAATATTACGATTTACTTACAGAGAAATTTCGAAACGTCCGTGGAATTCCCCTTTAAGGTCGAACAGAAACTGGAGTACAAAGCCTGAACATGAAGTAACCAGGAAAGAGGGAGGGAGAGAGAAGGAGAGGTGACTAAATTTACTTTAAGAGGCGTAGAAAGAGAGGAGCGAGCGGGAAAGGGAGAGAGAACGAAAAAGAGAGATAGATATAGAGAGGAGAGAGAGAGAGAGAGAGAGAGAGAGAGAGAAAGTGAGAGGGAGAGAGCACATTTACTTTGAGAGACGGAGAAAGTGAAAGTCTAAGAAACGACACAGAAAGAGACGAGGCGATAGAAGAAGAGAGAGAAGGGAAGAAGGAGTGGGAGAGATTACATTTACTTTGAGAGACGTAGAAGGTGAAAGGCTAAGGAGAGAGAGAGAGAGAGAGAGAGAGAGAGAGAAAGAGAGAGAGAGAGAGAGAGAGAGAGAGAGAGAGAGAGAATGTGTGGTCCGGTGAAGCCGCTCTTTCTCCGCCTGGCGCTGCTGCTCTGCGCGCTGGACCTCGCTCGGGCCGGTAAGGTGCTGGCGGTGCCCGGAGAGTACAGCCACTGGACCAACATGCAGGTGATCCTGGAGCAGCTTCTGGAGAGGAACCACAGCGTCAGCGTGCTGATCATGTCCGAAACGCCGTCCATTCAGCGGGACGACCGCTTCGACTTCATCGCCTTCGACGTGCCCATGAAAGCGCACGAAATCCACGCGCTCTCCGAGGAGATGATCCACCTGTGGATGCACGAGGCGCACACGTCCTCCAGGCTGCAGATGTTCCTCAAGTCTGCGGATTTAGCCACGAGGATACAGGCGTTCCAGAGGCTCGGCTGCGGCGCGATGCTGCGCAACCAGCCGCTGATAGAGACGCTGAAAGCCGCCGAGTTCGACACGCTGCTGTTTGACCCCATGATCCCCTGCATTGACCTGCTCGCAGAGATGCTCCAGACCCCCTTCGTCATCTCCCTCAGGCTGTCCCTGGGCTACAGTTTGGAGAGAACCTGTGGTCAGATGCCCACCCCGCCCTCCTACGTGCCCATTTCTCCTGCCCAGCTTACAGACCGCATGAGCTTCACCGAGCGCACCTACAACGTGCTTCTGTACGGCTTCTACACGGCGGTCTTCCAGATGTTCGCTGTAGGCAGTCTAAACGGGTACTACAGCGAGCTGCTAGGTGAGATGATCAATACACAAACACACCAATCAGCACGGAGGCCCTAAAGAGCCTCAGTACAAAACAAACAAACAAACAACAAAACAAATAATAGCATTGCAATGATTTTGCAATCCATTGCAGTATTGTTTGCATTCCCTCAGGATGATTTTGCAATAATTGTACTGCAGTAATTTTTAAATTAGAGTAATTTTGCATTCCTCGCAATAATTTTGCCTTAACTTGCAATAATTTGATATTCATCACAATAATGTTACTTTTACCACAATTATTTTGCATTCTGTTGCAGCAAATTTGCATTTATTGCAACGATTTTGC
Organism: Megaleporinus macrocephalus; assembly: GCA_021613375.1. Taxonomy (NCBI): domain Eukaryota; kingdom Metazoa; phylum Chordata; class Actinopteri; order Characiformes; family Anostomidae; genus Megaleporinus; species Megaleporinus macrocephalus. The sequence continues at coordinate 29,625,569 of CM038726.1, read as the reverse complement.
ATGTCCTTGCAATAACTTTGTATTCCCTTGCACTATTTTGAGTTAATTTGCAATAATTTTACATTCCTTCATAATCAGTTTGCTTCCATTTGTAATAATTTAGCTCCTTTGTAATTATTTTGCATTTGCTTGCAATACTTTTGCGTTCCATCACAGTCATTTTTAATACATTGCAATAATTTAGCTTTTACAATAACTTTGCATTCCCGTGCAGTAATTTGGTATTCCTCAAAATAATTTTGTGTTCACTTACAAGGATTTTGTGTTCCCTTGAAAATACATGGAATGGAGTTTGATGAAGTTGGAACTGAGAAAAAGCTCTAGCTGTGTCACATCAAAAATATGAATCCAAAGCTGTACAACCATTTAATTTAATATTTGCTTAATATGCTTCTCTAGATACAGTTAAACAAGACAAATTACACTCTCTTTATGAAATATACAGTTGGTTAGTGTTCTTGACAGTGTCCCTGATATGCTGAATATATGTATAGGATTTTTTTTCCAGACAGGAAGCTTTAAATATTAAACAGTATTAATAGAGTACGTCAGTGTGTTAATTTAACCCTTTCCAAGCTTCTCCTTCTATAAACAACCCAGTATTATTTACAGTTCTCATCTAATACCTGCTTTGACTGCTCAGTACTTCATTAAGCTAAATCAAGAACTGAACACATTCATACAATGTCTGGGGCGTCCAGGAGAAATCTGGAACCTAACTTTGTTCTTCAAACTGGAGATTAAGATATGATCTACTTCTTTACAATAAGATATTCATATTACTTTGTATCATATTTATGATTATTTAAAAATTCAAGAGATTCAAGAGTTTTATTGTCATATGCACAGCAGAATAGACAGTTACTGTACAATGAAATTCTTACTTTGCTGTTCCTCCATTGACCAATAGATAAAGATAACAAAAAAGGAAATAATAAAAATATATACAAAATATACTAATATAAGTTGAAGTAAATAAAAGTATTTTTTTATATAGTTAAAAAATACAAAATAAAACTTTTTACAAGTTTTTAAAAGTATTTACATCTGTTCTAATGATATCTGCTGTCCTTACTGGTGAAAATACATTTATTGATAATATAAAGGCTTTTCAGGATACTGTAGTGTATGACAGGTCTAAAGCCACACTACAGATCTTTAAATCCTTGTTTCTCCTGAAACAAATGTTTTATGTTTTGTGTCATAAAGTGTTTTTTTCTAGACAGAAAGAGAGAATGATGGTCAGCAAGGCGAACACATCTTCTGTAGGTGTCAATGCACAGACATGTATACAGACGGCGCCAAGCCCACATTAACTTCAGCAGTAAATCTTTCTCCAGTGCTGTGTAGCAGTGTAAATCTGATCAGTCCAGTAACAGTCAAGGCAGAGTCACAGCAAAATGTGGTGCAATAATATTCATAGACTCAGTAGATTGAGATTGGTACTGATTGGGGATGTAATTAAGTGCCGTTAAGTTAATTTTAACTCCTGGCAACCATTCAGATCGTGTTCCCTCAAAAGATCCTGTCTTCTTTACAGGTTATTCATGATTCCTGTCCATCCACTTGGTTGTTGATTGTTTTCATCCTCTTCACAGCATCTTCAACTGTTCCAAGTGTAATTATCTTTTATAGTCGATTGGTTCTTCTCATAATATTTCCAATGTGGGCTTCATGTGAAACCTGATTTGGTCAAGGCTGCATTTTGTTTGCCACCCAACACAAAGTTCAAAAGTACCCACTTCTCTGATTATATCCTCACCATTCAGGTTAAACGAGTACACAGCCTTGTTTGACTTCATGTGGAACCTGTCTGTTCGCCCATTTGATAGGGTCATAGTATATGTGGGCAATATTGCACAAATAGAGTATTGCGATACTCCAAGAAATGTTCATGACAAGTAATATCAGTATTTATTTTTCAGAAATCTGATGAATTGGAGCAAAGAAAAAAGAACCGGTAGCGCTACAGTAAAAAAATCCAAACACAATTTTTGTTAAATATTTGTATGTACTGTGTTGTAGTAAATACAGTAGAATAGGAAAAATTCTGCTCTTGTTATAATGAAACAATGGTCAGTTTAGTCAAGCACTGATATGCATGTTAAGAAAAGCATATAGTTTTATACTGTGACATAATATATCACAACACCAATTATAGGTTATGGGTCTGTAGGGTGTTTCTTGGCTATGAACCCACATCTTCATGATTTCAGGTCTGCCAACTTTGAGGAATCTGTTGGAGGGAGATTTGGAGTGATACAGAATTGAGACAGTTCCCCTTTTCCAACTCCCCTTCTCTCTCTCTCTGTTCTCTGTCTCTTAAAATGATGGTGCAATGATACTCCTAGTTTCAGTATGTTATGGTTGGTCCTGATTTCTCTGCTCTGTTAAAATGGGAGAGTATATTAAATCAGACATGAAAGTGTTAATAGCAGTTCCCGCTGGATCTTTTGTAAGGGGGCCCCACCTCCTTACTTTGTGTTTGTAGCGCTTGCAGTATATGTAAAGACGGAAGTAAGGCAGCAGATTGTGTAATATATGACTTATGGACCTTCACTGCGCAGCTTAGCAGACGCTCTGCTTGAAGTTCAGTTTGCACACTGAAGTTGCTGGTTGTAGATGCCACCATGGCAGTATGTGAGAGAGCTGCTTTCTGCCTTCTGCTTCTTCTCACTCTGGGTCAGTCTCCACACTCTGTATCAGCAGGAAAGATCCTCGTCTGGCCAGGAGAATTCAGCCACTGGCTCAACATGAAAGTCATCGTAGACGAGTTAATCGCAAGAGGACACAGTGTGACGTTAGTCACTCACAGTGCTACACCATCAGTGAGGACCACTCCGGCTTCTGGCTACAAGGTGGATGTTATCCAGGTGCCTCATACCAAACAGGAAATGATTGACAATTTGGAGAGATTTTCGAGTTATGTAATAAATGAAATGGTAAATGACAACATAATCCAGGCTGCTCTGAAGATCAAGGATATCCTGGAATTGGCTACAATTCAGAACCAAGTCTTTTGCTGGAGTCTCTTCGCACGTGAAGATCTCCTGAACAAGTGGACTCAGGAACAGTTTGATGTTCTTCTGACTGATCCCATGAATATGTGTGGGGAACTGCTGGCCCAGAAGCTGAACCTGCCGTTTGTCATAAGTCTGAGGTTCTCCTTCGGGAATGTATTGGAGCGACTCTGCGGACAGCTGCCGGCACCACCCTCCTATGTGCCGGGGTCCGCAGTTAGTACCACGGATCATATGGATTTCCTCCAGAGAGTGAAGAACCTTTCGTTTTATCTGTTCCAAGATTTGCTGTTTAGGTTTGTGACTGCTGCAACGTGGGATTCCCTGTACACTAAGATCGCCGGTGAGTGTTGATGACTTTGTCTATCAGTTAAGAAATCTCGGCCCTTAGGGTGTAATTAAGTGCCGTTAAGTTGATTCCAACTCCTGGCAACCATTCGGATCGTGTTCCCTCAAGAGATCCTGTCTTCTTTGCAGATTGTTCATGACTCCTGTCCGTCCACTTGGTTGTTGATTGTTCTCGTCTTCTTTAATCTTCAACTGTTCCAAGTGTAATTATCTTTTATAGTCGATTGGTTCTTCTCATAATATTTCCAATGTGGGCTTCATGTGAAACCTGATTTGGTCAAGGCTGCATTTTGTTGGCCACCCAACACCAAGTTCAAAAAGGCCCACTTCTCTTATTATATCCTCACCATTCAGGTTAAACTGAGTATACAGCCTTGTTTGACTTCATGTGGAACCTGTCTGTTTGTCCATTTCCTCAGCTCTAATTAAAGATCAACAAATGGACCCCCCCCCTCTCCAAAATCAACAAATCCCAAAACATCTGCTTGGGTTATAGTAGGTTATATTAGAGGTGGGCAATATTGCACAAATAAATATTGTGATACTTCAACAAATGTTCATGATACGTGATATCAGTATTTATTTTTCACAAATCTAATCAGTTGGGACAAAGGAACCGGTACCCCCACAGTAAAAAAAATATGAACAGAATTTTTAAATATTTGTATATACTGTGTTGTAGTCAATACAGTAAAATTGGGCTAATTCTTCTAACGTTATAATGAAACAATGGTCAGTTTGGTCAAGCACTGATATACACCATATGTTAAGAAAAGCATGTTGTTTTATATCATAACATAATATATATTACAATACCAATTATAGGTTATGGGTCTGTAGGGTGTTTCTTGGCTATGAACCCACATCATGATTTCAGGCCAGCCAACTTTGAGGAATTTGTTGGAGGGAGATTTGGAGTGACACAGAATTGAGACTTCTATCTACCAATTCATCATAACTCCATTTACACTGCAGAAGGAAATCAGAAATCTTACATAGAGAAACATCAGTGTTTTAGGAGAGAAGCTAGAATTTAGCTGGGCGCTTCTTTCAATTTCAAGTTTAAACTTTTTAGACTGAGGTCAGAAATTTCATAATCACAAGTACAGATTGCAGCATAGTTGCTTAACTAGGTGGTGACACATAACGTTACCTCTTCTTTGCCTCATCTGTGGCATTTGGGTTCCAGGCAGCCAAGAAACTCCCAACAACTAAGTGATTCTTGTCACTCAGACATGCAGCATTTAAAACTTATCCAGCCTTAATACCAGTGATGTACAGTGGGCGGAACCTCTCACTGTTGGCAACAAGTCAGGTATACACCACCTGCTGTCATCCAACCAGCAACCTGTTCACTGTATTTTCAGATACTTGGACCCAGCCATGAGCTTAATGTACGTGAATAGGTAGCATGTGTGAAACAGGCCTTGACATACATAGCTATAAGCAGTGTGATTCTTAGCTATAAGTAGTGAAATCAACCACCACGAGGCTCAGAGTATGTTGTCTGTTTTCTATGTTTAATGTTGTTTGTTATTTAAGTGCAGTGAGTTCAGAGAGTTTCTTACATTGTTTTTCTACCAAAATGAATGAAGCTCTACAGCTTATTTTACTGTGTACAAAAAGAGTGCAGTGCTGGGCACTCCATGTAGGGTGTTCCCTACAGCCCTCAAGTGTTCAGAACCTGTGGACACTGGACCATTTTCCATTTTACCTTCGCTTTCAAGTTCAGCTTTTACATTTTGATGAGCACGAACGGTTGCTCCCTGTTGATTTATGGGGGACAAAGTCGAAGACACTGTGAGTTTGCAGTAAGATAGGAAATTTCGACAACTGCAGTTACTATAGCTTAGGCTTTCTATCTACATCTCTAGTATATCTTTCTAAAGCTGGGTGGCATACCAGCTTCCCTGCTATCCTCTTGTATAGTTTTGTTAGGGCAGCTTTTTCATTTGAATTTCTTAGAGGGGTCTACTGGAGAGCATAACCGAAATTAAGAGCACAAGCATTGCTTGAAAGTTATTTGTGCTTTGACCACAGAAAAGCATTTAAAGTGTATAGAGGAAAAAATGAGTATGTTACAATGGCAACTTTTACACTACTAATTCTAGCCTTTCACCTGGTGTTAGGTTCACGTCAGGGTTTATGGAGCTGCAAAGTTCAACATATGTAAAGCAAACGTGCACATGCTCTGTATCCTCTACCCCTGTTCTCCACAAATGAGCAGTCAGAGGACAGAGTGAGGTTGTCAGTTGTGCGCAGGCCAAAGGTAAAGATAATAACTAGTGTTTAGGTCGTTGTGCGTGTTGTTATCCTGACATTTCCATTTCATAACAATGTATTTAAGTTTAAAGTAAAATAAATTAAAATATAACTAAATAATCCATGTGCAAAAGTGAAAGTGTGGTGCTGCTTGCCTACACAAGAGGGAGCCCTTTTCTTGTTGCTTCTCAGCTTTAGAAAATTGGAACAGGTGTATCAGTGTGATTTACACCCTTACAAAAAGCTGTTGTTCTTTAATTGTTCAGTTGTTCTTTAGTAAATATAGTGGTTACAAATAAAACTGTGGCAACTCGAAGATCCGTTTCAATAAATGGTTCATGCATAAATGGTTCTTGGCTAAATGGTTCTTCTCTATGATTAAAAACTTGTTTGTGGCAGCATCTGTCCCAGCAGAAAGACTTGAGGCAGCATCCCAGGAAAACAAAACAAAAACCATGAGACTTCTGCACTGATTTCCAATCATAGCAACTTTTGCACTCCTGACTTTCTGTCTGCTGTCTGTTCATTTCCCTGTACCTTCACTATGCTCTATGGTATTGCACCAATAGCTTGGAAGCTTGGGGGTGATATGACCAATAATAGACTTAATACAGTAGAAACTATGTTAGAAACTATGTTAGAAATCCACAGGTACATATCTGTATACTGTTCTTTAGAAATGTAACCGTGACACATGCTTGAAATGATCCACCACCCAAATAATACTTATGGAGATACTTGTAATCATGTTAATTACTTTATACAGAATCAGATGCTTATTTTTACTTCACTTGACCATTTAGATAAAGTATTGTAGCTTGTTTTGGATTATTTGGACTTCAGCATTTATTAATGGGGTTATTCTGTTAATGACTCTCAGCAGAAAACAACCTGGTGAACTGAGCAATGTGAACAAGCTACGAGTAAAGAGAAAACTCTGCTTATGTACAGCATAGCTGTGGCCAATAATGGTGGGAAAATTATTCACCACCTTGTCTGAAAACTGTGTCTCTGTTAATAACAGCGAATGCTACAGTGGTGTTCAGTGTTTTTCCAACAGGAAGCATTCTAATTATTTGCCCTCTAACGGCTAAGCTAAGCTACATGCAAAGAAGAAATGCAGACCTCTGTGTAACAACAGAGATATATGACAGCAAGTTTGCAGTTTCGAGAGCCCGACTGCCACCAACAAAGTTGTACCTCCCGAGAGAGCAATGCATTAGCTGGTTTAAACAAATATGCTGGCACCCATGTATAGCATTTAGCAGTAAGCTCTAAGACTCCAGTAAAGTGGACTGGAGCACAATTTAAACTGGTAGCCACTATGTAAGTATGTAAGTGGTCTGATGACCAGAAAGCCCTGGTATGTACTGTGTAAGTGCTAAAACATCAACAGGGGAGCCATTAAGAGTGCTAGCCAATAATACCGGACACTTTAGGTAGAAGGGCTTGCCACCTTCTGTACAGAGCAAGATAGCCCAATGCCAATCTCCAGCTGAGCTGCATGTCCTCACATAGCTGGCCCACCCACACGTCATGCCTGGGGTCTTGAAATTGGTGATCAGGATAGAAATAATATTGTTAGCAGCTTCATGATGTACAAATCTTACCAGTTCTGCAGTCAGAACTGTGAAGGACTCCTCAAAGCCAGCGTCGGGAAGACTAGGTAACAGGATTGATCTGATGGGTGGCCATAAGTCTTACAGTCAGTGGCACAGGGCTACACCCACCAAGCATCTGGCTAAGGCTTGTTCATTGGAGGTTAGAAGATTGCTGCCCTAGCCAAAAACAACAGCAATCAAACTGGGACTGTGGTGAGGCAAACATCTATATCAGACTTCTGTCACATGTCCATTAATACTGAAGGGTTGACAGTTACAGTGGTCCAGCCAGAAATACTGCCTGGAACTGGAAGACATAGTAGTTTATCTCCACACAGTGACAACTCTGATAAGGTGGTGGGGATGACAACATTAGACAGGGGTATGAATTCTGGACCTGGACTTTCTAAGTCGATAGAGAGTGCCACGTTGAGTTTCAGAGGAGACCATGAAGCCACCAAATGTCCAATGCATTGTTGAACATGCAGCATCAAAGCTGGTTGGAAGATCTCCAGTGGCAGTGTACACTGAGTATATTACAGATTGTCTTATTTAGCAGTGGTTCCTAACACTAGTCCTGGCCTGCCCTACACATCTTTGTGTTTTCCAGCCCAATCACACTCACTTTAGCTCAGGAAGGATTAGCTAATTAACAGATTAGTTGGATCAGGTGTCTTGGGAGCAGAAAAACCAGGGCAGGGCAGCTGGGACCAGGAAGCCACTGCTTTGTACCACTAAAACAGGATTTTCCGGTTAAACAGAGATTATGACCACTGATTGAATGCCATGCTAATGGTGGGATAATCTGTATAAAGAATATGTAATGTGTAAATAATATGTGGATATAGTTCTAGTTGATTGTTATACATTGTTGTCGGGTGAAAATAAGACTGTGTGTTGGAAACTGAGCCGGAAAATCAGCATGTCATTAGTAATGCCCAATGGGATTTATAGGAAGGGACCACCTTCTTGCTTTGTGTTTGTAGAATCGTGTTATTATTTCAAGAACATTTAGTGCCGGGAAGAAGCCTTGGAGAAAAAGGAGCTAAGGAGGTAATGCTGTTGTCTAGAATGTCCTCTTATGCTGGATTGCGAAATTTGGATTTCTGGCTATGCAGGCAAAAGCTGTGCCTCTAAACTTCAGTGTGCATTCTGAGGTACTTGGTTTTAGTTGCCACCATGGCTGCATGTGATAGAGCCGCTTTCTGCCTCCTGCTTCTTCTCAGTCTGGGCCAGTCTCCACTCAGTGTATCAGCAGGAAAGATCCTCGTGTGGCCGTTAGAATTCAGCCACTGGCTGAACGTCAAAGTCATGATAGAAGACTTAATTGCAAGAGGACACAATGTGACGGTAGTTACTCACAGTGCTACACCATCAGTGAAGATCACTCCGGCTTCTGGCTACAGTGTGGAAGTTGTCCAGGTGCCTCACACCAAGCAGGAGTATATTGAGAGTTTTGACCAGTTTATAAAGTTTTGGACATACGACCTGTCGAGTGTCAACATAATCCAGGCTGCTGTGAAGATGAAAAAGATCGTTGATGTGATTGTAGGGCAGAATTCCGTCTTGTGCCGGAATCTCTTCACACGCGAGGATCTCCTGAACAAGTGGACTCAGGAACAGTTTGACGTTCTTCTGACTGACCCCATGAGTACATGTGGAGACCTGCTGGCCCAGAAGCTGAACCTCCCGTTTATCATCAGTCTGAGGTTCTCCTTCGGGAGTTCCATGGAGCGACTCTGTGGACAGCTGCCGGCACCACCCTCCTTCGTGCCGGGGGTTAGCCTTGGGTACACAGATGAAATGGATTTCCCTCAGAGACTCAAAAATATTTTGTTTAATCTCCTTCAGGATTTTCTGTTCCTTTATGTGACTTCACCACAGTGGGATTCCTTGTATACAGAGTTTATGGGTAAGCATTGATGAGTGGTTTCCTGATTTGCATGTTCTGATTTAGATAACGTTGTTCGGAAATTGTTTGACAGCTTTTAATTGCTCCCCTGAACATACAGAGTTCCCACTAAATCTGTAAAAGTGCACAGTTGGGCATTGTTTCTTTGCCACACAAAAGCGTTAACCCTTTAACGCCAAGTGAATCGTATTTGATGCACAAGTTTTTGAGACCTGTTATAATTTATTTTCTTAAAAAAGCCTGTTGCTCACCTGAACTTTCCTCAAAGCTTCACTTTGTTCTAAATATTAGTGGAGAAACAAAGACTGTTGTAGATACTAAATGTGTAAAAAAAAAAAAAATTCTAAGGTAGAAATGACTCGAGTAAACATTTAAAATAATCTCAGATTATAAAAGGTTAAAACACTGTGTTATGAATGGTTTTATTTGTCAGCAAAAACTGTTAACCATTTCAGATATGTGATACCAAAGAAAACTCATATATGCAAAGTGTTATTTATTTTAATTGAATAATAATAGTAAGAGGAAAAAGAAGAATATTAATATTATGATGATTATTATTAGAATTATTGTTGTTGTTGGACATATAATCAATTATTAATATTAATGTTTTATTATCGTTTGTTATTTATTGTCATTATTATTTATTGAAGGTCACTCCATTTCCAAAGAACTTGAATTTTCGGGTTCAGGCTTTAAAGGGTTAATGTGAAAAAGTTGGATGTGCTTTGACATGTCGGAATTCTGTATTTTCTTATTTTTTTAATTGAAGAGTTTAATGCAGTTTGTAAACACAGCTAGTTTGGAAATTTTAACCCAATTTATACAGTTCATATATAGAATACTAATTTTACTAACTGCTTCTGTGAGGTCATGAAAACAAACATATTTAAATATATGCATCTAATCATCCTACAGCACATTTTCCTCCAATTAAATTAAAGTTCTATGGAATGTTTTTTCTTTAGAGTCTGTGCTATACAGGCCAGCCTATCAGAACAAGGCTAATCTGCGTATCGCTGCTGTTTAAAAGAAACATCTCATTTTTTGCAGTAGTAACTGATTGCACTGCAAAGAATCATTGAATAGTGCAGCAGTACTTCCAACTATCTTACCGGGACGTGAGACATTTAAAGAGTGGAGCTGACTCAATTCATGTTTTAGCACAGCATGCATTTAACAGTGATTCTATTGGAAGCAGTAAATCAAGCCCACGGGCTGTGATAAAACTATTCTCTACAAAAGACATGTGTGTAAGAGATCTGATATTTAGTAGAGAGAACTGTGCACTTTGCTCCAGAGACTGAATTTTTACATTTTACCTTCTGCAGGTTGGATACAGTCTGTCTGACCGGTACTGCCTGTTCTTTCTGTTTCTGATAAGTACTGGAATGGGAGAGATAACTGGCACACAGGGTCTGAGCTTCTGTTGGAAAACATGCACTGCTAACATCATCAGTGTAGCCACACGGACCCAAGAAAAAATTTGTTTTACTTATGACAGATTACTTAAGGTGACCCCTTCCATTTCGGTGGAGGAAGGTGGGTGCAGCTCCTGCTGCTGATGATGATGAGGAGCTGCTTATCTGATGGTTTTGGGGCTTGTCTCTTTCTCTGAGGTTGTGTGGTGGATTCTGTTTAATAGTTAATTCACTTGGCTGAGCTTCATTGTGGCAGCTTTATCTGAATTCATACCCTATTTGCTGTTTAGTGTTCTGTTCAGGGTGTCCCCCAGTTTGTAGTGTTTAGACTCCCTATATAGTGACTATATTGTTACCCACAATGCACCATAAAAATAGTGGACAACCAATGTACACGACTTGCAGGGTATTGTACCACAATACATAACGCTTTCTTTGGAGCCTTGATCTTCTACACGGCTTCGTCTCTGTCTGAGGTATAAAAGCTCTAATACTAACAGGATGACAAGTATAACAGACATTTCGACCAACAGAAGTAAGAGTATGAAAAATAATGGACAATATAATCACAAGCTTGAGTAAATAAAGCTTATGCTCATGCAATGCAAGACGATGCCTCACTCATTAGTTTTATTGATTAAATCGAAACATGAAAGTAACTACTGAGTCAAATATATGACTTTTAATTTATAGTCATGATAAAAAAACATTAGAACCTGGAAAGTGACGTTATAGTGATGTAATCTGATGATGCCAGTGGCCTCCATTGCTCTGGATTATTATTTACAGCAAAAGGTGGAGATGATTTGTTCTGGTGTAAGTAAGTGTCGTCCGAATTCTCTCTATGGTCTCCCTCACTGCTCCCCTCTGTAGAGATTTACACAGAACAGTCTATGTGGTGATTAGTGAACGAGTAAACGAGTGGACCATTTCAGACACACCTCTTGATTGGTGAGTGCAGTGGGGATGAGGGGGGTCCTTGAGCCAGTAGGTAACTGTGGAGGAGAAGTTGGGCTGATTGTACGCTTTATTTGAGGTGTGGTTGACAGCTGTGTGCAGATAACAGCTTCTCCATGGTTGCTGGAAAGTTCAGGTGGGGTGATGATGAGATGAAGATTGGGGGTGGTACAGTTTAGGTGTCTCCAGCAGCTGAAACGAATGTACGATGGACACTTAAGTTGTAATGTGATAACAGGCATCAGCTTTCAGAAAATAGCCTAAAATTTCAGACTGACTGATTGTAAAAGAGAAGGTCTGGAAGGGAACACAATGTTGTATTGTCCAGCTTGGAGCACATGCAGTTCTACTGATTTGGTTTAACATTCACTGAACCTTTCACACACTCAGTCTGTGATAATCCCCTTCAAAGATCACAAGGTTCACAACCCAGTTGCTCAATCAATGGGGCGTGTTCTGGCATTAATCCCACAGCGATCGTCTTTCAAACGTATGTGATATTATAGACTTTATGAACATTTCACTTCACACCACAGTTTAGAAATCTTCAGGATGATGAATCAAAACAACCAAGTAATTAAACAATAAACAAGTGAGGAACTTACCGAGTCTGACTCGTCTACAGTCGTGCTGATAGGAACCAGATGTCTGAAAAGTTTAATGCCTGGAAAAGCTACATGACAGGCTGTGAATAAGCTGCTTGTTGCAGAAGGCTTTGTTCTATGATAGTTTTGAGTAGGGAAGTGTTGATTACACTTGAGTATCTCAGTATTATGTTTTGTAAAACTGTATCAATTCTAATAAACACAGTATTGATTATTAATGAATAGTGTACTTGCAAAAACTTGCAAGATAGTGCTTCATTTTGTGTTGTGTTAAAATCCCTGACTGTTAAAGTTAACAATACAAAGTAGATCTATTTATATGCAGGTGTTTTTATACCATAATATAGAATTATAATTAGAATTATAAATTATAATGATAAAAAATATATATCGCCTTGCTGACAGTAGCGCAATATCCCAATATATGGAACCATAGCCCTTGTATCATGATTCATATTGACATGTTTCTGCCAGTACATACCTCTAGTTTGGAGAGATATGTTTCTAAAATAGACCCCAAAGTAACATATACATATACGATATGTAAAATTAAAATTAAAGCTGAAAACAGTGATTCATAAATTATTTTTGTACCACATTGAAGACTATACAAAAGCATATTATTGGATGTTTTACCTTATAAATCTTTTATTTCAGTTTTGAAATTTGTAACATATTTAAAGCATTTACCACTTTCTTATATCGCTGCTTCTTTCCACAACGCTTAAAAGACTGAGTAATGAAGCATTGCAGGTTTATTTTGGTCTTATTCTTCCTGCAAACAGGGTTTAAAGTACACAATCTTTATTGTCGCATTTTAATATGCGACCCACATTCTCTAATAGAGACAGGCCGGGCTTGCAGGCAGCCCTCTTCTTCCACAGCCATGCCTTTGCAACGTGTGTAGCATCTGTTTTTACATTGTATTGTTAAAAAATGCAGGACGTTCCTGAAAAAGACGTCATCTAGAAGGCAGCATATGTTGCTCCAGATTTTCTTTATACTTTTCAGCGTTAACAGTGTATCACAGAGCTGAGAGCGTCCTTGACCAGGGGTTATGAGGCACTGACCACATTCCATAACAGACCCTGATATTTGGACTTACAGTACATGGTGTCCATTTCTTGCAAAAAGCACCTGAAATACTGATTTGTCTGACCACAATACACTTTTGCACTGTCTGATGGTCTATCCCAGATACTTGTGAGCCCAGAGAAGTGGACATGGTTAATGAACATGAACATTCTTAATAAAAAACTTCCTTTTGGCACAGTTAAGTTTTTCCTGGCATTCATAGATGTAATTACATGTTGTAGTGCTTGAGAAAGGTTTGCCAAAGTAATCCTGATGCCACGTTTATATGGTCTACAGATATATGACTGTCCCTGATGGCGTGGAATCTGAGAGACCAGAGAGCACAGTTCGGTTTAGACTTTATGCACTGATTATGCACTATTTTCCTGATTCTTTAAAACTTTGAATGATGTTATGCACAGTAGAGAGTAAAATATCCAATTTCCTTCCTCTCATTCTTCAAGAAACATTGTTTTTAAATATTTTGATCATTATTGCATGCATTTGTTGGCACACTGTTGATCTTCAGCTCATATGATGGGCTAGGCCCTCCCTAGATGCTGGTACCACATCATGATTACAGACACTAATCTATATCACCTGTTTCAAATCACATCATTATCTAATTATTTTATATTACTAGCCTTTTGGGATGTGTTTCAGGCGTGAATGACAGGAATTAATGTATGTTTACAAATGAAATGGAACTGAGCAGGCAATTAAACATAAATTAAACATAGCCCCCCAAAGCCACCAAGAGGTATATATATATATATATATATTAGGCTATGTTTATTTTTATTTATTATTTTTTCATCAAGAAGTGAAGTAAGTTCATAGATCTTCTTGTTTCCTGTTTGTTAAGGAAAATAAATGACATACAATTTTGTTATTGTGTATAAAATGCCCTATGCTTAGGGTTGGGTGGAGTGTTTGGCTCTCCAAGTGATATGTTGCTTATTGGCAATCAAATGATCAAAAACTGCCCTGTGGACATTGGACCATTTTCTGCTTTTTCTTATCTTTTAAATTCAACTTTGTTTAGAGTTCGTTTGAGAACTGCAGTTAGTAACGTCTAGTGCGTCATTCTATATGATTCTATTAACATCTTGTATATTTCCACTTTTTGCTGTTATTTCATATATTTCCTTTTTTGAGCATTTTAAATCAGTCCTAAATAAATTTTAATTGGAATTTTTGTTACAGTTCTTTTGCACTGGAGGGGTGACAGTGTGCAAGGTGACAGCAGTTCAAATAAGAATCTTTTAGTAAGCCTAAAAAACATCCAAAAACAAAGGTGCAATCATCTAGGGACCCTCTCAAGTGACATCCCCCTAACCTTACTACTAATTACTACTAATACTCTTACTACTAATTCTAACCTTTTGCCTGACTTAAGGTGTTACGTCAGGGTTTGTGGAGCTGCAAAGTACAACATGTGTAAAGCAAACATGCACTAGCTCCGTATCCTTTAGCCCTGTTTTCTACAAATGAGCAGTGTAGTCAGAGGTCACGATAAGGTTGCCAGTTGTGTGCAGGCTAAAGGTAGAGACAGTAACTAGCACCTAGGTCATTGTGCATTATGTTGTCTTGATAGTTTGTGGTCTTGAGCAGCCTACTTGGCCCAGTTACGTTTTATGGCACTGCACTAGCATCTTGGAAAATTCTTCCATTTACAAATGGAAACTGAATGACCAACAACAGTCCTCATACTCTGGGAATTTGTTGTGGTTTCCCAGTACTGACTTGTTTGGCCAGTAAACGCAAGGTAATTGTGACTGTGTGGAGCAGTGAAGGGCCCTGGGAGAACACTGTTCATGTAGAGTCTTGACGCAACATTGGTGTCAGAAGTGGGTTCTATAGTGGACTGTGGAGATAAAGTAAACAGTTGATGCAGTCATCAGCAGCAGTGCGACTTGACACAGATCTACTTCTATGTTGAAGGGCTGGAGCCCTCACCATTGTGGAACAAGGGGTCCACGATTTGTGTTTGCCAGGGTGGTGTGCAAGCTTAAGGGTTTAGACTGGACTAGACTGGACTTTTGTTGGTCACAGGGTTGGTGGCATCCCGCTACTATCACAGCATCACTATTAAACAGGGCACTGCTTTGCCTGCTCCCAGCAGCCCTTAGCAACACTGGGCATATTGTTGGTGGGTGTGTTTGTTTATTTATTTATTTATTTATTTATTTTTAAGAAACAGTGGTTATAGAACACCCTTGGTGATATATAGATTCTTTTTTGCTCAGGGTGTACAAAATAAACATGCTTCTAAATATTCTGTACTTGGAACTGCTGTCTTTTCAGACATTGTTTATTCCTAAACAATGAACTGGAAAAGCTTTATTTTAAAAGATTGCATCTGTTATACAACAGAGATTGTAAACAATTAAAGAATGACATGCTGCTTAGTAGAATGATCTGTTTAAAAGTATTTATTGTGCAGATAAATTGTGGTTATTGTTCTGGTAAAGGTGTCATACAGCCATGGCCACTAGGATTTGTAGGAAGACACCTGCTTCCAGCTTTGTGCTTGTAGAGTTTAATGCCACGTGATGTCATTTCAGGAACATACAGCAGATATGTGAACATAAAGCCTTGGCGATAAGTGCTGAGGAGATAACATATAGGGCTGTTATGTAATGTTGACTCTTGTGCTGGATTGCCTGTGTTTGGATCTCTGGCCATTTAAGCCATAGCTGTGCCTTTAAAGTTCAGTCTGCCTGCTGAGGTACTTGGTTGTAGTTGCCTCCATGGCTGCATGTGAGAGAGCTGCTTTCTGCCTTCTGCTTCTTCTCAGTCTGGGCCAGTTGCCGCTCAGTGTGACAGCAGGAAAGATCCTCGTGTGGCCAGGAGAATTCAGCCACTGGCTGAACATCAAAGTCATCATAGAAGGGTTAATCGCAAGAGGACACAATGTGACGGTAGTTATTCACAGTGCTACACCATCAGTGAAGACCACTCCAGCTCCTGGCTACAGTGTGGATGTTATCCAGGTGCCTTACACCAAGCAGGACTATACTGACGGTTTGGAAAACTTTATAACGTATTGGGCAAATGAACTGCCGAACGACAACATAATCCAGGCCTCGCTGAAGATCAAGAAAATCATTGACTTGGCTACAGAGCAGAATTCCATCTTCTGCCGGAATCTCTTTGCACGTGAAGATCTCCTGAACAAGTGGACTCAGGAACAGTTTGATGTTCTTCTGACTGACCCTATGAATATGTGTGGAGACCTGCTGGCCCAGAAGCTCAACCTGCCGTTTATCATCAGTCTGAGGTTCTCCTTTGGGAGTTCCATGGAGCGACTCTGTGGACAGCTGCCGGCACCACCCTCCTTCGTGCCGGCAGTCACCATTGGGTACACGGATCAAATGGATTTCCCTCAGCGGCTCAAAAACAATTTGTTTAATCTCTTCCAGGATCTTCTGTTCAGTCTTGTGACTACAGCAAAGTGGGATTCCTTGTATACGGAGTTTATGGGTAAGCAATGAATATTGGTTTCTCAATTAAGATGTTCTGAATGAGACAACAGGGTTCAGAAATCATTTCTTGTGCAGAAAACGTGCATTTTCTCTGCTGAGCAAATGGAGTACCATTTAAAATGCAAGCTTGTCAAGTGGAAGTCGCTTTTTTGCTAAATACATGCCTTAATGTGAAAAGACAAGCAAGGGTGTAAAATGGAAAGTTAATCTTTCAAAATGAATTGTTCACTTTTTAGTTCATATAGTTCATGTGGAAACTGAATTCCTGAATATATATATATATATATATATATATATATATATATATACATCTATTTTGCCTACAGCAGTTTGGCCACTCACGCTGAATTAATAGTGTTTCAAATGAGGCTGTTTTTAAAAACTCAGTATAATACAGGGCAGTCTGCATTCCAAGAAATGTTGAGATATGTTAATGTAAAATTTAATTATAAGTGTTTTGTGTACATAAACCCACCTGAAGTGGAGACGATAGAAGTAGTGCAATAGAAGGTATTTATTTAGCATTTGAAATTTTTCCCTGATGTCTATGTGTAAGGTGACATTGGTTAGGGTGAAAAATGGTTTTCTCTTTTTTGCTGAACTCATGTATAATTTCATGAGCTCTGCTCTGATTGGCTGGTTTTCAGTGAGACACCAGAATGATCACACAGAAGCAACTTGACAAGATATATAAGATGAACCTCCATGAATAAGCTCGGTCATTGTACTTTAGTTTGCCATTAGTTTGCTATTTAGTAGCTACTTCCTTTCAACACAAAGTAAATTAAAGTTGTTGCTTAGTATGAAATTTTTGGTTCATGATAATTTGACTCCAGCATTGCTTTGTTGCTGTTTGTACATTTTGGGGTGTAAATATTAATATACTGTTAAATATACTGTTTTGTAATAGATTAGGATTTGTATTTGTTGGAGAAACAACAGTGTTTGAGGGTTACAGTATGGTCAGTTCTATGTACTGAACTCTCCTTATTCAACTATGACTGTAAATAGAACTTTACATACCCCAGATCATAATGACTACTTATAAAAGAGAAGACATACATTATTTTATACATTTATATATCACAGTGTTGTATTGTCTAGCTCGAAACACACGCAGTCCTACTGATTCGGGTTCACACTCACTGAACCTTCCACTTATTCAACCTGTGATAATCCCCTTCCAACGTGGGTTCACATCTAAATTTGCACAGTCATTAGTGTGTACACAGGCCTTTCTCCCACAGCGATCGTCTTTCACGTGTTGGGCAAGAAGAACAGATAAGACATTGTATTTGATATCACTGGTTATTAACAGCTGTATACATGAGAGAAAAAGACTGTGTTGGATTGGTTTCGTGATCGACAGATACTCAAGATTTCAGTATCAGTATCTGTATCGGACATGACGTTGTAGTATCAAGCCACCCCTGGTTATAAGGCAAAGTATTTCCAGATTTATCATTATTTTACCATAATCTACATTATCAACAGGTAAAAACTTCTCGATAGTAAATAAAATTCACTATTACTGCAGTCTGCAGGCCTTCCCACAATTAATTAATTTACATTAAACCACTCTTGATGACATTTCAGTGATTAAGTTATGCATATGTTAAAAAAAAACCTGGGGAATTTCTCTAAAGTGGTTCATTCTTAGTAATTGAATGCCCTGCCCTGACTCTGAGCTCCTTTACCTGTTCACATATCATTTTTAACATACCCTCGTCCTCTTGGCCTCATCGGTTATCCCCAGGCAAATCCCTAAAGCCATCTCAAGAGCAGTTCTCTTACTATAACGGCTCAAGTTACAAGTATTAAAGTGAGCTCAAGAAAAAGTGAGGCAGTTTTAAAAAATTCTGCATTCTTTGTAGATAGTATGGCTGTTACAAGTAGACCATGTGCTTATTCAAATCAGGTCTGATAGTACGATACAGGGTACCATTAATGTAGTTATAAACTAGAAATGTTGGGTTCAACAACAAAGTTTATGTTGATTAATGATGAAATGTAAAAATAATTACTAGGATGTTGCTGTTGTTGTGGTATCCCATGTAGTTGCTGGGATATTGCGAGGCTGTGTTATCCTATGTGAATGCAAAGGTGTTGCTTGGTAGAAGTGTAAAGCGTATATTGTATATTGATGAAAGGACCAATAGAAATGCTCTAGAATAAAAAGCTAATAATTCTGGTTCCACTGACTTACATTAAAAGTAAATGAAGTTGTTGCTCTCTCCTAAGAAAGTGTGATTTTAGAGATTTTTTGAACAGTGACGATATGTAGTATATGAGGGTATCAGGAAGTAATTAAGTTTCATTATGTGAAGAGTCCCTCATTCATTTCTTATGGGAATGAAATTGTGTTTGAACAAAAGCTGTATGAAGATTATCAGATCAATCCAAACAGCATAAAGCTATGCTGTAGGTTCTACAATAGAGTTTAGTGGTTCTATCTTGAAAGCTGTAGATGAACATGGAATAGCAA
Source organism: Megaleporinus macrocephalus (assembly GCA_021613375.1). Classification (NCBI taxonomy): domain Eukaryota; kingdom Metazoa; phylum Chordata; class Actinopteri; order Characiformes; family Anostomidae; genus Megaleporinus; species Megaleporinus macrocephalus. The sequence goes on along the minus strand of CM038726.1, from coordinate 29,606,396 downwards.
TAAGAATACAAAGCAACAGTAAAGCTCCTTTAGTGCGGTTTTAGGAGGTCTAGAAATGTAAGAAGTGTGTGAGTTGACTGGCTTTAAATTAGCCCAGGATCAAAACATCATGCACACATCAGCCTTATATGACAGGCGCCTCACTTCTGAATAATAATGTACAGTTAAGTGGTGTATAGACCAGCATTAGACTAGTAAAGTGGGTTTATTACTAGTCAAATGCAGCCCAACAAGACAGAAAAGCCCTGGCCTTTTGCACAGTACTTAAGAGAGAATTTATTTTCCTTCTCTGTGTCAAATACTGTGACTTTTAGTAATCTTGTGATAAACTTGAGGATCAAGGGTCAAATTAGCTCCATTTTAGCTGATAGCCTCGTCTTCAGGTCACAAAAAAAAAGAAAAATAACTGCAGGTACTATTTTCAGGAATTTTCCTGGTCCAGCTTAAATGGCACAGCAGTTGTCATGACCCCTTTAGCCACCAGATTGCACCTGCTGCACTATTTAGGGTTTCTCAAGCCAACTTAATTAAAAGGACTGGATTAACGAGAATCATTTTTGCCAATGAAAAGCAGATAAAAGCAACCTGACGTAACTTCATGTATCAGGTATCAGACCTAAAGTTCATTCTGTTCTGCGAGGTAGGTTGTGCAATTTGGGGCTTCTGGCCTTTCACTCAGTTTTTCGTTACATGCTGCCTTTAAAACCATGTGTGGAGGTGACAGGTTCTACTTTCCACCATGGCTGCATATGAGAGAGCTGCTTTCTACCTTCTGCTTCTTCTCACTCTTGGCCAGTCTCCGCACTGTGTAATAGCAGGAAAGATCCTCGTCTGGCCAGGAGAATTCAGCCACTGGCTGAACATCAAAGTCATCATAGAAGCGTTAATCGCAAGAGGACACAACCTGACGATAGTTACTCACAGTGCTACACCATCAGTGAGGACCGCTCCAGCTCCAGGCTACAATGTGGACATTATCCAGGTGCCTCACACCAAACAGGAGATCACTGACAATTTGGAGAAATTCATCAAGTATTGGACATACGAGCTGCCAAATGACAACATAGTCCAGGCTAGTTTGAAGATCAAAGAGCTCATTGACTTGATTTCGGAGCAGAATGACAACTTCTGCCGAAATCTTTTTGTTCGGGAAGATCTAATAGAGAAGTGGAATAAGGAAGAATTTGAGGTCCTTCTGACTGACCCCATGAACATGTGTGGGGAACTGCTGGCCCAGAAGATGAACCTCCCGTTTGTCATCAGTCTGAGGTTCTCTTTCGGAAGTGCCATGGAGCGACTCTGTGGACAGCTTCCAACACCAGCCTCCTATGTGCCGGGGGTTAGCCTTGGGTATACGGATCAAATGGGTTTCCCTCAGAGAGTGATGAACTTCTTATTTAACTATTTTCAAGATTTTTTCTTCCGTGTTGTGACCAGAACACTGTGGGATCCTCTGTATACTGAAATTATGGGTAAATGAAGCTTCCTTATTCACTTTTGAAAGTTTCTCTTTGTTTAGTTCTCCTGATCTTTACCATATAACCTTGCATGCCCTTTAAATCAGTGTGCTTATTTTGTCGTGTCCTGAGGCACCTTTCCTGCATTCTGTCATTCTGTCATAACTCTGTGATAAGTTCAAAGAAGTGCCAAATTATAGGCAGGTCTGATTTAAACAATTGTTTATCTGGCATGTTTTCCAATCAGCCGTGTTATCCATACAGCCATGTTTTTAATATAGCCATATAGTGGAAGTAAATCATGTTGTCAGCCAGTGGTCATAAGCTCTAGGGGTTGAGCAAGTTCATTTACTGATAAGAGGCTAAAGGTAGCGCAAACACAATCTGGTGAACACGCACCCGCCCCCATCTCCTTTGTCCCAGTTCAGTGATATTAAAATAAGGGAGTTCGAGCATGATGTTTTTCAGAGACGTATGAGACAGACTGTAGAGACAACGAGTGGTCAAGCTGTCAGTTAGTCAGATACAATGGCAAACGGCTACTTCCTCCCCCTGGTGGCTTTGCTGATATGTTCGTCTGAAATCACTCTCGGTGGGAACATACTGGTGCTCCCTGGTGAATATAGCCACTGGCACAACATGCGCGCGATCGTGGATGAGCTGGTCGCTCGGAATCACAGCGTGACCGTTCTCGTACATACCGCCTCACCTACGGTCAAGCACACGCAAAAGGAGAACTTCAAGTACATTGTTTTTAAGATCAGTATGGAACAAGAAGATGCACGGATGGTGTGGCAGAACTTTATTGACGCTTGGATGAATCAGACAGTCACTGGGATTCAGATGTTGCCCGTGTTTTGGAACATGATGTCTGGATTTGAGAGTTACATTCAGGCAGTGTGTGAAGGAATGCTCCTTGACCAACAGCTTATAGCTTCACTCAGGAAATCAAACTTTGATGTGCTTCTGTATGATCCCATGATGCTGTGCAGTGATTTATTGGCAGAGACCCTTGGCCTGCCCCAGGTGGTATCTCTTCGACTCAGTTTTGCATACAGTGTGGAGAGACTGTGCGGTCAGTTGCCAGCACCACCGTCATACGTGCCTGCTGTTGCCACCCAGGGGCATCTCACTGATCACATGAACTTCATAGAGCGAGTGGAGAATATGCTGCTGTACTTTGCTCACACATTAGTATACAAACTGCATATCTTGTTCACGTTTGAGAAGTATTACACCAAAATAACAGGTAAGGGAACACCTTTTGTACCCAGTTTCTTTTTTTATTTACAGTCGTCTGCACTGACTTGGACCAAATTTGTTTCAGGCACCGTTAAAGGGTCTGACAAACTAAGTGCCCATACCATACATAACCTAAATTGCTAATGTGTTACACAGGGTCAGTTTCCTAGATATAGATTAAGCCTAGTTTTGGCTTACACATGGATGGGAATGTAGTCCAGGATAAGGTTTAGTCCTTGTCTGGCATTAATAGGCATTAACCTCAGTTTAAGTCTGATTCCTGTACATGGTAATATCCATTTTTAAGTCTGTGTCAAAGTTGGAGGCAGGTAGTCACAGCGTAATCTGGTGTTGTGTGGACAAAATGTGGTCAAACGATCAGGGACTCACACAAGTCCTCAGGCACCATACCCAGAGTCCCTGAACAGCCTGTGAAAATCAACTTGTAAGATTACCCTGACAGTTGTTTCACAGATTCTGAATTTTCTTGAAGTTTTTAATTGAAGAGTTTGTAAACACGGCTAAAGTTTGGAAACTTTGACCCTAATTCTTATAGTCTATATACAGAATACTTATTTTTGAACTGCTTCTGTCATGAAAACCAACATATTTAGCTATATCCACCTATTCAGCCTACAGAGCATTGTCCCGCAATTAAACTAAAGTTGTATGGTGTGTTTCAACAGAGGCTGTTTTCTTCTTTAGAGTCCACACTATACATCAGAACACAGCTAATTTGCATATCACTGCTGTTGAAAAAAATAAAAACATCTCAATTTTTGCAGTGGTAACTGCTTGCACTGCAAATAATCATTGAATAGTGCAGCAATACTGCCAACTATCTCACCGGGACAGTAATTTGTCTGAGCTTCATTGTGGCAGCTTTAACTGACTCCTTGGGTGTGTCTGAAATCGCACCCTATTTACCGGACAATTACATTTCCTAAATATTCACTATATTGTTACCCACAATGCACCATAAAAATAGTGGACATCCAATGTGCACTACTTACAGGCTAATGTTCCACAATGCATAGCAGTTTCTTTTGAAACTGTCTGAGGTCTAAAAGCTCTGATACCAACTGGATGACCAGTATAATGGGCATCTCGACCAACAGAAATAAGAGTATGAAAAATAATGGACACAGAATGTTAATATAATTACAAGCTCGAGTTAATAAGGCTTGTGGTCAAGAAGTAAGACTTAACGATACTTTACTCAGTAGTTTAATTAATTAAATCGAAACATGGAAGTAACTACAGGATCAAACATTTCACAGTAAGTTTATAGTCATGATAAAAAACATTACAACCTGGAAAGTGACATTATAGTGATGTAATCTGATGGTGCCAGTGGCCTCCATTGCTCTGGATTATTATTTACAGCAAAGGTGGAGATGATTTGTTTCCGAATTCTCTCTATTGTCTCCCTCACTGCTCCCCTATATAGAGATTTACACAGAAAAGTCTATGTGGGGATCAGTAAACGAGTGGACCATTTCGGACACACCTCTTGATTGGTGAGTGCAGTGGGGATGAGGGGGGTCCTTGAGCCAGTAGGTAACTGTGGAGGAGGATTTGGGCTGATTGTATGCTCTACTTGAGGTTTGGCTGACAACCGTGTGCAGATACCAGCTTCTCCATGGTTGCTGGAAAGTTCAGGTGGGGTGATGATGAGATGAAGATTGGGGGTGGTACAGTTTAGGTGTCTCCAGCAGCTAAAAGGAATGTAGGATGGACACTTGAGTTGTAATGTGATAACAGGCATCAGCTTTCAGAAAATAGCCAAAAATTTCAGACTGACTGATTGTAAAAGAGAAGGTCTGGAAGGGAACACAGTGTTGTATTGTCCAGCTTGAAGCACATGCAGTTCTACTGATTTGGTTTTACGTTCACTAAACCTTTCACACACTCAGTCTGGGATAATCCCCTTCAAACAACACAAGGTTCACAACCCAGTTGCACAATGAATGGGGTGTGCACTGGTGTTGATTCCACAGCAATTGTCTTTCAAACGCACATGATTTTATAGAAACATTTTACTTTCCTAATCTTTCCAAAGATGATCGATCCAAATCACCAAGTGCTTAAACAACAAATGAGCAAGAAACTTAGAGTCAGAATTGTTCACAGTGGTGCTGGTTAGGAACTAGATGTCTGTTCAATGCCATAAAAGATAGTTATTACATAAAATGGCTGTAAATAAGCTGTAGGGGAGTAAGAAAATAGCGATACACTTGAGTATCTAAGTATTATGTTTTGTAAAATTGTCCTGATTGTAATAAACACAATATTGATGAATAATCATTAGTGTACATGCAAAAACTTGAGAAAGACAGTGCTTGATTTTGTCTTGTATTTAAACCCCCGGCCAATAGATAGACTCTTCCACCCCAACACAAACAAGTAGCATTAGGGTGCACCACTTATGTTAGCTCTAGCAAGCCTGTGCATATGGAGGTGTTTTTTATACCATAAGTTTTCCTAAAATTATAATATAAAATGATAAAAGATACCGCCTTGCTTACAATATCGCCATATATGGTAATATATTGAATATATGTAACCCCTGTATCTTAATGCATATTGGCAATTTACTTTTTAAAATCCAGTAATGGTGGAGACATACGTGTATAGTCATATAAGGCAAAGCAGACCCCAAAGTATCATATACACAACCTCAAATCAGAGGAAGTTGGGATGATATTTCAAATTAAAACTGAAAACAGTTATTGAGAAATTAGTTTTTGTGCCATATTAAAAACTATACAACAGCTCATTAATTGATGTTTTATGTTATGAATCTTTTATTTCAGTTTTTGATGTGGTCTTTATTAGTGCTGCAGCTATCAATTATTTTAGTAATCAAGTATTCTATCCATTACTCCATTGATTAATCGAGTAATAATTACTATTACTAAAAAATTATTACTAGACCTATTTATCATACTACAAGTTCACTAGGCTGTAAGAGTGGCTACTGTACACTCAGTTACTATGCTGAAGCTTGTCCTACACTTGCTGACCCACTTACTGCAAACAAACTAAACTAAATATTCTCGCTGTATTAGATTTGGTGTATTTTAGGCTCCAAATTGCTACAAACACCTCCTGATATTTAGTTTGCTGTGTATTTTATGCATCACTGTGAGGGAAAGGAGTGTGTGAGGGGTGTATGTTCTTGTGAGCATGTGTTTGTTTGACTATGATCAAAACGGTGATGTGAATGAAGCTCAGGTTTTTATTTTCTGTGGTTATGCTCTTAAGCAAAGCTTTTACGGACACAACTCTCCACCACACTGACTTCTTAACTAGCCATTACATATAACCACAACTAACATACACGCTTTAGTAGCCTTCATCGCAACTCACCATCACACTGACTTAAGCCAAATGTTATCGTTATTGTGTGTCGCTCCGCTCTGTGGAAGTCCAGACTAACTGTTTCTGCTCAGATGCTGAAGTACTGAAGTCGTGCTGGGCTAGGGGTTACCGTAACAGTAAGACTAGCTATCAGTTGGCTGGGAAAGTTCAGTAGCTTGCTTTTTGAAGTTAGCTTCTTATTAAATTCTCAATTCCACCTTAAATGGTGCAGAAGTGACAATGGCGGCAGTAACCGCTGCATCATTTAAGGTGGAAAGGCGAAATTCACATAAGAAGCCAACTTCAGCCACGTCTTTCAGCTCCCTCAGCTAGTTTGGTTTTACAGTAGACGTTGGACACTGTGTATGCCTTTCTCTGGCCCGTCTCTTCTGTTCGCCTCACCTCATTCTCTCTCTCTCTCTTTATCTATTTTGCAAATCGCGCCATCAAATCACTTCAGTGTTCTTTTTCCTTTGCATGGACGATTTTTTTGTAATCAAGTTACTCAAGTTTCTCGAGAAATCATTTCAGCCTCTAGCCACATTCTCTAATAGAAACAGTTCGGGATTGCAGGCAGGCCAGTCCAGCACCCTCTTCTTCCGCAGCCATGCCTCTGTAATGTGTGTATGTGGTTTTGCATTGTATCGTTAAAATATACAGAACGTTTCTTGAGGGTCTGTGAATGTTTTATTCATACATACAGGCAGGGTGTCAAATACAGGGGGTAATCAAAATTCTGGGGGTCCCTGAAAATAAACTTATCATGACATTACGCTGTCTGTTAATAGACATAAAAATAGGTAAATACATGTTCAGGTAAAGGTCATTGTTTAGCTGTGTCACCCACAATCGGTAACTAACTACAGCTGCAGTAATGGTCTGCCTGGGGGTGGCACTGTGGCCAATTGGTTAACCCGCTTAGTCCTGTATGGCTTAGGAACTGTAACTTAGCCCAAGATTACACCTGAAAAATTTATATAGCGTATTTGTGGATATTTATCTATTGACTAATTTTCACAGGATTTTGGTGGAAAGAGTGAATTGCTACTTATTTCTGAAATGTAAGACAGATGGGGAGAAGAGTAAGACCTCAGTTAATGTGTGGAAGGGCACATTGGCAATATAGAGAAGAGCATTTTCAGAAGAAGAACTGTTAAACTATACATTTTGCTGCCATTGAACAAGCTAGTCAGCCAACATGGGCCTCTATGTCCAAATACTTGTGGGTATTTCAATGCTGCATAAAGGCCTAAGGATGCTGTCAAAGTCTCAACTTATTTTAGTTTGAGTGTATTAAAACCTGACTAGCTCCCTTATTTCACACCAAATTAAAATTAAAAATGTTGTGACAGTTAAAAATGCAAGTCTAAAATGTATTTTAACTTTCATTGCACACAGTATGAACGCAACATATTTAATGCTTGTCTGATCAGCTTTATATTATTTGTAAATATACATTCATTCCTGCCATTCAGGCCTAAAACACATCCCAAAAAGGCGGGGATGGAGCAATTTAAGGCCAGTAAATGGGTAAAATAACTGGAAACAGGGGGTGCCAACTGGTGACTGTAATAATGATGTGGTACGAAACCAGCATCTAAGTAAGGCCTAGCTCTCTATGAGCAAAGATCAACTGTGTGTAAAAAAATATTCAAATGTTTAAAAACTAATTAAAAAAAACAGGAAAAATTTCAGTGCATAAAGGGTGCAAGTCTAAACCGAACTGTGCTCTCTGGTTTCTCTGTGTGAAAGTGTAAAAAGGAAAATATCAATGTTTATCGACAGGAACCCCTTTGTACTGATTTTAACTTTTTGCCTGACTTTAAGGTTAGGGTTCGGCAGGGTTTATGGAGCTGCAAAGTACAACATGTGTAAAGCAAACATGCACATGCTCGTTATCCTTCACCCCCTTCTCTACAGATGAGCAGTGTAGTCAGAGGTCATGATGAGGTTGGCAGTTATGTGCAGGTTAAAGGTAGCGATAGTAACTCGTGTTTAGGTCATTGTGCACTATGTTATCCGGTCTCCAGCATCAAAGTTAGCAAGTTGAGCCGCCCACTTAGCCCAGTTACGGTTTCTGGCATTGTATTAGCATCTTGAAAAACTCTTCCATTTACGAATAAAACCAGTATGGCCAACAGTAGTTACTTAATACTGTGGAAAATCGTTGTTCAGTCCTGGGAGAATGCTGGACACCAGTAAGAGAGGCATGATGCAAGATGGTGTCAGAAATGGGATTACCCCCTAGTGGAGATCTAGCAAACAGTTGATGCAGTCATCAGTAGCAGTGCGGGGCTTGATGCAGTGTGGAGAGCTGTACCATATGCCGAAAGACAGAAGCCCACGTCGTTGAGAAACAAGGGCTCCACAGTTTTTGCTGGCCAGGACTTAAGGGCGCATGCTTAAAGGATCTTTGCCTGGACTGTGACTGGACTTTGTGGGCCACGGGGTTGGATCATTGGGTGTACAAAAATACTGAATAAATAAACATGCTTCCAAATATTCTGTAATTTGACCTGCTGTCTTCTCAAACTTTACTTATTCCTAAACAATGAACTGGAAAAGCTTCACTGGAAAAGATGAGATGAAGTGGGATGATGCGTTTAAAAGTATTTATGGTGTCAAAGTGACATTTCAAGAACATATAGCAGATATGTGAACATAAAGCCTTGGTGATAAGTGCTAAGGAGATAACATATAGGGCTGTTATGTAATGTTGACTCTTGTGCTGGATTGCCTGTGTTTGGATCTCTGGCCATTTAAGCCATAGCTGTGCTTTTAAAATTCAGTCTGCCTGCTGAGGTACTTGGTTGTAGTTGCCTCCATGGCTGCATGTGAGAGAGCTGCTTTCTACCTTCTGCTTCTTCTCACTCTTGGCCAGTCTCTGCACTATGTATCAGCAGGAAAGATCCTTGTCTGGCCAGAAGAATTCAGCCACTGGCTGAACATCAAAGTCATCATAGAAGGGTTAATCGCAAGAGGACACAATGTGACGGTAGTTACTCACAGTGCTACACCATCAGTGAAGACCACTCCAGCTCCTGGCTACAGTGTGGAAGTTATCCAGGTGCCTTACACCAAGCAGGACTATACTGACTGTGTGGAAAACTTTATAACGTATTGGGCAAATGAACTGCCGAACGACAACATAATCCAGGCCTCGCTAAAGATGAAGAAAATCATTGACTTGGCTACAGAGCAGAATTCCATCTTGTGCCAGAATCTCTTTGCACGTGAAGATCTTCTGAACAAGTGGACTCAGGAACAGTTTGATGTTCTTCTGACTGACGCCATGATTATGTGTGGAGACCTGCTGGCCCAGAAGCTCAACCTGCCATTTATCAACAGTCTGAGGTTCTCCTTTGGGAGTTCCATGGAGCGACTCTGTGGACAGCTGCCGGCACCACCCTCCTTCGTGCCGGCAGTCACCATTGGGTACACGGATCAAATGGATTTCCCTCAGAGGCTCAAAAACATTTTGTTTAATCTCTTCCAGGATCTTCTGTTCAGTCTTTTGAACACAGTAAAGTGGGATTCCTTGTATACAGAGTTTATGGGTAAGCAATGATTATTGGTTTTCCCAATCATGACTTTGCATGTTTGTAGTTGTTTCTTTGCTAAACACATACATTAATGTGAAAAGACAAGAAAGAAAACTGGGTGTAGTATGGAAGTACAGCTGACGTTTCGAACTGTACTGTTCACTCTTCAGTTCATACAGTCCATGTGTGGAAACTAAATTCCTAAATTGCTTTTGTGAGATATATATATCTGGGTTGGATTCCCGGTTCGGGCTATTCTTTGTGGAGTGTGTATGTTCTCCCCGTGCTTGAGTGGGTTTCCTCCTGGTACTCTGGTTTCCTCCCACAGTCCAAAAACATGCATGTTAGGTTGATCACTCACTCTAAACTGCCCGTAGTGTGTGTTGGCCATGTGATGGACTGACTACCTGTCCATGGTGTACCCCGGCTTCACCCAATGATTCTGGGATTGGCTTCCGCCCCCCCCATGACCCCGACTAGTGGGATAAAGCAGAAGATGAATGGATGGAAGAACTGTCATGTAATAGATTAGGATTTTGGAACCATTTCCTTTTACTGTTCGTCTTTTGTGAATGCAGGCTTTGTATTTGAAAGAGGAATAACAGTGTTTGAGGTTCACAGTATGTCAGTTCTATGTACTGAACTCTCCTTTCAACTGTGACTGTAAATAGAACTTTACATTCAATGGCAAAGAAGAATGTAGAATCCTTTAATTAACTTTCATTTTAGGCACTCCTTCTGACTAAGTCCATTCTGTGTGATATTATAAAGCACAGCTAATAGAATTTGTAACAGGCATCAGATGTTCAGACTGACTACTTGTAAAAGAGAAGATATCATACATTATTTTATACATGAATATATCACAGTGTTGTATAGTCTAGCTCGAAACACATGCAGTCCTACTGATTTGGGTTTCACTCATTCAACCTGTGATAATCCCCTTCCAACGTGGGTTCACATCCAAGATTGCACAGTCATTAGTGTGTGCACTGGCCTTTCTCCCACAGTGATAGTATTTCACGTGTTGGGCAAAAAAAACGGATAAGATACGGAACTTGATATCACTGGTTTTTAACAGCTTAGTTGTTTATGCAAAGGGAAAAGATGGTGTCGGACTGGTATCATCATCGACAGATACTCAAGATTTCAATATCACTATCTGTATCGGACATGACATTGTAGTATCAAGCCACCCCTAGTTATAAGGCAATGTAGTTCCAGATTTACCACTATTTAACCATAATCTACATTATCAACATATAAAACTTGGGTGTGTTCTCTGGTTGTTGTGGATAGTAAATAAAATGACTGCTGTTGTGTTGTAGACATTGTGACCCCTGGTTCTATTCATCACTACTGAAGTCTGCAGGCCTTCACATAATGAACTATTTCACATTAAACCACTCTTGATGTCTTTGTTTACATTTCAGTGATTAAATTATGTGTATTTTAAAAAAAATAATAATAAAACTGTGGAATTTCCCTAAAGTGGTTCATTCTTAGTAATCGAATGACCTGCTCTGACTTGGAGCGCCTTTACCTGTTCCACTTGGCCTCATTAGTAATTCTCAGACAAATCCCTGATGCCATCTTAAGAGCAGTTCTCTTACTATAACTGCTCAAGTATTAAAGTGAGCTCAAGAAAAAGTGAAGCAGTTTTAAAAAAATGATGCATTATTTGTACATGGTTTGGTACTTACTCTCAAATAGACTGTGTGTCTATACAAATAAGGTCTACAAGGTACCAGAAATTTTGGGTCCAATAACAAACTTTAGGTTGATTAATGATGTTGAAATGTGAAAATAGCTGCTAAGACACTGGTGGTTCCTAGTCCCAGGTGGTTGCTAGGATATTGCTAGGCAGTTGCTGTGTTATCCTATGTGAAAGCAAAGGTGCAAACAGGCTAGTTTGAAGATCAAAGAGCTCATTGACTTGATTTCAGAGCAGAATGACATCTTCTGCCGAAATCTTTTGGCTCGGTAGGATCTAATGGAGAAGTGGAATAAGGAAGAAGTGAAGGTCCTTCTGACTGACCCCATGAACATGTGTGGGGAACTGTTGGCCCAGAAGCTGAACCTCCCGTTTGTCATTAGTCTGAGGTTCTCTTTCGGGAATGCCATAGAGCAATTCTGTGGACAGCTTCCAACACCAGCCTCCTATGTGCCAGGGGTTAGCCTTGGGTATACGGATCAAATAGGTTTCTCTCAGAGAGTGATGAACCCTATTCACTTTTCAAAGTTTCTCTTTGTTTAGTTCTTAACCATATAACCTTGTATGACCTCTAAATCAATGTGCTTACTTTGCCAAGTCCTGAGGAACCTTTCCTGCAGTCATTCTGTCATAATAATTCTGTGATAAGTTCCAGGAAGTGCCAAATTATAGGCTGGTCTGATTTAAAGAAGGTGGTAAGCAGATTTTTGAAAATGTTCATCTATGTTTTCTATTCAGCCATGTTATCCATACAGCCATGTTTTTAATATTGCCATATAGTGGAAGTAAATCATGTTGTCAGCCAGTGGTCATAAGCTCTAGCGGTTGAGCAAGTTCATTTACTGATAAGAGGCTAAAGGTAGCGCAAACACAATCTGGTGAACACGCACCCGCCCCCATCTCCTTTGTCCCAGTTCAGTGATATTAAAATAAGGGAGTTGAAGTTTTTCAGGGACGTGTGAGGTTGAAGACGAGTGGTCAAGCTGTCAGTTAGTCAGATACAATGGCAAACGACGGCTACTTCCTCCCCCTGGTGGCTTTGCTGATATGTTCGTCTGAAATCACTCTCGGTGGGAACATACTGGTGCTCCCTGGTGAATATAGCCACTGGCACAACATGCGCGCGATCGTGGATGAGCTGGTCGCTCGGAATCACAGCGTCACTGTTCTCGTACATACCGCCTCACCAACGGTCAAGCACATGCAAAAGGAGAACTTCAAGTACATTGTATTTAAGATTAGTATGGAACAAGAAGATGCACGGATGGTGTGGCAGAACTTTATTGACGCTTGGATGAATCAGACAGTCACTGGGATTCAGATGTTGCCCGTGTTTTGGAACATGATGTGTGGATTTGAGAGTTACATTCAGGCAGTGTGTGAAGGAATGCTCCTTGACCAACAGCTTATAGCTTCACTCAGGAAATCAAACTTTGATGTGCTTCTGTATGATCCCATGATGCTGTGCAGTGATTGGCAGAGACCCTTGGCCTGCCCCCGGTGGTATCTCTTCGGCACAGTTTTGCATTCAGTATAGAGAATGTGCAGCCATTTGCCAGCACCACCGTCATATGTGCCGCTGTTGCCACCCAGGGATATCTCACTGATCACATGAACTTCATAGAGCGAGTAGAGAAGATGCTGCTGTACAAACCAAGTGCCTTCATCTGGATTGGTAAATGGAATGACCATGAGTGTAGTCCAGGATCAGGTTTAGTCTATGTGTGGCACTACTAGGCCTTAACCTCGGGTTAAGTCTGATTCCTGTGGTTTATTGACAGTGTTATGAGGTGCAAGACTTAATCTAGCAGGTTTTTGAATTGCCTGCACTTCCAGATAAGAACTGTGATCAGCTCATAGTCAAGTCCCAAGAGTTGTGCAAGTTCATGGACTGATTATAGGCGGTGCATAGATCAAACCACCAGAGGAACATGCACCGCCCCATTTCCTTTGTCCCATTTCAGTGTAACTTAAATCAGAGTTCATGGATGAGATTTTCAGGAGTGCGTGAGGTTGGCGTGAGGCAAAAAAGAAGTCTAGCTAGTGCTTTGCTGCTAAGCAAAAGAAAGAAGAACTGCATGTACAGTTTTTATAAACACATGCTCAAACTTTTTTACATCCTTTAATGTTTTTCTCTCTATATTTGATATTTTTCTTTGGACATTTGGGGGCAGGACATAGACTGAATGCTATTGGCTGATGGCACCTGGTTTTGTGATTGTCCGCTCACAAAAAAAGCCTCTCAAAATATCTCAAATCACCATAGCGACTCTGAAGACGACAAGGGACCATCTTTACAGTGCAGTACAGTTCACAAACGTACAACATAATGATTTGTATGTATGACATACAGATCTAAATTTGCTTATAGTGTACAGAGAGTAATTTATACCTCTACATCATATGGCTGTCTTAACAGTTGTAATTTAAACCATCATTCAATCAAGTCATATCTTACAAAAGTAAAGGTTGCAGTATATTCACCAAAGGAGTCTCTGTACAACACAAGCAATTTGAGGTCTGTACATCATACAGATTTATGTAACAATAGTAGTAATTCATTACTTTCAATAAATAACAAAGCATCATCCAAAAAACAATCATCCAAAGCATATCATACCAAAGCTTATGGTATGTAAGATGTGTTTTTGAACAGTACCGCACTTTACAGACGGTCCCCTGCCATCTTCAGCATTGCTATGCAGATTTGAGCTATTTTGATAGAAACTACTGGGAGAAATGGAAAGATCAGGAAATGTAGCGATTCTAGTTTGTTCGCTGGATCACCACCACTTAGAAGATGTAATTTCAGAGATTTTAGGAGGTTGTTTGTTTATTATTATTTATTTATTATCCAATATTATCCAATATAAGCCTAACTCACAAAGCTGCAGAGGGAAAGAGTGAGTATGTGCTGATATGAAGTGATAAGACTATTAAATCATTATTATAATTTAGATCAAGCAAAGTTTTAATCTAACTCCTGATAGCTCCTCTTCAAACACAATAGGTGTGTCTGAAGTCAGTAGGTACTAGATTAGAGCCAGTACGTACTGCTGGAGTGGCAGACTAGTAGGTAGTTTCAGTAGGCAAGTTTTAAAAGACACACAATCTCGGACGTAATACGTCCGCCATCTAATCAATATCCTATGACGCAAGACGTCAGACCACCATCGTAAAATCCCCATTACTGACAGATTTAGATACTTTTTGTGACATTTTGTGGACCTGCGTTTTTGTCTGAATATGTACTCACACGGTGTCAAGTTGTAGCTCAGAGAATACAAAACGGGAGAAATTTAATCTTTTTTTTTTTTGTACCTCAGAAGTAGCACTAACTTCTGTAGTGGCAGTTTACTAGCCGTAGCCACATACACACAGCCGACGTACCACTTTTCCCCGTTTTTTCCTCTGCGGCTCCAGGTGAATCATGGGATAGCACAGTGTGCTGCGGTCGCATACATAAAAATGGCTGTTGATTCAGTAGGTCATCTGTGTACCGTTCGCCTACTACTCGATGACTACTAAGTATTCGGACATACTAGCCGTGCTCGCCTCCTGATTTCACTACTGAAGGAAAGGCAAGTTGGTATGGAGGACAAAAAATGACATAATAAATATATAATGACATATAAATAAATAAATATATGAATAAATAATTAAATACAAAAATAAATAAATAAATGCACAAATAAATAATGAAATACATAAATATATAAATGTAAATAAATAAATTTATTTATTTATTTATTTCCATGTTTCTACATTTATTTCTGTATTTCTACATTCATTTCTTTTTTATTTTTACATTTGTTTCTGTATTTCCACATATATTTTGTATTTATTTATTTTTACATTTATTTATGCATTTATTTATTTATTTCTACATTTATGTATTTAATTATTTCTACATTTATTTATTTATTCTTATGTCATTTTTTGCCCTCCATAAGTTGGCGACCCCTTGTTTGTTGTAGTATGAGGAGGCTGTTTGTAGTGAGCAGTCAGTCAAGAAAGCAGGTGCCATCAGCCAGTAGCGTTCGGCCCATGTCCCGCTCCCAAACTGTCTACACCGTCCCCTGTAAAACCCCAGCGTAGTAGCTTCTCTCGAGTGCAGAGAGCACTTTGCGCGCGAGGAAAAATATCAAAAAGAGAGAGAAAAAGGCAGTAAAGGATTAAAAAAAGATTTTAAAAAGTCTTCTTTCTGTGCTCGCAAGTGAAACATTGACCTGCGCGAAATCTTTAAACTGTTGTGCAGGTTTATATTTATAACCACGCGCCCTAGTTTGGACACTAACGTGGCGCCATAAACACCAGTCCTTGGAAAACAATCAGCTTGAACTCATGAGCCCCGGCAGTAGTGCAGCTTCATGGAGTGATTAGAGGCGGTGCAGAGAGCACACAGCCTGGGAAACATGCACCCGCCCCGTTTCCTTTGCCCCAGTGCAAGCTGAATCATAGCTCGAGCTGGAGGTTTTCAGGGCGTGTGAGTTCGACGGTAGCGGCAACAAGTACTGCAGCTGTCAGCTCGTTTACTACTATGATCCGCAGACTTCTTCTTCTCCCGGTGGTGGCTTTGCTACTGAGCGGGTCTGAAATCACTCTCGGGGGGAACATACTGGTGCTTCCTGGTGAATACAGTCACTGGCACAACATGCGCGCGATCGTGGATGAGCTGGTGGCTCGGAATCACAGTGTGACTGTTCTTATTCACACATCGTCACCTTCAGTGAAATACTGGAAACAGGAGAACTTCAAGTACACTGTTTTCAAGATCAACATGAGCAGAGAAGCTACAGAGGCCATATGGCAAAGCTTTATCAATGCTTGGATGAATCAGACCGTCACCGGGATTCAGACTTTGTTGCTGTTTTGGAACATAATGTCTGAAGCTGAGAGTTATTTTGAAACAGCCTGTGAAGGAATGCTCCTTAATGACCAGCTCATAGCTTCGCTCAGGGAATCTCGCTTTGATGTCGTTCTGTATGATCCTGTGATGCCATGCAGTGACCTATTGGCAGACACCCTCGGCTTACCCCAGGTGGTGTCTATTCGACTTACTTTGGCGTACAGTATGGAGAGACTGTGCGGTCAGTTGCAGGCACCACCGTCCTATGTGCCCGCCGTTGCCTCCCAAGGGCATCTCACAGATCACATGGACTTCATAGAGCGAGTAGAGAATGTGCTGCTGTATTTTGCCCACACAGTAGTATTCAAGCTGCAGGTGATGTTAACATTTGATAGGTATCACACCAAAATCAAGGGTAAGACATCTTTTTGTTTGTGCACCTGATTTTTATTCTTTTTTTCAGAAGGAAAGAACTTGTGTGTTTTTTATAGGCGCTGACACTAGATGTAATTTTTCTAGTTGTAGATAAAGTCTAGTCCTGGACAACCACAGTTATGTGAATGGAAATTATCTCCTAAAAGAACAACAAAGTCCAGGATTAGAATTAATCCCTGTCCAGGACAATCAGCTCATGATATATTGGCCAGTAAACTCAGCTTCTGTACCTGTCAATGTAAAATATTCAAGTCTGTGTCAGAGTGTGAACAAAATGCAGTCGACTGGTCAGGTCCTTATTTTTATTTATATATATATATATATATATATATATATATATATATATATATATATATATATATATATATATATATATATATATATTTTTTTTTTTTTTTTTTTTTTTTTTTTTACCAAGTCCTAAGACACCCCCTCAGAGTCCTGAACAGCCTGTGATAATTAACTTCAAACACTTGCAAGACTGTACAGCCTGTGTGGTTCAGTGTTTTTTCTTTTCTGCCTGGTTTATTGTCAGTGTTAAGCAGTTAAGCAAGATTTAATCTTGCATGTTTTTGAATTGCCTGCATTTCCAGATAAGAACCGTGATCAGCTCATAGTCCCAGGAGTTGTGCAAGTTCAAGGACTGATTATAGGCGGTGCGTAGATCAAACCACCTGGGGAACATGCACCGCCCCATTTCCTTTGTCCCAGTTCAGTGTAACTTAAGTCAGAGTACACAGATGAGATTTTCAGGGGTGCGTGAGGTTGGCGTGTGGCAACAAGTAGTCTAGCTGTCAGTTTGTTTGCTAGTATGTTATGTGGACGTTTCCTCCCGGTGGCAGCTTTGCTGCTAAGCTGGTGTGAAATCACTCTCTGTGGGAAAATACTGGTAGCACCCGGCGATTACAGCCACTGGCACAATATGCGCATAATTGTGGACGAACTGGTCGCTCGCAATCACAGCGTGACCGTTCTCGGCCACTCTGCCTCACCTTCGATCAAGTACGAGAAAAAGGAGAACTTTAAATTTGTCGTTTTTAAGATCAACTTGAAAAAAGAAGAGGCGCAGGCCATGTGGCAGGGCTTCGTCAACGCTTGGGCGAATGACACCGTCACCGGGATTCGGTCATTGAAGTTGTTTTGGAGCATGTTGTCTGAGTATGAGAGGTTTTTCAGGGAAGCATGTGAAGGAATGCTGCTCAATGAACAATTCCTAACCTCTCTCAGGGAATCACAGTTTGACATGTTTCTGTATGATCCCGTGATGCCATGCAGTAATCTATTGGCAGAGATCCTCGACTTACCCCAGGTGGTATCTATGCGGCTTACTTTTGCATATGGGCTGGAGAGACTGTGCGGTCAGTTGCCAGCACCACCATCGTATGTGCCCGCCGTTGGTACCCAAGGACATCTAACAGATCACATGAACTTTAAAGAGCGATTAGAGAATGTGCTGCTATATGTTGCTCACACAGCAATACTCAAGCTGCAGATGATGTTGATGATAGATAAGCAGTACACCAAAATAAAGGGTAAGGGTACTGTATTACTTTGTGCTTATAGCTTATGTTAGTACTGATGAACCTTAGCATTATTCATTGCTTTCCTCCAACATACTAGAAGCAGAAAACAAAAGTGCCACCACCTTTTATGTGAAACGTTTAAGGAAACTATGCAACTGATCATCATGTTCGCTCCTGCATTTCACAGGCAAACCCACAACACTGTGTGATTCTATGGGAAAAGCTGACATCTGGTTAATCCGAACTTATTGGGACTTTGAGTATCCACGACCGTTCCTGCCGAACTTCAAATTTGTTGGGGGACTGCACTGCAAGCCTGCCAAGCCGCTGCCAAAGGTAAGGTCATTGACTGTCAGAGTATCGTTGGAATGTTTGCGTGCTTGAGTTACACGTTAAGAAGTACTGCATGATTAGGAAAAATGATTGAATGTTCAAAGGTTTAGTGCCTGACCCTTCCTACCGATTTTTATCTCGCAGTTTATTTGCTGATATTGCAGAACGCAAACAAACAGTCTGGGACAGGATCGATTTTCTGCTTATGAAGTTCAGCATGTCAGTTTATTTACTTCATACTGATTCTTCAGGCTCATAATGATCAAATCTGTATTCAAGCCTAAGCCTCTTTAAACCCCTCTAGTCTTGTATGCAGGCCTAGACCACAGTTGTAACCTCATAGCTTACATATTAGTTTCCAAAGGTGTCAAAAGTATTCACATTCATTACTTAAGTAGAACTATAGATACTAGGGTTTAAAAAAAATACTTCTGTAAAAGTTGAAGTATCAACTCAAGCTTTTTACTCCAGTAAAAGTGTAAAAGTACTGCTTTCAAAACTACTTAAAGTCTAAAAGTAAAAATAATGTAAGGGGAAAAAATGCCATTAAGGACAAAAGCTTAGACCGCATAACAGGGGTTTATAGTGCACTAGCCCACCTCCCCAAAAACCTCATTCTTCTAAAAGTCATAATGACTATAATGTTATATTAAATTGTTAATGTTGATAAATTTGGGATGCGCTAGGCTTCCTGTTTCAGAGTCATATACACCCATTAAAATAAATGAATGTAGTTTAGTACAATGTAAATATATGTAAGCATATCTGTTACTACTGAGCATTAACATGTGTTTCATGGAGCAGAAGATATGATGACTAGTTGTCTATAAGTGTTGTAATGGTGCAAAAAGTCAAACTTCAAAGGCATGTTATCAATAATCTTTACTGGAATGTAAATGTACATGAATAAAAACAAGCCGAAATGAAATAGGAGTAACAAGACTATTTTTAAAATGTAAGGAGTAAAAAGTACTGATGATGGTGTGTAAATATAAGGAGTAGAAGTAAAAAGTCATCTGAAAAATAATTTCTCCAGTAAAGTAAACAATTTCTGCTTAATTAACAAAGTATTTGTTACTTGACACCTCTACTAGTTTCATGGTAAAATTCACATTAAGCATAGCACGTTCTCATGTGTCATTTTGACCCAATAAACAAAAGAAAGAAATTTAACACAGACTCTTATTTCTCACTGCTTATAAAGCTGGGGGATTAATTGACAATAAAACTAGGAATGCAATACAAATGGGGTAAATTGGTCAACGATCCCCTGTAAAATCAATATATTCTCTGTCCCATAGAAGTCATGTTAGCTGCTTATGTTAGCTATTCAACTAGAGTAGTGAGGTAGCTCTAAGTGAGGGTGTTTACATGCACATAATAATCTGCAAACTGCAGAGAATCAGATTTAAACAATAATGCATTTACTGTGTTTACAATGCACTTGCCTAGCCAGATAACTGGGGAAACTGGAGTCAATCTGAGACAGACTCCATTATTTCTGCTTTGCAATCTGCCAATGATCTCATAGAAGCAGATAGTAATATAAAGGTAAATTAAGAGTGATTGGTACAGGTTTTAAGTTTTAGCTTATGTAAACTTCCTTGCCATAAATCTAAAAAAAAAAATAGCCCAAAACCACCTTTCTGTAATACTGAAGATGTTAACTAATAATTTGAGGAGAAAACACACTGTAAACAATATAATATGACCAAAAACCTTTGGGACAGGATCTTTGGGTGATTGGAACAGCCCATCTTATAATTGGCTACTGTAGGCTCATTTATTCCATTTAATTCATACTTTGATATAATGCATATTATCCTTTTCATTGTTATAAATGAAGATTTCATGTTCATTTTGGTTTAATTTCATTACTGAATCTGTCAATTCATACAGTATAAAGCTGCTGTGTTGCTACCGTATTTGGATAAATGGGGCAAAACAAATACAGCCTTATTTTACAGCCTAGAATTTTGACTGGCTGTGTTATAGTAATGTATCATAATCATGTTTCCATTGAAGGTTTGTTCAATAAATTAGACCTAACGAAAAATAACCAACTAGTTTTTCTTACCTTCTGCGCTATAGGGTCAATGTCCTGTTTGGCGCTTACCCTGCCCACCTATGTGATATCACACCAATGAGGACATGCAGTTTTGATTATGTGGGTTAACAGCTAGGGTTCAGCAAGAAAAAAACACTCTGTGTAGCTAAACTGTCAGCAGCCTTTTTTAAACTAATGGGTTATTTTGCTTGAAATCTTGAACACGTGTAATATAAAATATTGTAATATAGATGACAACTGATGAGCTAAAATCCAGCTCTCTTTAGTGGATTTCTTAATCAGATTTCTAGTGTACTTCTAGTGAACTATTACATGGGCACTTAAATAATCAGATGACTGCAGAAATCTGATAATGATTGGATTAAGTGAATGAAGTGTATGTAAAAGCAGTCATTGTTATATAAAAAGGTTAAGTTTAGGGTTGTGGTAAGTTAGCTCCCTAACCACAATAGCTTAAGCTCCCTCAGAAATGCTTGCATTTAGCTTTACCTCTTATCATGTTGGCTGACAAACACACACAGAAAGAATGATTTTAAGTTTTAATATAATTATGTAGCCCTTTCTGTTTTTTGTGTGGACAAACATGTGAGCTGCCCCACACGCACCTTAGCCAGACAGCTAACTAGGTTAGCTTCATAGCCAGTTGGCTAATCACTGCCAGTCTGGATCTTTGTCTGCATGAATTCACAACTGACTTCAGCTGCATTTAAATCAGCTTCTGGATGAACATGAGGACTAACATGTATCTGTCTGTGCTTGTCTGTTTTTAGGAGATGGAGGAGTTTGTTCAGAGCTCAGGAGATCATGGCATTGTAGTGTTTTCTCTGGGCTCTATGGTGAAGAACCTCACCAAAGAGAGAGCCAACACCATCGCTTCCGCACTCGGGCAGATCCCACAAAAGGTCTGAGATTATACCATGTTTCTAATGTTTTTACCTTCAAAACGAAAAACAATATTCTAGCTGTGTCAGAGTCTATATTGATTCATGTTTAATCAATATAGTTGTTTAATCTCCATAAAAATGGAAACAGACCACAAACACCCCCTGGATATTTTATTTTAATGTACTGTGCTTTGATCCCATCAATGAAATATCTAATTGTGTTTAGGTGGTATGCTCATTATCTGCTCAAATGTTGCAGGCAAAGTACCATTCATAGCGATTGCATGTAGTAGTGTTGTCCACTATTTTTTTGAGAGTTTACTTAATTAATGCCGAACATCTTATATGGCTCTTGATTTGGTGTTAATACAATATTAATAGTATTACCAGTCTCAGTGTTCTTTCCTTCATTTCTCTGAATTATGTGTTTGTTTACAGGTGTTGTGGCGGTATTCTGGAGATAAACCAGATACTCTTGCTCCTAACACACGAGTCTATGATTGGATTCCCCAGAATGATTTACTAGGTAATGAACAGTGTTGTCATGTAAGTGTATACTGGGGTCTAATCAATTTGGATTTTGTTGTTGTGGTTGTTGACTGACACTGGAGAAAACAACAGGCAACAGTGTAATTACACATTTTTACCAGAGAGGTCGCCAAATCCCCAAAACTTGCATAGTGCAGCTTTAAGTGCAATTACAATAAAAATCTTCCCATACACAATAATTATAAGTTCACTTATAATCATTATTATAATATTACTTATAAAGTCTTTTTGTGACACTGCTGCACTGCTGGTATTGTCCACTTTGTTGTTGTTTTGATGGAGAACCAAATTTTCCTAATGATCTTATAACATATTTCAGTGTCACTTGTCAAATATGATTGGCAGTTCCTGACTATTTAAGTTTTCAGTAAATAACTCAAATAACCAGCAAAGCAGAAGAATGTTAAATGTCAAAAGTGGCATATTATACCCCTATATTATATCAGAAACTAACACAGATATTTTATTTTAGATATTTTAAGACCCCATAGAACTGTGATGCTCTTTGGTCAAAATACTACAAGGATAAAGCAGCACCACAGTACATTTCTCCTAAACTCTCAAGCTTAGCTCTTAGCTTCCACATAATGCTAGTGGTGAGAGTAAAAGGCACCCTTAAATTACTGCTGTAGGTCTGAAAATACTCAGAGGAGAGGCAACGTTGATAGAGGTTTGAGTAATGAGTCCCAACCAGGGGAGCCACATCTAAACAGCATATTGAATCCCTTGTTTTCCAGTGTAGCCAGCCCATAAAAAACTTACTTAGTTGTCTTACTTTACAGCTTGTGGGTTGTTAAGCACGCCAAACATAACCTTAGAATAACTAGAAATTCTATGTGTTGGTCAAAATGTCTCCTAGATATGTTATTTCTAGAGATTTCTAGTTATGTTCTCCTAGAGATGTTATTTCTAATTCTAGAAAATGTATGAAACCTTAGTTTAGGGGGGGGGGGTTATACTGTTAATATATATGTTAATATATATGTTGTCTTTTGCCAAAGTGTTCTCTAACCTTTGATCTTGTATCTGATAGGACATCCTAAAACGAAGGCCTTCATCACCCATGGTGGGACTAATGGACTATATGAAGCTATTTATCATGGCGTCCCAATGGTGGGCATTCCACTGTTTGCTGACCAGCCAGATAATATGCTCCACATGAAAACCAAAGGAGCTGCCACTGTAGTGGACTTCAACAAAATGGAGACCAAAGACCTGAAGGACGCTCTCACCGAAGTTATTAACAATCCATCGTGAGTTAATATTGTGTAGATGCTTTAGATGGAGTAATGATAGTTACTGGTACATATTATTTATTTTATCAGTTCCAGTTATTATATAGGACCTTACAGAGCAGGCATTATTTAAGAAGTGGATCATGAGATGGTGGTGGTGTGTTAGTATGTGTTGTGCTGGTACGAGTGGATCAGCTGGTACGAGTGGATCAGACACAGCAGTGCTGCTCTCTGTCCATATTAGAAACTCCTACCTTGTTGTTCCACCTTGTAGATGTAAAGTCAGAGACAATAGCTCATCTTTGCTGCACAGTTGATGGTCTCTGGTTCTTCATCCATGGTCACAGGACGCTGCCCACAGGACACTGTTGACTGCACTGTGATGTTCAAAACTCCAGTAGCACTGCTGTGTCTGATGCACTCACACCGCCTGCTCTGTGGTGGTCCTGACCATTGAAGAACAGGGTAACAAAGTATACAGAGAAACAAATGTACTACAGTCTGTAAGTGTAGAACAAAGTGTTTCTGTATTGTCTTTAGAGTTGATAAGATTGGCAATGAGGGCAGAAACAAGTTGGTGGGTTTAATGTTGTGGCTGATCAGTGTATAACTGTCAGGTTACAGTGCTGATGCATGACCTCACTCTGCTGGTATTTTCTGGATGAATTTTATGCCAATAGAGTGATGACCAGTCAGATTGTATAGTAACTGACTATGTCGCACTCACAGTGATGTTATGTTGTTATTTTTTATTAATATGTTTTAAAACTATATAGTTTATTTTAATATAGGCTGTTATGGGGTTTAACAACCACTGGTCCATTCCAGTGGTTGAGGGATGTGATTCAACTCACTGTAATGAAAATACACACCTACAAACTACACTCTAAAGCAAGCACGCTACGATCTTTACTTCACTCAAATAATCAAGTTCAGAACATTTTGTAGTTGATATTATTAGCAGTTGCAGTGCTCAATGCAGTTCTCACTTCCTGTAGTCCTGGTTTCACTTCTGTTTAATTTTTTCTATCAGGTACAAAGAGAGCATCATGAGGCTTTCCAGAATCCACCATGATCGGCCCATGACGCCGCTGGACGAGGCTGTTTTCTGGATCGAGTTTGTGATGCGCAACAAGGGGGCCAAGCATCTGAGGGTGGCGTCTCATGACCTCACATGGTACCAGTATTACTGCCTGGACGTCGCTGCGTTTTTGCTCTCTGTAGTTGCTCTGGTCGTGTTCATCTTTGTGAAAACCTGCGCTTGGCTCTTCCGTAAATGTTGCAGAAGGACCTCAGCGAAGAGGAAAAAGGAGTAAAGAACTGAAAGCACATTGCTGTGTGAAATCTCCACCAGTGCTGTATTGTGCTGTAACTGTACTTTCACATACATTCCTCAAGTGTTTTGCTATTTGTAGTGGCCAGTGAACTGCAAATCAAATCAACAGCACTTAAAGTTCAGGGATTGTATCTGTGTCTTGTACAGTGTTTTGTTTTTAATAAAATGATATGTTGATTATATAAAAATTAAATTAACTAATTTTTTAGATTCTTATCTTTAGGACATTCTAGGTATGTGTAACTGACAATCCAGTAAAAATGTATGTTCTGTTTGATGTTTTTTTAATAGATGTGCTGAATCGTAAGGTTGGTTTTTCTGCAATGTAGTTGAAATTTAAATGACAATGGACCTAAAAACCGACAAAAGTAGAAGTTAAATTGTAGTTTATCATTACAACATTACTAGCATCATTAATCTATAGCATTGCAAGTGACCTGTCTGATGTGGACAGGTAGGTTTCGTGTCTCAATCAGGGAATTTGGAGTTTTAGATTGCATCATTCTTTTAAATCGGAAATCTCTATTTAGAAAGCTGTGTAGTCCAGAATTAGCCTTAACCTCTTTCCGCTGGCCCAGAAGTGAACATTTCTTTGGCAGAATTAAATTTAGCTCAGATATTTTGGTCAAAAATGATCAAATAAAATGTTTTTTTACAGCTGTAACTCTATAATCAGATTAAATAGGACCCTGTTGTTTCTCTGTGTGGGAAATGTTGGGTCATGTCCAGATAAAATATCTGTAACTGCAGCTTTCAATACATCAAAAAAACAGCTGTGTACAGCTGCCACAATAAATAACACTTGTATTGCAATATATGCATTTCATAACATATATTAATATTCAACCGTTCAACTTAAATTAGTCATATAAGAACATATATGCCAACATATTTTAAACTGGACATTTTCAAATATTTAACATCTATTAACAGATATGAACGTACGTGTTAAACAAGCGTTTTACAATATATTACAGAAATCATTAATGGGTGGCCTATATTCATATATGCTCATTTAAAAAAAATAATATGTCAACGTTCATATCAGACCTATGTGTGACCCATACATTAGACCATCCATAATCCATATACTATGCATTTATGTGTTCACCCACAGAAAGGCTAGAAAAGCAACTTGCTAGAAAGGCAACTTAGAAACACTGCTTGATTGCAAAAGACCACACCTGCAGAAACATGGCTTTCATGTAAGAGTCATCAGAAGAAAACCTCTCCTGCATCCTCACTACAAAATTCAGCGTCAGAGGTTTGCAAAAGGATATCTAAGCAAGCCTGGTGCATTTTGGAAACAAGTCCTGTGGACCAATGAGGTTAAGATAGAACTCTTTGGCTGCAATGAGTAAAAGTATGTTTGGAGGAAAAATGGGTTTGGGGTAGTGTTGCAGCTAATGGCACAGGGAATATTTCATGGGCAGAGGAAAGAAGATTTACTGAAATTCCATCAAATTCTGGAAACAAACAACATCATCTGTAAAAATGCTTAAGCTGAGAAGAGGGTGGTGTCTACAAATGGATAATGATCCTAAACACACCTCAAAATTCACAATCAGACTTCCTCAAAAAGTGCAAGCTGAAGGTTTTACCAGTAGAGCAGTGTAGATGGCTCAGAAATCTCACAGAACTAGAAGACTTTTGCAAGAAAGAATATATATATATAAAACATACTGGAAAAACATTTTTTATATATATGCATATATGGCCATGTTTAAGATTTCCATCCATCATCGTGAGAAAACCCTAATCTAGCTCAGAGACACTTCCTGGTACATGGTGATAAAAAATGATAAATGTGACATGGTGCAGAAAATAAATGAGTTGCAGTGTGCTGACCTTAAGACGGAGAAGAGATAACCAGCTCTTATCTGCATCTTTCAAGGGTCGTCTTCCATAAAAGTTGAACTCTAAAGTTCGGACCCACCTCCCTGCTGACTCCGAAGCACAAGGAGAGTCGACTCCCGTATGCCAAAAACCAAAAAAGAAGGCAGTTGCAGCATGCAAGCCCAAGAATGTTAATGAACTGGAGGCCTTTGCCCATGAGGAAGGGACTAAGATACCTGTTGATCGCTGCAAGAAACTTGTGTCACATCGGCAGGGCGTTATTACTGCCAAATGGAGATGTACTAAGAACTAATGATGTATGTAACGTAGGGGGTGAATAATTTTGTCAATGAGGAAATCACAAAAAGGACATTTGTTGGTATATTAGAAAACGTTTTGTTGTAATTTAAGTTGCATTTGTCTATTATACAAGTCCTTTATATATATATATATATATATATATATATATATATATATATATATATATATATATATATATATATATATATATATATACATTCTTATACACTCACTTTCATACACTCACTTTTACATATTCACATTTCTTCAGCTCCACTGACCATATAGGAGCAATTTCTAGTTCTAAACTAACAGACTGTAGTACATCTGCTTTTCTGTATACTTTTGTACCTTGTTCTTCGATGGTCAGGACCCCCACAGGACTACCACAGAGCAGATATTATTTGGGTGGTAGTGTGTAAGTGTATGTTGTACTGGTGTGAGTGGATCAGACAGCAGTGCTGCTAAAGTGTTTAAACACCTCAGTCACTGCACCAGTGTCCACTAACCA
This sequence comes from Megaleporinus macrocephalus, assembly GCA_021613375.1. NCBI lineage: Eukaryota > Metazoa > Chordata > Actinopteri > Characiformes > Anostomidae > Megaleporinus > Megaleporinus macrocephalus. Next base: position 29,579,219 of record CM038726.1, on the reverse strand, counting down.
ATATATCCAGACAGTTGTGTCCAGTGGGCACAGATGAAAGACTAGAACACAAACTGTGCAGCAACAGATGAGCTATCATCTCTGACTTTACATGTAGAAGTTACTCAGGTTTCTGGGTTCCACCATATCCAGAGATCTGAGGTAGGAAAGGAACACTCCATAACATGTCTCCATAACAAAGACAGCATAGCAAGTCAAGTCAAGTCAAGAGGCTTTTATTGTCATTCCATCTAGGTACAAGTACACAGTGGCGTGAAATTTTGTTCCTCCAGGAGTAACACGGTGCAACATAGAACAAAGAATACAAAGTGCAAATGTGCAGCCACATGTTTTGACCAGAAACAATAAATACAATGAATTAAAATAAACAGACATTAGACACAGTAAACAGACCGGACAGTGCAGCACCGACACAGCACTCATTTCTGAACATGAGGTAGTGACTAAAGGGCTCTCTCTCTCTCTCTCTCTCTCTCTCTCTCTCTCTCTCTCTCTCTCTCTCTCTATATATATATATATATATATATATATATATATATATATATATATATATATATATATAGAGGTATTTAAAATACTGTGAGTTATGCAGATAGATAACGCATACACACAGAAGTTACTGAGTGAGTACTAGAGTAAACATACATACACACAGAAGTTACTGAGGTAGTACTACAGTAAACATGTACACACAGCAGTTACTGAGGTAGTACTAGAGTAAACATACACACAGCAGTTACTGAGGTAGTACTAGAGTAACAATGTAAACACAGTCAGATAACATACATACACACAGCAGTTACTGAGGTAGTACTAGAGTAAACAATGTAAACACAGTCAGATAACATACATACACACAGCAGTTACTGAGGTAGTACTAGAGTAAACATATACACACAGCAGTTACTGAGGTAGTACTAGAGTAAACAGTGTAAACACAGTCAGATACATACATACACACAGCAGTTTCTGAGGTAGTTCTAGAGTAACAATGTAAACACAGTCACATAACATACACACAGCAGTTACTGAGGTAGTACTTGGTAGAGGTAGAAGTAAACAGTGTAAACACAGTGTCAACACATGTTTCAGACAGTGCAAGTAGACCATCAAAAGAAATGTGTGTGTAAGTATACAGTATGTGTGTGAGGGGGTATTCAATTCTGTCCCTGTGAGTTTAAAAACCTGATAGTTTGAGGAACAAAGCTGTTGCAGAGTCTGGCAGTGATGGCCTGGATGCTCCGGTACCTTCAGCCAGACAACAGCAGTGAAAATGTCTGTGTGGGGGATGGATGGGGTCATTCACAATGCTGGTGGCTTTGCAGATGCAGCGTCCGTTGTAAATGACTATGATGGAAGAAAAGAGAGACCCCAATGATCTTCTCAGCTGTCCTCACTATTTGCTGAAGGCTCTTGCAGTCAGAGGCGGTGCAATTACCTGCTCAAGATACTCTCTACGGTCCCTCTGTAGAACATGGTGAGGATGGTAGGGGAGAGATGAGCCCTCTTGAGTCTCCGCAGGAAGTAAAGGCGCTGCTGGGCTCTCTTGACTATGGAGTTGGTGTTGAGGGAAATAAAACTTACTGCAGACCCTGATGACTTAGTTCTACAGAGCAATCGTTGAGCCCCTACTCTGATCATCCATAAACATCTCATTTGGTTGCTCCACCTTTCAAGTGGAGAGCAGAGCATTGGGCATAATATGCTGATGCTTCAGGACTTCTACAACAGCAGGGTGATAAAGTGTGCTGGCAAAGTTACAGTTGACCTCTCTCATCACCTCTTTCAGACACTTCCATCAGGTTTAATACTCAGGGTCATGAAAACCAGCATAACCAGACATACCAATAGCTTCTTCCCCAGCGCTGTAGCTCATTAACTACAGTGGACACCTCACACCTTAAATTTAAACATGAACAGAACCAACTGTAAAGCACACGCAACTTTTAACTTTAACTTTTAACTTTAACTTTTAACTTTTATTTTGTATTTTTCATACTATATATATATAAAAGTTACACTGTTCAAAGTATTTTTATATATATAACTCTTGAATCTCTTGAATCTACAGTAACTTTAATGTTGCAGTAGGATAATGCTTATTGCAATGTTTATTATTCTGCAATATTCTATATATTATAGTTTTTACATCTCTATTCAAACCTGCATGCATAAATATCCATATATATAAGTATTCACACATCTCCTGAGCTCCTTTCTAGCTCTTTATTATTACTAGTCTGTGTGCTTGTCTGGTCTGTTCAGTATGTTGTACTTCATACATCTGTGATTCACCAAGACAAAGTCTTTGTACTTGGCACAATGAAATGATTCTGATGCTGATTTGGGGCAGGGCTAAGAAACCAGTAAGAAGTAATCGATTAAAGTTGCAACATCATTTGAGTGTTTTGGATAAACTAATAAGGAATAATAAATGTATGAAAGTAAATGAATAAGAAGCTGAAATTACAGAGGCCTTTATTCACATGGAGTGAGACTAACAACAATTCCCAAATGGACAACTAATCTGTCCTTCTCATAATGACATATATCACGAATAACGTATCAGTCTATTAAATCAGTTATGATATAGTATTAAATCAGCCAGGTTTTCCTGACAGGACCACCACAGAGCAGGTACTATTTGGGTGGTGGGTCATTCTCAGCACTGCAGTGACCCTGACGTGGTGGTGGTGTGTTAGTGTGTGTTGTGCTGGTGTAAGTGGATCAGACATAACAGTGCTGCTGGAGTGTTTAAACACTGTGTCCACTCACTGTCCACTCTATTAGACACTCCTACCTTGCTGGTCCACCTTGTAGTTGTAAAGTCAGAGACAGTAGCTCATCTGTTGATCACCCTTTAGTCCTTCGTCAGTTCTCACAGAACGCTGCTCACAGGACCCTGTCCACAGGACGCTGTTGGCTGGATATTGCTGGTTGGTGGACTATTCTCAGTCCAGCAGCACTGTTGTGTCTGATCCACTCACACCAGCACAACACACACTAACACACCACCACCAAATCAGTGTCACTGCAGTGCTAAGAATGATCCACCACCCATATAATACCTGCTCTGTGGTGGTCCTATGGGGTTCCTGATCATTAAAGAACAGGGTAACAAAGTATACAGACACAGAGATGAACTACAGGCTGACGTGTATGATATGTATTTCACAGTAGGGCGATCTCGCTCCTCATGTATCACCCCTCACTGTTCACTAGCAGCTCAACAGACACCCAACATTTCGTGCACACAGAGGAACAACAGAGTTAGAGCAGAAAAAAACATTTCGTTTGATTAAATGATCCATTCTGTTGAAGAAATGTCCACTCTTGGGCCAGCAGAAAGGGCTTAAAGCTCGGTGTAGTCCTAGTTCTGGACTACACCGCTTTCTGAATAGAGATTCCCTATTAAAAGGATCGCGCAGTGTAAAACTCCAGATTCCCTCACTGGGACATCAAACCCACCAGGAAGGTCACTTGTAATGCTATAGAACAATTAATGAAGTGAACATGGACTCTTAACTAGTTACCACTAACCTTCTACCCTCATTAACTGTCATCATTACTCTGACTGTTCTTCATCTGTACTATAATTCATCTTATTTACATCACATTATGATTATATAAGCACACCTGAGCAGCTAAACAGAGGTATATGGTGGTACAGTCATTATATCGATACTGTGTGAGTAGTGTGATCAGAGGAGGATGGGTCCCCCCTTGTGAGTCTTGGTTCCTCCCAAGGTTTCTTCCTCCAGTTCTGAGGGAGTTTTTCCTTGCCACGTCTATGATTTCTATGACTTTCTTCTATGTTTTTATTTTCTTCTTGTGCTTATTTATGCTCTATTGAACTTTTCTTATATTCCTGTAAGCTGCTTTGTGATGACATCAGTTGTTAAAAGTGCTATACAAATAAATTTGATTTGATGATTTGATTTGCATCATGCTTGTTATCATGCTTGTAATGCTGTAATGTTCTACTTTTACATATTTTGTTCTATTTTGTCAGTTTTTAGCTCCATCGTTATTCAAGTTTTAAAATCTACTTACAATTCAGCCCATCTATTAAAAATACAGAACAGACACTCTTACTGGACTGTCAGTAATACATACGTAGAATGCCCTAAAGATAAGAATCTAAAAATTAGGTAATTTATGTATTTAGTTAGTAGTTAAAAAAAAATTAAAACATGGACATGATTTGTGTGTTAATGGCTGAGAATCTGGATTTAAGCTCACTGGCTAACAACAAAACACTTGTATGAAGTATAGTTACAGCACAACACAGCACTGAAAAAGACTTCACAGTAATCATTAATACAGTGATGTACACTCCCCTCATTCACTCTTTCTTGCTCTTCGCTGAGGTCCTTCTGCAACATTTACGGAAGAGCCAAGCGCAGGTTTTCACAAAGATGAACACGACCAGAGTGACTACAGAGAGCAAAAACGCAATGACGTCCAGGCAGTAATACTGGTACCATGTGAGGTCATGAGACGCCACCCTCAGGTGCTGAGCCCCCTTGTTGCGCATCACAAACTCAATCCAGAAAACGGCCTGGTCCAGCGGCTTCAGGGGCTGATCATGGTGGATTCGGGAAAGCCTCATGATGCTCTCTTTGTACCTGATAGAGGAAATTAAACAGAAGTGAAACCAGGAATACAGGAAATGTGAGCTCCATAAATGAGCACTACAACTAAAATACAAACAAAATATTCTGAACTTGATTATTTGAGTGAAGATTCTCATGTTCTAATTTTCGAGTGTAGTTTTTTTTTTTTCCCCACATCAACCATAACTATTTGATGCTGTTCATTTCACTACAGTGAGTCAAATCACATTCCTTAACAACTACTGTTGTAGATTAGTTCTGAGCCCAATAGCAGCTCATAGTTACATTGATAGTCCAGATTGGTTCTTGCTCTATTAATGTTAATTTAAGTTCATTCAGAATGAGACAGCTGAGTGAGGTCATGCATCGGCAGTGTAACCTGACAGTTATATGTAACTCATTATAAATGGTATGACACGTTCAGTTTAATGTGAATCATTATGTCACATATATACACTGTTCAAAATGTCAGCACTTAAAAAAATAAACATTTACATTGTGTGAAAATGATGATTGGACCAACAGAAATTACCTAAAACGATTTGATATATATAATTTTTTATTAATTTACATTGAATATAAATAATTTTTGGCTGCTGTAGAGTTATGCTTGTTTATTTTTGGACAGTGAGGATATGCATCTGTTTAATCCCCAATTAACACAACCAATGTTTTTAATGTTTTTGCTATGAAATGTTATTTAATTTGGCTCTAACATCAGGGCAGTACAGTATTCTATAACCTACATTGAGCCCCATTAAAAATAATGTCTGTCTTTAAGCAACTCCTTTAGAAAATACAACATCAACTCACGATGGGTTGTTAATAACATCGGTGAGAGCGTCCTTCAGGTCTTCGGTCTTCATTCCCTTGAAGTCCACTACAGTAGCCGCTCCTTTGGTTTTCATGTGGAGTATATTATCTGGCTGGTCGATAAACAGTGGAATGCCCACCATTGGGACTCCATGATAAATAGCTTCATATAGTCCATTAGTCCCACCATGGGTGATGAAGGCCTTCGCTTTAGGATGTCCTATCAGATACAAGATCATTAGTGCATGCTGAAGAAACATGGTTTGGATATATCCACAGTATATCCCCCATAGCACTACACCAATAACCTTATATCATAATAATATATTATGATTTCATGGGCTTCTGGAATCGACAATACAATCTCATTGAATGTTATCTATGATAACTCCTATTTAAGGGTATAAAGCCATGTTGAGCAGCTAAGCAATCTACCAGATGCTAACAAAATTTTATTTGTTTGTTATTTGCTTATTTAAAGGCTTCAATATTTTTGGTAATTATATGTGGCTTCTTGTTTATACAATTTAAGACATTCCCTCAACTTCGGTTTATCTGCTGTTTATTTGTTTATTTGATATATGTTTCATATCTATTGTATAACATTATTCAGGATTATACATTCAGGATTGCATTAGAACAAATGAACTAGGCAACAATATTTCATGGGTAATGTTAGAAAAAACAGAACATCTTATAATTATTGTGTATAAGCACCTTTGTGATTTTATTTAATAAAAATTACACTTAAAGCTGCACTATGTAAGATTTGGGAATTTGGAGACTCCTCTGGTGAAAAAATGAAATTGCATGCATTGTGCAGAAGAACAGTTTGTAGTGTCAGCTTCTCTGAGTGGACGAATTTGATGATTGTAAAACGTCAAAACTTGGTGAAGGTCGGGTCTTCTGAGGATGTAAGTGAATGATTTATGATGGTCCCCACAACTTCATAAGTGTAATGCTGATTTTGCATTTGCATTTTTTTTTTTGAGCCTGTGTTATGACAGCGTTAACATATTAGACGTATTACGTAGTCTGAAGAAGTCCAGATCTGACGCCTCTGACATTCAAATCATTATTTCAGTCTTTACTAGATGACTCGCAGCAGTGTACTGGTACAAGCAGGGGTTGTTTGTTTGTGTGTTCTCTTGTTTCCCATCACCTTTCCAATTTCCTTAATTCCTTTGATTATCTAACAGACTCTGTGCTGATTGGTTGAGCTGGTGTTGGAGTATGGCTTATAATCAAGTCAACCGGCTACCTCTGGGCTCCTCCTCCTTTTCATTACCTGACTAGCCCGACCATAAAGTGGAGAAGTGTGGAATGCTATCCATGTGTTACTAAACTTTTATAATTTATTTATGATTCTCTACAGTGGTATGTAAAATCCTGTGCCTAAAGTCTTGAGACTCTTGAGACTCTTGAGACTAACATCTTTGTGTCTGTGAAAGGTCTGGTGGGTTGAAGTTTGACACTTTTTATGTTGCAGCCTACCCCTAGGCAGGCCATAGCATGTATGCTCACCTATTTTTAGCCAAAAAAAATGATTGACAGCTCTGAATTTTATAATCAAAGTCCCAGTAAGTTCGGATTAACCAGATGTCAGCTTTTCCCATAGTGTCACACAGTGTTGTGGGTTTGCCTGTGAAATACAAGAGTAAACATGATGAGGGGCTTGCGCATTGCTCAAGGGCACTTCAGTCGTTTTCTGTCAGGGACTGAACCGGCGCCCCCTCCAGGCTGGTTCCCACACTCGAGCTTCCGGCCACCCCATTAACACCTTCAACAAATCAGGCAAAAGAAAACAAGCACCACTGGACAAGGACCACTGTAAAGCCAATGTATGAAGCAACCATGATGCTGTTCAGGATGACTCTGGATAAGGGTCCTCAGGACTTGCCGAAATGCAGACCTGACCAGTTCCCTTTATTTCTTTAAAACCATGTCAGATTTATGATTCTCTACAGTGGTATGTAAAATCCTGTGCCTAAAGCTTAATTCTTCAGCTTGGAAGCTGTAAGGGGTGTAGCCCTATAAGTCTTGTGCTTCCTTAAATGCAAAGTAAAACTCTTGAGACTAACATCTTTGTGTCTGTGAAAGGTCTGGTGGGTTGAAGTTTGACACTTTTTATGTTGCAGCCTACCCCTAGGCAGGCCATAGCATGTATGCTCACCTATTTTTAGCCAAAAAAAATGATTGACAGCTCTGAATTTTATGGAATTTCATGCTGGTTAAGCCCCAGTAAACACTTGCATGACATAACCTTTCATTACCTAGTAAATCATTCTGGGGAAGCCAGTCATAGAGTCGTGTGTTGGGGGCAAGAGTATCGGGTTTATCTCCTGAATACCTCCATAATACCTGTAATTAAACACAGACTTCTGAGAAATGAAGGAAAAAACACTGGTAATGGCTGGTAATGCTGTTAATTCTGTATTAACACCAAATCAAGAACCATAGAAGATGCCCATCATCACTGAAGTAAACCATCATAAACTCCTCTTTTTTAATTAAGAACATTAGAATAACAACTGTACTACATGCATATGCTGTGAGTGGTACTTGTGCACTACTTAAACAGCATCAGATATTTAGCACGGTACACTGAAATTAAATATCCGGCGGTGTTTGTCTGGTCTGTTTCCATTTTTTTGGAATTTAAACAACAGCTGTCAGATTCAACATGAATCAATATGGCTTGTAGACTTTGACACAGCTAGAATATTGTTTTTCTTTTTGAAGGTAAAAACGTTAGAAACATGGTGCAATCTCAGACCTTTTGTGGGATCTGCCCGAGTGCTGAAGCGATGGTGTTGGCTCTCTCTTTGGTGAGGTTCTTCACCATAGAGCCCATAGAAAGCACCACAATGCCATGATCTCCTGAGCTCTGAACAAACTCCTCCATCTCCTAAAAACAGACAAGCACAGACAGATACATGTTAGTCATCATGTTCATCCAGAAGCTGATTAAAATACAACAGAAGTGAGTAATTGATTCCAACAGACAAAGCTTAAGGCTGGGCGGAGACTAGCCAACTGGCTATAAAGCTAACTGAGTTAGCTGTCTGGCTACAGTGTTGGCACGGCAGCTCACAAGTTTGTTAATACAAATAAACTTTTTTTTTAATTTTAGAAAAGGTCACATAATTACAAAATGCTGCATAACTTAAGTTCACTCTTTTTGTTTATGTTAGCTAGCTGACATGATAAGAGTTGAAGCTAAATGCAACCATACTGTAGCTCAGGTGTGTTTAATTAGAGTTCAGTAAGGTCCAGTTAAAGGAAATGTCCTCAGGCCGGTCTGGACCGTTATTATTACATAACATGTGTTATGTTCAGTGGTGTATCCTGTTTACTGAAGTCTAGTATCAGCATCTTATACTGCATCTTATATCAGCAACTGAAAGACCAACACATCACACATACCGTTGAGTATATTTCAACAATATATATATATATATATATATATATATATATATATATATATATATATATATATATATATATATATATATATCAATCCTGTTAATCCCAAACTGTTTGTTTGCTTTTTTACTAGATAAAAATCTGTGGTCAGTAAAAATTCAATCACTTTTTTCAATCATGCGCCAACCAGTAATGTGCAAATTAAGCATGCAAACAATTTAAAAGACTGCCTGACAGTCAATGACCTTACTTTTGGAAGTGGCTTTGCAGGCTTGCATTGCAGTCCCCCAACAAATTTGAAGTTCGGCAGGAACGGTCGTGGATAATCAAAGTCCCAGTAAGTTCGGATTAACCAGATGTCAGCTTTTCCCATAGTGTCACACAGTGTTGTGGGTTTGCCTGTGAAATACAAGAGTAAACATGATGAGGGGCTTGCGCATTGCTCAAGGGCACTTCAGTCGTTTTCTGTCAGGGACTGAACCGGCGCCCCCTCCAGGCTGGTTCCCACACTCGAGCTTCCGGCCACCCCATTAACACCTTCAACAAATCAGGCAAAAGAAAACAAGCACCACTGGACAAGGACCACTGTAAAGCCAATGTATGAAGCAACCATGATGCTGTTCAGGATGACTCTGGATAAGGGTCCTCAGGACTTGCCGAAATGCAGACCTGACCAGTTCCCTTTATTTCTTTAAAACCATGTCAGATTACACTGTGATTTTCTGTGAAAAGTCTGCAAACTGACATTAAAAAGGCTTTAGCCGCCCCTAAATGTTACTTAGCCACCCCTTCCCCACTAAACGTACGTTAATGGTTCAGATCACCTCTCGTTCTCATTCACAACGTACACAACCTGAAGGAGGTGGTCCCGCTACTCTACTACAGTGCTGTCTCTGATGTAACGTGAAATGAAGAAACTCAAGATCCTCCAAACATATAAAATCTTTAAGCTGTGAGCCAATCATTTCAGCTCTGGTGAAGCGAGTTTCTGGTTTTCATTCCTGTCGTAGGTCGCCGATCGCTGAAGCCGTAGAAGCATTATTGGCTAAATTCTACATTAGCCCTTGTTCCATAATCGGTCAGATACAGAGTGAAACAGTATGTAGTTACAGAGTTATGAAAAACACCTACAATATAGATTTGTGGTTAATTATGGTCAGTATAGCTGCTGAGGGTTTTTTACTCAGGTGCTTGTTAGCTAGCGTAGCTGGGTCTATGGGTGGACTCACTAAGTCCGCCATCTTGCCAACGCCCTGTGACGCAAGACGTCAGAATACCACCGCTAATCATTGAAAGTCCTGTTTACTGACAGATTTAGATGCTTTTTGGGACACTGTTTTGCGTTTCTGTCTGAATATTTACTCACACGGTGTCAAGCTGTAGCTCTGAGAGGAATTTAATCAATCTTTACCTTAGAAGTAGCGCTAACTTCTGTAGCGGCAGTTCGCTAGCTATACGCTTTTTGCGCACTGCTTGAATACTACATATTCAGATTCCCTAGTCACTCTCGTGTACTGCTACTGCTGACTGTTCAGTATGGAAATACGCGATTTCAGACGCACCCTATGTTTACATGTGGCAAAGGATCCTAACATTAGCAAGCCAGCTGACAAGCCTACAAGTTAATCTTCACTTGTGAGAGCGTGAATTAGGAACAGAAAAATAATGTTATTAACAGAACGCTCTTTGTTTTTTATATTTCTCCTCAGTTTCTGGAATCAGTGACACCAGCATCGTATGTTGTTGCTTACTGTAACTGAGGCTGTACCAACACTAGGTGATCGTTACCGTGCCCAATCACATTTGACCCCTAAAGTCCGGTTTGTTAAACTACTGTGATCGCTCCGTGCCATGCACGCTTGAAGAGGTGGGCCTAGACATGGTTCTGTTGAACTCAGGCACAAAATGTATCTAGTATGATCACTAAAAGTGCTCAATCTTGGAAAAATAAAACAAACATGGCAGCAAAGAGGTCACTCAGGTCTACAGTGCGAGAAAGTAACTGCTGCACCATTTAAGGTGGAACGGGAGAATTCCAACAAGACTTCAGCCTTATCTGAGATCAGAGCACTAGAGCTTTGGATAATTCAGAACTTCCTTGGTGCTGAAGAAACAGAGCAGTGAATAAAAGTTTTCTCAGTCGAGTGAAGTGCAAAACTCAGTAAGCGAACATGTTAATAGTAGCTCGTCCGTTGCTGCGTTTGCATCATTTTGGTTTTTGTGGCTATAATGGCCTTCGGAAAGATGGCGTAAGCAGCTTGGGTCCAGAAAATCTAAGCTCCGGGCAGTGGGGAGGGGGGACAAGCATGCTCAGGCATGGTACAGAACATCTGGGCCTAGTGTGAGCACACTCTTAAATGTTAGTGAGAAGGTAAAGGCTCTGTATGAAATGTCATAAACACTGCCTAACACAGCAAGGCAACTAGTCTTCTCCTAATCAAACATCTTGTATAAAACACTGCTTGTCGAGTTTCCTGTTTAAATAAGGCAACACTTATGTATCCTAGATTAGATCCCACAATAATCGGTGCTAAAGCTAATTCAGAGCAGAAGACAGGAGCACTGACACGGTGGAAAACACTGCCTTCTAAGGAAACCGCACCGACAGCAAGGCACAACTCCTGTGTTTATAATAACACAGTTTTATGTCCCTCAGTTTCTCAACGTGTAGAGGGAAATAAGGAGCGGACGCCTCTGTCGAAGGCCTATCAGAGGGTTATTAGAAAAGGAGGCGCTTAGGAATCGAAAAGGAAGTGAGAGAAAGTTGTTTAAGCTATCAGTTAAATTCAATTTAACTGAGAGATAATATTTCTCATTATGACCACAAAACACTGGTTCCTAGTTTATTAAACATACCTACAGAGTAAAATCACATTCTCTCTGATTTGCACCAACTGGGTCTTCACTGGTCTATAATGGGTGGATTTAGGATCTGCGGCTTATCTAAGATAGAGGAGCACTGCTGGATCTATGCCTGTTGTAAGTGGATAGGTATGGTGTTTAAGTCATACTAGCTCTGCACCTATAGTACAAGCTGCACACAGACTGACCTACTGTCTTCCAATTTGAATAAAAAGGTTTTAAAAAATCCAGTTGTTGCTACCATAAAGTTGACAGAACAAGAATGTGTGTTTGTGTTTTATGCCCAGACACATATTATTTCAAGTTTAAATGACTCAAAAATGTTTTTAAGCTCTTTCTTTGTCTTATTTTACACTGTAATACAGTCTTAGCTGGCCCATACACTAACCTCTACAGACGGCCCTGACCAAGCACATGTGCTGAACTTCATCTGATGGTACTCAATGGTACACTATGGGCTGATATCCCGGATGGAGATTAAGGTAAGGAAGCTTGATAACATTATGCAGGAGGTTTGTTGTTGTATTAGACACATTAGGTAAGGGGCGGGCACCACTTTTGTATTTCCATTAGGTTAGAGGTATTGGTTCGGTAGGTACGTTTTTCTTTTGTTTTCTTTCCTTTGGTGCCGTCCGTGGTCCACCTGTTTGCTTGTGTTGTGTTGACTTAGTTATTTAGATGTATTTTACTGTTTTCATTTGTTTCTTTTATTCCCTTTACATTTAGTATAGAATTATTATTATTATTATTATTATTATTATTATTATTATTATTATTATTGCTACTGTGGCTTGTACTCTATACTCTGTGAAAAACTGTTGATTGCTCTAACTCTAGTTCTGCAGTTTGGCTGTTTTTAATATCATTGACATACAGTTAAGATTCCAAGAGAAGTTACCTTACGTTTGAGTTCCTTCTGTTTTCTTCAGTCAGTATACATTTCCACTCACACGTTGCCTCCCTTGCTAATTATTTAGGATTTAGTAAAAGGGAACGCAACACTAGTCCAGAACTATGTTTTTCTTTCATGGGATAATCTCCTTCCACAATTCTGTGCAGTCCAAGACTAGACTCCATCTCTATCCAGGGTTCAGATGCTCTTGGTTTGACAAACCTTTTAACAACATAAATTAAAAAAATAACTCAGTCCAGACATCAGTAAACAACAAATCAGGTGCACACAGAGAAAGAGGGCTCACCTGTGATGTTGGTGTAATACTTCTCAAATGTCAACATCATCTGCAGCTTGAATACTACAGTGTTAGCAAAATACAGCAGCACATTCTCGACTCGCTCTATGAAGTCCATGTGATCGGTAAGATGCCCTTGGGAGGCAACAGCGGGCACATAGGATGGAGGTGCTGGCAACTGACCGCACAGTCTCTCCATATTGTAAGCCACAGTGAGTCGAAGAGACACCACCTGGGGCACTCCTAGGGTCTCTGCCAGTAGATCACTGCATGGCATCATGGGATCATACAGAAGCACATCAAAGTGTGATTCCCTGAGTGAAGCTATGAGCTGTTGGTCAAGGAGCATTCCTTCACACACGGCCTGAATGTAACCCAAGAATCCAGACATCATGTTCCAAAACAGTGACAAGGTCTCAATCCAGGTGTCCGTATGTTCCATCCAAGCGCTCAGAAAGTTCTGCCACATGACCCGCGTAGACTCTTTATCCATGTTGATCTTGAAAACAGTGTACTTGAAGTTCTCCTGTTTCCAGTATTTCACTGAAGGTGACGATGTGTGAATAAGAACAGTCACCCTGTGATTCCGAGCCACCAGCTCATCCATGATCGCGCGCATGTTGTGCCAGTGACTGTATTCACCAGGAAGCACCAGTACGTTCCCCCCGAGAGTGATTTCAGACCCGCTCAGTAGCAAAGCCACCACCGGGAGAAGTAGAAGTCTGCGGATCATAGTAGTAAACGAGCTGACAGCTGCAGTACTTGTTGCCGCTACCGTCGAACTCACACGCCCTGAAAACCTCCAGCTTGAACTCTGACTTCAGCTGCACTGAAGTGGGGCAAAGGAGAAGGGGCGGCTGCGTGTTTGCCAGCCTGTGCGCGCCGCCGTGCACCGCCTCTATTACTCTATATTACCTTCTTACCATTTGGTGCCTCCTATAGTTCTGAAACGAAGATTAAGAACAGCGATCAGCTCGCGCTCACGATTAGAGGCGGTGCATAGAGCCCGTATCCTGGTAAACACTCAGCCGCCCCTTTTCCTTTGTCCCAGTTCAGTTTAACTGGAATCAGAGCTCGAGCAGGAGGTTTTCAGGGCGTGTGTGTTTGACGGTAGCGGCAACAAGTACTGCAGCTGTCAGCTCGTTTACTACTATGATCCGCAGACTTCTTCTTCTCCCGGTGGTGGCTTTGCTACTGAGCGGGTCTGAAATCACTCTCGGGGGGAACGTACTGGTGCTTCCTGGTGAATACAGTCACTGGTACAACATGCGCGTGATCGTGGAGGAGCTGCTGGCTCGGAATCACAGTGTGACTGTTCTTGTTCACTCAGCGTCACCTTCAGTGAAATACTGGAAACAGGAGAACTTCAAGTACATCGCTGTTAAGGTCCACATGGAAAAAGAAGACATAGAAGCCATGTGGCAGACCATGATCAATATCTGGATTAATCAGACCACGACCGATATTTGGACTTTGTCCTGGTTTTGGAACATGATGTCTGATTTTACGCGTCAGTTCGAGGCTACATGTGGAGGAATGCTGCTTAATGAGCAGCTCATAGCTTCACTCAGGGAGTCTCACTTTGATGTGCTTCTGTTTGATCCTGTGACGATGTGCAGTGATCTACTGGCGGAGACCCTCGGAGTGCCCTCGGTGCTCTCTCTTCGTATCCAGTTTGCATACAGTCTGGAGAGAATGTGTGGTCAGTTGCCAACACCACCGTCCTATGTGCCAGCAGGTGCCTCCCAGGGGCATCTCACCGATCACATGAACTTCCTGGAGCGAGTAGAGAACATGCTGCTGTACATCGCTCACACATCAGTATACAAACTCATGATGGTGTTAATGTTTGATCGTTATTACACCAAATACGCAGGTAAGTACGCAAGTCCGGAGAGGCCAGGAGGTAGTTATGATTTTCTGTACTGTTTTCTTGAGATCATGACTTATGTATCTTGTGATCCTGAGATAAACAAAGCTGCTGTCTTGAACACACAAGATGATTAAGTTGTGATCTCGGGATAACAATGTTATTTCAAACTCACAAGAAAATTAACTAATGATCTCAGGATAACAGCTTTATCTTGAGATCACAAGATAATAAAGTTGTGATCTCAAGATAAAATTGTTATTTTGAACTAACAAGATAATTAACTCATGATCTCAGGATAACAACTTTGTTTTCTTTAGCTCACAAGACCATAAAGTCATGACCCCAAGATAACATTGATATTATCAACACACAAGATAATTAACTCGTAATCTCAGGATAACAGCATTGTTATCTTGAGATCACAACTTTATTATCTTGTGATCTCAAGATACTATTGTTATTATGAACTCACATGATAATTTGCTCATGATCTCAGGATAACAACTTTGTTTTCTTTAGCTCACAAGACCATAAAGTCATGACCCCAGGATAACATTGATATTATCAAAACACAAGATAATTAACTCGTAATCTCAGGATAACAGCATTGTTATCTTGAGATCACAAGATAATAAAGTTGTTAACTGTCTTGTGTGTTCATAATAACATTGTTATTTTGAACACACAAGACAATTAACTTGTGATCTCGGGATAACAGCTATGTTATCTTGAGCTCACAAGACCATAAAGTCGTGATCTCAAGATACTATTGTTATTATGAACTCACATGATAATTTGCTCATGATCTTGGGATAACAACTTTATCTTGAGATCTCAAGATTAAGTTGTTATCCCAAGATCATGAGTTGTTGAACACTGTTATTATGAAGACACAAGACAATTAACTTGTGATCTCGGGATAACAGCTTTGTTATCTTGAGCTCACAAGACCATAAAGTCGTGATCTCAAGATACTATTGTTGTTATGAACTCACATGATAATTTGCTCATGATCTTGGGATAACAACTTTATCTTGAGATCACAAGATAATAAAGTTGTGATCTCAAGATAAAGTTGTTATCCCAAGATCATGAGTTCTTGAACATTGTTATTATGAACACACAAGATAATTAACTCATGATCTCAGGATAACAGCTTTGTTATCTTGTGATCACAGGATAAAAAGTTGTGATCTCAAGACAACACTGTTATTTCAAACTTACATGATAATTAACTCATAATAATTAAATCACAAGATAATTAAGTCATATTAAGTCAGGTGACGGTCCAGAAATGTACAAGGCCCACGTGGCCTCAAAACGTTTTTACAGATGCCTTAAATATTTATTGTTAAAGGTCTGTGAAATCAAGGGCACCAACAGAAGCCCTAGAAGTAAAGAACATGTGTGTTAATGTAGGCACTGACACTAAAAGTAATTTTAGTAATTGAGATAAAGTCTAGTCCTGGACTACACAGCACTGTGAACGGAGATTATGTCCTAAAAGAACAATGTAGTCCAGGATCCAAGACAATCAGTTCATGATATACTGGCCAGTAAACTCTGAACTCAGTGAACTCAAAGCTGCAGCTGTTTCACAGCAAATCACAAACAAACTTCAGTCGACTGGCCAGGTCCTCACTTTGCCAAGACACCTCACCCAGAGTCATCCTGAACAGCCTGTAATAATCAGCTTCGAAGACTTGCAAGATAAGCGCAATGGTTGCTTCACAGATTGGTCCTGCAGTGTTTGTTTAGTGCTACTCTTCTTTTCTGCCTGAGTGGAAGACTTTTAAAAGTGGTTATCTGGCAAGTTCTTATATTTTCTGCACTTCTAAATAAGAGCCGTGATCAACTTGTTGTAATGTCGTAACGTTGTCATGCATTGCTTTGTGCTCATAGCTTACGTTAATGTGGATAAACCTCAGTATCATTCATTGCTCTCTTCCAACGTTTTATGTAAAATGTTTAAAGAAACTATGTAACTGATCATTTCATCTTTGCTCCTTTACTTTACAGGAAAACCCATAACAGTATGTGACACTCTGGGAAAAACTGACATCTGGTTAATCCGAACTTATTGGGACTTAGAGTATCCACGACCATTCCTGCCAAATTTCAAGTTTGTTGGAGGACTGCACTGCAAGCCTGCCAAGCCACTTCCAAAGGTAGGGTCACTGGCTTTCAGAGCATGGTTTGAATGTTTGAATGCTTGAGTTACACATTAAGAATTAATACCTGAGTGGAAAAATAATGGAATGTACAAAGATTAAGAAAGAGCGATAAGAAACCAATATCCACCTCTCTTTAGCATAATTCATGGTAACCTGATCTAAGGAATCTTCTTTGTACATGATATCTGATTGTGATCTGATTATTATCCGATTATTAAATGCATATAAAAGCACCTATAGTTACGTAAACGGTTGTGAAAATTAGCTTGAGTGTAAATTACTTCTTCAGTAAAATGGTTGCATTGAGCTTCACCTCCGATCATGTTGGCTATCCAACACACAAAAAGAGTGAAATTAGGTTGTTCAGTTGGTTGATCTCTTGGTCTGCGGAAAGTGACAACTCACTTTTGTTGCATTTAATCAGCTTCTGGATGAACATGAGGACTAACATGTATCTGTCTGTGCTTGTCTGTTTTTAGGAGATGGAGGAGTTCGTTCAGAGCTCAGGAGATCATGGCATTGTGGTGTTTACTTTGGGCTCCATGGTGAAGAACCTCACCAAAGAGAGAGCCAACACCATCGCTTTAGCACTCGGGCAGATCCCACAAAAGGTCTGAGATTGCACCATGGGTCTGTCTTAAAACCTAGTGAGGGTCTACATAGGCAGCATACATGTGCTCCCGAAATGTAGGCTGTCCCAATTCTTAGATACCTTAAACATGCTGTCTACATTTTGCTGGTTTATACTCGAGGGATTAGCATTTATGCTAGTGAATTATTATTATTAGTAGTTTAGCAACTAGCTAAGACAAGGGTCTCATGCTGCAGTGGGCGGAATAAGCCATGACACAGTTGCTCTCTAACTAGAGCGTCTCAATAATCTGTTTTATGAGGTGGGATGATAGAACACTGCTACATAGACAGCTGCCTACATAGTTAGTGCACTACTTAGACAGCTCACTAGGTTTTGAGACAGACTCCATGTTTCTAATGTTTATAGCTTCAAAATGAATAACAATATTCGAGCTGTGTCAGAGTCTACAAGCCATGTTGATTCATGTTGAATCTGATAGCTGTTGTATAAACTCCATAAAAAGTTTATGGAGTAAACTTTCCTTAATTTTTCAGAACTCTGTGTTTGATTTCAGGTGTTGTGGAGGTATGCAGGAGAAAAACCAGATACTCTTGCTCCCAACACACGACTCTATGACTGGCTTCCCCAGAATGATTTACTAGGTAATGAGTAGTTTTATCAGGAGCGTGTTTACAGTATTCAATCTATAAGCTGCTCTATTTGTTGTTCAAAGATTTAGCTTTACTGAATAAGCATACTGAGAACTACATATGGTGAGCATGCACTGTAACATTACAGCCCACTGCCATCAAAGTTTGTTTTTCTTCATTTGATTAAGACTTGTAACTCACCTTAGCAACTGTAGCCTCTTCTCTTTCTCATCACAACGAAAGCGCTAAAATGATAAATGAGTCTCAGTCAGTGCAGTAAAGGTCAGAACTTAGACGTGAAGGTCTATATGCTCACAGCTTACCAAGCAGATAGTAAATCATTCACTTCCATACTCACAGGTTTGACTGTCTTCTCTTTAAATTCTCTTTCCACACCTTTACAATCATCTGATTCGTCTTCTTGGAGAAGCCGTCACAAGCTCAGCCAACATTACAAAATCTCCTTCTTCATGTTTGGTTGTTCAATATGGCTTCATATCCCTAAATATGAATGGGTTTTTATAGATAATGGTTAATTTGATATTATTGCCGATTTCAAAGAATTCATGAACGTTTAATATATAATAATATGGGGTAGTATTATGGGGTATATGCTATGGATCTATGCTATATACCAGAATGTTCGCCAGCATGTACTAATAATCTTGTATCTGATAGGACATCCTAAAACGAAGGCCTTTGTCACCCATGGTGGGACTAATGGACTATATGAATCTATTTATCATGGTGTCCCAATGGTGGGCATTCCTCTGTTTGGTGACCAACCAGACAATATGTTCCACATGAAAACCAAAGGAGCTGCCACTGTAGTGGACTTCAAAAAAATGGAGGCCAAAGACCTGAAGGACGCTCTCACCGAAGTTATTAACAATCCATCGTGAGTTGATAATATATATTCTTTAAAAGTAGATGCTTACAAGGTGGTTGATTAAATACTGTAGAGGACATGAGAAAGATGCAGATATTTATTTTTGGGACAAAAATATAGATAATGGTTAATTGGTGGTTGTTTATGGTGAAAAGAAGCATCTTAGCTTTAATCAGTTTTACATATTTATGATATTTAAAAATATTTGTAAATAATAAAACATACAGTATATAATTTGCAGTGTACGTGTTTTCTTCCCAATGTGTTAAAGTCAGTAAATAAATAGGAATTGTCCATTTAAACGTGTGTTCTCTGTAGAGCATGACAAAGCGATCGTTTGATAATTCACATCCAACATGACCTGTAATAACTATGCAAATTCATTGGGCAGCAACAGATTGTCCATATGTATAGTAACTGATGGTGTCACGCATGCAATGACATCATCAGTGAAGGAGAGAAGATATAATGGCTAATAAAACAGTCATTACTTTACATTTATCAAGTTTAAAAACTAAATAGTCAATATAACTATGAGCTGCTATAGGACTCAGAACTGGTCTATACTAGTACTGTTTAAGGGAAGTGATTTGGCTTGCTGCTATGA
Source organism: Megaleporinus macrocephalus (assembly GCA_021613375.1). Classification (NCBI taxonomy): domain Eukaryota; kingdom Metazoa; phylum Chordata; class Actinopteri; order Characiformes; family Anostomidae; genus Megaleporinus; species Megaleporinus macrocephalus. The sequence goes on along the minus strand of CM038726.1, from coordinate 29,559,545 downwards.
ACAGTGTAAACTTAAATAGTTACGTCGACAGCAGATTTTGAAAAAATACATAAATAAAATATAAAAATACTAATTACACTCTTAAACAACCCACATCCCAGGTTTCACTTCTATTTAATTTCAGGTACAAAGAGAGCATCATGAGGCTTTCCCGAATCCACCATGATCGGCCCATGACGGCGCTGGACGAGGCCGTTTTCTGGATCGAGTTTGTGATGCGCAACAAGGGGGCTCAGCACCTGAGGGTGGCGTCTCATGACCTCACATGGTACCAGTATTACTGCCTGGACGTCATTGCATTTTTGCTCTCCGTAGTCGCTCTGGTCGTGTTCATCTTTGTGAAAACCTGCGCTTGGCTCTTCCGTAAATGTTGCAGAAGGACCTCAGCGAAGAGCAAGAAAGAGTGAATGAGGGGAGTGTACATCACTGTATTAATGATTACTGTAAAATCTTCACCAGTGCTGTGTTGTGCTGTAACTGTACTTCATACAAGTGTTTTGTTGTTAGCCAGTGAGCTTAAATCCATATTCTCAGCCATTAACACACAAATCATGTCTATGTTTTAATTTTTTTTTAACAGCACGTGAAGTTCAGAGATTGTATCTGTGTCTTGTACAGTGTTTTGTTTTTAATAAAATGAAATGTTGATTATGTGAATTAACACATTTTTAGATTTGTATCTTTAGGGCATTCTAAGTATGTATAACTGACAGTGTAGCTGAAACTTGAATGTCCATGAATCTAAAAACTGACAAAATAGAACAAAATATGAATAGAAGTGAAATTAATGGTACATTACAAGTGACCTGTCTGATGTGGACTGGTGGGTTTGGTGTCTCAATCAGTCAATGTCTGTATTTTTGGTTTAATAATAAATCTCGTCCATTTGATAGAATGGAATTTGACAATAAAGATATTTTGATAAATTATAATCAAATAATTTTTTTTTCTGCTGTGACTCTGTAATTAGATAAAGTAGGACACTGTTGTTTCTCTGTGTGGTAAATGTTGGGTCTATGTTGAGCTGCTAGTGAGCAATGAAGGGCCACTTTATTAGGTACTCCCCCTTGTATCTACACCCATTGTTCATGTTTTATAAGCTGTACTTATCGTATAGAAGCACTTTGTAGTGGTACAATTACAGATTGTAGATTGTCTGTTTCTCTATGTACTTTGATACTATGTCCTTCAATAGACAGGACCCTCACAGGACCACCACAGAGCAGGTAGTGGGTGGTGAGCAGGTAAGTGGGTGGTGGCTGTTTCTCAGCACTGCAGTGACACTGACGTGGTGGTGGTGTGTTAGTGTGTGTTGTGCTGGTGTGAGTGGATTAGACACAGCAGTGGACACAGTATTTAAAACCTCCAGCAGCACCTATAGCACAGTGACTCATTGCAGTGTTTATCATTCTGCAATATTCTATACATTCTAGGTTTTACATGTCTATGCAGGCCTGCATGTATAGATATCCATTTAGGTGCCAGTATTCACAAGTCCCTTTAGCTCCTTTCTTACTCTTTATTATTTTTATTCTCTATTTTATAAGATTTTAGATTTTTCTTCAATTAATATTTACAAACAGTCTGTGTGCTTGTCTGGTCTGTTCAGTATGTTACACATCATACATGTGTGACTCACCAAGACAAAGTCTATGTATATTTAACACACTTGGCAAAATACAGCAATTCTAATTCTGATTTGGCACATGGCTAAGAAACAGGTCAGACGTAATTGCTTGAAGTTGCAACGTCATTTGAGTGTCCTGAATAAACTAATAAGGAATAATAAATGTATAAAAGTAAATACATTAGAAGCTGGAGTGAGACTAATGGATAACAGATCTGTCCCTGTAAGGAAAACCAACCAAAAATGTTGTCATACAGTGTTATAACTACCTTCTGACGACTTCCATGCAGATATATTGGAACGTATGAAGAATTCTAGGAGGTTGTGGCGACGTATTTGCCACTATGTTCTCACAACGTTGTCATACAATGTTGTCACAACTTTCTAAAGAATTACAGTGCAACGTTGTATATTTTGTTTGGTAAACATATTTTGTTTTGTAACTATTCTAATTGTTTCTTTTACATTTTAAGTACTTATTCAAATTTATTTTAATTTATTTTCAATCCCTTTTTGTCTATTAATTGTAATGCTTGGCAACATTGTAAATGAGGGTCTCCCTCAGTGTACTCCCGAGTGAATAAAGGTTAATTGATAGATTGATTGATATTTGTTATGTGATTTCTTTGCCATTTTGAAAACATTTATTATTCTTATTCTCTTTTTTATACGATTTAAGATTTTTCTTAAATGAATAGTTACTAATCGTCTGTGTGCTTGTCTGGGCTGTTCAGTATTCAATCTCATGAACCGACAGGACATAACTGAAGTGTCCTTGAGTGTAGGAGCCAAAAGGACTGCCTTGATTGTATATTTTGTTTTGTAAACATGTTTTGTTTTGTAAATATTCTAATAGTTTCTTTTACATTTTAAATGAAGTTATGGAAAAACTCAAGTTTGGGAGAAGGACCACGCCCTAACTCCACCCCTCCACCATTTCACACTCCATATAAACCACTCCTCCGCCCTCACCTTCTTGTGATGAAAACTCGCACCCCAGCACCTTCCTTGGCTCCTCCCTCTTTTCCAAACCTTCCTCACTCTTTGCTCAGCAAGTTGGGGCCTGGCTTCAACCCTAGCAGCCGAAGCCGCCCAGAATTCCAGCCCCAAGTTCCTCAGAGTTTCCCTTCCTTGCCTTGCCTGAAGTGGTCTGCACTTTGCAAAGTACTCATTAAAATTCATTTTAATTTATTTTCAATCCCTTTTTGTTTAATAATTGTAATGCTTGGTAACACTGTAAATGAGGGTCTCCCTCAGTGTACTCCCGAGTGAAAATAAAGGTTGATTGATTGATTGATATTTGTTATGTGATTTCTTTGCCATTTTGAAAACATTCTTATTCTCTTTTTTATAAGATTAAAGATTTTTCTTAAATGAATAGTTACTAATCGTCTGTGTGCTTGTCTGGGCTGTTCAGTATGATTCAGAATGACCAAGACAAAGTCTATGTATGTTTAACACACTTGGCAAAATACAGCAATTCTGATTCTGATTTTGGGCACGCCTAAGAAACAGGTCAGAAGTAATTGCTTGAAGTTGCAATGTCATTTGAGTGTCCTGAATAAACTAATAAAGAATAATAAATGTATAAAAGTAAATAAATTAGAAGCTGAAATTACAGAGCCATTTATTTAAATGGAGTGAGACTAATGGACGACCGATCTGTTCCTGTAAGGAAAACCAACCAAAAATGTTGTCATACAGTGTTATAACTACCTTCTGACGACTTCCATGCAGATATATTGGAACGTATGAAGAATTCTAGGAGGTTGTGGCGACGTATTTGCCACTACGTTCTCACAACGTTGTCATACAATGTTGTCACAACTTTCTAAAGAATTACAGTGCAACGTTGTATATTTTGTTTGGTAAACATATTTTGTTTTGTAACTATTCTAATTGTTTCTTTTACATTTTAAGTACTTATTCAAATTTATTTTAATTTATTATCAATCCCTTTTTGTTTAATAATTGTAATGCTTGGCAACATTTTAATTTAGGGCCCCCCTTAGTGTACTGTGTGAAAATAAAGGTTGGTTGATTGATTAATTGATTGATTGATATTTGTTATGTGATTTTATAAGATTTAAGATTTTTCTTAAATGAATAGTTACTAATCGTCTGTGTGCTTGTCTGGGCTGTTCAGTATGATTCAGTATGACCAAGACAAAGTCTATGTATGTTGCAAAATACAGCAATTCTGATTCTGATTTTGGGCACGCCTAAGAAACAGGTCGGAAGTAATTGCTTGAAGTTGCAATGTCATTTGAGTGTCCTGAATAAACTAATAAAGAATAATAAATGTATAAATGTAAATAAATTAGAAGCTGAAATTACAGAGCCATTTATTTAAATGGAGTGAGACTAATGGACGACCGATCTGTTCCTGTAAGGAAAACCAACCAAAAATGTTGTGATACAGTGTTATAACTACCTTCTGACGACTTCCATGGAGATATATTGGAACGTATGAAGAATTCTAGGAGGTTGTGACGACGTACTTGCCACTACGTTCTCACAATGTTGTCATACAATGTTGTCACAACTTTCTAAGGACTTACATTGCAACGTTGTATATTTTGTTTTGTAAACATATTTTGTTTTGTAACTATTCTAATTGTTTCTTTTACATTTTAAGTACTTATTCAAATTTATTTTAATTTATTATCAATCCCTTTTTGTTTAATAATTGTAATGCTTGGCAACATTTTAATTTAGGGCCCCCCTTAGTGTACTGTGTGAAAATAAAGGTTGGTTGATTGATTAATTGATTGATTGATATTTGTTATGTGATTTTATAAGATTTAAGATTTTTCTTAAATGAATAGTTACTAATCGTCTGTGTGCTTGTCTGGGCTGTTCAGTATGATTCAGTATGACCAAGACAAAGTCTATGTATGTTGCAAAATACAGCAATTCTGATTCTGATTTTGGGCACGCCTAAGAAACAGGTCGGAAGTAATTGCTTGAAGTTGCAATGTCATTTGAGTGTCCTGAATAAACTAATAAAGAATAATAAATGTATAAAAGTAAATAAATTAGAAGCTGAAATTACAGAACCATTTATTTAAATGGAGTGAGACTAATGGACGACCGATCTGTTCCTGTAAGGAAAACCAACCAAAAATGTTGTGATACAGTGTTATAACTACCTGCTGGCAAATTCCATGGAGATATATTGGAACGTATGAAGAATTCTAGGAGGTTGTGACGACGTACTTGCCACTACGTTCTCACAATGTTGTCATACAATGTTGTCACAACTTTCTAAGGACTTACATTGCAACGTTGTATATTTTGTTTTGTAAACATATTTTGTTTTGTAAATATTCTAATTGTTTCTTTTACATTTTAAGTACTTTTTGTTTAATAATTGTAAATGAGGGTCTCCCTCAGTGTACTCCCGAGTGAAAATAAAGGTTGCTTGATTGATTGATTGATATTTGTTATTTGATTTCTTTGCCATTTTGAAAACATATGAAACACATAGTTTAACCCTTTATTCTTTACTGTTTACTGTAGTTATAGTATAATTGTATACTGTCTTATATAAGAATGTTCTGGGTGGGTCTGAAATCACACACTAGTTACCGTTTAGTGTTCTATTCAGGGTGTTGGCTAGTTTGTAGTGTTCTCTCTGAATTCTCAGTGGACAGTTAGATTCCCTATATAGTTCACTATATCGTTACCCACAGTGCACCATAAAACTAGTGGACAATCGATGTACACTACTTAAAGGTTGACGTCCGAATTCCCTCTACTGTCTCCCTCACAGCTCCCCTATATAGTGTTCTTCATAGAGCAGTCTATTTAGTGAACAGGGAACAAGTTATCGAGTGGACCATTTCAGACCCACCCCTGGATTCTTTTGCTCACTAGGGGGCGATTCAGAACAGTTAAGCTTTGAATGGAAAATGGCCATAGCATAGCTTAGAAGTTTACCTTTGATTAATATTCTGTGGGATAATTCTTTGCAAAACCTTTTCTTAGGGTTTTTTTTAAACCCACATGTGGACTTTGTAGTGAGTGGGAAGAATGCCATACTCAACCAGCTAAAGCCAACTGCCAAGGCACCTAACCCCTGACTGCTCCCCTGGGCGCTGTGGTAGGGCTGCCCACCAAGTGTGCATGTTCACTAGTGTATATGTGAGTGTTTCACTGCACGGATGAGTTGAATGTGGAGATCTTGAATTTCCCTCTGTGATTAATAAATTGTCTGAAACGAAAACTGAGCTAAAATACTTTGTGTTAGAGCTGATTCAGAGCAGAAGACAGGAGCACTAACAAGCTGGGAAACGCTGCTCTCTAGGGAAACAGCACAGGCAGCAAGGCATCGAGACAGCTGCCTTCAGTTTGGGACACAGCCCAGTGTTTACACTTACACCGCTTTGTGTCCGTCAGTTCCTCAAACTGACCACCTCTGCTGTCAGATGTGTTTTTAATCGAAGTGCAGTTTAGTGATCAGGAAGATAGTGTACACAGCGCGTGCACATCCTGTTAAACACGCGCCGCCCCTTTTCCTTTGTCCTACTTAGTTCACATTTAGTAAGAGTTCAAGCTGGAGGGTTTCAGGGTGTGTGAGTTCGACGGTAGCGGCAACACGTAGTCCAGCTGTCAGCTCGTTTACTACTATGATCCGCAGACTTCTACTTCTCCCGGTGGTGGCTTTGCTACTGAGCGGGTCTGAAATCACTCTCGGGGGGAACGTACTGGTGCTTCCTGGTGAATACAGTCACTGGTACAACCTACGCGTGATCGTGGAGGAGCTGCTGGCTCGGAATCACAATGTGACTCTTCTTGTTCACTCAGCGTCAACTTCTGGCAATTACCCGCAACAGGAGAACTTTAAATACATTGTTTACAAGGTCAACATGGAAAGGAAAGATGTGGAGGCCTTGTGGCAGACCATGTTCAGTCTTGGGACTACTCAGACCATGGCCGATAGTTGGACTTTGTCGCGGTTCATGATGTCTGAACTTATGCGTCAGTTCGAGGCTACCTGTGAAGGGATGCTGCTTAATGAGCAGCTCATAGCTTCACTCAGGGAGTCTCACTTTGATGTGCTTCTGTTTGATCCTGTGACGATGTGCAGTGATCTACTGGCAGAGACCCTCGGAGTGCCCTCGGTGCTCTCTCTTCGTTTACAGTTTGCATACAGTGTGGAGAGAATGTGTGGTCAGTTGCCAACACCACCGTCCTATGTGCCAGCAGGTGCCTCCCAGGGGCATCTCACCGATCACATGAACTTCCTGGAGCGAGTAGAGAACATGCTGCTGTACATCGCTCACACATCAGTATACAAACTCATGATGGTGTTTATGTTTGATAGTTATTACACTAGATTGGCAGGTAAGTCCGCAGAGGCCAGCAGGTAGTTATGACCTTCTGGACTGCTATCTTGAGATCATGACTCATCTAATATGTAATCCCGACATAACAAAAGTTGTTTTCTTGAACATACAAGATAAGTAAGTCGTGATTTTGGAGTAACAACATTGTTATCATGAACTCACATGATAGGTAATGCACAATCTCGGGATAACAACTTCAGCCTCCTGAGACCACAAGATAACTAAGTCGTGGTTGCAAGTTTTGTACCTGTTTTGTTTTTCTTTTACAGATGCCTTAATTATTTCACATATTGTTAAAAGGTCTGTATAATCAAAGCAGAAGCCTCAGAAAGAAAGAACATGTGTTTTTGTGGTTTGAGGTAGTCTAGTCCTGAACAACACAGCATTGTGAATGGAGGTTATCTCCTGAAATATAAGTGTAATCCTGTATCAGGATTAATCCCTGCCCAGGACAATCAGCTCATGATATCATCGCTGTGCATTGAAAAACAGGTATCTGTAAAATTGTGACTTTACAGGAGAGGCCAAAAACATACTTTACTTTCAATGTAAGTCAATGGAACCAGATTTTTTTCCCCAAGCTATTTTAAAGCATTTCTATTGGTCCGTTCATCATGTCATTTATAAACAATGTCATCATGTCATTTACACACAATATAAACAACCACTGGTGTGTTCAAATGATGTAGAAAACTCAAAATCGACAAAAATAGAGATGTTTTTCATTGGACAGTGATGATATATTGGCCAGTAAACTCAGTTCTGGTTCAGCTCCTGTACCAGTCAGTGTTAGTATATAAAGTCAAAGCTGCTGCTTTTTCACAGCAAATCGACTGGTCAGGTCCTCACTTTGCCAAGTCCTGAGACACTTCACCCAGAGTCGTACTGAACAGCCTGTGATAATCCACTTCACAGACTACCATCGTTACCATCATTGTTGCTTCACAGATTCAGCGTTCTTTATCCAGTGGTGCTTTTTCTTTTCTTCCTAGTTTATTAAAAGTATTTTAAAAGAGTTTTAAAAGTGGTAATCTACCAAGTTTTTTCAGATAAGACCAGTGTCATCAGTGTGTAGTCATAAGTCCCAGGAGTTGTGCAAGTTCATTGACTTATTAGAGGCGGTGCATAGAGCAAACAATCTTTTTTGTGTTCCAGTACATGGATGAGATTTTCAGGGGGGGTGTGAGGTTGGCGTGAGACAACAAGTAGTCTAGCTGTCAGTTTGTTTACTACAGTGATGTACTGGCATCGTCTCCTGTTGGTAGCTTTGCTTCTTAGCTAGGGTCGGATTCACTGAAGTGTCTTAAAACTAAAAGAAACTTATAGCTCATAGCTTCACACAGGGAAACTTCTATGTAGTTCTGTATGGTCCTGTGATGCACTCATGCAGTGATCTATTGGCAGAGACCCTCGGCTTACCCCAGGTGGTATCTTTGACTCAGATTTGCATACGGTATAGAGAGACTATATGGTCAGTTGTCAGCTCCACCATCCTATCTTTTCGTTCTTGGTACCCAAGAACATCTCACAGATCACACGAACTTTAAAGAGCGATTAGAGAATGTGCTGCTATATGTTGCTCACACAGCAATACTCAAGCTGCAGATGATGTTGATGGATTAGCAGTACACCAAAATAAAGTATAAGGGAGAACCAAGACCTCCTTTTGTTTTTGTACTGTATTACTTTGTGTCTATAGCTTATGTTAGTGTTGATAAACCTCAGCTTAATTCATTTCTCTCTGCCAATGTATTACAAGAATGTACAGACAAAACAATAGCTCCACTTTTTCTAACTTTTTTATGTGAAATGTTTAAGGAAACTGCAGCTGATCTCATCATGTTTGCTTCGTTATTTCACAGGTAAACCGATAACAGCGTGTGAATCTTTCGGAAAAACTGACATCTGGTTGATCCGAAGTTATTGGGACTTTGAGTATCCACGACCGCTTCTGCCGAATTTCAAATTTGTTGGGGGACTGCACTGCAAGCCTGCCAAGCCACTTCCAAAAGTAAGATCATTGACTGTCAGAGCATCGTTTGAAAGTTTGCTTGCTTGAGTTACTCATTAAAAGTTAACATATGATTGGGAAAAATTATTGAATGTATAAAGGTTTAGAAAGACTGGGAAATCTTATCAGAGAGATAAGAAACTAATAACCACCTCTCTTTAGCAGAATTCATAAGCAGATTTAATAACCTGTCTTAATCTGATCTAAGAAATCTGAGTATTCAGTTCACAAAAATACTCGGATAATCAGATATCTGATTGTGCTCTGATTATGATCTAATTTTTAAATGCATATAAGCATTACATAAACGGTTGTGGTAAGTTTCCAGCATCATTAGCTTGAGTGTAAATTGCTCCTTCCGAATAAAATGGTTGCATTGAGCTTCACCTCTGATCATGTTAGCTATCTTACACACAAAAAGAGTGATTTTTCGTGGTCCAGTTGGCTAATCTCTCTCCTGCGTTTAATCAGCTTCTGGATGAACATGATGACTAACATGTATCTGTCTGTGCTTGTCTGTTTTTAGGAGATGGAGGAGTTTGTTCAGAGCTCAGGAGATCATGGCATTGTGGTGTTTTCTCTGGGCTCCATGGTGAAGAACTTCACCAAAGAGAGAGCCAACACCATTGCTTCAGCACTCGGGCAGATCCCACAAAAGGTCTGAGATTGCACCATGTTTCTAATGTTTATACCTTCAAAAAGAAAAACAATATTCAGTCTGTGTCAGAGTCTATCAGCCATGTTGATTCATTTTTTATTTAATCTCCATAAAAAAACTGAAAACAAAACAGACAATCTTATATATTTAGGAAAGTAGTAGTTATTTTAATACAGCATTAACAGACTTAGTGTTCTTTCCTTAATTTCTCAGATCTATGTATTTGATTTCAGGTGTTGTGGAGGTTTGCAGGAGAAAAACCAGATACTCTTGCTCCTAACACGCGGCTCTATGACTGGCTTCCCCAGAATGATTTACTAGGTAATGAACTGTTTAGTCATGTAAGTGTATACTGGGGTGTAACGAGAATGGAAATCTATAAGCTGCACTATTTGTTAAAATTAAAAGATTTAGCTTAACTAAATGAGCATACTGAGGACTACATACAGTGGACATGCACTGCTGCCGAGTCATCCTAAAAGCCTGATTTAATAGTAAACAGAGTCTCTGGGGTGGATTTTGTGGGAGAGTTTCAGTCCATGTCACATCTTTTATGTTAACATCATGCACACAGGCTCAAACTGAATGTCCAGTTTGATGTTTAGGTCTCTGCGTGTTAAAGTCTCTGCTAAGCCTTTTCAGCAGCTGCAGTTTTGTGTTCCTTGTTGTTTAAGTCTATACTTGTGATGAGAAAGAGAAGAGGAAGTGGCTGCAGTTTTCAAAGTTCTTAAATTAATGAAGGAAAACAAGCATTTTGACATTAGCTTGCTACCTAACCTAGCTAACAGTAGCACCCACTGGCAAAAGACAAACCGGCCCTCTGTGGATCTCCTTGACGTCGGTTATAGGTCTTCTTGCTATGAACCCACATTGTAATGTTCCAGATGTTAGCTGTTTTTCTGTGCTGCCCAGCGAAAGTGAAGATAGCTCGCCTTAGCCAGCTATCTCCACCTTAACCAGCTATGTCTGCCTTAGCTAGCGTTGGACCACCATAGCTCTCAGCCCTTGTTTGACTAACGAGCCTGAGCCAGCAAACACACAACATTGTCACAATGTCTCTATTAAGTAATGTTGTCATATGGTATTACGACTACTTATTGGAAACTTAGCAAAATTCCATAGATACAGTGGAGCGAATGAAGCATTCTAGGAGATTCCTCAACATTCTGAGGAATTATATTTCAATGTTGTGGGCACCAAAACAGTACGTTGTTACAATGTTGTCACAATGTAATTGTGTTTGCAGGGCAACTGAAACATAAAGATGTGGCTTCATAGCAAAAAACACCCTGTAAACCCCATACACTGTATTATGTGTATTCACAAAGGGCCAGTTTGGCTTTTGCCAATGGATGCTTGGCTGGACAACCAAGAGCTCACTTCTCTCACTGAACAAGAGAAAGTGTGGAGGAATAAAAAAGGGAAATAAACTGTCAAGATGTGAAACTCAGTTAACAAGACTAAACATTTTATTTCCCTTTTTTATTATAAGCACTTTATGATGCACTTTTTTCAAAAGCATTTTAAATGTAGCCCTTGTTTTTACTTAAAGTGATGAAAAAAGCATTTATTAAGTTCAGCATTAAAACAGTAAATATACTGAAATATACTGAACGGTATGTGTGATGTGTTGGTCTTTCAGCTGCTGATGGTATACTAGGTTGATGCTGATACTAAGCTACTTCAGTATACAGGATTTAGCACTGAATCATAACACAAGTAAGAAATGATGACAGTCCGGACCTTGGTCTGAGGAAATCTCCTCTATGTGGACCTAACTAAACTCTAATTAAACACCCCTGGTCTATATGGTCACAGCTTAAAAAGGCAGATAGTAAATCGTTTAGTCCCATCCTCACAGTTTTAACTGTCTTTTCTTTAAATTCCCTTTCAACATGTTTACAGTCATCTGATTCGTCCGTTTGGGAAGCGGTAACAAACACAACCAACTTTACAAAAACTCATATTCATATTTAGTTGTTCCAAGTGGCTTTATATCCCTAACTGTGTTTTTCTTAGATAACATTTAATGAGATATTGTTGCTGATTCCAGAGAATTCATGAAGTCTTAACATAAAATAATATTCTATAAGGCTATTGGGGTAGTATTATGGGGGATATACTATGGATCTATGCTATATACCAGTATGTTCCCCAACATGCACTAATAATCTTGTATCTGATAGGACATCCTAAAACAAAGGCCTTCATCACCCATGGTGGGACTAATGGACTATATGAAGCTATTTATCATGGCGTCCCCATGGTGGGCATTCCTCTGTTTGGCGACCAGGCAGACAATATGTTCCACATGAAAACCAAAGGAGCGGCTACCATATTGGACTTCAAAAAAATGGAGACCAAAGACCTGAAGGACGCTCTTACCGAAGTTATTAACAATCCATCGTGAGTTGATAATACATATTCTTTAAAAGTAGATGCTTACAGATGGAGATTATTTTAAGAGGGTTTATTAAGCACTGTAACTTATTCATGGCAAAGGCAAAATAACATTTTCATGGCAAAAGCGTTGAGAAGGTTGGTTGCCTTTAGAAAAGATTAAATATTAATTACTTGTTATTTGTAGTTGCCCGTTACATCGTTGCTGTCCAAAAAACAGGTGGTGACTTTACTGTAGAGATGCAGATATTTATTTCTGGGCTAAAAATATAGATAATGTTTAATTGGAAGTTGTTTGCGGTGGAATTAAGTATCCTAGGTTTGCTCAGTTTTAATATCCTCAGCAAAAATTATGCAACAAATAAATCTAACCTCATTTTGTTGGTAAAGTGTTGGTGCCCCTGTTAGAATGACAGTTTGTTGATTTAAGTAACACATCCTCAACAGAGAACACACCTCTGCATATTTTCAATGCTCAAATTGTGTTCATTAGCAGACTGAATAATAAAACATACAGTATATAATTCGCATTGTTCTTCCCAATGTGTTGAATTCAGTAAATAAAAAGGAATTGTGCATGTACATGTATGTTTTCTGTAGAGGATGTATTAACAGAATAGTTTGGGGCCAAATCCAGAGTGACCGGGGATGCTGGTATTTATAAAGAGTGCCACGGTTTATAGTTTTACTTGTATGCACTATGGAAGAGAACAACAGTCCTTGTAATAATATGCATTATAGGCTGAGGGATGACAATATATACATATACCTGACACATTAGACCACTGATGCACCTTCTCACTCTGCAGTGTCATTCTTGCTGATCTTTATGCAAATTATTTGGCCGGTGACAGTTCAGATTGTCCATATGTATAGTACTTGATGGTGTTACGCCCACAGTGATGAGGTGAGAACACAAAGAGAAGATATCACAGCTTGGACAAATGTCATTACTTTGCATTTTCTAACAACATAGTAAACATAGGGTGGCACGGTGGTGTAGTGGTTAGCTCTGTCGCCTCAAAGCAAGATGATCCGGGTTCAATTCCCGGTCCAGGGCGTTCTGTGTGGAGTGTGTGTCCGGTTTTCTCCCACACGTCCAAAGACATGTATTAGGTTGACCAGTCAGTCTAAATTGCCCGTATGCGTGAGTGAATGTTGGCCATGTGGTGGACTGGAAAACTGTCCATGGTGTACCCTGCCTTCACCCAATGACCCCCACCCACCTCCGTGATAGATGGATAGTAAATATAACTATGGGCTGCTATGTGGCTCATAGGTTTGTTACAGCAGTGGTTGAGAGATGTAATTTAACTCACTGTAACGAAACTATAGCATATTTTTACTTTAATTTCTTCTGTCAGGTACAAAGAGAGCATCATGAGGCTTTCCCGAATCCACCATGATCGGCCCATGACGGCGCTGGACGAGGCCGTTTTCTGGATCGAGTTTGTGATGCGCAACAAGGGGGCTCAGCACCTGAGGGTGGCGTCTCATGACCTCACATGGTACCAGTATTACTGCCTGGACGTCATTGCGTTTTTGCTCTCTGTAGTTGCTCTGGTCGTGTTCATCTTTGTGAAAACCTGCGCTTGGCTCTTCCGTAAATGTTGCAGAAGGACCTCAGCGAAGAGCAAGAAAGAGTGAATGAGGGGAGTGTACATCACTGTATTAATGATTACTGTAAAATCTTCTTCAGTGCTGTGTTGTGCTGTAACTGTACTTCATACAAGTGTTTTGTTGTTGGCCAGTGAGCTTAAATCCAGATTCTCAGCCATTAACACACAAATCATGTCAATGTTTTGTAATTTTTTTTTTTTTTACAGCACGTAAAGTTCAGGGATTGTATCTGTGTCTTGTACAGTGTTTTGTTTTTAAGAAAATGAAATGTTGATTTATGTAAATGTCGTATTAAAAAATTTTAGATTCTTATCTTTAGAACATTCTAAGTATGTATAACTGACAGTCCAGTAAAGGTGTCTGTTCTGTATTTTTAATAGATGTGCTGAATCGTAAGGTGGTTTTGCTGCAGTGTGCCTGAAACTTGAATGACGATGGAGCTAAAAACTGACAAAATAGAACAAAATATGATCACAAGTTATTTAAATGGGAAGAATAGTAGAAGTTAAATTGAAAATTAATGGTACAAGATTGCACACACTGTTACTCTATAGCATTACAAGTGGCCTGTTTGATCTGGAAAGGTGGGGTTGGTGTCCTACATTCAGAAAGCTGTGTAGTCCAGAACTAGCCTTAACTGCTGGAATTTGACTGAAATGTAATATTTTAATAAATTATAATAATTATATCATTATTTTCTGCTGTGACTCTGTAATCAGATAAATTAGGACACTGTTGTTTCTCTGTGTGGTAAATGTTAGGTCTGTGTTGAACTGGTAGTGAGTAATGAGGGGCCACTTCACTCCCCTTGTATCTACACTCTTTCCATTTTTATAAGCTGTACTTACCGTATAGTAGCACTTTGTAGTTCTACAATTACAGACTGTAGTTCATCTGATTCTCTGTATACTTTAATACCCTGTTTTTCTATGGTCAGGACCCCCACAGAGCATGTATTATTAGAGAGGTGGATCTTTCTCATCACTGCAGTGACGCTGTCGTGGTGCTGGTGTGTTAGTGTGTGTTGTGCTGGTGTGAGTGGAGTTTTTTAACATCTCAGTGTCACTGCTGGACTGAGAATAGTCCACCAACCAAATCTATCCAGTCAACAGCGTCCTGTGGGCCTGTGACCACTTATGAAGGACTAGAGAACACAAACTGTGCAGCAGCAGATCGTCTCTGACTTTACATCTACAAGGTAGACCAACAAAGAAGGTGTGTCTATTAAAGTGGACACAGTGTTTACAATCTCCAGCAACACCTATAACACAGTAACATAATTCTCATTGCAGTGTTTATCAATCTACAATATTCTATACTTGATAGGTTTTACATGTCTATGCAGGCCTGCATGTATAGATATTCATTGATGTGCATGTGTTCTAGATCCTGTCTAGCTCTTTATTTTGCTCTATTTTATAGAGTCTGTGTCTGGTCGGTTGAGTATGTTACACATCATACTTGTGTGACTCACCAAGACAAAGTCCTTGTATGTGTAACACCCTTGGCAAAATAAAGTGATTCTGATTCTGATCTGGGGCGGCGCTAAGAAACAGGTCAGAAGTAATCGCTCAAAGCTGCATTGTCATCCAGAGAAAGAGTTCTTTCGCAACAGAGGAAATAAACTCTCGAATTCTACAAGTTACACGTGAATAAATCTGGGTAAAGTTCAGTGGCTTAGATAAACTAATAAAGAACATGTCAAAGTAAATGGATAAGAAGCTGAAATTAGGCATTTATTCACATAGAGTGAGACTAACGACCAATCTGACCCCGTAAGAGACACCAGTTTCCCTCTTGCCAGACAAATAATTCCAGAAAGAGAACCAGTCTACTAAAGTGACAGACAGGACCACCACAGAGCAGGTATTATTTGGGTGGGGGATCATTCTCAGCACTGCAGTGACACTGACTAATGGTGCTGTGTTGGTTTGCGTTATGTTGGTATGAGTGGATCAGGCACAGCAGTGCCGCCAGAGCTTTTAATCACTGTGTTCCCTCGCTGTCTCTGTTCCACACTCCTACGTTGCTGTTCTACCTTGTCAGAGAACGTTGCTCATCTGTTCATCCTAAGGTCCTTCTTCAGTGGTCACAGGACACTGTTGGCTAGATAGTTTTGGTTGGTGGACTCTTCTCAGTCTGGCATTGACACTGAAGTGTTTAAAAACTGATCCACTCACCTACACTTACACACCACAACCACGTTTGTGTTACTGCAGTGCTGAAAATGATCCACAAATAATACCTGCTCTGTGGTGGTGCTCTGGGGGTCCTGGCCAATGATTTATAGAAGTGTTTTATAGAAGTGTTTTTATTGTGTTCAAGTACTTTTTGTGTTGTGGTGATTGTACACAGTTTTTGATAAGAAGAAAGCTGTTATCTCAGCATAGGGATCTCACCATTTGTGTATTACCCCTTATTGTTCACTAGCAGCTCAACAGAGACCCAACGTTTCCTACACAGAGAAACAGCAGTGTCCTAGTTAATCTGATTAAAGAGCCACAACAGGAACAAATCATTACATTAAATCAATTTATTCAGAACGTCTGAGTCAAATTTTATTTATGCTGACGAAATGTCCAGTTTGGGCCTGCAGAGAGGGGTTAAAGCTAAAATTACAATTTCACATCTACTTCTACACAAGGGTGTAGGAGCGGGTATGGGGGGGTACATTTACTAATATGAATCAAATCCCACCCTATCGGCTAAAATATTACCTATAAGCTGATTCCACTGTAGGTAAGGTAGATAAATCACTGTATGCAGTGACTTAGAACAACATTTGTGGAATTACAGTAAATTGCAAATAAATAAACAAAAACAACATTATCTGTATGTCTGTTTATTATTAGATAAATCCAATTAAATCTCACTTTACAAACTAAAAAAGAAGACTTTTAAAATATACATGCAATGACTGGATTATATACATATACAAATAAAAATATATGTTATTTTCTTTGGTGGCATAATGCTGAAATGAAATAACAAATAAATGTATGTTGAGGTTTCCTGACTAGACAAGACTAATATTAATGTTAGACTGTGTCTCAAACAGCACCCTCTGGAACATTAGGTACTGCACTACTGACAGTACTTCTAACTATGGTGAATTTATTATTACGCATGTAGTGTAGTAGCAGTCTGCAGTTTGGGACGTGGCCAGAGAGTAATGTAACTTTGTTTCAGAGTGCTTTCTGACTAAAGTTAATGTAAACGTTAGCTAACCCAAACCCTCCTATCTGTTACCATAACAACACATTATACTAAAGCTGTTTTATTGCAGTGTATATGGTCATTATTGCTATTCACTGCTCTCATCACTGACCTCACGTTTAAAGCTGGTGCGAGCTTCCCGGCGAGAGCTCGGGTCAGTGGAGCTGCTGACTGCAGGATATTTCTGAACAGGCATCTCAACACAAACCTTAACAAAGTGAAAGACCCAGACCACCTAACAACCAGAGCCAGTTGCTCACAACAAACACAGCACGTCAATTGCAAAGACTGCTAAAATACACTTTTATGTGTTTTTAAATAGTTTCTGCTTTTTTGTGGTTTAATTTTTGGGCGGGACAAACCATGTTTGCACAGTTTTCCTAAACGTTTCACATAGAAAATTAGAAAAAGTGGGGCTATTGTTTTTTCTACATCCTTCTGATTCAGAGCAGAAGACAGGAGCACTGACAAGCTGGGAAACGCTGCTCTCTAGGGAAACAGCACAGGCAGCAAGGCATCGAGGCAGCTGCCTTCAGTTTGGGACACAGCCCATGTGTTTACAGTAACACCGCTTTGTATCCCTCAGTTTCTCAAACTGTAGATGGAAACGAGGAGCTGACCACCTCTGCTTTCAGATGTCTAGTGATCAGGAAGAAAGTGGTAAACATGCGCCGCCCCTTTTCCTTTGTCCTACTTTAGTTCACCTTCAGTCAGAGTTCAAGCTGGAGGTTTTCAGGGTGTGTGAGTTCGACGGCACCAAGTACTACAGCTGTCAGCTCGTTTACTACTATGATCCGCAGACTTCTACTTCTCCCGGTGGTGGCTTTGCTACTGAGCGGGTCTGAAATCACTCTCGGGGGGAACGTACTGGTGCTTCCTGGTGAATACAGTCACTGGTACAACATGCGCGCGATCGTGGAGGAGCTGGTGGCTCGGAATCACAATGTGACTCTTCTTGTTCACTCAGCGTCACCTTCGGCCGATTTCCCGCAAACGGAGAACTGCAGATACGTTGTTTACAAGGTCAACATGGAAAAGGAAGATGTAGAGGCCATGTGGCAGACCCTTGTCATTGCTGGGAATTATCAAACCATGGCCGACATTCGGACTTTGTCTTGGTTTTGGAACATGATGTCTCAATCTTTGCGCCAGTTCGAGGCTACCTGTGAAGGGATGCTGCTTAATGAGCAGCTCATAGCTTCACTCAGGGAGTCTCACTTTGATGTGCTTCTGTTTGATCCTGTGACGATGTGCAGTGATCTACTGGCAGAGACCCTCGGAGTGCCCTCGGTGCTCTCTCTTCGTTTACAGTTTGCATACAGTGTGGAGAGAATGTGTGGTCAGTTGCCAACACCACCGTCCTATGTGCCAGCAGGTGCCTCCCAGGGGCATCTCACCGATCACATGAACTTCCTGGAGCGAGTAGAGAACATGCTGCTGTACATCGCTCACACATCAGTATACAAACTCATGATGGTGTTTATGTTTGATCGTTATTACACTAGATTGGCAGGTAAGCACACACAAGTCCGCAGAGGCCAGGAGGTAGATCATGAGTTATCTATCTCTTGATCCTGACATAACAAAAGCTGTTCTCTTGAACACAGAGACAATTAATAATAACAAATTATTACTTTCTGATCTCAGGATGACATTGTTATTGTTAACTCACATGATACTTAACTCATGATCTCAGGAAAACAACTTTCTTATCCCGAGACCACAAGATAATTAAGTCATGGTCGCAAGATAACAGCTTTCCTTATTTTGGGATCACAAAGTAATTAAGTTGTGTTCTCAAGGTAATGGTCCAGAAGTTTACAACCACCACATGTGGCCTCAAAGCCTTTTTTGTTTTTGTTCAGTGAGTTCCTTACTTAAGTAAAAGTACTAGTAATCTAGTAAAAATACCCAAGTAAAAGTTGAAGTATGACTACATTTTTTTAAAGTAAAAGTATAAAAGTACATGCTCCCAAATGTACTAAAGTTTTGTTTTTTTTTAATAATTATTTTGAGAAACTAAAATTTCTTTAACAGGGTATCTTTGCCATGAGCTCCTGCTTCTTTGGGAGACACAATAGGCATCTCATTTGCCAAGAGGTGTCTTGTTTGTTTGTTTTCTTTTCTTTTCCGAGCGCTCACTGCAAACCCCCCCCCCCCCCCCCTTCACATCCAGTAGGATTATAATTTGCGCTTCATTGGGACCCTGAATAGAATTGTCTGATAAAAAAAATATGTAAAAAAAAATAAGAGATAAAAGTTTCTGTTCTCAAAATGTAGTGAGTAAAAAGTACAGATTTTTCATTTAAAATGTAGTGAGTACAAGTAAAAAGTATTAGGTGACAGAAATACTCAAATAAAGTACAGATACCACAAAATGTACTTAAGTACAGTAACAAAGTACTTGTACTTTGTTACTTACCACCTCTGTATATTGTTAAAAGGTCTGTATAAAAAGGCTCAGAAGGAGAAGAACATGTGTGCTTTTGTAGGCAATGACACTAAAAATAAATAAAATAAAAGTCTAGTCATTAACTACACAGCATTGTGGAAGGAGATTATCTCCTTAAAAAGATTGTCCAGTAAACTCAGTTTTGGTCCAGCTCCTGTACGTGTCAGTGTCAAATTTTCAAGTCTTTTTCAATTGACCTTCTAAAAACTCTTTTATTTTAAGAATTTTTCTGAGAATAAGTGGAAATCTTACAAACACTGTGTCTGTAAATGGGCTTTTTAGGGATTTATAAAAGGCAGTGGCATTATAAACAGCTCATAGCTTCACTCAGGGAATCAAACTTCCATGTAGTTCTGTATGGTCCCATGATGCCATGCAATAATCTACTGGCAGAGACCCTCGGCTTACCTCAGGTGGTATCTTTGACTCAGATTTGCATATGGTATAGAGAGACTATATGGTCAGTTGTCAGCTCCACCGTCCTATGTTTTCGTTCTTGGTACCCAAGGACATCTCACAGATCACATGAACTTTAAAGAGCGATTAGAGAATGTGCTGCTGTATGTTGCTCACACAGCAATACTCAAGCTGCAGATGATGTTGATAGATAAGCAGTACACCAAAATAAAGTATAAGGGAGAACCAAGACCTCCTTTTGTTTTTGTACTGTATTACTTTGTGCTTATAGTTCATGTTAGTACTAAGGATCCTCAGCATCATTCATTGCTGTTTTCCAATGTACATCAAGAATGTACAGAAAAAATAGCTCCACTTTTTTATGTGAAATGTTTAAGGAAACTGCAGCTGATCTCATCATGTTTGCTTTGTTACTTCACAGGAAAACCAATAACAGCGTGTGAATCTTTCGGAAAAACTGACATCTGGTTGATCCGAAGTTATTGGGACTTTGAGTATCCACGACCGCTTCTGCCGAATTTCAAATTTGTTGGGGGACTGCACTGCAAGCCTGCCAAGCCACTTCCAAAAGTAAGATCATTGACTGTCAGGGCATCGTTTGAAAGTTCCACATTAAGAGTTAATGCATGATTGGAAAAAGTGATTGAATATACAAAATATTTAGTGCCAGAATTTTTTTTATCTATTATAACTTCACGACTTACATACTTGTTTAATAGTAGATGGAGATGTATGTGTAAGTATATGCTTACTTTATCCACATTGGTGCATTGCATATTTTCATGTGCTTGATGGCTCCAACTACCATATGTATGACTCAAGACCTAAAAGAAAGAAATCAACACTTTATTTCATGAATTTCATCTACACTCTATTTTTGCACATGTGCAAACTGAGAAATCTGAAAGAAATCAGACCTAAAATCCACCTAATCTATTGGTCTGCGGAAAGTCATTACTTCTGTTGCATTTAAATCAGCTTCTGGATGAACATGAGGACAATCATGCATCTGTCTGTGCTTGTCTGTTTTTAGGAGATGGAGGAGTTTGTTCAGAGTTCAGGGGATCATGGCATTGTGGTGTTTTCTATGGGCTCCATGGTGAAGAACCTCACCAAAGAGAGAGCCAACACCATCGCTTCAGCACTCGGGCAGATCCCACAAAAGGTCTGAGATTGCACCATGTTTCTAACGTTTATACCTTCAAAACAAAAAACAATATTTTAGCTGTGTTAGAGTTTACCAGCCATGTTGATTCATTTTTGTTTAATCTTTATAAACAGACCATAAAATCTGATATACTTTATGGAAAAAAGAGGAGTGTTTATTGTTTACTTCACAGATAATACAAATCTTGTATGGTTCTTGATTTTGTGTTTATACAATGTTAACAGCTTTAGGGTTTGATTTTAGGTGTTGTGGAGGTATATGGGAGAAAAACCAGATACTCTTGCTCCTAACACTCGACTCTTTGACTGGCTTCCCCAGAATGATTTACTAGGTAATGAACAGTTTAGTCATGTAAGTGTATACTGGGGTGTAACCTAATGTTTAGGTGTAAAATTAATAATCACTGTTAGATTGTTTGCGACACACAGGCACAAGGTTTGAAAAACAGGGGGTGCTGTGTGATGTTAACTTGTTAACTAACCTAGCTAACAGTAGCACCCACTGGCAAGGACAGACTGGCCCTCTGTGGTTCTCCTTGATATCGGTTATTGGTTCTCTTGCTATGAACCCACAATGTAATGTTCCGGTTGTTAGCTGTGTTTCTGTGTTGCCCAGCTAATATGAAGATAGTTAGCCTTAGCCAGCTATCTCCACCTTTACCAGCTATGTCTGCCTTAGCTAGTTAGCTAGCTTCCCTATAACTCTCAGCCCTTCGACTAACGACTGTGACACCCAGCAAACATACAACATTGTCACAACATCACTATTAAATTATGTTGTCATATGGTATTACGACTACTTATTGGCAACTTAGCAAAATTCCATGGATAATGGAAGTTATGAAGCATTCTATGAGGTGACAATGTACTGACGTCGTAGCCAGGTTGGCACAACTTTCTGAGGAAAATTTCAACATTATGACAATGTTGTGGGCACCAAAACATAAAGCTGTACGTTGTCACAATGTTAGCACAATGTAAGAAACATAAAGCTGTGACTTCATGGCAAAAAACACCCTGTAAACCCCACTGTATCATGTGTGTTCACAAAGGGCCAGTCTTGGCTTAGGTGGATGGTAACAAACATTACCTTATCAACTGCAGCCTCTTCTATTTCTCGTTGCAAAAAAGTACTAGAATGATAAATGCACTCAGTCACTGTAGTAAAGGCTACAACCTAGACGTGAAGGTCTATTGCTCACAGCTTAACAAGCAGATAGTAAATCATTTAGTCCTATCCTCACAGTTTTAACCGTCTTCTCTTTAAATTCTCTTTCAACACGTTTGCAATCATCTGATTCATCCGCTTAGGGATCCTGTCACAAGCACAACCGACTTTACAAAATCTCCTTTATGTTAAGTTTTAATATATAAATATTGTTGTCAATTCCAGAGAATTCATGAAGTCTCAACATATAATAATAATATGATATAAGACTATTGGCTTAGTATTATGGGGGATATACTATGGATATATGCTATATACCAGAATGTTCTTCAACATGCACTAATAATCTTGTATCTGATAGGACATCCTAAAACGAAGGCCTTTGTCACCCATGGTGGGACTAATGGACTATACGAAGCTATTTATCATGGCGTCCCCATGGTGGGCATTCCTCTGTTCGGTGACCAGCCAGACAATATGTTCCACATGAAAACCAAAGGAGCGGCTACCATATTGGACTTCAAAAAAATGGAGACCAAAGACCTGAAGGACGCTCTCACTGATGTTATTAACAATCCATCGTGAGTTGATAATATATATTCTTTAAAAGTAGATGCTTACAGAAAGAGATTAAGTTAGGGAGTTTATTTAATACTGGAACTTATTCATGGCAGAGGAAAAATAACATTTTATGGCAAAAGCGTTGAGAACATTGGTTGCCTTTAAAAGAGATTAAATAATAATTACTTGTTACTCGTAGTTGCCTGTTACATTGTTGCTCTCCAAAAACCAGGTATCTCTAACGTAGTAACTTTGCTGTAGAGGACATCAGAAAGATGCAGATATTTATTTTTGGGACAAAAACATAGATAATGATTATTGGTGGGTGTTTATGATGGAAATAATTTAAGCATCCTTGGTTACATTTATTTGTTGTATTGCTGGGGAGATTAAAACTGAGTAAAGCTTAGTGTTGGTGCCCCTGTTCGAATTACATTGTTTGTTGATTTAAGTAACACAACCTCAACAGAGAACATACCGCTGCATTTTTTTAATGCTCAAATGTTTATTTGCTGATTTTTAAATATTTGAAAAGAATACAGTACATACAGTATATACTTTGCATTGTATTTTTTTTCCTACTAATATGTTATTTCAGTAAATGAATAGGAGTTTTGCATTAAAATTATGTATAGTCATGCTTTGGGGGTCCTGATTATTAAAGAACAAGGTATTAATGTATATAGAGAAACAAATGTACTACAGTCTGTAAGCGTAGAACTTCAAAGTACTTCTATTTAGTAAATTAAATTGATAAGATGGACAGTGAGTATCAAATACAAGGAGGTGGTTTATTGTTATGGCTGATCTGTTTATATTAGTCACATGTAGACATATATAACTATGTGAAATCGGCCATTTTCAAATATATATATATATTGCTGATCTTTATGATAATTATTTGGCCATTATTTGACAGTTCTGCTTGTCTATATGTATAGTAACGGATGGTGTCCACGCCCACAGTGATGCGGTGATATTAATCATTGAAAAGAACATAAAGAGAAGATATAACAGTTTGGGAAAATGCCAGTACTTAAAGTTTTAAACTGTACAGTAATAATAACTATGGACTGCTATGAGGCAGGTTTGTTACAGCAGTTGTTGATGGATGTGATTCAACTCACTGTAAAAAAAATAGTTCTATCTTAAACAGTTATGACTGCTTTGTGTATTAAAAATAAAAATACAAGTTAAAAATACAAATTACACTGTAAAACAAGTACACAAGCATCTTAACTGTACTCAAATCAGTTTCATGTTCAGAACATTTTGTTATTAATACCAGCTGTAGTGGTCAGTTCTGGAGGCGCTTCAGTAGCCACACTTTCTGTAGTCCTGTATTTTTAATTTTATATATTTTAATATTTAATTTCTTCTGTCAGGTACAAAGAGAGTATCATGAGGCTTTCCCGAATCCACCATGATCGGCCCATGACAGCGCTGGACGAGGCTGTTTTCTGGATCGAGTTTGTGATGCGCAACAAGGGGGCTCAGCACCTGAGGGTGGCGTCTCATGACCTCACATGGTACCAGTATTACTGCCTGGACGTCATTGCGTTTTTGCTGTCCGTAGTCGCTCTGGTCGTGTTCATCTTTGTGAAAACCTGCGCTTGGCTCTTCCGTAAATGTTGCAGAAGGACCTCAGCGAAGAGCAAGAAAGAGTGAATGAGGGGAGTGTACATCACTGTATTAATGATTACTGTAAAATCTTCACCAGTGCTGTGTTGTGCTGTAACTGTACTTCATACAAGTGTTTTGTTGTTAGCCAGTGAGCTTAAATCCAGATTCTCAGCCATTAACACACAAATCATGTCCATGTTTTATGAATGATTTTCGCTTGAAATTTGGAAATTTTATTCATGTCTTAATTATTGTTAGATTGTTGTCTTTAGGGCATTTTACATTTTAATATTCATTTTGTTAATGATCCTAAAGCAGCTGGGAACACAGTCACCAAGAAAACTATTGGTGATACATGATGCTGTAATGGATTAAAATCCTGCCGTGCCCGCATGGTCCCCCTGCTCAAGAAGGCACATGTGCAGGCCCATCTGAAGTTTGCCAGTGAACACCTGGATGATTCTGAGAGTGATTGGGAGAAGGTACTGTGGCCAGATGGGAGAAAAATTGAGCTCTTTGGCATTAACTCAACTCGCTGTGTTTGGAGGAAGAGAAATGCTGACTATGACTGTCCCCACTGTCAAGCATGAAGGTGGAAACATTATGTTTTGTGGGTGTTTCTCTGCTAAGGGCATAGGACTACTTCACTGCATCAGTGGGAGAATGGATGGAGCCATGTACCGCAAAATCCTGAGTGACAACCTCCTTCCCTCCACCAGGATATTAAAAATAGTTTGTGGCTGGGTCTTTCTAGCACGACAATGACCCAAAACATACAGCAAAGGCAACAAAGAGGTGGCTCTAAAGAAGCACATTAAGGTCATGGAGTGGCCTAGCCTTAAGCCCATCGAAAACTTATGGAGGGAGTTGCCAAGCGACAGCCTCAAAATCTTAATGATTTAGAAATGATCTGCAAAGAGGAGTAGAGCAAAATTCCTCCTGACATGTGCGCAAACCTCATCATCAACTACAAAAACGTCTGACTGCTGTCTTTGCCAATAAGGGTTTTGCCACCATGTATGAAGTCTTGTTTGTTAGAGGGATTAAATATTTATTTTTCTCTGCAAAATGCAATTACATGTATATATTTTATACAAAGTAATTTTCTGTATTTTCTTTCTTTCTTTCTCTCACTGTTAAAATAAACTGTTAAAATTATAGACTGTTCATATCTTTGTCAGTGGGCAAACTTACAAAATCAGCAAGGGATCTTATCCATCTTTATACGAGTGGATTATTTAATTCCCAGTCTATTCAGAAATACTTCTTTCACCCAATGAATGCTTTAAAATTGTGAATTATTAAATAATAATGTGATGCATATATAATGCTATAAATTAAACCACGTGTAAGGAATTTGAATAATGTTGTGACATTTAGACAAAGATGAAGGTGCAGAAAACAGCAGCAGTAGAGAAACACTGAATCGCTGAAATAGCAGGCAGGTCAATAACAGCCAAGCACTGCTGTTTACTCAACAAAACAACTACAGTATAGAAATATATATTCACAAATAGGAGAATCCTACCATGCCTAATACACGAATCTTTAACTGAACCACAATTACATGCTTTGCATGAGACCCCACAGTCACACAAGCCAGTAGCAGGACACTATGATTTGGATGCAAAAGTTTAGGCCTGTAAACATGCAAATGTAAAAGGTTCAGCCATAATGAGATGGCCAATCCAGCAAAGTTATAATATTGTGAAACTTTGATATATATTCATGATGTTGCTGAATGAAAAACAGAACCAGTAGTGCTACATTTAAATTTTACTTTTTTTACTTTTAACTTGTATATTTCATTGTTTTTTATTTAATTATTTTACTGATTTTATTAGGTGCGTGTTTCTCCAATCTGGCAACCCTGCCGCAGCCCGCAGTACGAGGAAGCGCTCCAGCCATTTTAGACGAGGGGACGATTAGGCAGCAACAAAAACACTCGTGTCCGTGTTCTGTAACTCAGTTTTTATATAACACAGGTCACTCCTCGTCTGGAACATTAGGACACTGGACGAGGAGACAAAACGAGGCAAATAAAAGTCTCCGTTAAAAAGAGGAAGGTGCCGAAAATGGCCGTCGACAGACGAGACGACAAAGGTAACAACGAGAAGCTCCGCTATGCTAAGCTAACGTTAGCACGCACGGTTAGCACGCAGCCTGCACCTTTTGTCTGTTGGCTGTTTTATTATTCAGCGCAGCAACTATTACAGCCACAACGCGGACGTTTTTGACAGTGAATACAATATAGGTTACCACGAGAATGTGTTCAGCGAGTTAATGTATGTTACGTAATACTGAAAGCGGCTAAAGCTAATGTTTTCTTCAGCGTCTAAAGTGGGACGGTGTTCTGAGTGACCTAGCCGGGTTAGCTGGCTGTCTGGCTAACTAACGTTAATGTTTCCCGTCTTATTAACTCAGTTATACGTTCAGTTAATTTCAGTTAACGATGTACGTGTAAATGTGATTTGCTCCAAGTTAAAACTCAAATTTCATCCAATTGCTAGCCAGGTCGTTAAGTTTCTCACGCCCTGGTGTTCCAGACTGTGCGTTAAAATAAGGACTATTTTATATTAATGAAAGAAAGAGGTATATTTTCTCCAATTTTACACAGTTTCTGTGTAAATGATGGCTGGCACTCGAACAGATAATTTAATAGTTGTATTTATTTTATTTTATGATGTGGTTAATTATAGTTAGAAATGTGTGACATGCTCAGATTTCTTTATAGTGGTGATTATGGGAACCAGGGCTCACGATGTGTATAACACGAATATATCAGTTTTATTTACTATCAGAACCACTAGTGTACCTACATTTGTCCTTTTTATGTGTTGTTTTTAAATATGGATTTACAAAGTTGTTGTTAAAGCAGTGTCCCAGGCAGCATGTTAGTGTAATAATACCTTTCTCTGAGGTTCCTGACTGGATCTACTGTGATCTGAGTGACTGTCCAGGTTATTTCAAAGAAAAGTGTGGGTTTAAGTAGACTTTCATCTGTTAACACTTTTCATGTTCTCTCACACACTGCAGCAGCAAGTCAGATAATTTAGCCATAAACATCCAAATCATTAGTTCAGACTGCCAGTTTGTATTCAGATCCATTTTTGTTAGTCTGGACAGCAACAAAAACATAGTCTGTTTTATGCTAATTGAAAACCAACCTTATTTGAAGGAGATTTGAAATACAATTCTAATCAGATTTTTTGTCTCATCTTGGCTGCTCTAGTGGTGCAAATATGATTTCAGTGTCACTTTCCATGCAATAAACTATGTAGTGCAGTGATTTAATTCTAATTAGCTGGAAGTCTTGAGTCTCATTCCCTCTGGCTGAGAGACGTAGTTTTCTTTTTTAAGTTTAGTTTAATGGGCTCTGTGAACGATTTTTATGGGTGCTGATCACCTCAGTTATTATTACAGTTATTATTGTTATGTTACTGTACTATTAATGTTGGTTTATATCTAATAATTAATAAAAAGTTGTTATAAAGGGCAAAAAAAAGAAGTGCAGGGATTTGTTGTGTAGTTACTGATGCCTACATTGTTACCACAACAACTCTTCTAATCAGGTCGCATGCAAATTACATTGTGGACAGTGTAAAGATCTCCTTAGAGAAACAAATCTGGTTTGCCTGTCCGAGCATAACCTTTTGCCATTTTATAATGGTACCTGACATGTCTTGACAGGATCCCATCTGATGAGTTGATGGAATTGATAGAAAACGTTTTCAGTGAAACCAAGACATTTTAAACAAATTGTTTAGGTTATTTATCAGTGGGTTTGTGGGGGTTTGCTTACAAACACCACAGGAGCTAAATCTGGCCCTAACGTAGGAGCTTTCAGATGGATTAAGCGCTTTAGATTTGTGGTTGACATCTTAGTTGTAGGAACATTGCTGTTTCTACACCAGCTCATCAAACCATTGTAATTTGTTTGCCTTTTAACCGTCTAATTATTTTGATGTTTTGGACACTCTTAAAGTTGGTGCAATCCAATCAATCCAGCCCTTTTTAAAGCCCTTAAAGCCCCTAAAATATGTCTGTAACCCATTATAGGCAGTGTGCACTTATACCAAGTTCTTAAACAGTGTACAATGATCTCTCTCTAGATGGAGAGCTTAATGTTCTTGAAGACATATTGACTGATGCTCCAGACCAAGATGACGAGCTGTACAACCCTGAAAGCGAACACGATGTCAATGACAAAAAAGGTATATATATTTTTTTGTGTTATCATTTTTCTGAAGGAGAAATATAGTTTGGAAGTAACTCATTATGCAGTGTTGTGCTTGGTCTTCTCCATTCCCCAAGGATCCAAAAGAAAAAATGAACGTGGGGACAGCCATGATGTGAAGCGGCTCAGGTCTACGGCCCACTCGACCAGGCAGCCGGTAAAAAGGTCAGCCCCTTCCACAGGAGCCAACGGGAAAAAAGTGACCAGTCTGAGAGGAAGACACCCACCTGATGACTTCTATGATGACAGGAAGAACCATTCTGGCAGAGGGGCAGCTTCTAGAGCTGACCTATCCAAAGGGCACAGTGAGAAACCCTTAAACCGCAGTAGAGACCAACAGAGGAGGATCAAACCACTAATGCCAGAGTTGAATGAGGTGTGTGTGATGGGACTGTGGGCCATGTATATGTGATTGTACATGTAAAACAAAAGCAATCAATATTAAAGGTATTTAGGGTCAGTTTTAGTGTTAGTATAAGGTTTTATCATTATTAGTATGTATGTTGTGCCTTCCTTTCTTCTGAGCTGCTGTTTTATGATGTGATCTTCTGATTTATTAGCAAGGAAGAATAACATTGGGTTGTATAAACATCTACCTGAAATGGTAGATCAGCCAAGATATGTTAGGAGTTTAATTTATTTCTTGAGGGTTTGTACTGGAGCAACAAGTCTATTGTAGCTAGGAAGTACTGGAAACTTATATTCTAAACTACATTTGATCTAAAAAGAAAATTATGCAAGTTTGTTCTAGGCTGTTTATTTAAACAGTTCTTCTTACACCATGTCAAATCTCTGTGCTTTTAGAAGCTACGACGAACCAGTGAGGGAAGTGTAGGCAGAACCAGTCACTCCTCTAAAGAGGAAGAGGAGGAAGCCCGATCAGAGGAGTATGCATCCGACCAGGAAACGGGCAGCTCCGTGGCTTCCTCTGAGGGAAACCGCTCCGACGTTGAGGAAGAGGAGGTAATGGAGGAGGAAGACGAAGGAGAGAAAGATGAAGAGGAGGAAGAAGAGGACGAGGAGGAAGTGGAAGAAGAGGAAGTTGAGGAGGAGGAGGAATACGAGCTGGAGGAAGGTGACCAACGGGAAGTGAATGAACAAAACGACTACGACACACGCAGCGAAGCCAGCGACTCGCAGTCGGAGTCGGTCTCGTTCTCAGACGGAGAGTCTGTACATTCTGCCTCAGGCTCTGATGCCTCAGGTAAGCTGCTTTCCTACTCATTGGCTTCACGTGTCCTGGGAGTGGGGGGGTGATAATTGTGGCATAGAAGTCAAGGAACGGTGCCAAAAAACATCAAAATAATATTTTTAAATATACAAGTATTACATAAATACATTTTAATTTTTTTATAGCTGACATCATTTAACTTTAAACTGGATTTGATTTAAAACTGATCTATAATTCGGCCATTGAGATTGTATTTATTTAGAGTGGGATTATGTGAAACGGCTCATTGTACACTGGTGGTAGAAACCAGACATCACATTGTCAATCCATTTTATTTACTGTCCAAAACCACAATTGAACCTTTATGTGAGTTTTTATATGTAATGATTAGGGGTGTAAGAAAATATCGTAAATTTGGAAAATCATAGAATATTTCATGTTGGGGGGAATATTTGGTGGAATATTTCATTTTTGGGCTGAAGGGTCAGCTTTCTTAATAACAAAAAAAGGCCAACGTGGGTCAGTTTCAATTTCACATGAGTAAAATAAAATACCACATATTTGTATCTGTCAACAGTGTAAATTACATTACTATTTCACTGTGATTTCTTTTGGTTTTTGAAAAGGAAAAAAAAGCTATCTATTGGATTTAAGTAAATGTCAACTGTCATAAAATGATTCAGAGAGTCTGGTCAGTAAAACTGGGGCTTCATAGGAAGGTACTGAAATAAGCTTCTTTCAATAGAGCTCTGAATCAGATCCAGACATTTCTGAGTTGCGTTTTCTTTGTTTCTTTTCTTCCGTTTGTTTATTATGTTTAGTGATACTGTATGGATTCTCAAAAACACATTATGGATTATTAATGAACCGTTTACCTGTAAATATTTCTGGCATACAGTGAATCGTTGTGTGTTGTGTTTAAGTTTCTGACCACTAGATGGCAGTGTTGCAATCCATTTTAAGCTCCACTCCAACATTAACAAGCAGCACAAAGGTGCAATACTATTGTAAGCATTGATAAACCTGTTCATATAGTGGTGTGTTTTTAAAGTAGGATTTTAAAAATCACAGTATATCATTTTGCTTGCAATATCGCAATATATTGAATCGTGACCGCTGTACCACGATACATATTGTATCGCCAGGGTCTTACCAACACAGAGCCTTAGTAATGATGATAATGGCAAAAAAGGACTTCGGGAGTGTTTGGTTTTACAGATTCTACAAAAAACATAAGTTTTAAGTAGGCTTGAGTCTATAGTTTTTAAAAACTCTGTCTGTTGTGATGGTGATATCAAATCGGACCCACAAGTGTCAGAATAGAAACAGAAGTGTATTACTGAATCAGGTGAGTTATTACTATTGTTATGATTATTTATAATTAGAAGTGGACATGAAATGATTACTTGGCCATGTGAGCGAGGACTGAGTGCAGAGCTGAAGCTTTGACCTTTTATAATTGTCTGCCTCAAAATCTGACCCTGTACTCTGGACCAGTTAATACTTATAGATCTTTCGGTGACAAATGTCCCCAAAATAAATGTTTTAAATGTAAAAAAAAAAAAAAAAGTATATGGTATATATTATTTCTGTTGCTATTTAATTATTGTTGAACGTATATATTTCACATCAGTATATAAAAAGGCCTTCAGTGAGGGCATAAATCCCCCATTAAAGTATACACCATATATTCTTTCCTACCTCTTCTAGCAGTTGCTTATCTGTTCTTCTGACTTCATTTGTCACGTATTTGTTTGAGCACAAGAGCTACAAATGGTACCAAAAATAAGAGCACCAATGAGGAAACAGGAAGTGACACATTTTTCCATGATAATACCTGTGATGCTAGTAATGTGGCATCTTCCCACAATACGGCATGATGTCTTCTAGTGTTTGACTGTATAGTTACCATCTTCATTATCCATACATGTTAATGCCATTGGTAAGTTGCATACCCCAAAAGGTCTTCAGTAGAAGTAGAACCTTGCTCTAATGTTTTGGCTGTAAGAATGTGTTGTTAGAAGTTTTCACTATGGGTCGCTACCTGGATGTGTTGACTTTAAGGACAGAAACAGAAAGAACAGAGCTAGAAGTCATCTAGAGCAGTCGTTTATTTATATACACATACGTATATATAACTAATATGGCCACTCTAACGAAAGGGGCATGTTCTCCCGTTTACTGTTCAGATGAGGAAAGAAAACAGAAGAAGCACGCTAGAGGGATATCACCAATCGTTTTTGATAGAAGTGGAAGCTCAGCTTCAGAGTCATACACAGGTATTAATTAATCCGCAACGGTTCAATTTATGTATATAAAGTCATTATATACTAATTCATAACACTAATTCTTCTTGGAAGACGTATGACTTATGTCTGTTCACCCATGTAAGCTGACCTGTCTCTGCCCTGCCGTTCAGGGACTGTACAAATGCAGCAGTAGGGGTTCAGATAATTTATTCTCATCAAGTAATGAAGATGTACAAATATAACACAGGGGAATAAGCCTTCTTGCGAAATCAAAGCAGTCAGACAGAATGAGAGAGCTGCTTGGTACGTACAGCTGGAGTGTAGGTCAGCCTGGTCATTCAGCGGCAGAGCAGGTCAGATTACAGATAGTTGAATGAATCCAATCACGTTATTGCACACCTGTTGGCTACCTGGCATAGTGTAAATTTCCAGCAACCGAATAGAATTAGCTTTTTTGCATTTTGCTGTTGCTCGAAAATGTGTCTCTTTTCAACGGGTTCTGAAGGCAACCATGAAGATTTACTGCCACATTTGGCCTTTCTGTGTAATTGAGATTATGGTGGCTGCGCTAATATGCAAGAGGACCAGCCACAAAAGTGAAAACAAAAAAAATCCTCGCTAATCAAACTAACGTTGCCTTTTATGAGCCTCTCTTGTTGCACTGGAATTTAAGCATTGACCCTGTAAGATACGCCACCGCTTCTGAAACATTATCATGGTTTTCTTTGATTGCTGTCATCCCAGAATGTAAAACATGCTGGTTTCCGTTTACAGGGTCTGAAAAGAAGCACGAAAAACTGCCCTCCTCGGTCCGTGCCGTGAGGAAAGGTAAATAAAGCTCACAATAGGATCTCACAATGTTACCAGACAAATGTTTTCTTTACTCAATGTCTGTGTTCCCCTGTCATTGTTTTAGATCAAACCAGCAAGCTGAAGTACATCCTGAGAGAAGCCAGGTTCTTTCTGATAAAGAGCAACAACCATGAGAACGTTTCTCTAGCTAAAGCAAAGGTATGTGTTCTGTGAGAATGTTTATTATACCGTGCATTGTCCCCAGTATAATCTTTTCTAACTGGAAGTCTGACACACTGTTCACATACAAAAAGTGGATGTTCTGGATATTTGCCCCCCACACCTCTGACCAGTAGATGGCCCTTTCAGCTCCACTCCAACATAAACAAGCAGCGCAAGGGCGCAGTGTTATTGTAAACATTGCCAAACCTGTTCATACAGTGTTGTATTTTAATAGTAGGGTTAAAAAAATCGCAATATATCACTTTGCTTGCAATATCGCAATATAGTGATACATATTACATCACGATACATATTGTATCGCCAGGGTCTTGCCAATACACAGCCCTACTAATGATGATAATGGCAAAAAAGGACTTTGGGTCTGTTTGGTTTTACAGCTTGTAGCAAATAACCCCCCGAAAAATTGGCCTGGGCCAGAAAAAACGGGGGAAAAAATGTGAAATTTGAAAACTTCATATTAACATGTCCATATTATTCAGCTCTAGTTGTATATGGTCAATACAAACTTGCTTACTCTACCACAAATTAACATGACTAGCAGTATCTGTTGCCAAGTCATGTGACAGATGGGATATCATTAGAGGAGGGACTTTAAAGTAAAATGTTCTGTTTGCCCTGCATCTAGGGAGTGTGGTCCACCCTGCCTGTGAACGAGAGGAAGCTGAACGCAGCATTTCGCTCAGCCAGAAGCGTCATCCTCATCTTCTCTGTAAGAGAGAGTGGCAAGTTTCAAGGTAAGGCAGCTGAGAACCAGCCATTCCTTCCTCGCTCTGTAGGGTTATGTCAATAATTATAGTAGTCCAAATAGTTATAATAGCTATAACTGTTAATAATAGAGCTAAAACTACTAATAACAAATTTTGCATGTGGACCATGCTTACTTCTTTTTCTCGTAGAGGTTTTCATCTAAATGACTGTTTGTTTATTGACAAACAGTAGTCATTATAAAGGAATGGAAAAAAATAAATAAATAAAGGCTAAAACACTTCAGCCAGTCAGGTTGTGTTGTCAGAACTAACACCTTTCTCAAACACACTCATGCAGATATCGTGACATTGAGCTTCCCTGCTTTTAATTACACGTGTTTAAATTATTTCAGGTTTTGCTCGGCTCTCATCCGAGTCCCATCATGGAGGCTCCCCCATCCACTGGGTGCTGCCTGCAGGCATGAACGCCAAGATGCTTGGAGGAGTCTTCAAAATTGACTGGATCTGCAGGTACTCCTTGTTTGACTGCATTGTAAAGCACATGTTTATCATGCCGTTTGATCCAGCCTTAAGGGTTCAGATCCAATACACTTGGCTTGGATATTCATATGCCCCAGAAGGCCTTCCTTACCTTCATTAGGTGTTACATTTGGGCTGAAGCTGATCTCTGCAGGGTGGTAGATCCCCAGGGCCAGGATTGAGCAGCCCTGATAGATGTTATAAGTGTGCATATACAGTGTATAACAGGGGTATTTAATTAGAGGTCAGTAAGGTCCTGTTAGAGGAAATTTCCTCAGGCCGGTCCGGACTGTCATCATTTCTAACGTGTTTTATGATTCAGTGGTGTATCCTGTTTACTGAAGTAGTCTAGTATCAGCATCTTATACCATCAACTACTGAAACACCAACACATACTGTTCAGTATATTTCAGTATATTTACTGTTTAAATGCTGAACTGAATCAATTATTTATAAACTTTCTAATAAATGTTTGGCTACATTAAAAAAAAACCCAGAATGCTTCAAAAAAATGGGTTTATTTATAGAAACAGTAAATAAAGCAGCGTCTTCTCGTTAACTCAGTTTTACAACTTGACCTGTTTGTTTGGAGCCGCCTGTGGGAAGAATAAACTTAAACGTCTCTCCGTTTTTGGTTAAAACAGTCGGGTTTCGCCATCAACTCTGCTTTTTTAGAGCACGTTACTGTTTCTCCGACCTGCTTTACTTTCTTACTGCTGCTTCTCACGTCGTACCTCTCCTGTGGTATTACAATGCACGCGATTGGTCTGTGAGGTTGATGCGCCGCAAAGCCCATATACCATAAAGACAAAAGTTCCCCTGCTTAAAATAATTTTAACACAAAATGTTCCAAATTAAATCACTCTTAATAGTTTATCGGTTTGGGTCCGTATTGGACAGCGTCTGGGTCCGGACCCAGACCGCGGTCCACCTATTAGTGACCACTGGTATAATATATGATACTATATTGCACAAACTGCCTGCTTTTTCTTTTAAGATAAGAGAGCTTAACTTTATTTGCCTTGTTTTGTAGACGGGAGTTACCTTTCACAAAAACGGCACACCTCTCAAACCCCTGGAACGAGCACAAGCCTGTCAAGATCGGACGTGATGGACAGGTTAGTCTTCCACCTATACACTTACCAAACATTCCAGTTTTTTGTAGTGTGTGCTGTGTTAAACACTATATTATCACCATTATTCCCTCTGTGTGCTACCTTAAGGGATGGAAAAGGCCAGTCCGTCATAAGATGCTATAGTACTCCTGCTGATGGATGGCTGTATTGTTGATCAGGCAGGACAGAAACAACTCTGTTGGCACTGTATTTAATTTTTTTTGCACATTAAACAAAAATCACCAGGGAGGTCTTGATTTGGAGACATTTTTTGATGTGTCTACACCCCGCTGGCTAAAATTGCAGACTAAAATGAGCTCCTTTTACCCTGTTTCTTGGTGGTCAGAGCAGGTATTATTTGGGTGGGTAATCATTCTCAGCACTGCAGTGACTCTGACCTGGTGGTGGTGATGTCAGTGGTTGTATCACTGGAGTTTTGAACACTGTGTCCACTCACTGTCCACTCTGTTGTGCTCTCCTACCTTGCTGGTCCACCTTGTATATGTTAAGTCAGAGACAGTAGCTCATCTGCTGCTGCACGGATTGTGTTCCTGTAGTCCTTCATCAGTGCCCACAGGACACTGCTGTCTGGATATTTTTGAACTAGTGAAATGCTACTTGCTCTGTGATGGTCCTGTGGGGCTTCTGAACATTGAAGAACAAGGTAAAGAGAGCTAAGCAGGTATGCAGAGAAACAGATGGGTTATAGTCTGTAATTGTAGAACTCCAAAGTGCATCGATATGGTAAGTAGAGCTGATGAAATGGGAAGTGAGTGAAGATACAGGGAGGTGCAATGAAGTGACTGTTGATCAGCAAGTCCAGTCGAGTTTTTCTTGGCACTGCATTGTCACACTCTATAAACGCCACTGTTATTTCAGAGGTTTTGCTATTTCTTAAGGCTGAATGTCACATTTAATAGTGTGAAAAGGTTTTAACTTTGAGTTTTGAGGTAGTGATGAGGTTCTCAGATCAGTCCCCAGTCTCCACGTTTTTCTTTGAACCCTGTATAACAATAAACGTTTAACTTAAGAAGTGCTTGTATGGTAGTATTGTTGAGTAGTAGACAGTGCTTTGTGTTTCTGTCTGCCTCTTTACTGAAGTTCTCTTTCTTTCCTCGGTGTCTCCACCACCCGAACCCTTCTGGACCGGCGCTGGCTGCAGGAGATCGAGCCGGAGTGCGGGATGCAGCTGTGCATGCTCTTCCCTCCAGATGAGAGCATTGACTTGTATCAGGTTATTCACAAAATGCGCCACAAGAGGAGGATGCACTCGGAGCCTCGCTCCCGGGGCCGCCCCCCGCACAGAGAGCCAGCTCCCCGAGACCCGGGAAGGTTAGAAATGTTCTTTGGACTGCTAGTGCGCTCTTGTGTCCCCGTCACGTGACGGCCCGAAGGGAGCGTGTTTCGTTTCCCTCTTCCTACTCTTCTTCATCCTCGCGTCCTCAGAGAAGAGCCTCGAAACGAGCCGGCCGGAGCCGCGCCCTACACGTCCAGCGGCGGGCTGCGTTGTTCTGTTGTTGCTGTTCATGTTCTTGGTGATGTGTACTTTTGAACCAGCATAGGAGCTCAGAGCGTAACGTAATCAGTGTGTTCAACTGAATGCACGCTAGTTTTACATTCATGCTGTAACTCCTCATACTAACATACCTTTAGCCTGACAGTAGTTGAAGTATTTATTTTTTTTGTAATGTAGCGGTAGTAATAAGGTGCATTCTCTTTGTAGATGTGTTTAAATTTGTTCCCAAAGCCTTTTCTTTCAGGAATATCCAAGGGGGATAGACACAGTCATATATGGGACTCTATTAAAAGGAGCCATAATTTGTAAGCAGAAGATGATGCATCGATTTGAGAGGCAGAAAGCGTTGATTGTTTAAACAAAAATGCTTTCAAGAGGAGCATATTTTGGGACTCTTTTCACTGGTTATCCTGCCCTGTCAAAAAAAAAAAGAAAAAAGAAAAGCTTGTTCCTTTGAATACTGATAGATACGTGTGCAGAGCGTAGCAGAAAGAGTGAGAAAGAAGGAAAGGAAGTGAAAAATGAGAGCCAGGGAGGGAGGAAAGCCGAGCGTATTCTTCTACCAAGCTGCTGCAGAGGGATAGGCCAGTTCGATGTTTCCGCTACATCATGTTTGCAGTGCCTGTGGACTCAAATGATGCCAGGGACTCTTCCCCCTTATAGCACTGCTGTATATGAACTGTTGCTGCTCCCAAAATCGGCCCAGAAAAGTGGGGTATTAACTCAAGCAGAAGGAAAATCAAATGGCCCCCCTCTCCCCCCCTTTCCCCAAAAAATGGACTGAGCACAAAAAAAATCATCACAACACAAGCATTGTAAGGATGTTTGAAGTTTGTACCCCACTTCCCCAACCCTTACTGAAGGACTGTGGATGTTGTCGTGACGACAAATACTCCCCTCCCCCTTCCCCGCCCCCCCTTGTTAAAGAGTGCTGCTCCCCTGGAGTGTCCCAGCTGGTGGTAGGTAGGCGGTTGTGTTCAAATCAACCCTGACGGACTGAGCTGGTGTAAGTTAGCAGGAAAATCCCGCCTCCACCTCACCTACCCCACCCTCTCCCATGATTCGCAGAGGCTTCCATGGACTGTGTACCCCAAGAGAAGCAGTTATAAAACCCAATGGGAGGGGGTTCCACCTTGTGGTTTATTTCCAGTGGCTGGAGCTCCTCTTTTGTCTATTTTTTTTTTTTTGCGTTTGATTTCAAAATAATGGACTGCACCACACCCTATCGTCCCCCCTTCTTCCGCCTTACCAGGCCGAACCCAGTAAAATGTTGTTTGTGGCTGTGTACGGCTAAAGCGTAAGCTGGACTGTTGTATGAAC
The DNA here is from genome assembly GCA_021613375.1 of Megaleporinus macrocephalus. Lineage (NCBI taxonomy): Eukaryota > Metazoa > Chordata > Actinopteri > Characiformes > Anostomidae > Megaleporinus > Megaleporinus macrocephalus. The sequence goes on along the minus strand of CM038726.1, from coordinate 29,521,405 downwards.
TTTTGCTATCATAAGTATTTGACATCGTTAACAGTCACAAAACTACAAGAAAGCGGTATGTCACACTTTCAAACAGAATATTTCTTTCATTCTTTGCTTTACTTTTTGTTTTGGGTCTGACATTTTGGGTGGCTTGAGATTATAACAAAGCATATTAATGTAAATAATTATTTCCAAGTGAGAGATTGGTGGTAACATGTATTTCCTAGTTATTCATATGTTGTTTAGTAGTAGTTAAACCAGATTCAGCACCAAATTTCAAAGTTGGTCCAGGGTGCAAAATGGAGAAAATTTGGATTGGATGTTTGAGTGCTTTCAGTCACCCAGTAGGGAAAAAGAAAGAAAATAAGACAGGTTAGTTCTATTTCTTTACATGTTGAAGAATCTTTACATATCATGACCATTGCCTACAGCTGTTTGCCTCAAATATTCATTGTACCAGCTGGATTTGAGTCATATTTGTTGCTGTAGTGAACATTAACATAGTTGAAGTAAATATATAATAGGAGTCCAAATCCTGATAATCGTCACTGTACATAGAAAAACATGTCTCCATTTTTATTTGAATGCAGCAGCTGCTGTTTACATTGTGTAAAAATGTCTCGATGAATGGACCAATAGAAGTGCTTCAAAATAGTTTGGAAAAAAAATCTGGTTCCATTGATGTACATTGAAAGTAAAGGTTTTGGCAGTTTTGAGATACTTGTTTTTCCATTGGACGGCAACGAAGTTAGACTTTTCACAGTAGACAATTTTTGTACATGCACATATTACCATGTTTTGGTGTTTTCAATATGATATTCTGTTTATTTTAGATATTTACTGTTCTGTAAAGCAGAGTAAAACTGGAGAACTGTTTGGGTAACAGTCATTCAGTAACACAGTAAGCCGTATTTAGAGGCTTTGTTTGCATGCAAAGTCATAGCCTTGTCATCTATTTGAGGCAAATGGCTCAGAATATTTTTTTGTGTTGCCATGATTGTAAAGATTTGGGTTAATATTACTAAACTCCAGGGTTTCCAACTGTGGTCCTGGAGAGTAGGAGGTACTCTAGAACCAGGTCTTTGAGACATGCCACTCTTTTCAACACAGTTCAATTTGTCTGTTATTACTGTACAGTACACTGGCATTTCTGAACACCACCTAAAGGCATATAGAAATTTCCTTAAGCCCTATATTGTCAGGTTATAGATAATAAATATATATGTCTATTGATACCCAAACACATTTTGAAATTGCTGCTGTGAAGGAACCTGGAATTGGAAAGTGTCGTAGGTTTACTTTTAACAAAAAAAAAAAGTAATAATTTATCACATGAGAGAAATAATGTGGTGTTCTTTTTTCAATCAGTGACTTCATACTAACATACCTGATTCATGTAGGCGTCGCCCAGAGGAATATGACATGCACAACAGGAAGCGGCCCAGGATTGACTATCCTCCTGAGTTCCCCCAGAGACCAGGTCAATACCTCTCGAACATTTCCAGACATTCTTCTTGAGAGTATAGAATAATTTTAAGTGGGGGAAAGCAAATGGCCTGTAAGCTGAGTGGAATATTTTGAAGTCAGCTTGGATAGTAATGTGACGGACATCTCTAAGAATGTAATGTGTGCTGTGTGCTTCATCAAAACTTTTTTTTATTAACTGAATGTAATATTGTGAGTACATACACAAGGTACCTACACTTCACCACCTCATCGTTTGTGAAGTATTGTGTCAACATTTTGCTTTTCTTTGTTTTGTTTTTATCTCCTGTGTATTCTATTGGTCAACCCTTTCTTGCTGTCTGTTCAGGCTTCATACAAGACCCTCGCAACCCACCTGTGGACAGGTCTGTGCGTCCATCACTGTCTTTACATTATTTGTGTTCATTTGGATGCATTAGCAACAAGTTGACCTTCTGTCTTTGAATTCAACAGGCGCTTCTCTGGAGTGAGACGAGATGTTTTCCTCAATGGGGTAAGTTGCTTATTTTCATAATTTCCTGTTAGCTCTTCTGTCCCAGAAGTCCAGATTCTTTAAACAATTAGTAGTAGTGTAGTTTCTGGTTAGCAGAAACATAGTAATGAGTACCGTATTAATCTTGAAAGAGAAATATGTTTAGAAATGTCTATATTGTTTTGACACAAGACGTTTCTGTTCCAGCTGGTATTTGTTGTTGTCTGACTTTTATTTCCTTTCCTTTGCAGTCTTACAATGATTACATGAGAGAATTTCATCACAACATTGGTCCGCCACCACCATGGCAAGGGATGGTGAGTGTTGTAAATTAGCAGTATCATGTTTTGTGATGCTGTAACAGTTCTCAAAACACTATTGATTTGTAATATAGTTTACAGGGAACATTGCTAATGGACAGTGGTTCATTTTGTGTTGTGTTTAAACCTCTGACCACTAGATGGCAATGTTGTAATCCAGTTTCAGACTGTTCTACTCCTATGTTAGCTCACCTATGTTTACTGTGTGTGTGTATGTGTGTGTATGTATATATATATATATATATATATATATATATATATATATATATATATATATATATATATATATATATATATATATATATATATATATATATATATACATGAATCTTAAATAACTCTAATTCTATAATGAGGTATGTCGTGTTGCCAGGATCTTGTTAATATACAGCCTAGCTCTGAGTGTACTTTGGAACTGATATTGAGTTCATGGAGTTGTTGTTTGTATATTAGTTTCTTAAATTGTCATTTGTTGTGCATGTCTCTGAAGGCACCATACCCCAGCATGGAGCAACCTCCGCATCACCCGTATTACCAGCACCACCCACCGCCTCCCCAGGCCCACCCTCCCTACTCCGGCCATCATCCCATGCCCCACGATGCTCGCTTCAGAGAGAAGAGAGTAGTGCGCTCCTTCTCTTCTAGCCTGGTAAGGGATGACTTTATCCAACAGCACTATGTTTAGAACAACAGGAAACAAAGACAAGGTTTTTAGTAGTTTCGTTATGAATCTCCTGTTTAGTCATTGCCAGTTCCTCCCTTTCATGCGGTGCAAGGGGTGGGCGATATGGCCCTACAATAATATCACAATATTTCATAGTATTTTTGCGATAACGGCGATATGACCAAACATTTCAAGTATACAACTGCAACAAAATGAACATTACATTTTATTATTGCACATGATATGATATGGCACACCCCTAACTGAGATATTAAAAAATACAAGAATTTTCATCAGATTGTAACAGAAGTCAATGATCCAAAATATCACGATACTAAATAATACATTGCAAATATCTCCATATATCCAGGACTGAAGTAAAATGAATGATACTGGACAGATAAAATCTGTCTCTAGTAGATAAATAATAGGAAATGAGAAAATATATTTCAGGGTATAATATCGTTGACGCGATTTAAAAATGTTGCCGATATTATTGTGTACGATATGATATGGCACACCTCTAGAGACAGCAAGGCCAAATTTCGGGCTACAAATAGCTGTGGAATTACTGCTGATAGAACCCAATATCGTCGGTCTGCACCCGGGGGCATTTCTGTTTTTAGGGCGTTCTTGTTTTCAGGAATGAGTCAAGCAAATATTTAAACAATATCGTACTACAGAATTTTTCATTAAGTCTTAATTATTTATGTGGCCATATTTGAACGTCTCCTATCTGTCTGGACACCGTGCATTCCGCCACTTTCAGGGGTTCGACAAATCACCCACTCATCGTTTACAAAATCAAGCAGTAGTGTAGATTTGTTTTAGTTACATTTTATTTCCAAAGTTAATCATAAGCGCCATGACATTTTCCAGTCTATCCAGAGTAGGTTTATAATTGATCTGGTGATTTTAAGTTACCTTTGATTGTAGAATTGTGGAATTATAAAACAAAGTAAGTGTGATGTATGTGTTCTATAGTTTCTGGAACAGTAGGTGGCACTAGTGCTTACAAACGCAGCACAAACCCACATATAATCTACAGTGAAGCAACTAGTAGAGAGACTTGTGTGTTGCTGTGCCTAAAAATTGTTTTAATGTGTGAGTGTAACTGTTACTCATTTAATCTGAAATTCATCGCGTCACTACTAAACACTCCTGCTGTTGATATTGGCCTGTTGGGAGCGGTTCTGTTTAATCAGTATTGGTTGGGGGGCATATCTGCTTGTACAGGAATGCCCCAACCAGGCCATAGGGTCATTCACTCTGATGCTTGCACCACTATTGATTTTAAAACTTTACCACAAGTTAAGAGTTCCTCAGGTTTTTGTAATCTGGTGCCAACATGCCCAAAGCCAGCTCGTACAGGTTTGAAAACCTTGCTATCAGATTTGGCCTTGCACAAACAAGGAGTCTAAAGAATTGTATGAAGAAAACTACACTCCATGACAAATAGCATGACCAGCTGACCTGTTAAGTCTTTCTCTCTACCTTACAGCACGATTACGACATGCGTGTGGATGACTTCTTGAGGCGCACTCAGGCGGTGGTAAGCGGCCGCAGGAGCCGTCCCAGAGAGCGCGAGCGGCAGAGAGAACGCGACCGGCCCCGGGACGCCCGAAGAGACAGGGAGAGAGAGCGCGGCCGAGAGAGGGATCGCGAACGAGACCGCATCAGAGACCGAGAGAGGGAGAAGGAGAGGGGGCGCTACCGCAGATGAAACTTAAATCGCCTGTGAAGCTCCCACCCGTCCTTCCCTTTTTGTTTGTGTTTTCTCCCATTTCATGGGACACAGATAAAGCCTAGCTGTCTAAATTACTTCAGCTACTCTCTCAGTATGGATTCTTCATTCTAAATACTCCTCTCGAAGTCCTGGAGCTAGGTGTAGTTTGTGTCCAGACAGCACAGCCCTTTGGGTTTTTGTTTGTTTGTTTCTTTGTTTTTTTTATTTTTTTTTCTCGTTTTGTAGATATCGTGATGGGTTGTTATTCTGTTGTCCCTGTATAAAGCTGAACTGTACTTCAAAAAGCTGAACTGTTCCTTTCGAAGTGTTCTTTTTAAATATGTATATTGTTTTACTGGCTCTAGAGGTCGTTTGTATCATGCATGCAGCGTTTTCTACTGTGACAACCAAAAATCTCATCTTTTTTTCTTATTTCCTTTTAATCATCAAAGCTTCTGGAGGCATCGCTGCGGCCTGCCGTACCGGGAGAGAAATGTTAGGATGTTCTTCCTTTTCCGTTTTAGGACAAACTCGCCCGTACCCTTCCGCCTTCACTGTTAATCAGCGCTCTAGGTGTCTCCGCCAGGAAGGCTCGAGACCGTGCACGTGCTAGTGTCTGTGATATGTTCTTGTACATAGCTACTAAAATGACTGTTGAACAGTACAGCTGAGCACAGCAGTTGTATCAGTACTTTTTATCTGGCTTTATGTCCAAATATTGAGATTGGGGTTTAAAAAAAAAAAAAAGAAGCAATATCACTTTTTTTTTTCTTTCGTCAGTCAGTCAGTGCTGAAAGGGTAAATGTTATGAAGGTCAGTAAAGCAACCTGCTGCGACATTTTTTGCTTGGAAAAAGTTGTACCTTTTACTGATTGATACCTTTTGTATTAAAAAAGAAAGAATGAAGACTGTGTCCTGTATTGTTTTCAGCATATATTGTTTTGTTTTTGAGGACATCTGCAGAACATTTAAAGAAAGATGGGATTATTAAATTGGCTTGAAAGAGCCAACTTTGTGTTCTGTGTATTCTTATTCATATTCTTCTATTTGGGAAATATGAGCACTTTCTTGTCCCACAGTTTTCGATCTAGAACCGCAGGACCAGCACTTTTAAGGTTGAATTCTAGAAATTTAAGGTGCAACCACCTAGCAACCAAATAGAAACCACCAAGCAACATCATAGCAATGCTATAGCAACCACCTAGCAACTAGTAAATAAACCAGTTGATTAAGCTCTAAGGTGTTTTCCTATTCCACTGTCCATTATTCAGCTTACTGAGAAGTTCTGCTTTGTGAGTCGGGACAAATTTGTAGATGCAGGAAGGTGAATTCCACCAGTTTTTCCACATTTTTAAATACTCAACTGGTTAAGATGTAAACAGAGTCTTTCGGATTGGGGTTAATGTGAAATGGTTCATTGTCAGTGCACAGAAACTTACACGCTCATATAGGTTTATGGTGATGTTGAATAGAACCAGGGTCACCATGTTAATAAAACAAATACATACATTTTATTCACTATGAAAGCCACCAGTGAACCTACACATGTCTTCTAAATTACTATATGTAATATAAAAAATAGTTTTGGGGGTCTATTTCTCACCCTACATATACCCCTACACCAGGGATACTTTAATTGGTGGAAATACATTTCAAGCCAAAACTTTAGCAAACATCAGGTAGCATATATCTAACCAGTCCGTTAATAACTTTCTGTGAGGGAGCTGGACGCCTGGTTCCTATCATCACCACTGTGAACAGTTCTGACTCTGCAAGTGTCTCTCGAGTGTTGCATTTCATACCAAACCACTCTAAACTAATCTGTAAATCATTTCATTATGTCAATTTTTTAAATGTGTTTTAACCTGTGTTTATAATGTAATACAATAATATTAACAATAATAAGAGAAATATTATTTTTTTAATCTATATTTATAATTATCTCTATGGTAATTATTATATTTAATACATTGGCTTTTTTATACCTTTTAGCCCTTTTTATACATATTTTATTTTATTGTATTTTGTGTATATTTTCACTTCGTTAATGTTTTATGTTTTTGGAGAAGAAGAAAAATATTTTTATTTATCTATTTATCTCTATTTATTATTATCTCTATTGTTATTATATTTTATACATTGGCTTTTTATACCTTTTAGCCCTTTTAACATATTTTTTTATTCTGTTTATATTTTCACTTCGTTAATGTTTTATGTTTTTGGAGAAGGAAAAAAAATATTTTTATTTATCTATTTATCTCTTTAATTATCTCTATTGTTATTATTATATTTTATACATTGGCTTTTTATACATTTTAGCCCTTTTTATACATATTTAATTTTATTCTGTTTATATTTTCACTTCGTTAATGTTTTAAGTTATTAAATGTAGTCCGACAGAATAAACCTGATTCTGATTTTACACAAAAAATAGATAGAACCGAAAAAAAGTCGACTTGTCTTATGAATCGATGAATCGTTGGATCTGTCGCTCGGTTCTTGCCGTCACTGTTGTAGTTCTACAGCGAAGCGTTTCAGGACTACAACTCCCACCACCGACCACGTCTCGCGAGCGCGTCTTACGTCATTCAAAGCGACAGATCTCGCTATGCTGACATGGCTGCTTCCATAGGGGTCTCGGTGCGGGTGGGTTTATTCGGGGCTGTGCTGCTTATTTCGGCCGTGTGGATCCCCTCCGCCTCCGCGCTGATCGAGGGGCTCTACTGCGGGACGCAGATCTGCTACGACGTGCTGGGAGTGAGCAGAGATGCCAGCAAAGCGGAGATCGGGCGCGCGTACAGACAGCTGGCCAGAAGATACCACCCTGACCGGTACCAGGGCGAGGAGGGGGGCCAGCAGAAGTTCCTGCTCATCGCCACGGCTTACGAAACTCTGAAAGTGAGACCCAACTCCTTATCGGCTCTTCTGCGCCCGCTACGTTCTTTAAAAACATGGTTCTCGCAGGGTTCTTTAGTAGAGGCCATGATTCTATATGGAACCATCAACATTGAGAACCATTTGCATGATGACATGGTTCTTCAGACTGACTGAGATTGTTTTGTATATGGTTCTATATAGAACCAAAAAAGGTTCTGCTACTATTACGAGATCAAGTTTGCACCACTATTGGTGCTGTGTAGAACAAGTTTTCAAGTAGTTTCTCTATAGAACCTTATATAGCTCAGACCCATATATAGAACCTGAAAGGGTTCTGCTGTTGTCACAATGTCAAGCTTGTAGCAGTAGAAGAGCCCTCCTTGGTGCTATATAGAACCTTTTTTAAAGAGGTTCTATATAGAACCATGTATAGAACCAATAAGGGTTCTGCTATTGTTACAATGTTAAGCTTTTAGCAGTAGAAGAACCCTCCTTGGTGCTATAACCTTATAGAACCGTTTTTAAATAGGTTCTATGTAGGATCACATGTAGAACCAATAGGGGTTTTACTATTGTTACAAAGTCAAGCTTGTATCAGTAGAAGAACCCTCTTTGGTACTATGTAGAACCATAACGAAATCTATTTAGAACCAATGAGGGTTCTGCTGCTGCTGCAATATCTAGCCTGTAGCAGTAGAAGAACCCTCCTTGGTGCTATAAACTTATAGAATAATGTTCAATGAGGTTCTATATGGAACCAAATATAAAACCACTAAGGGTTTTACTATTGTTACAGTGCCAAGCTTGTATCAGTAGAAGAACCCTCCTTGGTGCTATGTAGAATAATAAAGGAATCTTTTTAGAACCAATGAGGGTACTTCTGCTGCTACAATATTAAGCTTGTAGCAGTAGAAGAACCCTCATTTGGTGCTATAGCCTTATGGAACCATTTTCAATGTGGTTCTATATAGGATTATATGTAGGACCAATAAGGGTTCTGCTATTGTTATAGTGTCAAGCGTGTAGCAGTACAAGAATGCTTTGTAGAACCATTTCTAAAGATGTTCAATGTAGAATCATATATAGAACCGAATAAGCTTATGCTATTGTTACAATGTCAAGCTTGTTAAAATAAAAGAACCAGTTTTTCATAAAGGGCTCTTTATGTAGAACCATGGCAGCACTTTTAAACATTCAGTTGGTTTTATATAGAACTCTAACTAAGGGAGCCTTACTTAATTGTGGGATTTAACTTTTTTTTGAAAGAACAACTTTTATTTTTTCTTATTGCAGCTTCTATTTTTATAAAGTAAAGTTTTACTTATTAATTTTTAAAGTAACAGCGTTTAGCTACACTGTCTCTCACATGTGGACCGAAAGGTCTGGAATGCAAACATGTGTGTGTGACTAAACTAAGGAGGTGATTTATTGAAAGGTCACGTGACCCTGACCAGAGAAATCCTATAGAAGGCCAGTGTTTACCAGCTGTAGGTGAAGGGCTGGATTCCTGAATGATTCCATGGAACCCAGTTTAGAAATCAGCCCGAAGACGTCCAAAGTGTATAGAAGTCACTTACTGTGTTATGTGTTATTTTGTTCTGTTCTCTGGAGGCTCAGGGTCTCTAGGCTTAGGATCTTCAGCCTCTGCCACCAGCACTGTTGCTGGAGTTGTACTGCTTGGAGTTTAGCTTGAAAACGAACCCACCACACATGATCTGTCTTCTGCAGAGTCCCTAAAAGGTCACTGGGGGGAAAATTGACACTGGTTTGCCCATAATGGATAAAAAGCCCTCCTTTCTGCAAAATTGTTTATCTCAGGATAATGGTAAACTGAAGCTGCTGATGCTGCAGTCCTAAATGCATTACCCACTCTGCCCTGTAGATGGCAGTAATAATTATCACAAAATAATTAATTACCTCGGGTTAAATTTTTCAAGGAAATTATCTTAGGATGGTTATGTTGAAATATTTAAAACATAAGGAAAACATAAGTGCATTACTCACGTTGCCCTGTAGGTGGCACCAATAATTATATCAAAGTAATAATCTTGGGTAAATTAGCTTAAGATAATTGTCTAAAGATGATTGTCTTTGAATTACCTCGGGTTAACTATCTCTAAACATTGTTTCGGAATATTATCTCGGGTTAATTATCTTGAAACGTCTCGAGATATTTAGGGAAAACTAAAGCGCATTACCCAGTCTGTCCTGTAGATGGCATCAGTACGACTTCCAGGCAACATTCCACTTACTATTATGTTCCCAAGCCCACTGTCCATTTTTCAGTGTGGAGAGCTGCTGTGCAGTTAACTTTACAAATAGGTTCATCAGGAATTAGGATTACAGTTTTTATATAAACTTATGAATGATAAAGAGAAGGTGGATCACACGAGGCTAAAGCTTCCAGTTTTTGTGTATGTGTGTGTGTGTGTTCCACATTAATTGGTGGGGCAATTATATAAATGTATGGAACAGCCAAAACCTGAACAATGAGCTGGGGAGTGGGAACCTTGTATTAAACTGCATATGGATTGCTGCAGTTTACAGAGGCAGCTGGTATGTGGATTTACAGTTACATGTTGTGTCAGGAATGCTGGATTTTGGGATGAATTTATATTATAAGTCAGTATTACACTGTATTGACTTTTCATTAATTCAGTATTACATTTCCATTTGTATGGACATAGATAACCAGATAACTTTAATAATATTACTACTAATAATCTGTATTTATAGAGCACTTCTCATGCCAGTGGCAGCTCCAAGTGCTTTACCGACAGTTTCCATCAATAATAACAAACTTAATTAACCAAAGACAAAGTTCAGTTTTATAGGTTCTACAGTGTTAAAGTTTAATTAAACGCTGGGTTTAAGAGATAAGATTTTGATTGTTTCTTAAAAGTGACTCTGATCCTGACTGTCTAATGAAATTTGGAATGAAGTTCCTCAGTTTAGAAGAACTGAAAGTGTTTCTCCAGGTTTCTGTATCTTGTGGAATGTGTTTTTACAGAAGGTTTGTATCTGCAGATCTAAGATCAACAGCTGGAACATAAATATGTAGCAGGTTCCAGATTATTTTGAGCTTTATAGACGAGTACAGAAGTTTAAAGTCTGTTATAAAAGATACAGGTAGTCAGTGCAGCTCCTTTAAAACAGGACTGATCTGAGATCTGTTTAGTGTTTGTTAGGATCCCAGCTGCTGTGTTCTGAACCAGTTGGATTGTTTTCTTAGTTACTCCAGTAAGAGACCATTACAGTGATCAACTCTGACCATCACAGTGATCAACTCTGACCATCACAGTGATCAACTCTGACCATCACAGTGATCAACTCTGACCATTACAGTGATCAACTCTGACCATTACAATGATCAACTCCGACCATAACAGTGATCAACTCTGACCATTACAATGATCAACTCCGACCATAACAGTGATCAACTCTGACCATTACAGTGATCAACTCTGACCATAACAGTGATCAACTCTGACCATTACAGTGATCAACTCTGACCATTACAGTGATCAACTCTGACTATTACAGTGATCAACTCTGACCATTACAGTGATCAACTCTGACTATTACAGTGATCAACTCTGACTATTACAGTGATCAACTCTGACTATTACTGTGATCAATCTAACCATTACAGTGATCAACTCTGACTATTACAGTGATCAACTCTGACCATTACAGTGATCAACTCTGACCATTACAGTGATCAACTCTGTCCATTACAGTGATCAACTCTGACCATTACAGTGATCAACTCTGACTATTACAGTGATCAACTCTGAACATTACAGTGATCAACTTTGACTATTACAGCGATCAACTCTGACCATAACAGTGATCAACTCTGACCATTACAGTGATCAACTCTGACCATTACAGTGATCAACTCTGACCATTACAGTGATCAACTCTGACCATCACAGTGATCAACTCTGCTTGTATGAAACAAATGAATGAGTTTTTCTGCATCACTCTGAGATAGAAAAGTCCAAGCTTTGGCGTTATTTCTCAACTTTGTATGTTTAGAAGTTACACTTTGAACAGAGAAACATTAACGAACATGATGGCCTCAAGAATAAGAGTCCCCAAATAAAGGCAGCCTTGTTGTGGACTGTCTCCGTATGAGAGGGAGTATTCTAGCAGGAAAGTGATGTCAATGCATCTCACAAACAGTGTATTTGTGTGAATTGCTGATGATAGAAGTTACTTATAACTTCTTATATAGTCTTGTCTAGTCTGTATTTCAAAACACAAAAGGGTGGCTCCCTTTACACGGTTACCAATTAACCGAATGATTGTAAACCATCAATAAAATCTATCAAACACCTGATAAATGCTGCTAACTAGGAGATCTGAGCTGCTTAGCGTTAGCTTCGCTAGCATGCTAACTACTCTAATGACCACTAAAGTACCTAAACTAAATTACTCACACAAATTTAGATGATTAACAACAATCTGAGAGAATGAACCAATAAGGGTTCTGCTATTGTTACAGTAGAAGAACCCTCTTTGGTGCTATATAGGGCAATTTTTAAAGAGGTTCTATATAGAATCATAAATAGAACCAATAAGGGTTCTGCTATTGTTACAGTAGAAAAACCCTCTTTGGTGCTATGTAGAGCCATTTTCAAAGAGGTTCTATATAGAATCATAAATAGAACCAAAAAGGCTTATGCTATTGTTGCACTGTCAAGCGTGTAACAGTAGAAGAACCTGATTTTTAAAAAGGGCTCCTTATAGAACCATGGCAGTACTTTTAAACATCCATAATGGTTCTATATATCACCTTAACTAAGGAAGCATTACTTAACTGTCAGCTTTAACTTTTTTTTGAAAGAACAACTTTTATTTATTTATTTTTATTGCAGCTTCTATTTTTTTTTAGAAAGTAAATGAGCTAAAATGGTACTGAAATGGAACCTCTCAATTGCTCTGGTTTCTTGACCTAATTAAAGAGGACAGTAAGCCACAGCCTATACTGACCTAAGTATTTGAAAGCACGTATGAGTAACAGGTAGCTCTGAATTGTGGTTTACAGGATGAAGAATCACGCAGGGACTATGACTACATGCTGGACCACCCCGAGGAATACTACAGCCACTACTACACTTACTACAGACGAAGGCTGGCACCCAAAGTGGATGTGAGGATAGTCATTCTCGTAACTGTGTGCGCCATCTCCATTTTTCAGGTAGGTTTTCATCTGGACCTCATGTGAGTACAGTTCTCTTGATGTTATTCACAGTCCAGTTTTATTACTATGACCACCACCTAATAGGTTAAGGTTTATTTATTTATATGGTTCTCACAAAGCAGCTTTACAGAAAAAAGACCAAGCCAGGGGCAACAGTGTCAATACATACTCCCTCCGATCAAGAGGAGGACACCTCAAGAGGGAACCCATCCTCCTCTGGTCCACACTGGATAGTACAAAGTACAAATTTAATAACAAAATTGAGACTCAGTAAGGTCCTGGTAAGTGGTGCTGACTGCAGTGCATCTCACAGCTGCTGGAGGGAGTGTGGAGGAGGAGCCATAGAGCCAACACCACCATCCAGGTGGTCCCAAAGATGCTCAATTGAGGGTAGTACTTGAAAGTCTCGGTCAGCTCTTCCACCCAGTGTGGGACATTTCTAGTTGTGTGATGTGTCACATTGTCTTGTTAGAAGATCCCATCCACCCCAGAGAAGACAGTCAGCATGTATGGTGTATGTGATCTGCAAGGATGGATTTAAAGTTGGTTGAGAGTGTGTTCCACATGGATTAGTGGTCCCCACACCATAACATGTGACTTCCTACATGAGCTACGCGCTGCTGCCATTGAAAGTAGTCACATAATAATTTGATTTGACTGTGTATAATGTTTGCACTGGCAAAATCTATATCACTGCCATCAATAGCTCTTACCAACAGTTCTGTCTGTCTAAGACGTTTACACTCCGTTTTATTTTCTCCACAGTATTACAGCTGGTGGAGCAGCTACACGGAAGCCATCAACTATCTCACCACTGTCCCAAAGTATCGCATCCAGGCGACCGAGCTAGCCAAACAGCAAGGCCTGCTGAACCGCACCAAAGAGAAGGGCAAGAACCGGCGCTCCAAGGAGGAGATCCGCGAGGAGGAGGAGGAGATCATACGAGACATAATCAAGAACAAGATAGACATCAAAGGAGGCTACCAGAAGCCCAACATCTCCGACATTCTCCTCTGCAAGATCATTCTGTTCCCGTACTACCTGTGCGCCTACGTGGCGTGGTACTGCTCCTGGATCTACCGCTTCAACATTCGCGGTGAGGAGTACGGAGAAGAGGAGAAGCTTTACATCATCCGCAAGAACATGAAGATGTCGCAGGCTCAGTTCGACAGCCTGGAGGATCACCTCAAACAGACCTTCCTGGAGCGCCAGCTGTGGATAAAGGAAAACTATGAGGTGGGTTCAGTGTTTTTGTAATGCATTAAGCTGAAAGTGGCATATCAACTGTCTCAGTTTTAGAAGCTGTCCTTAATGTCTGATTTTAATTATTCAGGAAAGTAAGCTTGCTGGGATTTTGTCTATTTATGTAGTTAATGCTAATTCAATGCTAATTAATTTTATTGTTTACTTGATTAATGCTAATTTAATAGCCTCATTAATGCTCACTTAGTAACTTTAGTAATGTTCTCTTATTAACATTAGTACTAATGTTAGTAACGCTCTCATTAATGTTAGTAATGCTGACTCTAATGTTAGTAACGCTCTCATTAATGTTAGTAATGCTGACTCTAATGTTAGTAACGCTGTCATTAATGTTAGTAACGCTCTCATTAATGTTAGTAACGCTCTCATTAATGTTAGTAATGCTGACTCTAATGTTAGTAACGCTCTCATTAATGTTAGTAACACTCTCATTAATGTTAGTAATGCTGTCATTAATGGTAGTAATCTTCTCTTGTTGTCGTTAGTAATGCTCTCATTAGCTGTGGTAGTATTCTCTCATTGATGTTAGTAATGATTTCATTATCTTTAGTAATGCTCTCCAATTAACTTCAGTGATGCCCTCTCGTCAGTTTTGAGACCCTTTTCACGTAGTGTCTTCAGTTTTAGGACACTTTTTACTTAGTGACTTCAGTTTTAGGACACTTTTTACGTAGTGACTTCAGTTTTGGGATACTTTTTACTTAGTGACTTCAGTTTTGGGATACTTTTTACTTAGTGACTTCAGTTTTGGGATACTTTTTACGTAGTGACTTCAGTTTTGGGATACTTTTTACTTAGTGACTTCAGTTTTGGGATACTTTTTACGTAGTGACTTCAGTTTTGGGATACTTTTTACTTAGTGACTTCAGTTTTGGGATACTTTTTACTTAGTGACTTCAGTTTTGGGATACTTTTTACGTAGTGTCTTCAGTTTTAGGACACTTTTTACATAGTGACTTCAGTTTTGGGATACTTTTTACTTAGTGACTTCAGTTTTGGAATACTTTTTACGTAGTGTCTTCAGTTTTAGGACACTTTTTACGTAGTGACTTCAGTTTTGGGATACTTTTTATTTAGTGACTTCAGTTTTGGGATACTTTTTACTTAGTGACTTCAGTTTTAGGTCCTTTTTACTTAGTGACTTCAGTTTTAGACCATTTTTACGTAGTGACTTCAGTTTTAGGCCCTTTTTACTTAGTGACTTCAGTTTTAGGCCATTTTTACGTAGTGACTTCAGTTTTAGACCATTTTTACGTAGTGACTTCAGTTTTAGGCCCTTTTTACTTAGTGACTTCAGTTTTAGGCCCTTTTTACTTAGTGACTTCAGTTTTAGACCATTTTTACGTAGTGACTTCAGTTTTAGGCCCTTTTTACTTAGTGACTTCAGTTTTAGGCCCTTTTTACTTAGTGACTTCAGTTTTAGACCATTTTTACGTAGTGACTTCAGTTTTAGGCCCTTTTTACTTAGTGACTTAATTTTTAAGAAACTTTTTACTTAGTGACTGGAGTTTGAGACCCTTTTTACTTTGCTTTTAATTATTTTGAATTAACATGTGTTTAATGTGATTTGTTGCTTCTAAAGGTTCACAAATGATTGTAAAATGTGCAGTGAGAGCGTCTGAGCACTTGTCGTCCTGCAGTTTGTGCTGGTAACTATAAGTTGCTCGGTGCTGTTGCAGGTGTATAGAGAGGAGCAAGAGGAGGAGATGAAGATGAAGATGGCCATGGATCCGCGGTGGAAGCGCTACAGACGATGGATGAAGAGCGAAGGACCTGGTCGCATCACTTTCATCGATGATTGACCCGAACGCGTTACGCACATACCGGTCCCTTTACAACTAGCCCGCCTGTGCGTGTGTCGGCGCTCGTACGCTGATGTTTACGAAGGACTTCTATGTGCATTTATATCGAGACCTTTGGCTGATTTTGATAGATGATTATGAGACTCTGAGGTGAGGGCTGTTTCTACATGTGTACGGATGCAGCAGTGTCTGCTCTGCCTGTCCGAGAGGAGCTCTCTGGAGCAGATCTGGAGTTTTTGGAGTTTTGGCAGCTCCAGTTTTTGATTAGCAATCGGAGCATTGAGCTCGTCCACTCGCTGCTGTCAGCTTTGGCCTTTTGGTCGTACGGCGAGGCTGTCGATCTGTCTGTCTGTCTGTCTGTCTCACCTGTTTTGCCTCTTTATGCATCCCACCAATGGAATATTATATTTTTAAAAGAATATTAAAGTGACTGTTAAACACAAAGCAATAAATTTATTGTCCACTTTATTAGAAACACCAGCCTTGTGCTTCTGCTCACTGAACCCTATGTTTGTTCAACAACCTTACAGGTCCACAATATTTAATCAGTGCCATAATTATTGGCACCTGTACTAAAGACCAGTCAAAAGAAGTGTAATGCTATCACTTGTTACTCCAATACTCTAAGTTCAGTAAATATGTTCTTAATGTCTGCTATCTGTCTGCTAGGTTAGCACAGTCCTGGCTCTGTAGGTGGGCAGCAAATAAAGTACACAACACTATTTGAGCCAATAGGCATTAGGAGGCGTTTGTGATCGTGCAGGGGACAGTAGTGGTGGGTGAGGCAAGGGACGATAGGCTGAACTCCATGCATTGTCCAGAAGGAGAAATGGCCAAGAAACAGCCAAAGAGGAAGAGAAGATCTGAAGAACAAAGACTGAGAAAGAAGTTCCTAGATTGTTTTAACAGCATACAGATCTCAAAGAACTGATGAGGCTGAAGTTAGCTTCTTCAAATTTTCCCATTCCACCTTAAATGGTTTTCTTTTAATATAGATAATACATAAAAGTAGCATATTACATGCAAGAAGTTACTGATTTCAGACCAAAACAAAATTTATGGTGCAACAGAAATTTTAAACAAGAAGCTGTTTTCTTTAGTAGCCATCTGCTGAAGGTCAACACGCTTAGATCTCATTTCATTTGAGTTCCCTAAATGTTTTCTAATATCGATGAGGAGGAAAAGCCCCTTCATCACCGTTAAGCCACATGGAGAACGATCAAATGACCTGTGTTTCATCTCAGTGTAACTAGAGGTTCAACTTCTAAGTGGGTTCAACTTAGAGGATCATTCTGTGGGTTTCTAGCCATGAGCTCATTGACCAGGAAGGTCATTAGTTGTGACTTATTTTAAACCCGTCCTCACCGAGAGTGCGGTTGTGGAACTGACTGTACTTACACTCACTGAGCATTTTATGAGCCGCACTTACATTATAGGTCCACTGTGTAGATGTATAGTTACAGACTGCAGTCCTACACAGCATCATCCTGTCTGCATCACATTTATCACTGGTCAGTTCCTGACCTCAGCCTGTTGTTATCTAGATGCTTTTTGAGTGGTGGTCCATTCTTGCATGGGAAATAACACTGGCAATATTTTCATTAGATCATTTTTAGCACCATGGTGATGAGCTGCTGTGCTCTGAATATCACAAAACTAAACGGACATCTAAAAACTAAATGTTTTTGCAGCTCATTCTCTCCATATGAACAGTGTAGACTGGCACATTAAATCTTTATGAGTGTATACAAATTATGTTAAAGTAAGAAAACAGTTTTTCCAAGATGTGGGCCCTTTAAAGTCATGTACCAGCTGATCCTTGCTCTGTAGAACTGTAATTTGAGCTAGGACTGCTTTAGGATCAGTTTCTGTTTTGCATGAGCTTATTTTCATGCGCTTATGATTGTAACCGAACCGCAGTAGGCTCTTTCTCAGTATCAATCTGGTGTAGAAGGAAAACTCTGAGGTTGTGTGTATCAAACCTCTCAGATATTTTGATCTGAGGCTGGTCTACTCCATCCATTCTCTCATGAAATAAAAAAAAACCTGAACCCAGAACAGAACCACATCAGATTTAAGCCTGCCTGTTACTTTTTAATGGTTCTGAATAAGTGAACATAACAACATAGCTGTGTAGTACAGGAGTATGATCTGTGTATGCATGTATGTTAGGTATGTTTTATCAATGACTGGATATTAAAGGACAGTATGTGATCAAAGGGGTTTGACGTGAAACGCTGTGGTAGTGATAGGAACCAGGTGTCCACCTCTTAAAGCTCTCTCACAATGCAGTGGTTATGATTGCTTAGCCTGATGTTTGAGACATTTCTTCATAATGGTAAACAACTCAATAATTGTATCTAGAACATTTAAGACTCACAAATTACTGATTATAGTAGCATAGTAAGATAGAATATTCGACATTAAACCACTCTGAATTACTTCGTTTACACCACCATTTAATTATGTTGAATTTTAAAAAATTGGTGGAGTTCTCCTTTAACATAGATAATACATAATAGTAGCCTATTACATGCAGCTAGTCATTGATTTCAGACAAAAATCTCTCAATTAAAGCACAGGTTTGTTGTCTTTACAGCACTCCACTTCTTGTCATTAAAGGGGAACTCCACCAATCTTTTCAAAATTCTGCCTACTTTAAAGGTTCAAACATATACACCCTCACCACCATCACACTGTTTAATCACGATTAAATCATAATCAACATTACATCAAGAATTAAGGAGGACACATTGCTCATTCACTGTGGTGGTGATAGGAGCCAGTGACCACTTCTACAAGCTCTCTCACAATTAAATGCTATGACTGCTTAGGCTGATGCCTGGGACATTGTATTATACATTCATGGTAAAAAAGATAGCCAAAGATATTTGTTTTTTCCATATTTTCCATGATTATATCCTCATCAGCATTACTCACAAAACCCCAGAAAATATGTGTAGATTCACTGGTGGTTTTGGGTCCCTGGTTTCATTCACCACCACCATAAAGACATCAGAGTCTGTAAGTTCCTCTACAATTAACCATTTCACAGCAGACCCACTCTAAAACTCCAGGACTGAATTATTCAGGGACTTTGAGAAAATTGGTGGAAGTGTGTTTTAAGTTTTTAACCCTATAATATAATGTCTTTTTATACAGCTTTCTTTTATATAGCATATAACTAGGATTGTCTTTCTGTGTGCCTTATTTTAGGTTTAGTCTTGCCCTCTTATTGTACACTCCTACCTCTACAGCTTAAAATGACATTTGGGTGCTTTATTTAACACACAAACTTAGTAGTCTGTCTATATTCTCTCTGAATATAAGTCGGCCTTAACTTCTGTGGCTTTGAGCTTAAGTGGTGTACATGGGGGAGATGCAGAGAGCAGAAGGACTTGCGGTTTGGGACACTCCCATGATGTGTTAGACTCTGCTTCTCGCCTGTTTTCCAACAAACCACACACATTGTTCATCTTGTCAGCTCCATTTACAACACACTTTGTAGTTCTACTTACAGACTATAGTTCATTTCACTGCATATATTGTTTATCCCCTTTTTACACTGTTCTTTAATGGTCAGGACCCCCACAGTGCATTTACTATTAGGGAGGTGGGGCTCAGCACTGCAGTGACACTGATGTGGTGGTGGTGGTGTTTTAGTGTGTGTTGTGCTGGTGTGAGTGGATCAGACACAGTGGTGCTGCTGGAGTTTATGAACATCTCACTGTCACTTGCGTATAAAAGGGTTAACATGCAGCCTCCCCAATAGTTAGTCACAATTTAATCATCATCAACAACACATATAAAAACTCAAAAGACACTTGTAGGTACACTGGTGGTCTTAAATTGTAAAGCTTGCGTTATAGACATGGGGACCCCTGGCTCCACTGACCACCACTGTACACTAATCACATTAGACCATTTTAAATAATTTTGTTTAAAAATGTGAGTTTAAATCTATGAACTGAAAGATAAATAAAATATTTAAAACAACGAGAACGAGTTAAAAACGGGCTCCTGCGCTCCGATTGGCTGGTGGCGTTCTAGACCGACGCGCTCTTTAGCCAGTCGTAGCGCAGAGGGCGGGGTTTATCGGAAAGTGGGCGGGAACAGAACTCCGTAGAGTGGCGCCTGAAAACTGGCGGCGCATCGCTAAAACACCGACACCCAGCTGCTGCTTCTGACAGGCGTGTGAGAATTTGAAGCGGGTTAAACTTCTTTCTCGACAGCCAGGCAGCGTTTTAGACCCGGACCACCATGTCTACCAACTCCAACTTGACCAGCATGAGAAGGACCGTCGAGCAGCTGAAGCTGGAAGCCAGCGTGGAGCGGATCAAAGTAGGTGTTCAAGTTAGTTCTAGGAATTTTTTCGTTCCACCTTAAATGGTGCAGCAGCAGCAGCAGTATTCTGGCCCCTCTGACCGAATGAGTCCACAGCTGTGTTTTTTGAGGTTCACAGTGTGTCAGTTCTATGTACCAAACTCTCCTCATTCAGTGTTTAAAGTTTTCCATTCTGAGCCACCTTAAAAACTGATCAAACTTTTGTCACATGTACATGTTGTAAACTCAATTGACACTTTTTGTCCTGGAGTGAGTTTTAATGAGCAGATACTCTGACTTGTGTGTGAATATCACTTTCATATTTCATGTCATCTCACACAGGGTTAGAGATACAGGGATATCATTTGTCTGCCATAGTAAAATTAATCCCTTCCATTGGTATTCAATACAGCAGTCCTATTTGCATGTAGCCTCTCTGCATTTGTTTATCGCCAGGGAGCCACAAGGTAACCTGGTGTTCATCACATAAACACTACTGCCAATACAGTAACTTTTAAAGGTAAAGTTAGAAAGAGCTGCTACTATGTTTATTCTACACAGGATGCAGTATTTAAATTCCATTTCTAGTTAAATGGCCATGTTGATATTCTTTTTAAATCATTATTATTATTATTTAGGGAAAACAAGTTAACACATGCTCCACAGTGAGCAAATCTAAATACGACATTTCTCTAATAAGCAGTAATAAAACTGTACAGCGCTGAAACTCAGTAATTGCAATAATTTGATATGAAACTAATATCTAGTTTCATATCATATCATATCAGTGCCATTTTGTGTAAGAGCATCTGCAGTCTTGATGTTTTGACCTGAAATACCAGAATGTAGGAGGAAGACTGCAGACAGTAAGTATTTGCATGCAACATATGATTCATCATAAACAGAATCTATGACTGTGCTGTGCCTGCAGTCTTAAAACTGATGGGTTATAAAGGAAACTCCACCTGTTTTTCAAAATTGCTGTATAATTTAATGGTTGCTATGTAAATAAAGCCAGTTCAGAAAGGTTTGGTGCGAAATGCTTTGTCACCGTGGTGGTGAATGGAACCAGGCATCCACTTCTATAAGCTCCCCCACAGAAAGTTATTTCAGAAGATCATTATTAATGCTCATCCTGATGGTTTATAGTAGTTGTATGGTGAGGTTTTTGGTCTTAAATGTATTTTTGCCCATTTATTTGAATCCATTCCTGGTGCGGAGGTACAAAAAAGTGTTCTAAGACAAAACAGTACTTTAGGTTTCAGGTTCATCATCATTTTACCATCAGAGGACACGTGTAGGTTCATTGGTGGTTTTGCATTGTTAGTAAAAGGGCTGCATTTTGTAGTAGACATGGTGACTCCTGGTTCCTTTCACTGCCACAGTTAAGAAATCTGAGTTTGTAAGTTTCCCTACGAATGAATCTGTTTACATGCCAAGCATCAAATCATTCAGGACTGTTTAAAATAAGTGGAATTCCTCTTTGAGAAGGAAAAAAGGTCCAGGATGTTCCATTTTACACAACAAAAGTCTGCAGTATGTTTATTTTTTTAAGTGTAGCTCAGACAAGATACAGAAATGTGATGTAATAGATTAAATCATATTTTTATTATATCATAGCTCATATCATAGAAAGCCAAATTGTAGCATATGAACGCTTTTAAATGTCCTGAAATCTGCCTTTTACAGGTTTGGTTCTCAGCAAACTAAAACTATATATATATATATATATATATATATATATATATATATATATATATATATATATATATATATATATATATATTATATTATTATTTTTTTATTATTATTATATATATATATATTTGTATTACAGGATGTTGACCTGAGAAATTCTAAAATAACTGAGAAAAGGTTGAGAATATTAAGTTATAATATAATATAATAAGTTATAGTGCACTTTATACTGACTAAAGAGATTATCAAAACTTGACCATAGACAAACTTAGATAAATGTTTGTAAATAGATAAATAGATTATGTAATGTACTGGCTATGAGACATTAAATTAAACGTCTATGGTGTTTAACCTGTGTTTATTATTATATTTAAATATAATACTACAGTGGAAATGCAGACGGTTTTGAATAGATTCTTTTTGTGATAAAAACAGTGCATCTACTTATATCCACCTATTCATCTTACAACAGTTTAGCTCTGCCTTATGAGTGGAGTTTCAGTCTGGACTGTGCGCTAGAGGCTATACAAGGCAGCCAATCAGAGCAGAGGCCTTTTATTTATATATATATATATATATATATATATATATATATATATATATATATATATATATATATATATATATATATATATATATATATATGGGCAGTCTATTTAATTTTAATTTTGAAAATGTTTGGTTTAAAACTTGAAAATGAGAAAATTATCAACAGAATGTAAAGAATTGATATGCCCAAAAATGATCATGTTGCAAGGATATCTACTGAAGTTAGCATGCTGACCAGCTACCGCTGGCCTGTTCTGTCTCATAATACCACCTTGTACCTAAGGAGGCGATAGTGAGTCATGGTAGTGTTGAGTCTGACATCAGTCCAACATGAGAGGATGAAGAAGTAGCACTGCTGGCCTATAATGCCGTATTCTAACCTATTGTCAGTCATGTTGAAGGTGCTGCTCCTGGTTAGATCATTTAAGAGCAGTAAATCAATGAAAGGAACAGTAAACACAACAATGGCTGAAGCTCTTGGCAAGCGTCCAATCCTGCTTGCTCTAGGCAAGAAACCACGTTCAGCAGACTTAATAGGAGCAGAACAACATTGGTGCTGAATTCCACACTGAAGACAATCTTGCAGAGTAAAGGGATGAAGTTTGATGCTGAACGTTTTTTCTAGTGATGATTTTCTGATGATGTGGTGCCCTCTCTTGATTGGAGAATGAATTTGTCAGGTTGAGTAATTTTACAAATAGCTCTTTTAAGTTTTCAAAAGTTGAGAAGCAGTTTTGGACGATTGCTGTATTTGATTCTTCTCATCTGTGTTTGGTTCTTTGGTCTTTTTTATGGAATGTGCCCTGTGTAGGTGTCTCAGGCAGCAGCTGAGCTCCAGCAGTATTGCCTTCAGAATGCCAGCAAAGATGCCCTCCTGGTCGGCGTGCCAACGGGCAGTAATCCCTTCCGAGAGCCGCGCTCGTGCTCCATCTTCTAAACACAAGGTACCCAGCTCCTCTGAAAGACCTACCAACATGAATACACTGCTTTGTAATACATGCTTTATTTGTCATTATTTATTCCTGAACAGACTTCCAGGCACACCTGTTTGGGATTTGTCACGTATCATGGTTCAACCAAATATCTAATTTACACAGTTAGTTTTTCCTTTTATCCCACATATACTTGATGAGCCAAGACATGTTTGGTGTCTGAAGTTTGCTTCTATAGTAACTATTGTAACTGACATGTGATGTAAATGTAAAGCCCCCATTTACCATCTCGTGAACTCTCTTTATACACTTGACTCAAACCATGTCAAGGGGTTAAGTAATCTCACAGAGATGTGTCTCTACAAGTCGTCTGTCTGTGGACAACCATGATAAATGTAAAATTATCAGGGTGGCAGTAAATCAATCCAGTGCTTCATTGAGCAGCAATGTGCTCATCAGCATTGTCGAATGGACAGCAAGCCTGTTGTTGAGCTCTGGGACTGTGTGCAAGTCCTCCAAAAAACTCCAATTGTGCTTATTTCCTGCAAGTGGAAACAGTTCCGTTAAACCAGACCATACTTTAGCTGTAGAGGACGTCACCAGGCTGGAGATAAAAGTTATCAGTGAGTTACTAGCGGCTGTATGTGGCGTCTGTTGTTGACAGTTATGGTGATACAGCCAGAGTAAATGTGATGTGGAAAGAAGTGGCACCTATTAGTGGTTACACAACTTCAGATTTTTTAAGATTGACAGCTTTGAGATGGCAGTTGAGTCAACTAATCGCTGGCGACATAATGAATAAAATCGCTGGAGAAGGGAATAATGTGACTGTGATAATCCAACTTTAAAAATCTGTGATGAAGCCAAACTCCGCTGGTCATTAGAGCGTGACGTGCCCTTTCCAGAGAGCCCTAGTTTGCATTGCTGGCTTTCAGGGAACCGGAGATAGCAACCACAGTAGGCCACGGAGGTCCGGAGAGCCAAAGACATGTAGAGCGCAGTAATTTAGCAAAAATATCAGCAACCAACTTTATACTCTGCAGGATTATAGGTTTTTTATGCCCCCTTTCCAACCACACATGAGTTTTTAGTGTGGCTTTTGAGAAATCAGAGATAACCATGTTCAATATCTAACGTAGATGAGTAAATAAATGTTATAACAACGTCAGGTCCATAGATGATAACTCCACCTAGAGGGTGACATGGCCTTCCCAGCACACCTTGGATTGCATTGCTGCTTCAGGAAACCAGAGCTACACCCAACCCCCATCGATAGGCTCCTCAACTGCTGTCTTCTCTGAGGTGTACATGTTTTTATTGTCAAGATCACATGATTAATTGACGTCAACTTATTGGCTAGAACCATTTACTACAGCGAAAAAGGGAAATTCTACTGACTCCTAAAATGACCAATCACAGTCCTGCTATTTGACATGACGTATAGAAGGAGGCAATCTTGAAAATGGAGTAATGACATAAACTTGGGAAACACAGAAGTCTGTGGTGGAGACTACTGAACTCAGCTGGAACGACAAGAAAGGTTTGATTCACGTCAGACCAGTGCAAAACACGGAAGTGCTTCTGTGTAGATGTGCAACCAGAATGCAAGTAGCAAAATCCAGTCTAGTATCTTTCTCTAATCATGCAACCAAGAATGTGTAGGAAAAAGACATTTGTCTGACTCGAAAACGACCAATCACAGGCCTCAGTCACAGTCAGAAAGCGGCTGGCTTGTGTTCCACACTAAAGATATCAGACTCTCTCTGTCTACTTGTGGCTGAGTGTAGTCTACATCGCACTCAGAGCCTCATCGCTGAGCAGTTAAGCCGACTCATCTTTAATCTGCTAGCTAGATCTTTCCTCAGGCACACAATGCTACCAGCACTAGCATGTGCTTCCTCTTAAACATGTGAAGTCACCTTGTCAAACATCAGTTGACACCTCAGCACGCTCGAAGAACACTAACTAATTCTGCTAATTTAACTAAAAGCTGCCAGTGCTGGACTGCATTGAGCTGGGAGGCCAACCCACCATCTCCGAGAGAGCAAGATCAGCAGTGAACTCCCAGCCATGGACGTCTTTATCATCACTGAGGATCGCAATTAAGATTTTCTGATGATTTTCACTTGCACCACTAAGATGTCTCACAAATCTGTTAGCTGCAGAACTATAGAAGCAAATGCTTGAGATGCCAAACATGACTACTATTGAAATTATTCAATTCAAGTTTATTTGTGTAGCACTTTTTACAACAATGTTGTCACAAAGTAGCTTTACAGAAGTTTTGAAAACAGACAGTTACAACATATATCCCCCAGTGAGCAAACCAGAGGCAACAGTGGCAAGAACACCTCCCTCAGACTGGAGGAAGAAACCTTGGGAGGAACCAGACTCACAAGTGGAGACCCATCCTCCTCTGATCAAACAGTATTTACAGTTTAATAAACTAAACACCAAAGAAAAGAGTCTCTGTTTGAAATCTGGATGGCAAAGCTTTAGAAGCTGCACAGGTAGAGGCAGTGAGCTGAAACAGTGCCATCCTATCTCAGTGCTGGTGCATCTTGATGACACAGTGAAGTAACTGAAGTAATAAAACTGTGTACATTATTGATCTCCTCGAATTTCCTTAAGAGGGATTCTAATACTTATATCTATTTTTTAAAGTCTTCAATGAAAGAAGTACACTGTCTGTGTCTGAGAGCTAGGACCTCCCCGCTAGATTCGCCTACCCAACCTGGAATTTCTCAAAGGCCACACACAGCTGCGTGCGCAGGGTATTTTTATCCCCAAGAGTTGGACACGTATCCGTTCTGCTCTTTGCTGAGTGTGGCCGGAGCGCTGGGAGGTTTCCGTGAGCCGGGCAGACTCGCTGCATCAACAGGAAGTTGGAGACAGAAGGAGAGAGTTAGGGGGAGGGGTGTAGTGGGCCAAAGAAAGTCAGGGGTGGCAGCTACGAGCTAAGGCTCATTAAGAAACATGCAGTCTGTGTCTTGTCTGGGCTCGTTATAGCTACAGGTGGGCAAAATAAGGATATTAAATCGGTATTGTGATGATTTAAAGGTGCAGTATACGATTCTGGAAAAATGATGGTTGCTATTTGAACAGCAAAACAAATACGCTGTCGTCTTCGGTGATCCTTCAGAAGCTCCGGGCACCAAATTATTGGACTTGCATTTAAAAGGCGGGTGCTACTGGCCTGACAAACTTGTTTTTTTGTTTATTTTTGTTGTTGTTGTTTTTGTTTTTCAGTCTTCATAACCATAAGCCATAAGCCCTTCAACAGTGTACTGATGTTATGATGATGGAGTAAACAACAACACAGCAAGTAATGTAACTAATGTTAGCTCAGTTGTGGGTTAACAGACTGTTGGTACAATTGCTGCTGTGATGGTAACCAGTCGTTATTATAAACATTAACAAACTGGACTAAACAATACTGACCTATTGCTTCTGGGATAATAAATGAGTTAATGTTTCACAGCTGTCAACCTCCCCATCCCTTTTGATGCCTTTTTGAACTCTTCATAAAGCTGAGGTCCTATGGTGTAGCGGTTACATTCAGGTAGATCAAGCCAGCTTTAGCCTCGTCAGCTCTTGAAGGTTTCTCCTCCTCGGCTGAACTTCGTTCTCAGTCTTGGTTCTTCAGATTCTCTCGTATTTGGTTCTCACCTTCTTGACAATACATGAGTTCAGCATGTAGCCCTTCCCTTTCCCCCTGTTCTGTGCACATGTAGCCCTTCTCTTTCCTCCTGTTGCTGATTGGCTGAAGGAATATTGTGTGGCTTGACCGTAATGCCACATTGTTTATTTCCCATTTACACTCACTAGGTTTTGAAACACACATAGAGAGCCTGTAAACAACAACAAACAGTGTAGTAACTGCATTATATATGTGCATGCTACTTTTTTGCTCGTTTATTTAGTTTGTTCCAACATTACAAACCTCTAAAACACTGAATAACTTAATTTCAACCTGTATATTGAGTTCTATGTTTTTGCCCACTCTAGCTAAAACCAGTGCTATTTGCAGTGAATAGCATGGATCTGTATGAATGATTGAGGCCGATGTGGCTTTGACCAATGCTTGTTTTTAGACTTTTTTAGGAAGTCGTGTAGGACTTCTGCTCCTGACCAGAGGGACTGCAAGGTTGCATTTTTTTTTCTTGGCCAAGTTAAAGACAGCCTGGTTTTGGGGTTATATTTAGGATTGGAAGAGAGCTGTGGTAAATTTGTCCTTTTTACTTTTCCCAGTCCACTGGTCTGGAAACTGCAAGGCCTGAATGCTCAAAATACAACTGAAACAAATGGAAAAACTGACGTTGCTTTTCTTTTTATTGCAGGAATCGTGTTGTTGGACCTTTTGGATATTTGCCATTATGCAAACTTGGAGCTTGAGCATTTTCCTTTTTTATCACAACTGTCTATTTATTAATGAATTCACACGCTCGCCTTGAAGATTAGACTTTAACTAGTTGTAATATATTTGTGTTATTTTATTGTGGTTTATAAGAAACATGTAAATCTGACTTGCCTGGGTGATTCAGGATTTGCCATCATTCCAAATTACTCTGTGTGTGACTGTTAAAGGAAGGAAAAAAATGGCCAAGAATTCCTAATTTGGTACATGTTTTGTGTTTAAAGTTTGCTTCCTCAGTTTTGCACAAATGTAGCTAACAAGTAATATAGATTGGGTGACTTGCTCTTGTAGTTTCTATATAAATATGGGCCACGCTAGGCTAAAAACAGCAGCATCTTGAAGCATTTAGATGATTATATCCTGAAAACCTGTTTTTTTATTTAATTAAAGAGTAGTCAGTGTAACACTGTTAGACTTTTTAACTTCATTTATTTATACAGTACAGTCCATACCGTTGCTGTCCACAGAAAAACAAGTCTCCAAAATGGCAACTTTACAGAAGAGACCAAAAACAGTCTTTACTTTTAATGTAAGTCAGTGGAACCAGAATGTCTTCAGAGCTATTTTGGAGCATTTCTATTGGTCCATTTCTCATAAAATTTGCATAAAGTGTTCAAATGATGTAGAAAACTAAAAATCGACTAAAATGGAGATTGTTTTTCTTTGGGCACCAATGATATATGAAAACCAAGTTGCAGTCCATTTTGAAATCAACGCTTTTGTGACATTACTATACATCCACATACATACATACAATTTGGCCTATGGCAATTTAGCTCCGCCCATTCCTACTGAAGTCTGCTGTTTAGCCATCACACAAACGAAGTGCATTTTAAGAGGGCCAGAGTTCAGTTCTATGGACTACCCCCAGACTCCAAACCAGCTTTCACACTTTACCAAACGGACTGAACTCATACGTAGCTGTAAGTTGCCTGCAACATAACTTCCTTGCAGCTTTGCATGCAAAATGTTTGATTACTCTATTATTCCCTATTGTTCTCTCAATAACTTGTAATTTAAACTTTTGCAGCATTACCATATACCATATTTTCCAGCTGTCATTGCTCTTCTCAGATGTATAGATGCATGTTGTCTTGGCTCTCTCTAAATGCATTGAAATTAATCATCATTCAGTGTGATTATATGATGTGCTGTTAGCCTTTGGGTTGGCTGTTTCATGAAGTTCATGAAGTGGAGACGTTTGTTATGAAGGTGCAAAGACCTGTTCGGTCATCCAAAAATGAATGGACTGTTTTAGGACATAGAACCTATGTAGGATAGAGACGCTGAGCCTGTACTGTGCACATCAAAGGAAGCAAAACTCAGACAATGAAGGTGAAAATTGTGACGTATTATTTTGACATGTTGCCGAACTATTTCTTAAAATTACAAAATTCATTCAGAATCAATTCATTGTAACAGGTTTGCGTCAAAACACAAAAGCAAAATAACCTGATGTAAATCTGTAGACCTTAACAGACCAAGAGACTTGTTTCCATGTGGAAGACAGAACGGGGGAGTGCTTCTGCTCTGGACACAAGCTAACTGTACACAAACTAATGAAATTTAATTTGGATCGTTTGGATAATATGGACAAGAAGCTGTAGATGTGGAAAAACAAACATCCTAATAAAAGTGATTTGACAAATGT
Organism: Megaleporinus macrocephalus; assembly: GCA_021613375.1. Classification (NCBI taxonomy): domain Eukaryota; kingdom Metazoa; phylum Chordata; class Actinopteri; order Characiformes; family Anostomidae; genus Megaleporinus; species Megaleporinus macrocephalus. Next base: position 29,492,035 of record CM038726.1, on the reverse strand, counting down.
CTCATTTCCTAATGAAGCTTCGCTCACAGTCATTTATAACAATAACCGACAAACTTCCATGAACTTGGCCTGGTTTCTCAGACGCACCTTCCACCATGTTCTTCACATTATAAATAAGTCAGTGGTTGAGATGTAAAGAGTAACATTCAGAGAGGTTTCATATGAAATTGTTTATTTTAGTGAAACTTACAGACTCCTGATTTACTTACAGTGTTGGTGAATGGAACCAGGGGTCTCAGAGACAAATATAACCATTTTATTTACTATCCAAAGCCACCAGTGAACCTACACTTGTCTTCTCAGTTTGTATATGTAATGTTGGTGATACTAAAACAATGGTGACTATTTTGCCTATCCACACTCTACATGTACTCCCCTCCGATGAGTAAATGGACTTCAGCGAGTCAAAACTGACACCGGGCTGTGTATTTATTTAATGTAATAACTTTCTGTGAGGGAACTTTTAAAGGTATTAAACTCTTCAGACCCCTGGTTCCCATCACCACCAGTGTGAAGGATTCTGTTTTTCTAGAACGGAGCATTTTACACCAAACCACTCTCTGATTATGTAGAACATTAGAAAAATCAATGATAGTGCCCCATTAACATTAATTACTAGTAAAGAGAGAGAGAGAGAGTTGGGAAACCCAACCCTGAGCATTGTTGTGTTGGATTTTAAGATAGACTTTAAAATGTTGGTAGTTATCTCTGAGTTTGATGCTCCAGTGGACATTGGGCCCCCCGGGACACCCCCACCCTCTCTGCATAAACACGCCCCCGTGTTTACTTACATTTGCAGGCTCTGATTTCATTAGCTTTAGCGCTTCATCCGGCCCACCGGCCTGTGGCTTCACTGCTGTACTGGACAATGACGAGAAGGAAAAGAGCTGCAGGCACTACACGAACAGCTGGGATGGAAAACCTCCAGGGGGACTTTTTTAGTCTCCGCTGTGATTTCAGTTTAGTTTGGGTCCAAACATTTTGGTACAAGATCAAAGGGCCCATATTGTACTTATATCTATGTATTTTTTTTCTCTTCTAAAGTCCATCTATAAAGTCTGTGTGGTTTCATATATCATGTTCAAATGGTCTTTATCTCTTTGTAAGAATGTTTTTATTAATGTGTGTTATTAAGATTGAAATACAGTAAAATACCCAAATATGTTTGGGTGCCCCGGTCAGGTAGGATGGTGCTAATGCTCTAAGTGATAAAAACAATACACTGCACATTTTAATGCACAATTACTGTTTAGATTTATTATTCTATATATCTTCTGTGTCCAATGAAAAGCAAGTATCTCCAAAATTGCAACTACAAGAGAGACCAAAAACAATGGAAGTCAATGAAACCAGAATTCTTTCCAAGCTTATTTGGAGCACTTCTATTGGTCCGTTCATTATAAAACTTTCACACAATGTAAATGCCTATTGTCATGTTCGAATGATGTAGAAAATTTAAAATCGACAACATGATACATGGTTTTTATTGGACAGCGACAGTATGAATATTGGTAAAGAAATAGAACAAAGTATGTGGGCAGTGCAAAAGTTACCACATATTTTATATTATATGTTATATTATACATTTTTTAATATGCTAAACTCTGCACATAAAGAAAAAGTGTGCATTAAAAGTATTTAAGTTCCCCGTAAAGGATTTGCTAACTTATTTTCACCTAAAAAAAGGTGAGGGGTGTTCAAATTTGGTGCAAGACAGTATATGAATGACATTGATAGACTGCTGTGTATTGAGCCTCAATCTAAAAGGCCTTCAGGCAAATATTGTGAGGTTAAACTGAAAAAGGGTTTGGATTCTTTGGAAAGCTGCTGTGATTTCCCCACTCTAGAACTACAGACGGCAGTAAAAGCACTCATCACTTTAGCGGATGGATTAGCTGTAATATGTTCATTGTTGTGACATCACAACCATGGTGTATACAAAACACACAGTCATTGCAGCAGAACTTCCACATGCAGACTGGGAATTATTGTTGTTATGTTTGCATACATAAAATATCCAGTGTTTTACAATATTAGCTCTTTATTAGCTAAACGTGTGTGATAAAACCTGAAGATGTTCTCTCTTTAGCCAGAAAGGAATTAAGCCCCCGCCCTCCCCTGCGGGATGAAAGATGCCACATGCAGACAGATGGAGGAACTGATTACTGTCTCCAGTATTTTTCACTTCTTCTTCTGGGCTCAAGTGAACTGGACACCAGTCCTGAATGTCTGTCTGAGCACAGACCAAAAAAAAGTTTTATCTTGGTGGTATCCTCTATTTATAATGACAGATCATGTTGTAGAGTAATGCATGTAGAGTTAAACAGTGACTTTGGTTTCGTATATATAAATGTTCGTCATCTAGTTTGCGTTTTTTTAAGTGGCTTGTATCGAGAATGGATTAATATACACTAAAACTGAAGTCAGTCTGGATAACAACTGTTATGACTACTTAAGTGAAATGAGTAATGAGTGATTAAGATTCTTAATTAATCAGATTTGCTGTTTGAATGGTACAGATTGGGTTGTGCCAAGAAAGATTAAGCTTAAACTTGGTTTAGGTCAACATTGATCTTCAGTTGCACCAAACTTAAAGCCTAGTTTTAAAATAATTTGGGTTCAGTTTATAGACACTAAAAGTAGTGTTGCACCGATGCCAATACAGTATTGGTATCGGTGCCAATATTGGCACTTACTCACGGTATCGGTATCCGCAATAGAGAGCGCCGATACCATGAAGCTTATTGACTAAATGGCTTTCAAGGTTATTATATCTTATTCAGGATAAGACATAAAAAATACAACATAAAAAAAAGTGGAACACTATAAATATCAGAATTTAAAGCCATATATCGAGCATTTAAGTTAGAGTTGGTATCCCTGAAAAGCTGGTATCAGTATTGGTATCGGTAAGGAAAAAGTGGTATCGGTGCAACCCTAACCAAAAGTAAGCCAGTTTAGTTTTTCTTTTTATTTAGTTTTGCAACTAGGTGAAACAACAATACAATTAGGAAAAATGACATACATTAAGCAAAAGATGTGTTCACCTAAACCCCCCACCCCCCCTTCCCATCTTCAACCATTTCACCAATACCCAAACCATTATCAGGCAGGGTCCCCCCTTATAAAAGAGTAAAGGGAGAAGAAAAATAAGTAGATAAATAAATAAAAGTAAAATGATTAGATTAAAAAAAACACTCTTAAGCACATCAACTTAATAAGTATTTATAGTATAGTTTAATTCTCTTGTGAAAGTAAGCTAGTTTAAATATAGCAAATGTTGTTAAACACATTGATCTAACAGGCTTCTCTGGTAATACTTTGTGTTAAACTTTAGATTTAAGTTAGTATGAACAATGTACTGCAAAACTAACATAGAGACTGTTCATATTTGTAAATACTGCAAATATTTATTGCAAATATTTTTTGCATAGTGCTCGGCCTGAGGCTGAGCCTCCCTTGTGTTTCTTTTTTGTCTGTGAGGGCAGGTTTTGGTGTAACCCTACTCCAAACAGAAATAAGAAAAGAAATTGATTATGAATAATACTGAGAGTATTGTTATTCTTTATGAATACTTGTTTTATCAGTTATAACCATAATGAATGCAATAATTAAAGATAATACACTATAAAATAAAACCTAGATTAAGAAATCCCTGATTTGTTCCCTAAAGCTTTGCTTAGCAGGCTGAAGATTGTCCACAAGGGGGAGCCATTAGCATTAGAAAACCCACACCATCAGGATCTCATGAATACATGTATGTTCGTACTAATAAAATATAGAAAAAACTTTTGTGGCATCAGTGTTGACAATGAAAAAACTCTTTTTTCAAAAAGGTTCTCAATCGCAATAAAATAGGTTCTACTGTGGTAACAACCTTGACATCGTAGTAATAGCAGAACCCTTTTCCGAGTTGTATAGAACCATATACAACATTTTCCATTAATCTAAAGAACCATTTCATCATGCAAAAGTATCTTGCTTGCTCAGTGTTCATCATTCTACACTGTACTGTTGCCTTTACTAAAGAACCCTTGAGGAGCCATCTTTTTTAAGAGTGTATATAAGGACAGTCTTATTGTCCTGTGGTAACTACCCTTACAGAAAATAAGTATACTTAAAGTTCATTTTATTAAATAAACTTGAGTAAAGTTAAAGTATATTTCCCAAGTATACTTTATGTAGTTACTATACTAATATTATTGTACTAAAAGTACACTTGTATGTGTACTATTTTAATACTTCTTGGGACTAAATTGGCCCATTTTCTAGTTTATAAAGTATACTTTTATGTACATTTTAAGTGTAAGAGTAGTATATACTTCAAGTACACAACTAGTTTACATTGTTTGTGCTGCATCTACACTAAAAGTAAACTTATGGGTTTATCGTTAGTTTACTAGTTTGTTAATTCATGTTCAAAAGTATACGTGTAAGTGAACCTAACATAATACTTTAAAGTATATGACTAGGTTTAAGGGTTTTTCTACTTAAAATAGAACTTTAACAACATTTATTTACTCACTAGTGGACACACATACAATTAAAAAGACATACTCAGATTAAGAAACATATTTGTATGTTTATAAATCTTTATCAATCAAATTTCCAAACAAGTATTGTACTGGATGCCTTTTTGTGCAGGAAAAGAATACTTTCTTATACTTTTCTTAAGTATATCTCAATCAAAAGTAAAGTACAAGTAAAGGCCGAATATACTTAGACTGTTATATATACTTGTCAGTATAACCAAAGTACACTTAAGTATAACTGTGTTTAGTATATCACTGAGAAGTACATAAAAAGTAAACTCAAAGCATACTCACTTATTTTTTAGTTAAAAAGAAGTTATACTAATGGCAAACATTAGTAAGGGTAAACATTAAAACTGTGTTGTTTTTAAGAATTATGAGGGCTGAGGCTGTAAACAGTTCTATTTTTTGGGCTCTTCACAATTTTCAGGATTCAAAATCAGTTTAATTCATTGGACAACGACATGCCAGTCATACTGATTAACTTGTACATGTGAGCCTTTACAAAAGCCGTGCTCATTACAGCCGTTTCCCTTGGGCCTTTCCTGAGACACTTTAGTTAATGGGGAGCTTCTCAATGAAAGGAAACCCACGGTTTCCTGCTGCGGATCATGAAATAGCTCATAAAGCTGGTCTGAGGATGGAGAGATAATGGGAATGAGTGGAGATGAGACTCTGTGTTTATGCACTGTGCTTCCTCCATAAAGCCCACTTAGAATATGCAGCATGCCAACTCATGCTGTGTTAATTGAACTGCTCTCATGAGCAGATCATATAGTATAACAGTGAAATTCAGCACCGGGAGGATTCACCCATGCTCATGTCTGCTGTTTTCAAAGATGTTGACAGATATTTATTACACACGGTTTTGTAACCATGTGAAGAACATGAAATGGTCTGACTTTCACTTCCTGTTTCCTTCCATATTTGGGTCAAATTGACAAGTAGAGTTTCATGTTAACCTTCCTGAAAGGCATTTAAGTGTGCTAAGCATGAAAAGTGCTCATGTTTAAACCTTAATACATATTAAATGTATTATTTTGAAACTAAATGCCAACTGTGTATTGTCATTTAGTTACTGTTAAATATATATTACACATATATAGTGCTTTTAAGAACAAACAACAACTTAAGTTACTCTTAAAAAGGTTTAAGCATGCAGTCTGTAGTCATAACTGTTATTACAAAGTATACAGAGAATCAGATGAACTACAGTCTGTAAATGTAAAGATACAAAGTGCTCCTATATGGTAAGTAGAGCTGGTAAATTGGTCAGTGAGTGTAAATAAAAGGAGGTGGTTTTAATGTTATGGCTGATCATTGTATGACTAGAAGTATGTAGACACATGACTATCACATCTATACAAGCTTGTTGGACATCCCTCTCCAAAAACATCTAGTCATTAATATAAATGCCTCTGGGAAGGCTTTCCGCAAGATGTTGGAGCGTGTCGGTAAGAATTTTTGCCCATTTAGTCAAAAGAGCATTTGTGAGGTCAGGCCTGGCTCACAATAAACATGCCAGATCATGAAAAGGTTGGTCGGGCCTCTGTGCAGACCGCTGGAGTTGTTCCACACCAAGCTTATCAAACCAGCTTGCTTTGCACAGTCATGCTGGAACAGGACAAGGCCTTCCCCGAACCGCTTCCACAAAGGAAGCATGTAATTGTCAGAAATATCTTGTATGCTATCACACTAACATTACCCTTCACTAAAAAGCCCCAAACACTAAAAAAAAAAAAAAACATCTAGCAGGGAAGGCATTTCTTGGAAAGTCATCTGAGCTCCTCAGTACAACCCATATGGAGGCAACATAGCTATCTTTCTAGATTTATACACCCGTTAGCCCTTCATATGGCGGGATAATCTATAATCAGGCGGGCTGTCCACATACATTTGGCCATATAATGTAGAAGTAAATACAAACATGGTTCCAAAAGTGTGTGTAATGAATACCTAACAACATCTTTGAAAACAGCAGACATGAACAAGGCTAAATACTGCCGGTGCTGAATTTCACTGTTATACTGTATGATCTGCTCATGAGAGCAGTTCAATTAACACAGCATGAGTTGGCAGGAGGAAGTACAGTGCATAAACACAGAGGTCTTTCTGTCTTATATCCACTTATTCCCATTATCTCTCCATCCTAAGAGCAGCCATACATATAGTTTTATTTATTTAGGCATCATGCAGATACTTATTAATAAAGGTCACATATAAAATATGTCCAACAAATATAATATTTTAACTAATTTTCTTTTTGAAGCTCCACATTCATCTGTTTCCAACACTGTAGAATTAAAACATTTTGGTTACGCGAAGACATTATTGAAATTTCGGAGGAATTCCCCTTTAAGTACAAAACAAACCAGTTTTGAGCTTTTTATAGACTTTGGCGCCCTCTGCCGTGAGATCGCGGTAGCCCGCTATAGGCGCTGCAGCAAAGACACAAGGGGGCTTGCGATTTTTCTGAACTGTGACTTTGGTGGGACGCCCCCTGGTGGGAGATCGACGTGGCGCACGCGGCGGTCTTCGCTCGAGCTTTTTTGTGCCTCGCGTGTCTCCGTAGCAGGACGCTCGTGTTTCTGGTTTACACACGTGGGTGCAGCAGCAGTAGCAGCAGCATGGCGGGTCTTACATATGAGGGCTGTAACTTCTTCAGACAGAGGCTCGTTCTGTCCACGCTGAGCGGCAAAAGAGTGAAAATCCGCAACATACGGTCCAGAGATGACGAGCCGGGACTCCGGGGTAGGTTCGCTTTAACGGCGGAGAGTAGATACACGACTAAACTTGGCTGATAAGAAGCCGTAGCTGGTGTTGTTGCTAACTTTACCTGTGCTGCGCAGTGAACTTTAAAGCGCCCATATCGCAGCAATCCGTTTTAAACGCGTGCTTTTGTGACGTCGCAAAACTATATATATATATATATATATATATATATATATATATATATATATATATATATATATATATATATATATATATATATATACGCGTTTACATTCTGGGTCAGCCATAAACATTAAAACCACCACACAGACTCTGCAGCAACAGATGAGCTATCATCTCTGACTTCACATCTTCTTCAAGGTGGACCAGCAAGTTCTAGTAGGAGTGTCTAATAGAGTGGACAGTGAGTGGACACAGAGTTTAAACACTCCAGCAGCATTGTCGTGTCTGATCCACTCACACCAGCACCACAATAGCGCTGAGAGTAATCCACCACTCAGATAGTACCTGCTCTGTGAGGGTCCTGATCATTAAAGATCAGGGTAACAAAGTATACAGAGAAACAGATGGACTACAGCCTGTAAGTGTAGAACTACAAAGTGTATTTAATTAAAATTCAGTTAGAGAAAATTTCTTCAGGCCAAGGTCCGGACTGTAATCATTTCTAACTTGTGATGCAGGGCCATATACTGTATACTGAAGTAGCCTAGTAGTTCCGTCAGTATTTTATATGATCAGCCACTGAAGACAAACAAATTATAAATACCACTCAGTATATTTCAACAATATTTACTGTTTTAATGCTAAACTGAATTAATTATTTATAAAACTTACAAATGTTTTTACTCACTTAAAGTAAAAACAAGGGCTACATAAAAAATGAATGCTTTTGAATAAAAAAGTGCATCGTGCTTATTTAAAGAAAAAGTAAATAAAGCGTGGGTCGTCTTGTTAACTCAATTTCACATCTTGAGCTGTTGGTTTGGAGCTGCCTGTGGGAAGAATAAAGATATGTCTCGGTCCATTCCTAGTTTAACAGTTGGTTTTCATTGTCGTCTTTTTTTTTTTTTTTTTTTTTTAGAACATGTTTTCTCTCTTTACTTTTTCTCGCTTAATCCTCCAACTGATGCTTCTCGCTTCGTATCTCGCCTGTGTGCTTGCCGCACTCCCAAATCTGCACAGATCTGATTGGCTTTTGTTGATCTTACAACACAAGTGATTGGTTTGTGAGTTCACTGCACTGCAAAGCCCGTATACCGTAAAGACAAGAAAAGTTCTGCCACTTAAAATAAACACTGTCACCAACGTTTAATCAGTTTGGGTCTGCATTGGACTACATCTGGGTCTGTCTTGTAACTAAGACTTGTAAAGTTGGAAGATTTCCCCTTAAAAATGAGTGTTTTTGTGATCACACTGATGTTGCAAGTGGGAGTTTCTTTGGAAAGCATGACTTGATGCAGCATTAGTTTATCATTGGACATGTCTGCTGTGATTTTACCTGTGTGATAGTGATTCAGTGCGTAATACCTGTTTCTCTTTTCAGATTTTGAGGCTAGTTTCATCAGACTTCTGGACAAGGTGACCAACGGCACCAGAATTGAGATCAACCAAACAGGTGGGCTGAGACGTATCACCCCCAGAGTGGAATCCTTAGTTAAGGCTGTCATGATCACTCAGCGAGCACAAAATAAAACTGTAAAGCACAATATCGCTGTCCAAAGATGTATTGCTTTTTGCATCATATAAGCACATCAGCTCAGAGGGAAGATTTCATAATGAAGGGGCCAATAGAAACTCTCCAGACCTGCTTTGAGAAGAATCTCCACATTAGTTTGTGTTGTTAGTAATGTTTAGTTTGTGCTGCTCTCTGGTTTACAGCTCTCTCTGCCAGTGAGAAATAGAGCTGGATAGATGATAGGAGTGTAAGAAAATATCGAAATATTGAATTTTGGGATATTATGTTGCTGGATACAGTATTGATTCTCAAAAACATAGTATCGATACACAGATTCCTGGCAGACTGTGAATCATTGTGTGTTGTGTTTAAGTCTCTGACCACTAGATGTCAGTGTTGTAATACATTTTCAGCTCCACTCCAACATTAACAAGCAGCACAAGGGTGCAGTGCTATTGTAAGCATTGATAAACCTGTTCATAAAGTGGTGTGTTTTAATAGTAGGATCTGAAAAATGATGGATATGAGTGTGCTTTCTTTTCTTTTGCTCCTGAAACAGGAACGGTCCTGTCCTACCAGCCAGGTCTACTGTATGGGGGCTCTGTGGAGCATGAATGTAACGTTCAGCGCTCTATTGGTTACTATCTGGAGGCCCTCATCATGCTGGCCCCATTCATGAAGAGCCCACTCAAAGCCGTCCTGAAGGGTGTCACTAATGACCCAACAGACCCCTCGGTGAGTAACTACACGTATACAGTGATGGCGGTGTCTCCATCTCAGCACTGCGTTGACTGACGTGGAAGTGTGTTAGTGTATGTTGTGCTGGTGTGAGTGGATCAGACACATCAGTGCTGCTGGAGGTTTTAAGAGCTCAGTGTCACTGCTGCACGCACAATAGTCCAGCAACATCCAGCCAACGGTGTCCTGTGATCACTGATGAAGGACTAGAGGACGACCACCATAAGCTGTGCAGCAGCAGATGAGCTCTCGTCTCTGACTTTACATCTACAAGATGAACCAACAAGTAGTAGGAGTTTCTAATAGAGTGAACAGTGATTGGACACCAGTAGCACTGTTTTGTTTTATCCACTCCCACCAGCACAACACACATTAACACACACCACCACCATGTCAATGTTACTGGGGTGCTGAGAAGGATCCACCACCCAAATAATATCTGCTCTGTGGTGGTCCTGTGAGGGTCCTGAGGGGGTCCTGATCATTGAAGAACAGGGTAACAAAGTATACAGAGGAACAAATGAACTACAGTCTGTAAGTGTAGAACTACAAGGTGCTCCTGAGATGATCTGTTTTTGTTTATAAGGATTCTCTTTGAAGTGTTTTTCTTTTGTTGTTCTGCAGGTGGACTTATTAAAAGCCACTGCTGTTCCTCTAATGAAGAAGTTTGGTATCATTGGGGAAGGTCTGGAAATAAAGGTATGTCTGGAGTTGACGCCTTGTGGCATTTCTTAAAGTCTTCTTTCTACTTTCAAAGCTGTTGTAACTTGTTGATTAAGCTAACTATCTTTAAATGGGACAATGTGCTATTAGTAACATATCGCCCATTTTTATCTACACTCATCTTCTTTTTTTTTTAAGGTAGTGAAGAGAGGTATTGCACCCGGAGGAGGAGGTGAGGTACACTTCTCTTGTCCAGTTCGACGGACTCTCCATCCTGTTCTGCTCACCGACCCAGGCAAGATCAAGAGAATCAGAGGAACCGCGTATCCTTCACCTGAGCTTCCCTGTGTATTGTTTGTTGGTGGTTATTGTGATATTGGTCTTTGTGATACTGCTCCTGCAGAAAGCTGCAACATGCAAAACAGTGATGAGTCAGGCTTTACAGTGTCTTGTGAGCATCCTGACCAATCACAGTTTTTTTTCTGGGTCAAGAAATCAAATTCAACATATAGAATCACCATGGTCAGAATAATGCTGGACATCATTGTTGGACCACATTGTAAAACAAATTTTCCTTAATTTTCCTAAAGAAAGACTTGTATGTGAGCACTCTTTGAAACACTTTGAAAAATGTATGTATGTTTTAGGCCAATACCTTCTCAGGTCTATTGTAAAACAATGTCTCGGGTATTAAACAGTATGTTCAAACCCATTTAATGTAATAACTTTCTCAGAGGGAGCCATTTAAACTCTTCAGATATTGTGAACAATACTGACTCTGTGTTTCTCAAAACTGCAGTATTTCACACTAAACAACTTTGAATGACTATGTTTGCATTTTAACCGTTTAATTATGCAGGAAAATTTAAAAGAATTCCCTTTACATACCCTTTACTATCAGTTACATAGAGTCCATATTTTGGGCTATAAGCCGCAAAAACAGCTTATTTAAATGAATTGTTCTTATAAGCTAATTTACAAGTATACACAATTGTTAAGTGTAATGCAGACTGGCCCAGCCATTTATACTGAGGTTATAAGGAGTCTTTCAGAATGGACTGTTATAAATAAGCCATGTTACATTAGGGCTGTGTATTGGCAAGAACCTGGTGAATATGTATTGTGATACAGCGGTCCAATTTAAATATATCACGATATATTGCGATTGTGATTTTTTAAATCTTATTACAAAACACACCACTATATGAACAGGTTTGCCTATGCTTACAGTAGCATTGCACCCTTGTGCTGCTTGTTAATGTTGGAGTGGAGCTAAAAATGGATTACAACACTGCCATCTAGTGGTCAGAGGTTTAAACACAACACACTCGTATTGATACTGTGTTTTGGAGAATTGATATAGTATCACGAAACATAATCTCCCGATATTCGATATTTGGATTTTTTCTTACACCCCTGTGTTACAGCGTGGCCAGTCAGAACAAAAAACATCAGTAGGCTCAATAACTACAACAGGCTGCTTAATTCAGTGGGTGAAGAGAGGTTAGATGGTGATGTAAAAATCAGTGATGGTTGTACGTGTTCGGTGTATATTGCTGTTTAATCACAGTTCTATTATTTCGTCAATGTCTGTCACTGGTGGTGACCAAGTCTTTCTCAGTCTTCGTCAGTATTGACCGTGTTTGAGACGTTTCTGTCCTGTGTTATTGTATATGGTGGGTTTTGAAATGTTGGCCATAGCTGATGCTGTTGTGCTTTTCATATGTAGTTTGACCCCCTTGACCCCTGTGTGTCAGATACTCTGTGCGTGTGTCTCCTCAGATGGCCAACAGAATAGTGGACTCGGCCAGAAGCATCTTAAACAAATTCATTCCAGACATTTACATCTACACTGACCACATGAAAGGAGCCAGTTCGGGAAAGTAAGCTGTCGTCTATTTTTTTTTATTTATTTATTTTTCCTCCTCCTGACTGTCAATGCCTATTATAGATTACTTGGGAAAACATAGGTTTCCATAGGAATAGTATTACATAACATTTTTTTGAACATGTTTGTTCATCAAATATTCTAATACATGTTTACATTTAAATAATAGTTTAAATGAGGATGACAGTTTTAAGACTATGGGCATCTAAATCTTGTTTCTTGCTCTAATCAGGTTAATCTTGTTCTTGTAGGTAAGCAGTAAACTTGTACTAGCTTTGAGTAAAGTTCCAGTGACCAATAAAGGGCCAAAATGTGTTCTACCAAATATCTCTCATGGTATACTGGCGGGTCCTAATCTTGGGTAGCCTCTCTGTAAACGTGTTTTTAAAAGAATCCTGGCCCCACCCACAAAAAAGAAAAAAAAAAAGTCAGAGACTTATTGGTTTTGCATTTTACAGGCTAAGTAACTTAACTAACAACTAACTTATACCAAATATTAGTTATTATCAGTTGGCTGTTCTACAGAGAGACCACATTTGGTGAGTTGGTTAACGACTAAGGCAGTTGGTTGACACGTCCTCAGACGGTGGATTTGGCTGTTGCTCAACCTATCAGATTTCTCCTAAACGTATCATGTTGGATGATGTTTATTAGTTCGAGCCTGTTTAAGGTGTGTGGTGTTCCTCCTCTGGTCAGGTCTCCAGGTTTTGGTCTGACGCTGGTGGCAGAGACGCTGAACGGAGCGTTTCTCAGTGCGGAGCTGGCATCGACACCGCAGGGGCAGGGCGACCCTGTGCTTCCCGAAGAGCTCGGCAAGAACTGTGCCAAGCTGCTGCTGGAGGAGATCTACAGGGTGAGTGGTCTTTCGCGGCTTTTATAGACCAATAGATCGAGCTATGTGGTAGGCCTGTCACAGTTTATGTGATCAACTGATCTTGTTTTATTAAGCTGATCACAGTTTTTAAGCTGTGTGCTTTTATTTTTCTTAGCTTTGTTAGCTTTTAAGATTTATGCCTACCTGTCTACCTAGCTACTTACTTACCTACCGGTAGTTTGCAACACATTAATAAAGAAAAGAAAGACGGTGGTAGAAAAGGCTTCATGAGGCAGGTGGGTCACGTTCTAAACACTTTCAGAGATGCTCTCTCTCTGTGTAACAAGACAAGCCTTGCATGTTAGTGTGTTTTAGAGGAGTGGCTTACTAGTTTCAACAAAATCTCCTGTACTGCCTATAAAGGTGATCTGCCGAAGGCAAACCTGGATCAGCTGGCTCTCAATATAGGGCAGTACATGTCCTGAGCTGAGGCAGAGGAAATGTTTGAGAGAGTTCACTGCCTGGTTCCACAGCTCAGTCACCAGTATTGTGTGTGGGTGTGTGTGTGGGTGTGTGTGTGGGTGGGTGTGTGTGTGTGTATATATATATATATATATATATATATATATATACACACACACACACATACACATATATATATATATATATATATATATATATATATATATATATATATATATATATATATATATATATATATGTAATATCGTGGCTGATGGTTTGCTGTCTCTGGCAGCTGTCGTCAGCGTGCAAGGTTTGGGCACCACCTTTATGCACCTCTCATTGGTGCATAAAGGTCCTCTCAATGGACAGGTGCCTGGCACAGTTAGTCTTTAAGGTGCAGTTAGGGCGCACCCAAAATTGCCTACTAAGTCAGTAGGTACTAGAATGGAGCCAGTACATACTGCTCGAGCGGTAGACTAGTAGGCAGTTTCAGTACGCTTGTTTTTAGTATACTTATGCTTAGTATACATACTGCATCCATCAACCACCACTGTAAACGTCTGGTGTTCTTTAAAATAACTATTTACCATCATTATTTTAGATACTGTTTGTGACACTGACCTGCGTTTTTGTCTGAATTCGTACTCGGGCTGTAACTCAGAAGATGAACCAGGAGGAACTCAATCATCCTCTAACTTCTATAGCAGTGGTTCATCAGTAGTAGCTACATACACACAGCTGACGTACCACTCATCCGCAGCTCCAGCTGATACTTACCTGGCAGGGGTGATAACATGATCATGAAGGTGGTTCGGCTATTGCACTTCGGTTGTGCTCACCCTTGCGAATTCCCTAAATGCGTGAATCTTGAATGCATAAATTGTGGGGGTCTGCATTCGTGCTCTCCCCTGATGCCTATGGGGCAGTCGTGGGCTAAAGGTTCAGGTTCCGGTCTTGTGCCCGGAAGGTCGCCCGTTCTATCCCCTGGACCAACAGGACACGACTGCAGTGGTCTTAAGGAAGGTACCTAACCCCCCAAGTGCTTCCTAGGTGCTGTGATAGGGCTGCCCACTGCTCTGTTCAAGTGTGCTCGCTGCCCCCTAGTGTGTGTGTTTACTAATAATTCTAAATTCAATTCTTTTCAAATTATGGGGTAGCACAGTGTTCTGCGGTCGCCTACTTGTCTCCTGATTCATCTGGGTAGTGTTGGCGTAGTACTAAAGGACTACTGAGTATTTGGACATGCTAGCCACGCTCGCCTACTGATTTCACCTGCTGAGTAGTACACAAGTAGGTGATTTCAGACGCACCCACAGTTTCATTCTCTGGCATAAAGATGGGTGGGAAAATGTCAGTACAAATGAATATTGACTGGTTTTGGTATCTGAAACTAAACAGATGTGTTAAGTGGACTTTATTAAGGGGGGTGGCGGATTATAAAATACAAAAAAATGTGGGGCATAGGCCCTTTTAATCTAAACATTGTTTTAGCTGTTTTTCTCTTTCAAATAACAGAGCATGCCACGTTTGACCAACTTCCACGGACGAAATTTCAGAGCACAAGTAAAGAAACACGCAACGCCGCTAGATGTCAATAACACAGTTGTACCTTCAGGCACATTGGCTTATATGGTATTTGGGGCAGTTTGGCTTTTCTTGAGGGAGTAAAACCGCAACGCTTGGTTATTAGATGTAGCAGAATGCAGCACTGTCCACTACACCAGCGATATACTCTCATTCTGAGTCGGTATCAATTAAGTAAGGCATGCATCTCAAGACACATGACTTTGTGCCACAAAGTGTTGCTTTCAGCCCCTCTGAACAGCTGTTGTGTCCTGCGGCCCTGCAGTCGAGACTTGGCCCCTCGTCATCAGCCCATAACTGGACGACACATGTTGACTGAATCATATTGTCCCCTCATACAGCGTTGGTGGAGAAATGGGTTCAAGAGGTTTAATGCGCTGACAGAGTCTCTACACTCTGCTGAGCTGGCTGAGCTGTGTTGAGGTGCTGAAGCAGGTTCTGCTGTCCGAGGTGTTGGTCTCATACCGCAGAGACGAGACTAATGAGAGACGGGTTAATGGTGTTTATCTAGTGAGAGTGACAGGACCACCACTTCATTACATAATAACCTCATCAGTTATTATTATGCAGTGCACAACTATATTGTTCGTTTTTTGCTTTCTGCCAGATCTTCGTCGCGTATCTCGTCCCGCAGTTGTGGCAATATCAACTCCGGTCTGATTACGTGATTCAGGCTTGTGTACAGCTTTTTGATTGGATGCACAGCTTCGGGAAAACAACGATTTTTTTCTGGATTTTTTCCCCATAGAGAATGAGTAGGATGGAAAGTGCACACAAATGTACTGAACTTCTGCTTGAGCCACAGACACTGTTGGGCATATGCTGACTCGTAGAGTCTCATTCAGTTTCGAGCACGGCCAAACATTACGGTTCCGCTCAACTTGCAACCTCCAAACTGCCTGTACTCACTCATCTCCAACCTCTAATCCACAGACATACCAACCCGCACTCGTCTTTTTGTGCTTTATGGGCAACCATACTGTGTTTCTTCAGGACATGCACTTTTCCTAGTTTCCACTGTTCTTTCTATCTATCTATATCTATCTATATCTATCTATCTATCTATCTATCTATCTATCTATCTATCTCATGCTGTCGTCTTCCTTTTTCTTCATTCTTTTTCTATTTTTCTTCTTTGTCATTCGCTCACTCCCTCTTTCTATTTTTCTTTTGTTGATTCTGTTATTTCTCTCTTTCTTTACTTTTTTTGTTCTCTGCCTTTACTTCGGTCGGTTTTTTCCTCTCCTTTACTTCTCTTTCTCTCTATCCTTGTACTGTTCTTATCTCTTTTCTCCTTTCTTAATTTTTTTTCTCTTTTTTCTTTATTTTTTGCTCTCTGTCTTAACTTTTTTCACTTTATCTCTTCTCCTGCATTTGTTAGTGTGTGTGTGTGTGTGTGTGTGTGTGTGTGTGTGTGTGAGCACGCCGGGGCATGTGAGTTAAGTTAGTGAGGTGAATCTGGTGATACATGTATTTTACAGACGGGCTCTCTGATTGGCTGAGCAAGGAGGCAGGGGGGATTGTGGGATGAAAGTTAATATTTGAAGCGGTGGGTTCTCTGACTTGCTCTGGGACCACCAGTTCTGCGCGTGTGAGTGCGTATGTGTGCGTGTGTGTGTTTGCTCTGTGGTTAATCAGTGCCCTGTGGTCAGTCTGAGTAGTAAACAGCTTCTGGACGCAGCCGTATGGGAGCAGAGGGGATACGACTGATGAGATGAGAGACTGAGATGTAAGTTCACTTTGCTTTGTTGTTTTTCTCTTTCTGGCTTTGATATGAACTAATAAACAGAGGGATTTTTTTAAAGAACGTCCAGAAACATTGTTCTTTATGTTCAGTGTGTCCAGCTGAAACTGGAGTTTGTCCTGCTGGGTCTCAGTTTTAGCTTTAATTTGCAGTGATTCACTTATTAATTCAGTATAAATCAGCGTGAGCATTAATAAGTCAGTAGCCCAGGGCTCCTCTAGACCTTCGATTCTCTCTAGATGGTTTTTAAAATCATCGTTTTGAAGTTTCTTTCTTAGTATTGGTTGAAATAGCTTTACCACTGAAACTGATTCACTCGTTGAGAATCTCTTTCTGTGGTGGTAGCTGAGTTTCATGGCTGCCATCACTTTGTTTATATCTTTTAAAAGCATCGTCTGTCGCGTTCTCCAAACCTTTTATGATCAGCAGGCCAAAGTGGTCCCAAATGACCTGCAGTTAAATCTTGTTCCATTAACACACATTAACATATCTAAAACATATATATTACAGATTTCTTTGGTTCGTATCGGTGCTGTAGGGAACAAAACCATGTAGTTCCAAAATAATAATAACTTTGCAGGAGAAGTTTTAATGTGAGTTAATGGAGTCAGACTTTTTTTAAAACAATGAATCCATTAATTAAGTCAAAAACTGAAGTAGAAATTGAGATACAAGATTTTGTTCTGACAGCAGCGATATGTTCTAAACTTAACTGAGAGCAAATTAAAAAATGTTTAAATATGGCTAAAAAGTGTGTTCTTACTTAATGTATTATCAGAAGACATGGGACTCCTCATAGGTTTTAATAAAACAATAGAAAATCTGTATTTGATTCAAAACAAAGAGCTTTCTGTCACATTAAAAACAAGTTCTGAGGCCAATTTGGCTGTTCCTTCCTCATCACACCAAGTGCAGCTGTTGAATGTGAATGAGCCAAGTCGTTATTTCAAGGATTTTTTTTTTTAGATTACTGATTTCGATTTTCCTTTCCAGAGAAAAGATTAAAAGTAGATCTGGCCAATATTACAGTGTTTATCTCTATTGTGATTATGTTTCGTTATGTCACAAAATGCTTTTCTGAACATCTCATGGAAGTCATTAGTACTTAACACTTCCCAACTGCGCAATTATTAGTTATAATAATTAGTTTTATTAATTATTAGTTAAAATATTCCCTAAGAAATGTATTACTTGCTTCTGTGATGAACATGACCGCATGGATTCTGGAATACTTTGGAAAATGCAGTGACTATGCAAAAGCAGATGCCACTTATCAAAAACCATCTGGAATAGGCACCGACTTCTCTGGGTTACAGTGAAAACGGCCCCATGAGGTTTATATATATATATTTCTGAAACAAAAGGGAACATGATGTATCTGAACATAGGCACCATCTTGAAAGCTACCATATTGGATATATATATATATATATATATATATATATATATATATATATATATATATATATATATATATATATATATATAATGTGTGTATGTATGTATGTCCAATGAAAAACAAATATCTAAAAAAAAAAAAAAATATATATATAATGTATGTAGTTGACATACAGCAGATACATGATTATCGGATTTCAGCCCACATTCCCACTGTTGTCTCTAGGTTCAGGCTCTTTCTTTACTAGAAGACGGGCTGACTTATTTTGCTTTTCTGAGTGACGCTGGCAGTTTGTTTGCCTTGTGTTTTTGCCCTGGCAGGTCACTTACTTCACTCTTCGTATCGTTCATCAAGTCTTATCTGCATCCTGTTTACCTTTCCATTAATACCAGTTCATAGAGTCCATTTCTTTTGATGGAGGTTCCAGTCCTAAATTCTGGGCTTCAACTTCAAACTCCCTGCCTTTTCATTTTATTACCTTCTTTCATCAGTTTCCTTTTTCTTTCACTGAATCTATCAGCCCGTCTCATGGCATCTTAATCTGGCATGCGCTGTTTGGAGGGTTCAACAACGGAGCTCAGTGTGAGGTCGGGCTAATTCAGTTTGAGTCTCGCTGTTGCACAAACAAATGACGAATATGACACGAGGCAAAAGGGGTCAGTAGATACGGTCACAGGATCATGGCTAGGGTTTATGTAACAGGCAGAGGTCGAGATTTTCATGCTCTTTTCATGCTTTATTTTTATTTTTTTTATTGCTTTTTGCTTATGTGTTTGTGCTGAAGCGTTAATGTCTGTACTGATTTTTGATGACTACTGATTGCAGCTTCAGTAGTTCTCTCTCTCTCTCTCTCTCTCTCTCTCTCTATATATATATATATATATATATATATATATATATATATATATATATATATATATATATATATATATATATATATATAATGATAGCAGCAGCAAGACATTCATTAATTTCTCCTACTGTTAATACAAGTGAAAATAAAACAAAACACAAAATGAACCAAGAACCTGTACAAACTATTATTAAGAAGTCAGTAGTGAGTTTCTATAATTGATATTGTTACAAAACATCTTATTGTGAGCTTAAGTGTATGAATGTTTTCCTAGATGGCCATTTTTTGCACCCAGTCAAAACAGTTCTCCTCTGTATGTGCCAGTCGTAAAGGTACAGTAACAAAACAGCCTGTTTAATTCCAGAGATTAACAGAAGTTAGAAAATGGCCATGTAAAAATTCATTGTGACTTCTTGTACTTGCATGCAGCTGCTCGGTAGTGGTAACCCATGTGCCATGAAGCCCCCAGTGCACGGTTTTGGTGCTGAACTCTGCAATTATAGATCAGCACAGTGTTCGAGACTTTTACATACTATGCGTCTGATTTGGCACTTCATTACTGAGTTGGTGTGATTTTTATTTTTTGTTTGTTTTTACTTTATTAATAATACCACTCACAGTTGATGATGGATATCGAGGAGGGACAAAGATCATGAACTGACTTGTTGTAATAATGGTATCTTATTACAGCACCACGCTTTGAATGCAGTGAGCTCTTTAGAACGACTCACTCTTTCACTAACGTCTGTAAATGCAGATACACCAGGACTGAATGAAACGCCTGAGTGTTTTATCTGAATGAGTTGGGTGATTACGAGGTATGTCCCAATACTTTTGTCTGTTTCAGTGTATATTTGGAGAATATAATGATTATAGCTTGTATGAATTCTGCCCAGCCCTAATATGAGGGTGTGTGAAGAGTATCTTGTGGCTCAGGATCTTTTGGGACTTTTCCACTAGCTTGTCTGGCTAACACAACCGGTTTGCCTCATTAGCATCAAGCTGTTGCCGTTATTGGATATTAATCTCCGGACAGCAGACATGTAATTACAGTTGAAGAGTTTTTAAGCGGAGTCATTGTTCGTTGAAGAAAAGGAAGAGCAGGAGCTTTTTCCGTCAGACAGGACAGCATGGAGCTTTCAGCCAAGAGAACAGCAGCCAAGAGAACTCACGCCCTGGTAACGTGGGGATTAAGGATGTTTATATGTGGAAAGAGGTAACTTACAATTAAAATGAATTTCTTCAGATGCTGGCTTTTTGTAAACTGCTTACTGAATGGAGTTCTTATCTGCGTATAGAGTTAATGCTTGTTTCCTGTTGTTCAGTTTTAATGGAATTTCTTAAATACAGGTCATAGTTAGCAACGTAATCAAATAACATAACATTTCCAATCCATTTACATTGTGTTGACAGGTTAGAGTTTTGGCTTGTGACTTTTTCCCGACTGATTCGGTGTCATTAAAACAAAACAAAAAAAAACAACTTTTTGCCTTAACTTAAAATATTTCCCAACAAACACAAATATAGTTTGGAAAACTTTTTTTCCCCTCAAATATTCTCTTCAATATGTTTGTAAGATTTCTGTGAGTAAGAAGTAAATTAATTGATCAACAGTGGTGTCAAGGTCAACAAGGCTTCAAATACATGCCATAACTATATCACTAAATCAATTATGTTAGCCCTAGTGATTTATTTTTATTCTTGTTTCTTTTAAATTGTTTTAAAAGTAAGACTATAAGCATAATAAATAAATAAACAATAGTAAATGTAATAATCTTTTTTATATTTGCCTTTTGTTAGTTTATCCTATTTGAGATTTGATCTTCACTTTTGAAATATGATTTATTCTACATATTAACTTGGTTATAAACCTTCTATTGATGATTATTATTATTATTATTATTGTTGTTGTTGTTGTTGTTGTTGTTAGATGGATACATCTAACAATTCTTTACATCAATCTAATGTTGTTGCACAAGACTAGAATATTAGAATCAAGCAAATTTCTTATATCGTCGCTGTCCAATGAAAAACAAAAATCTCCAAAATTGAAACTTTAGAGGGGAGACCAAAAACATACTGTACTTTCAATGTAAGTCAATGAAACAAATTTTTTCCAAGCTATTTTGGAGCACTTCTATTGGTCCACTCATCATAAAATTTGCATACAATGTAAACGACCATTGGCGTGTTCAAATGATGTAGAAAACCCAAAATCAACAAAAATAGAGATTCATGTTTTTCATTGGAAAGCGACAATATATAATTATAAACATTGCAGTGAACTTGTGGACTTTAACTTGTTTCTGAGATACTTATAATAAGATATTACAGAAACATATAATTAAACAATATAACTCGCAAAGCAATGATTTAATTTAGTATTTTCCCGACACAGAGAGTGAACACTTCTCGCCAGTTTGTTGGTTTGCCTGCTTGCTAGCTTGATGAAGTTTGCTGTTGAGCTGGTCAGCACATCTCTCCTTGGCATCCCATCAGCAGCCGTAAGCTCATATCAACAACGAAACCTCAGTTCCTTTATATGATTATGTGATTGAATCATATGCAGGCTGAGCAGATGTTCTTGCAGCAGCACTAAACAGGGCATGTGAGTGGTCCGGTCCAGACTAGCCCCTGTGTCCCAGCACAAGGCTTGTATATTTGCAGTAATGGGGAAAATGCCATTGCCGAGCCATGCAGCATTCCTCCACCTATTAGGATGGCCTCGAGGAGAAAACATGACCTATATATCACTAGAGCCTAACCTCTCCCTGGAAATATTCAGTAGCCCGTCTGGTAACTGATGACGATCTTGTCACTTAAAACCTTGTATGTTTAAAGTGGTAACTTTACAGAAGAAGGGAAACATTTATAACTTGTAAAGAAAGGTAATGTGACAAGAAGTCTTGCCCGAGTCATTCTGGACTGTTTCTGTTGGTCCATTCATCATGAAATTTTATGCGGAAATTAGAGTTTTTTTTAAGGTATGGCACTCAAGTCATGTTTTTTTCCCATTATGTTATATTATGCATTAACATATGAAAGTGTTTTCTCTGTAGAGCAGAGGTACTTAGTTAGAATTCAGTAAGGTCCAGTTAGCGGAAATTTCCTCAGGCCAAGGTCCGGATGGTCATAATTTCAGTGCCATATCAGTAGCCTGATAGCTCTATCAGCACTTTGTCATGAGCAACTAAAAGACTAAACAAATTACAAATACCGTCCAGTATATTTCAACGATATTTGTTGTTTTAAATGCTGAACTGAATTAATTATTTATGTAACATCTGGACCTGGACCGCGTCTGATCTCTGCTGTAGAAGATATCTACACTTATTTTTACTTGGAGCATCAGCATAACACAATTCGATCTGGGACGGCAACTTCAAATTCCTGAATATTGTTTAGTACCGTCATTTCATTTGCGTTCACCTGTTCAGCTTACAGTAGTTTAGCGTCACACGGTCACAATGAAGTTGTACAGAGCGTTTCAGCCTAAGGTGCTTTTTGAGGGGAAGCCAATCAGGTCAGATCTCATTTACATATTAGTGTAACAGGGTTTTTAGGAACCTGTCGTTTGGGATATATTTAATTTTATGACAGTCCATTAATAAATAAGTGATGTCTCGTCCTTTAAAACTAGTTCATCTTTTGCATGTTGTTTTCTATAAATGACACCCTGCATACTAATAGTGCCCCCTGTTGGTTAAGCTGGAGACACTGGAGAACATGAGTGAATTCCAAATGTGTTTTGACATTGTCTGGTAAATTTTCCCAACACTAGTTGATTCTCTGCATACAAAGTCTAGTTAATTCAGTTATCCCAAAAGACACAAGTCTTGGTTGTCTCATCGGTGTCATCAGGCTAGTTTTAAGGGACCTTAGCTTCCCCCTAAATGGTTTTTACCCACCCTTTCCCAACTAAACGTATATTTATGGTTCAGATCATCTCCTGTTCTTGTTCACAATATACTGTCATAGCGGGGTGCAACCTGTAATGCAGTGGTGCCTCTGGCGTAGCAGTAAGCGTAGAAACCCCAGCTCATTCCATTATATCAGACCTCTTTGGTGGTCTGATTTGATTGGCCTACCAATGTAAGCCAGTCATATCCGCCCTGGGAAGAGTCTTGGGTTTTACTCCCTGTCGCCAATCGCTAAAGCTGTGAAAGGATTTTGGCAGTTCTTGCGAAAAAAAACAAACAAAACACATTCGCCTTGTTCTATTATCTTATACAGAGTGAAACCGTATGTGGCTACAGAGTGAAGAAACACACCTACCATATGGACTTGTGGAAAGTTATGGTCATTATAGCTGCTGTGGGGTTTTTACTTTGCTTGTTAGCTAGTGTAGCTCAATCTATGTTTACATGAGATAAAGGATGCTATTGTTTATAGGGGAGGACAAAAACACTCAATGGAACCATACATGTTTTTCTTTGGACAGTGACATTATAGTCTTTGTTTTTATATTTCTATTCAGTATTTGGAATTATTTACTGTAACTTGGGGTGTGTCTCAAAACCTAGTGAGGGTCTACATAGGCAGCATTTTATGTCACAGTATGGGCTCCTTATATGTAGGCTGTCCCAATTCTTACATACCTTAAACATACTTCTACTGAGGAACCTTATTCTGATCTGATTTTAAGGAAGCATCATCCCATAATGCAACGCAGGCAAATCTACGAGCAGTGAAGTGGTTTTAAAATGTGAGTTATTTTGATTCTCTCTGGTGTTTTAATGTGTTTCTGGTCATATAATCACACAAAACAGTATTTTATTATCAACTCTGTAACGAGTTTTTCACCATTTTGCAGTTTTATACTCGAGTAATTAGCATTTATGCTAGCGGATTTTTAAGCCTTGGGCTGTTGTTTTGGATGCCGGCCACTAGAAAGCTGAGGCAAAGTTGACTTTATAACCAAAAATATCGAGGAGGGAAACTTTATTTTCTACCGAAAACAGAATCGCTAAACCAACTCCCCATTTAAGCAGACAGAGAGTCGACTCACCGCTATGAGTCCTTTCCTCAGCCTGAACTTAAAGGGCCAGCAACAGCCTGCTTAACACAGTGTCTGTGTGTGAATACTGTTCATAAGTGTTTAGTAGCCCTTAGTGTGTGTGTGTGTGTGTGTGTGTGTGTGTGTGTGTGTGTGTGTGTGTGTGTGTGTATATATATATATATATATATATATATATATATATATATGTGTTTATTTATTTATTTTTATATATATATATATATATATATATATATATATATATATATATATATATATATAATGTATGTGTGTACTTCTCAGTTAAAGTAAAAAGGCAATAGAGATTTGATTTATATTGTGATATATAACGATATTAACTGATATGATAAAATTATTGTGATAAGATTTTTTTCCCATATCGCCCAGCCCTACGTCTCAGTAATCTGTTTTATGAGGAGAGATGTCAGACAGAACGCTGCTACTTACACAGCTGCCTACCTAGACAGCCTACTTAGACACTCACTAGGTTTTGTTACAGACCCTTAGTTTCAGTAAAAGATCATGTAGGCTGTTTTTTTAAACATGCTTTTTTTTTTGTAAAAAAGACACAGCAAGACACTTAGTCACGTCTAAATCTAATATTGGCATGGCCTGCTGACTTTCCTCCTTTTAGCAGTTTTATAGAGGTAGTCCTTCATTGAATCATAGATAGATCCCACAATACTTGGTGTTAGAGCTGATCCCTAGCCGCCCCTGTGTTTACAGTATCACAGTTTTATTTTTTTTATTTTATTTTTATTTTATAAATTAAGAGCTGACAGCTCTCTTGAAGGCCTGTCAGAGGGTTATTAGAAAATGTGGAGGTTAATCATCGAGTAGAAAGTGAGGGGAAAGTTGTTTAAGCTTTCAGTTAAAAGGTAAGAGTGAGTGTAGAGACTAAGAGGTGCATCCTAGGTGTGTCAATCTCACCCTCACATTACAGGTTACAATTAAGACTACGTTTTAGTCAGCTTTGATTTGATTACATCATCTTAGCTTGAGTTGGTGCCACATACATATAAAAAAAAAAAAAACAGGTACATAAGTTTGACTTGTCTGAATCATCAGGATACTTTTCTCTCTGTTTTCACACTTTCCGCTCCTAGATTTCACATTCCGCAACTCATGTTTTTAATAAATGTTTTACATTTAAAGCCCAACTAATGCTTAATAAGTCTGTTAGTCATCTCACATCTGCTGAGCTGGTTAAGCAAAGCTGCTTACTCACGCAGAGTAGGTTGACTGTGATTTAGTGCAGGAGTGCAGTTTAGTCCCAGTGGTGGTGACAGGACACAGACATGCATGTATTAATTATTTATATAAGGGGTGTGTTGATTTGAATCGATCTTCATTTGAGTAATCCGATATTGATTTGTATAAACCCGAGATCGATCTTTAAAATCAGCATTCCAGCGCCCCCTGCCTGTAGCTAACACCCATGCAGAGTGGCTCGGGCAGCTGGCTTGACTTGGGTTTAACCGGCTTTCAGAAATATAGACTCACCGTCTTTATTCAGGAGTACAAGGCCGACTATCCCACTATGCAGGTACTGATACACTTCAGTACTTGTATAGTTTTTTATTGCTGAACCGTCTACACCTTCTGAGAGTACAGAGGAATTAAAAATGTCGCCAGAAGTAACCTAAGGTCACCCTTTCATATCATCCACCCACTGTGTTATTAACCTTGGATGAGACAGTGTTGTCCCATTCAAAATTCTTACTGTCTCTCTGGTTTCCTCCCATGTTACTGTATGTCCTCGTACATTTACCACCTTACTTTTCATATTCAAACAAAACATATTATTGTAACTAAAATATTCCTAAATGAATCGATATTGAATCGAATCGAATTGAATCGGGAATTGAATTGGGACCTTGTGAATTGGGATTGAATCAATCCGGGAAATCAGTGGCGATACCCAGCCCTATTAATTTGTTTAGGAATATGTTTAATAACTCTGATCTCTCTGTATTTCCAGGGCGGCTGTGTGGATTCAAACAATCAGAGCCTGGCTCTTCTGTACATGACGTTAGGCCAGCAAGATGTTTCCAAAGCTCTCCTGGGTCCCCTCTCCCCATACACGTGAGTCTCTCATACTCTTTCTCTCTCTGTCTCTCTTTCTCTCACACTCTCTTTCTCACTCTGTCTCTTTCTTTCTCTGTATATCTTTCTGTCTGTTACTTCCCCTTCTCTCATCTCTCTCTCTTGCTTTCCCTTTTTTGCTGTCTCTTTCTTTCTATCAATCTCTCTCTCTCTGTGTCTCTCTCTTTCTTTCTTCCCCTGTCTTTCCCTCTCTCTCCTGCTCTCTCTCTTTTTTCTGTCTTTTTTTGTCTGTTTCTCCCCCTTCCCTCATCTCTCCTTCTCTTTCTCTCTGTCTCTCTTGCTCTCCCTTTCACTTCCTGGCTTTCTCTCTCTCTCTGTCATTCTTCCTCTATCTTTCTCTTTCTCCCCCTTTCCTTCATCTCTCTATCTCTCTTTCTCCCCACTTCACTCATGTCTCTCTCTTTTTGTCTCTCTCATTCTCTATCTCTCTCTCTCATGCTCTTTCTCTGTCACATTTTCTTTCTCGCGTTCTCTTTCTTCCTCTGTCTATCTTTGTCTGTTTCTCCCCCTTCCCTCATGTCTATCTCTTTTTATCTCTCTTTCTAGCTATCTCCCTTTATCTATCTGTGTCTCTCTTTATCTGTCTATCTTTCTGTCTCTCCCCTTCCTTCTCTGTCTGTTTTTCCCCATGTTACTTTGTGTCAGTGGTCACTGATCAGAGGAGAAAGTGGTGTAAACATCACCTTATTTGGGGATAAACTGGTTTCCCATTGATCTTTGCCCACTATCTGTTACATTCAGACATTTCAGTGTGTGCCCCTTCAGTTCACTTCAGTTCACTTTGTTTTTCTTTTGCTTCTGTGTGCAACACTATCCTTATAGAGTCAGAATCAGAATTTACCTATTAAAGCACTGAATGATGTCACACTAAATAGATATAAATTTGTTCCTGAGACGCTGTTTTGTAATAGTTTTAGAAAAAATATTTTGGCCTAATGTTTATTTATTTATTTGTTTGTTTGGGTTTTTTTTAAAACTTTTGCTGTAGTGATACTTCTACGGTTACACACATTGCATATAAAAACTTGGAGCGCACGTATCTGATCTTGTTGTACCAAATCAATTCAAGTGAACCAACATGTGTGTAATCAAATTTTTCTGTATTTCTACATGTATATGCCATTTTAAAAAATCTGATTTTCTAGTAGATAAACAGAATTCAATCACACAAATTATACAAATATATTATACTTAGTAATTTATTTTTTGAGAGAAATGATCCAGTATTATCTGTAATTGAGTTAAAACCTTTGTGTTCAGTAGCTGGTGTGACCTTCTTTTAGAACAGTAGCTCTAAATAGACCTTTTTGGTCACTGGAGATCAGTTCTGAACATTGGCTTAGCTCTTTCCACTAAACAGAACAGCTTTTGCTCTGGAATGTTGGTGGGTTTCCTCACATGAACTACTAGTATTTCTATTAGATTAAGGGCAGAACTTTGACTTGGCCATTCCAAACCATTCTTCTTCTTTAGTTGTTGATTGGTTGAATGGCTTGTGTGCTTAGGGTTGTCTTGCTGGATGACCTATGATTGGCTCTTAAGGTTTGGTTCATGGACAGATGTCCTGACTTTAGAGTTTACTAGAATCATTTAGAACATATTCCATCAATGAAGGCAAACCATCTTGGTCCAGAGGCAAAACAAGTCTAAACCATGATACTACCACCACCATGTTTAATAGATGACATAATGTTCTTATGCTAAAATGCAGAATGGATTCCTCACTCCAGGCACAACACTACTAATATAAATCCAAAAATTTAATTTTGGTTTTATTCATCCAAAAAAATAGTTTTCAAATAAGACACCACATGAATGTTAATAATGGTTAACTTTAGAAATGATAAAATATGTTTTCTAGGGCGTCTTTTTACTTCACAGTGCCATTTACATCTTAAACACAATGTCTCAGGCTTAATTCAGGCAGCATATTCATAACCATTTCATGTAATAGTTTTTGTGCAGCAGATTTCAGTGGTGTCATGTCCGGTTCCTATCACCACCGTCGTGAACAATTCTTGGCAAGTTTCTGTAGAACAGAGCCATTCATGCTAAATCACTCTGAATGACTTTGTATGAGGTACCATGCAAACATTTTAAGCACTTGCAGATAAAATTTTATTAGGGTGCTTTTATTTGCTCAGCTTTATATTTATATTCCAATTACAGTATTAATACAGTAAGTAGTGCTTTTATGTATGTCCGTGTGTTTATTTAACCCTTTCCAAGCTTCTCCTTGTGGAAACAGCCCAGTATTATTAACAGTTCTCATCTAATACCTGCTTTAACTGCTCAGTACTTCATTAAGCTAAATCAAGATTGCTGCTGAAGGAACTGAATACATTTATACAATGTCTGGGGCGTCCAGGAGAAATCTGGAACTACACTTTGTTCTTCAAACTGGAGCTCAAGATCTGATCTACTTCTCTCACAATAAGATATTCATGTTACCTTGTATTGTATTTATTATTATTTACATCTGTTCTAATCAGATCTGGTGTTCTTACACTTAAGCTAATTGGTTGAATTGAGCCTTTATCTTGGCAATAAGATTTTTGCACACACATTTTAACCACTTAATTAAAATGCTTTGTTTTATATGAATAATTGGACCGCGCCACCTGTATTATATGAATGACGCAGCCCAGTGTCTGTCTGATGTGCCAATGTACTGACAAGTAAAATGCTTCACTGTTTTGAGGAAAGGGGTTCCACGGCCTAGTATAACAGAATGTGTTTTCATTGTTGATGGCATTTCTGTATTTGTGCTGTGAGATGCCTCAGTGGTCTTCCTGGAGCTGAATCGACTGTGAACTGTCCATTTTCAGTTATCATGGTACCGGTGCTGTGTCCTGATCAAGTACAGTACTATGATAACTGAAGATTGGCGGTGCCAACACAATGCTCTTCTTCTCAGCCAATCCACAGGTTTTGTGGTTTTCTAAATTTCGTTTTTTGGCTTCGGACAAGTAATGTCCAACATTACAGGAGTCACGCCTTATCCTGTGCCACCATATGTTTTCACTGTGTTCCCTAGCTATGTGGGAGGAGGTGGCACAGACGCATGGTCCGGGTTCATGGTCAGTCATGACGCAGAAAGCTCGGCAAGACCAAAGCAACCTCTGACCTGCTGTCTGCTCCTGGTCCGCAGCTACGCCAATGTTTGCTTATGTTCAGGTCTACAGTGCCATAAGCAGGGCTAGGTTTGTGTTTGTGTTAGGAAATGCAGTATATTCTAACCCTAAGAGAATTTTGTGTCCTGCAGGATTGAGTTCCTCCGGCACGTTCGGGACTTCTTCCAGATCATGTTCAAGATCGAGACGCAGAAAGCAGACGAGGATGAACACACTGGAGGAGATAAAGTCCTGTTGACCTGCGTTGGTGCAGGTTATATCAACATCAGCAAGACGCTCAAATAAAGACTCTTCTTGCCAGAACTACACACACCAGCCATTGATTTTACAAGGTTCCTCACACGGCAGAAGCAATTTGTATTATTGTTCTTCAGTTTTATTTTTTTCTCCATCATTCTTTTTTCTGTTTAAGTTTCTTTAATGTACAGAGAGTTTTTGAAGATAACTGATAAAAAAAAATCCATATCAACAGGAGTGGTCTACTTTGTTGTTGGTTGTGCCGGGTATTGATTTGAAACTTGTTTTCTGAACAGGGTTTAATAATAACAGTAAAACTAACAGTTTTGTTATTTTGGGTATGTCAGAATAATAACAGTTTTGATGGTTATCAAATACGTTTTGTGTATTATGCTAGCGCCAGCCTTTCCTGTCTTGTAATGCCATTTTGCACCTTAACAGGCGATAGTGAGTCAATGTAATGTTGAACCTGGTATCAGTCCAACATGAGAGGATGAAGAAGTAGTGCTGCTGCCCTGATGCTGTATTCTAACCTCTTATCAATCATGTAGTCGGTCCTGTTGCTGGTTAGAACGTTTAAAAACAAGAAGCCAATAAAAGGAAGAGTAAACTCAGTGATGGCTGAAGCTCTTGGTAAGTGACTATTTTTATCACCATTGCTGTTCACCAGCAAACAAAAGAAGTGATATAAATAGAAGCAGAAGAGTTAACACTGCTGCTTTGTACAACTGAAGATGCTTGGATAAAGGCATGATGTGTGATGCTGAACTACAGACTGTATTTTCTGGTGATATGTTGCCCCCTACTGTTTTCATTTTATAGAGTACAATTCTCTATAAAATAAGAACTTTTATTAAGGTAGCAGTGCACAGTTTTTTATTGCTCCACAGCCCTAAGCTGGGGAAGTTCCACAATTTTCCCCAGGTCCTCATAGAAACAATACCACGTTCAGTCCATCAGAATGAAAGGTAAGGATTGCCTAAACTAGGGTTATGAGGTAATGGGAACATTAGTCAATCTTTCTTTCTTTGTCTGAAGACCTTTATTGTAAATATCAGCTAAAAGGATGATGATCATGGAAAATTGGGGGTTTGAAAATATATTCTATTGAGCAGTGACTGTACAGGAGGGCTACCCTTAAGAGACCCTTCAATATGAGCGCAAGAAAACGATGAAGCGAGATGTTCAGCAAGCTTAACACACACTTTGTTTCCTAATTCTATCACACAGTCCTTCACAGCTGTGTTACATGTTTTATCAACACCTACATAAACAGAACATGAGATTAAATCTTTACTGAAGGACACTATACAACAGCAATACACAAATCATAAAATATATCCCAGCAGAATGTCTGTTCAAGCAGTTAAAGGTTTTAAATGTCTGCAATTAGCATTATTGCAGTGGTGTAAACTGAAGGAATTACAGGTTTCTTATGAAGCATTTCTGCATTAACCACTCCTGTAATGCCGTACTCACAATTTAACACCATCTTTCTGTGGAAACAAAATATAAAGGTTTTATAAAGGTTTTGAGCAGGTTCCAGCCAATCAAATTTTAGAACAGGACCAGTCTGCTTCAACAAGTACTGACCTCAGACTGGCCAAGACCATGGCTTAGACTTGGCTCTCTCTTTTTGTCTCTCTCATTCTCTATCTCTCTCTCTCATGCTCTTTCTCTGTCACATTTTCTTTCTCGCGTTCTCTTTCTTCCTCTGTCTATCTTTGTCTGTTTCTCCCCCTTCCCTCACGTCTATCTCTTTTTATCTCTCTTTCTAGCTATCTCCCTTTATCTATCTGTGTCTCTCTTTATGTGTCTATCTTTCTGTCTCTCCCCTTCCTTCTCTGTCTGTTTTCCCCCATGGATTTTTTTTCTTTCTACTTAAAACCTTTTGGGGGGGTGCTGTTCATGTGTCCACAATAGTCCAAAAATGATCAGCTTCTTATCATTTATTGCGGCCATATTGGTCAATGTGTTGATGCCTTCTTTCACTGAAAGAGGTGGGTCAGGTTTTTTTTTTGGAATAGTAGTGGCGATGGGCACCAGGGGTTGCAGTGTTGACAGCTTAAATATAAACGTTTTATTCACAATCCAAAATGTCCAGTTAACTTGCTTATGTCTTCTGGAAATGGTTTTAAACATCACTGTTAGGCCAAAAATTTACTATAACAACTACTTTAAAACAATATCACAGTTTTCATTTAGTGTATTCATAATCGCTTCATGTAAGAACATTCACTCATGTTATAATGATATAATTTTTGGAGGCATAAAACTCTTGAGACGTCTGGTTCTCATCACCACCACTGTAAACAATTTTGACGCTCTACAGTGGTCTCACATCAAACTACTCTGAATGACTTTGCTTATGTATTAGTGACTATGTTGCAGTTGTGTATGGGACAAATTTCAGACACAGTCATATGCTGGAGACATTTTAATAATAGTAATGATGTTGATGGAGGAAGAGATGATTAGAAGGATGTTAAATGGAGGAGAGTCTTTCAGTGATGTTCACACTTCTGTCTTTTGAGCCAGCTGGAAAAAAGAAAGGAATTCTGTTATTAGCAAGCTTGAAGAGGAAGAGAACAGAAAGCTAAAAGTGAAATGACTTTTCATCAGCGCTGCTGTTTATGGTTGGTGAACATCTCGTAATCAGTAATTAAAATAGTTCATTAAAGCAAATATCTTATATCTAAATGTTTTTCTCTGACTGTGATGACAGTGAGAGTTCTTTATCACATCACTTACCTCTGCAGGATGTTCCATATTCTTGTCTTCTGTCTTCGTGGGGTGTGCTCAGCCTTGCTACTTTTCTCCAGTAGCTTGACGAGCAGCTCCTTCCCCGTCGCCTCCGGGCTCACGGCTCAGCTTCTTCAGCTGCAGCCGGAGCCGCTGGTAGGGACTGTTGGGGTCGTTACGTGTGGTGGGCGACCTTCTGATAGGTGTTCCTGAAGAACCCCACCACACGTCCCACTATCGTCTTTTTCTTTCTCTCCTGCAGCCTTCTTACGAGCAGCTCCATGTTGGCTTCACGCTGAGCCTTTCTAATCTCCTCTGCGCTCCCTTTAGCTTCTGCAGTGGCCTCTTCTGATTTCTGCAACAGGTGTTACAAAACACATTAATATTCAGTAATAAGAGTTCATATATTCTGTGAATCAAGTCTACACAGTACGGAGCCCCTAAGATGACATGATGAATTTTTATTAAGGTGTGGCCACTAATTAATATACTGAATCCATAAAGTAATAAATTAAGACAATGTGTTCCTGAGAAACCATATATTCAGTATATAAGTTTGTTACCTCAACATATAAATTGGTGGCCTTCATATTAATTCATGGCCATGAGATACTTAGTATTTATTAATTGGTGGTCTCATTTAATTTGTGGCCACAGTATATTAATTACTGACTCCAAGATATTATTATATATTTCAGCATTAATATATTATATGATGGCCTTGCTGTATTCAATTGTGGCCTCAGTACATTAAGTTGTAGCATTAATATATTAAATCATGGCCACAAGAAACCTAACTTGTGTCCTCAGTATATTAGCTCATGGCGTCACTGTACTGATTTGTGGCTGTGATATATTGATTCATGGCTGAAGAGTTAAGAAAGAGAAATATAGAAGTGATTGTAGTGATGATTTGTAGATAATGTTCATGTCTACAACCCACCACCCCCTAAAACCTGTTAACAACTGGACCACTGGTTAGACCCTCACCTTCTGCAGAGCTTGTTCCTGCCCCCCCGGCAAGTCCTCCTCAGAGCTGGAGGAGAGGAGATCAGACTGCCCCAGCCGCCGAAGGTGCTCCTTCCACAGCTGCTCGTGTCTCTCCTTCTGTGTGAGAGCCTTCCTCTTCGTTTGAGCCTCCTCCTTTAACTTCCTCTCAATAGCTTTCTTTCTTTCCGCCTCCTGCTTTGACCTTCTCTCAATAATCTCTTTCATTCTTTCCTCATCTGTTCTTTTCACTGCCCAAACGAGGCCTTCCTCTTTCTCTTTCTCCTGCTTTCCCTCCACAACACTCTGTAGCACCTCTACTTCTGTCATTTCTATTGTTGTCTCCTCTTCTTTCTTTTCCTTTAGTGCTTTCAGTCGCTCTTCTTCTTTTCTATTTTCCTCCTCTCTCTGTTTCTTCTCTATCAGCAGGGCTGTAGTTCTTTTTTCTTTTTTAATCTCCTCCGCCCATCTCTGAAGAGCTTTCTCATTTCTTCTCCTCTCGTCCTCTTTTCTTTGCTTTTCTAGTTCTCTTCTTTCCTCCTCCTTTCTTTTCACTTCCTCCTCTCTCCTTTCCTTTTCTTGTTTCCTCCTTTCTTCCTCCTTTATTCTCTCTTCCTCCTCTTTCCTTTGCTTTTCTTGTTTTCTCCTTTCTTCCTCCTTTCTTCTCTCTTCCTCCTCTTTCCTTTCCTTTTCTTGTTTCCTCCTTTCTTCCTCCTTTCTTCTGTCTTCCTCCTCTTTCCTTTCCTTTTCTTGTTCTCTCCTTTCTTCCTCCTTTCTTCTCTCCTCCTCCTCCTTCCTTTCCTTTTCTTGTTTCCTTCTTTCTTTCTCCTTTCTTCTCTCCTCCTCCTTCCTTTCTTTTTCTTGTTTCCTCCTTTCTTTTTCCTTTCTTCTATCCTCTTCCTTTTTCTTTTCCTTTCTCTCCACTCTCATTTCTCTCAAGCATTCCTCCGCTTGAATCCTTCTATCTCTCTCATTTCTCCACATATTTCTCAGCTTTTCATTTTTGGAGGTTAGTTTTTCCACCTCGCTGAGCATCTCCAGGTCAAAGCAGGTGTTCTTCCCCCTCGCTGCTCGGCTGTGAGGGAAAGCCATCTTCACCCTCTTCCTGAGTGTTGGTGGGTCCTGACACATCTCCCCCGTGCCATTCTCCTGCGGTTCCTCGTTAGAGGAGTTCATCCGCTGGAGAATCTTTATGGCCCTCCGTCTCAGGTCTGGCTCCATCCCTAGCAGAGTGTAGAAGATGTCGGAATGTGCCCTCATCTCCTCACGAATGGAGCTGCTTTCTTTCTGGAGTTTCTCCAGCAGCTCACATCTCTGCTCCAGCACCTCCAAATCATGGTTTGTGGTGTTCTTAACCACCACTGGTGTGTGGTGGTCCTCGAACACCATCTTGGCCCTCTTTCTGCACTCAGAGCAGCTAAGGGCCTTTGTCCTCTTGTGCGGCTCCATGAGCAGGAAGGTGTAGAGCCCCTTTCTCTGGGCCGCCATCTCCTGCCGGATCACTGAGGCCTCTTCCTCAACTCTCTTCAGGAGCAACCTCGGCTCAAGAAGGTCGCTTCTCATGCTGGAGTTGAGGTTTGTCAGTCTTTTAGAAGTCATGTTTAGACTGAAAGAGATTCAATAGAGAAAATATGAGATATTGAGATGTAGAACTAACGGACAAGGAGGGAAAATGCCCCCTTCAAGAACAGTGTCAGTTTACAGTAGAGCTAAACCACATCTGTGAAGCAGTTTAGAACACGTGTGATAATGAGACACAAATCAACACATATTTGTCAGTGTTGCCTATTAATTAAATGTTAATCATGATTACAGTATTTACATATATGATATAATAGAATTTATTTCTGCAATTATTATACTTAGAAGGGAAGTATACAGTAAAGGTAACAGTTTATTTATATGTAAAGGCTACTTTATTAGGTACACCTGCTTTTAATTAAAACTCAATTGTATCACCTCCACGTAGCAGGTAGGACGAGGTGACCAGTGCCATCTATAAAGGGTCGGTGTAGCTGAAGGTTTTTATTCCAAATGAGCAGATAATCACCTGATTCTACCTAATTAATCATCTGCTCAGTGTTCAAAAAACTGATCATATGATCTCCAGCTTAGTTGGAACGAATAATATATAATATAATTATATAAATAATATTATTATATAAATATAATAATATAATAACATTTATATTATATTATATTATATTATAAAAGAAACCACATGCTTTTTGATGTTATTAAGAATAATGGAGAAGAACTATGTATCCACCTCAGAGGTATTAATACAGTCAGATGGTTCTTTTTTGTTGTCACAGTTCTCTACATGAGCATTACTTTACATTAAGTAAAGATTCTTTTTTAAACTTACATTCACATAAACATGATACACAAATATACCATAAATGTAGACACATGTCCTACCTTAGGTTCAGACTGGAGAGGAATGACGTTCGGAGGTCTTGCGGTCCCTTATATGCTCTTCTGGAGGCCGGGGTAGTGGGCGCGGCTTAACCGCGCTGGTGGTGACGTCACAATCACGCTGCTGTTATTGTAGTAGGCGTCTTCAGGTCCGTTCGGCAGTGACGTGTCTGTTTGTAATGAGATAACAAAACTGATCCATTAGAAAAATTTTCATGACTGACTGACGTATTGGAGATTTTCTCGGTTTTATTTGATCGATTGTAGTATTGATAGTATTTCGTTGACATCACGCCATTACGTCCCCCCTGTTTGTCAGTGACGGTTTGTTATGAGCTACTAACCAAGCCATGATCGATTTGACAAAGGCAGTAAAGCACATACTTTTTCAGAAGGCTCAGTTTAAAACTCATTATTAAAGCTTATTAATTGTTATAATTCAGTGTTTTATATTTGTTTAATATGTTTGTTGTGGTGCTGATAACAAATATAAGCTGATAATCCAAACGGCTGAGATTCCCCGCTGCGTTTTGTTTTTAGTGTCCCAAACCGCTCACTAGTGCACTAGATAGGATGCTAAAACGGCGCCTATAATATTAGAAGTGCACTCATTAGTGCAGGAGGTGAAGTACCAAAGTGTGCGGTTTGGAACACAGCTTTAGATCAACCAGTGACAGACACGTTCAACAGTCCGGCAGCTGCTCGTTAAACATGTACAGGAAAAGGTTGAAGGTGTTTCCGGATCATTTATTGAGATAATTTTATAAATTAAATGTTAATTAAAGGTTAATATAGACATTTATCGAGGTGAATTCATACATTTGCTGAGAGACATTTATACATTTATTGAGGCAAATTTATGTATTTATTGAGGTGAATTTATGGATTTATTGAGGTAAATTCATACATTTATTGAGGTAAATTTATATATTTTTTGAGGCAAAGTTATACATTAATTGCGGTCTATTTAAGCATTTATTGAGGTGAATTTATACATTTATTGTGGTAAGTTCATACATTCATTGAAGAAAATGTATACAGTTATTGAAGTGAATTCATAGATTTATTGAGGTAAATTTATACATTTATTAAGGTTAATATAAACATTTATTTAGGTGAATTCATACATTTGTCGAGGTACATTTATATATTGATTGAGGTAAATGTATACATTTTTTGTGGTCAATTTATACATATATTGAGGTACATTTATACATTTATTGAGGCTAATTTATACATTTATTGAGGTGAATTTATACATTTATTTTGGTAAGTTTATACATTTATTGAGGAAAATGTATACATGTATTGACGCATATTCATGCATTCATTGAGATAAATTTATACATTTATTGAGGAGAATTAATACATTTGTTAAGGTACATTTACACATTGATTGAGGTGAATGTATACATTTTTTTAGGTCAATTTATAAATTTATTTAGGTACATTTTTAAATTTACTGAGGCAAATTCATGCATTTATTGAGGTGAATTTATACAGTTGTTGAGCTACATTTATGCATTTATTGAGGTAAATGTATACATTTTTGAGGGGAATTTATACATTTATTTTGGTCCATTTATACAGTTTTAAGCCTAATTTATGCATTTATTGAGATTAATTTATGTATTTATTGTGGTGAATTTATATATTTATTGAGGTAAATTTATATATTTGTTGAGGTGAATTTATGAATTCATTAACGTGAAATTATACATTAATTGCGGTCAATTTAAGCATTTATTGAGGTGAATTTATACAATTATTGTGGTAAGTTCATACATTCATTGAAGAAAATGTATACAGTTATTGAAGTGAATTCATAGATTTATTGAGGTAAATTTATACATTTATTAAGGTTAATATAAACATTTATTTAGGTGAATTTATACATTTGTCGAGGTACATTTACATATTGATTGAGGTAAATGTATACATTTTTTGTGGTCAATTTATACATATATTGAGGTACATTTATACATTTATTTTGGTAAGTTTATACATTTATTGAGGAAAATGTATACATGTATTGACGCATATTCATGCATTCATTGAGATAAATGTATATATTTATTGAGGAGAATTATTACATTTGTTAAGGTACATTTATACATTGATTGAGGTGAATGTATACATTTTTTTAGGTCAATTTATAAATTTATTTAGGTACATTTTTAAATTTACTGAGGCAAAGTCATGCATTTATTGAGGTGAATTTATACAGTTGTTGAGCTACATTTATGCATTTATTGAGGTAAATGTATACATTTTTGAGGTGAATTTATACATTTATTGAGATAAATGTATACATTTTTGAGGTGAATTTATAAATTTATTGAGGTAAATGTATACATTTTTTAGGGGAATTTATACATTTATTTTGGTCCATTTATACAGTTTTAACCCTAATTTATGCATTTATTGAGATTAATTTATGTATTTATTGTGGTGAATTTATATATATATTGAGGTAAATTTATATATTTGTTGAGGTGAATTTATGAATTCATTAACGTGAAATTATACATTAATTGCGGTCAATTTAAGCATTTATTGAGGTGAATTTATACAATTATTGTGGTAAGTTTATACATTTATTGAAGAAAATGTATACATTTATTGAAGTGAATTCATAGATTTATTGAGGTACATTTATATATTGATTGAGATGAATTATGCATTTATTGAGGTGAATTTATACATTTATTGTGGTAACTTCATACATTCATAAGGGAAAATGTATACATTTATTGAAGTGAATTCATAGATTTACTGAGGTAATTTATGCATTTATTGAGGTAATTTATGCATTTATTGAGGTAATTTATGCATTTATTGAGATGAACTTGTGCATTTGATGAAGTAAATTTATGCATTTATTGAGGTGAATGTATTTGTGATCGTGTGTTGGTGGTGATGAATCATTTCAGTTGGTATCAGGGTCTCCAGTACAGGGACTGTATTTCAGTGAAAAACTTATTAGCTGTACTGAAGCAGTGAAGACTTTGAAAGCTCACCGCATTAAAGGGAGATTCAGAGTTTACTGCCGGGTATTGACTCTGATGTCTTTACAGTGGTGGTGATAGGGACTAGATTAGAGCCAGTACATTCTGCTGGAGCGGTAGACTAGTAGCAGTACGCTTGTTTTTAGTATCCACACCATCTCATACTAAATCCGACAGCTTACCAATGTCCTGTGACGCAAGACATCAGGCCACCACTGTAAAAGCCCGGATATTCATTTTAAAGTCCCTTTCGCAGACATTATTTTAAATACTGTTTGTGATACTGACCTGTGACCGTACTCAGACAGTGTCCAGCTGTAGTTTGGAGAAGACGAACCAGGAGGAAATTAACATTTTATCTCAGAAGCAGCGCTAAGTTCTATAGCGCTAAGTTCTGTAGTGCTGAGTTCTATAGTGCTAAGTTCTATAGGACTAATTTCTATAGGACTAAGGTCTATAGAGCTAAATTCTATAGTGCTAAGTTCCATAGGACGGTTCACTAGCAGTAGCTGCGCTCACACAGCCGGCGTACTGCTTTCTTCCGCTTTGAACTCATCCGCAGCTACAGGTAGCACTAGATCACTACCGAGTATTTGGACATACTATGTGCTCTCGCCTACTGAGTAGTGGACAAGTAGGCGATTTCAGGTGCAAACGTTTTTCTTGTCACGTATCTCCGTTTATTAAATTAAATGTGGACACAGTATTGTTATCAAAGTGCTGCGTCTGAACAGAAGAAATTTGTTGTTATGAACGGTTATGGCTGAATGGGAATGGGTGAATTTCCCGCCCTTTACTAAGACCAGCCAATCAGCTTGCTGATAAAGCCACAAGCGGGAAAAGCTCCCTCGCGCGTTGGCCTTTTGCACATGCGCAGTAGCTAGAACAAACTGAAGAGACGTCATTTCAGCGCTGTTTAAGTCGAACCGTATAAACTGTTGATGCTGTTTTGGTGAGATTCCAGCAGTATTTTAAAATAAGAGTCTGTTCTTGTATATGTGTTAATATATGCCCAGACGTTATCAGCTCGCTAATATGGTCGTCGAGTGGACAGACTTTCCTATAAGGACTTCAAGTCTAATCAGGAACGCAGCCATGGCACCACTCCCTCACAAATCAAACAGGTATAGGAACATATTTTCATAGTTTAATGTTTTTTCTCAGCTCTCTAAAATCACTGCTGTCCGTCATCGCCGCAAGTCATTTGGTCATCAGCGGTTCAGTTTTCCACAGTTAGCGAGACTGAAGTGTTCAGTAGATTCGGGAGTGTTTATAAGATTCAGTGTGGAAACAGGGACGAGACCGGACAGCTGGAACTGGTTCATAGTTGAGGTTTAGCCGTAGACTTAACTGCCCGTCTTGTTTACGTCTGTGACTTCTTCAGAT
Source organism: Megaleporinus macrocephalus (assembly GCA_021613375.1). NCBI lineage: Eukaryota > Metazoa > Chordata > Actinopteri > Characiformes > Anostomidae > Megaleporinus > Megaleporinus macrocephalus. Next base: position 29,451,912 of record CM038726.1, on the reverse strand, counting down.
GTTTGAGTAAACCGTAAGTTTCTGAAGGTTATTATTAAAAGATTATTATTAAACTGTACTCCGACCACTTGTAACGTTTTAGCATATAAGCTAACTGGCTATTTAATTGGTTATTAAATGGGCAATTAAATGGGAAATATGACTGTTATTACCGAAACCTATCAAGGAGAAACTCACAGCACATATTATTAATTGTTATATTTGAGTGTTTAATATTTTTTTCAATATGCTTGTTGCGGTGCTGATAACGCATAAAATCTGATAATTCAAACGGCTGAGATTCCCCGCTGCGTTTTGTGTTTCGCGTCCCAAACCGCTTACTAGTGCACTAGATAGGATGCTAAAGCGGCGCCTATAACATTAGAAGTGCACTCAATAGTGCAGGAGGTGAAGTGCCGAAGTGTGCGGTTTGGAATGCAGCTTTAGATCAGCCAGTGACAGACGCGTTCAACAGTCCGGCAGCTGCTCGTTCAACATGTCCAAATTTACCTAAATACATGATCCGGAAAGTCCTTCAACCTTTGGACATGTATTAAGTTAAATTCATACATGTATTGAGGTAGATGTTTACCTGTATTGAGGTAAACTGGTGTTAAAATTGCTTCGTAGATTCTTTCTCTCATTTCGCCCTAGTTTTAGCACCTTCGTGTAACCGCATTTAAGGTGGAACAGAAAATTCAGAAGAGAAGCCGGTGAATAATAAGCTAACTTCAGCTTCATATATGTGTATGAAGTTTATAACTTCGGAGATTTGACAGTTTTTGGAGTCACTTTTGTTACTTTGTGTGAAATCTCAGAAAGTGTCTGAACGCATTTATAACAAATGTAGTTCTTTAAAAGTGTGAGTCGGTGTGACTGCTTTCATGTTGGTGCTGAATCTGGAGCCGTGTTTGTTTCTCGCTCCTCCCGGGGAAGAGATTATGGCGGCGGCCGCTAAAGCAAGTGTGAGCAGCGGGAGTAGCGACACATCCAGCACCGGCGAAGAGGAGGGGATCCGCTGCCTGTTCCAGACCTACTATGGAGACAGAGATTGATACATTAACAGGTGAAAATGACCGCAGACATCAACACAGGCTGGAGTTAACACTTTCTGACAGAAATAATTCTCACGAAAATCTGTTCGACATCAAAATGTCATTAATCGGCTAACTGTGAGAGAGCTTCGTGTTCGAAATCCTGCAGCGAAATTGCTTATGTATAAATTTCCTCCCTGTGTAGTGCATCCCAGTCCGTGCACTCAGTTTATGGTTTGCAACAACGAGTTTCACTTCCATCTCTAGTAGAAACAATAATCTAGAAACCATAAGTGGAGTGAACCGTTTCACGGTGACATCTATAAAACGAGTCCACCATGCTCAATGCTGAATTCTTATTGGTGATCTCCACACCGCTTCGCTCCTAAAAAGTTAAATGAATGGAATCATTGAATCTAAACTTTGAGCTTTAATGAAACATGTTATCATGCTATCCAAGCTAATAGCTAAACCTATCCAGCCACTGTCTTAAATTGGCTTTAATTACTTGTTAGATAGATGTTGTGATAGTTATTGAATGGTCCATAGTAAATGTTCTAAATTCAGCAGCATTTCGGCTGTACCTCTGCTGTGTCCTAGAGATTTCACCAACAGTGAAATGAAATATCTGTCCATGAGTCACCATACCGTGAGCCCAGCGCCGACCTAATGGATGTAACCCCTTCCCGAACCCCACCAGTATCCTCTGGATTGCTGTAACTTCTTACACTACTTTTGAGAAGTTGGAGTGACCCAGGACTAACCAGATATATCATTACAATGTTGATATAATTGTTTTAGAAGAAACACTGTTGGATTTTTCTGACCTGGTAATAATGTTCACACCTCAGCCAATTCTCCCAGTCTTTCCACAACATACTGCCTCTGTCTCTGGCCCTAGAAGTGAAGGGTAATAGAAAGCAGTATGTTTGTTGTTGTGATGAATTGACGATGCTGTGGTGATGTGGCTTAGTGAGCGCCGTCAAACAACATTAATAAAAAAAATAAAATCTGTTTGTGTATCGTGTAAAGTGGCAAAGAATTTTGCCAGCAAACAATGTGTGTGTACAGTCTGTGTCTGGTTTGCAGTGTCTTTTATTGACGTAAAGATCTAAATTACTTGGAAACCTGCTCAGCTGTCCTGTCTGCTAATAAAGAGGTTACAATTGAAAATAAAATAACACAAACTGATTTTCTTCTCATTATAATTTTTGGGTCTAGAGTTACAGTACAGCAGCATGCTTATATTTTTAGATTAGTGTAAAGTAGTCCTGAATGATCTGGGGATTGCGATTATATTCCTCAATTTCTGTCGATACTGTATATTAATATATCCGATATCTATATAAATAATGAAATGTAAATCTGTATCTAATAATGTCTGCAAATTGAACTGAAGTCTTTGTAACTTCCTCCTACCAAAACTATATAATACTTCAGAAATAAAAATGGTCCAAATAAATCAATGTTCATCTTTTATTTGCATATAGCCTTCATATACAAACAAAGAACATTACATACCTGTCAAACGTAAACCTCTAGGTTTTGTCAATACAAATAACTTGGTCTTTAAATTACAACATTGGCCGAGTTTCTTATTCTTTCTTATTCTTATTCTTATTCTTTTGTAAACAGATTGAACAGATTAAAACAAAAGTGCGTCAGCCCAGATAAAGAACATGAAAAGAATTCATATACATAAAGGGAACATGACAGCCCCGTCAAATATACAAACCTATACAAATTTTATACACACATATATATGTGTATAAAATCACTACTGTCGGAACAAATCCTTGCATCTCCATATTTGATATTTTTAATTGAGGAGCTTAAAGTCCTGCTTTTTTCAGGGCAAATGACATCAACCACTTTTCATTTAGCACTCTTTCATGAACTCACCATTAGACAAAAGTATGGAAATCCTTTTGCTGATGGTGAGTTTCTCTGCAGTGACACTGATGTGGTGGTGGTGGGTGTTGTGCTTGTGTGAGTGGATCAGACAACAGTATTGCTGAAGTGCTTAAACACTTCAGTGTCACTGCTTAGCGATTAGCATAGCCACCTCATAACTCAGGTTCTCCTGTGCTCTGAGGAACAGTTGTTGCAGCGGTGAGAGCAGGGTTTCTCTGTCCTCTCGTTCCCTAAATATTTACTATAATGTCCATGTATTGTTTCATAATGTCTCTTCATGTTTAACTCCTTCATTACCACAATAGTGTCTTGGCATATGAGACACATGCATTTGCAGCGTCTTTCTATGAAAAAATACTCTAACGTCCATCTGTCTGAAATCATCGGTTCTGACTATCGACTTGCTGTGTTCACACTGCTCCATAGCGTTATTTTTTTTTTCAAAACCTACAATCAAAATCAAATGGGCCTCGGATCAACGCAGTACAGCGTAAAGAAAACTGCAGAGATTGTTGGGGTCTCTGGTGGGTATATATATGAACATATCATTTTATTAGAAAAGGTTGTTTGATGCGACTGAGCAGTGTAAATTCAGCTTTAGCACTTTTTTGACATAGCAGTCACTACATGTGGTTAGGGTTAGGGTTAGGGTAAATTCAGGACGTTCAATCAGAAAAATAATGGAGTTTAAGTTTATTTAACTTCGTCTTTCTAACACAGTGGTGAAACGTACTATACATTTATGTACTGCTGCCACAGTCAGGTGAAAGGAACAATTGAAACGTACAGACGGCCGTCAATAATGTATTCTTAAGGGCGATGCCATGGGCCAACAAAAATCTTTCTCTGGGCTGCCTTTTGGACTTTGGACACCCCTGCCATAAATAATACACATCGAGATCGAAAAAATTACATCACAGTTATTGTAACATTTCGTATTGTCGTAAATACCTCCTGCTTCATTGGGCTTGCTTTAACCTCCCTCTTTTTTCCAGCAGCTCCTTCTCAGTTTTCACCTGCTCCTGGTCCTGCTCCTTTAGCTGCAGCTGGTGCTGCTTGTTGGGACTGTTGAGGTTGTTTTGTGCGTTGTAGTTTACGACTTTCTGGTTGGTCTTTTTCATAAACTTTAACGCATGTTCCACATGTTTGTTCTTCACTCTCTTTTCTCTTAAGCATTCATCTGCTTTTATCCTTCTATCTCTCTCTTGGCCCTCCTTCTGCACTCAACTATATTGTTCATTTCAGCGTTGACCTTCTCCTGTTCATCTACCTCAGAATGAAATGACTTCATCACCGGCAGATTATAACCCAGCTGCTGTTTATGGTTGGTGAACGTCTCATAATGTATAATTAAAGTAGTTAATTAATGCAAATATCATATACATCTAAATGTTTTGTTTTCTGCTGAAGAAGTTACCTTTCAGGAACAGGAGGTTTGTTACCTGTGATGACAGTGAGAGTTCTTTATCACATTACTTACCTCTGCAGTGATGTTCCATTTTCTCGTCTCCTAACTTAATGGGGTGTCCTCAGCCTTGCTATTCTTCTCCAGTATCTTTTCGAGCAGCTCCTTCTCCGTCGGCTCACGGCTCAGATTCTTCAGCTGCAGCTAGTGCCACTGGTAGGGTCTATCGGGGTTGTTATGTGTGGTGTGGGATCTTCTGATGGGTGTTCCTCATGAAGCTCACCACACGTCCCACTACCACCTTTCTCTTTGTGGCCTCCTGCAGTCTCCTTTGGAGCAGCTCCATGTTTGCTTCACGCTTAGCCCTCCTTATCTCCTCGGCGCTCTCTTTAGCTTCTGCAGTGGCCTCTTCTGCTTTCTGCAACAGGTGTTACAACACACACATTAATATTCAGTAATAAGAGTTCATATATTCTGCCACTAATTAATATAGCGAAGCCACAAAGTAATAAATTAAGACCATGTGTTCCTAGGAAACCATATATTTAGTATATTACTTTGTTGCCTCAACATATAAACTGGTGGCCTTCATATTAATTCATTGCCATGAGATACTTAGTATATATTAATTGGTGGTCTCATTAAATTTGTGGCCTCAGTATATTAATTACTGACTCCAAGATATTATTATGTATTTCAGCTTTAATATATTATATGATGGCCTTGCTGTATTGAAATGTGGCCTCAGTACATTAAGTTGTAGCATTAATATATTAAATCATGGGCACAAGAAACCTAACTTGTGGCCTCAGTATATTAGCTCATGGCGTCACTGTACTGATTTGTGGCTGTGATATATTGATTCATGGCCGAAGAGTTAAGAAAGAGAAATATAGAAGTGATTGTAGTGATGATTTGTAGATAATGTTCATGTCTACAACCCACCACCCCCTAAAACCTATTAACAACTGGACAACTGGTTAGACCCTCACCTTCTGCAGAGCTTGTTCCTGCCCCCCCCAAAACCCGTCATCCGCTTTTGTTTTCTATTTTCCTCTTCCAACTTGGTTCTCTCCTCCTCCTCTCTCTGTTTCGTCTGTATCAGCAATGCTGTAGTTCTCTTTTCTTTTTTAATCTCCGCCGCCCATCCCTGAAGAGCTTTTTCATTTCTTCTCCTCTCGTCCTCTTTTCTTTGCTTTTCTTGTTCCCTCCTTTCTTCCTCCCAGCAAGTCCTCCTTAGAGCTGGAGAAGAAGAGATCAGACTGCCCCAGCCGCCGAAGGTGCTCTTTCCACAGCTGCTCATGTCTCTCCTTCTCTGTTGCCTCCTTCCTCTTTCTTTTAGTCTCCTGCTTTAACTTTCTCTCAATACCTTTCTTTCTTTGAGACTCCTGCTTTAAACTTCTCTTAATAATATCTCTCTTTCTTTCCTCATCTGTTCTGTTTACTGCCAAAGCAGTCCTTCCTCTTTCTATACCTTCACAACACTCTGTAACTCCCGTATTTCTGTTATTTTTGTAATTGTCTCCTCCTCGTTCTTTTCCTCTAGTGCTTTCATCCACTCTTCTTGTTTTCTATTTGCTTAAGTACTAAGAATGATATGACACATGCGTTAGAGTTAATCTCAGATTGTCTCTATGAAATAAAAGCTTGGATGCAACAGAATTTTGCATCCAAGAACTTTCTGCACTCAGAGCAGCTAAAGGCCTTTGTCCTCCTTTGAGGGTCCTTAAGGAAAAAGGTGTAGAGCCCCTTTCTCTGGGCCACCATCTCCTGCCGGATAGCTAAGGCCTTTTCCTCAACCCTCCTCAGCAGCAACCTCAGCTCAAGAAGTTGCTCATGCTGGAGCTAGAGGTTTCTCCAAGACCATTATCTCCTTCCATGTTGGTTTTCTTTGCCACCACAGGTGTGTTGTGGTCATGGAACACTGTCTTGGCCCTCCTTCCGCACTCAACTATATTGTTCATTTCAGCTTTGATCTTCTCCTGTGCATCAACCTCAGAGGAACTCATGGCCTTTGTCCTCCTTTGTCGGTCCATCACGAGGAAGGTGTAGAGCTTGTTTTTGTGAGCGGCCATCTTCTGCCTGATCGATCCGGGAAATCAGTGGTGATACACAGCCCTAATATATATTAATTCATGGCCATGAAATGCTTAGTATATATTAATCGGTGGCCTCATTTAATGTGTGTTCTCAGTATATTATTTAATGACTCCAATGTATTATATATTTCAGCTTTAATATATTATATGATGGCCTTGCTGTATTCTTTTGTGGCTTCAGTACATTAAGTTGTTTAACCTTTTTTAAAACTGGACCACTGGTTAGACACCCACCTTCTGCCGAGCTTGTTACTGTTGGTTCTGCTGCATCTGTGGGTTCGGCTTTTCAATGTTGTTGCAAATCTTTCGGGTTCTGTCCCACGGCAAGTTGTCCTTACAGCTGTAAAATGAGAGGTCAGACTCCCCCAGCTACTGAAGGTGTTCCTTCCACAGCTGCTTGTGTCTTTTCTTCTCTGTAGCCTTCTTCCTCTTTTGTTCAGACTCCTGCTTCAACCTTCTTTCAATATCTCCTTCTTTCAGACTCCTGCTTCAACATTCTCTCAATAATGTCTCTCATTCTCTCTTCATCAGTTATTTTTACTGCCCAAAGCAGGCCTTCCTCTTTCTCCTTCTTTTCCTCCACAAGTCTCTGTGACGCCTCTATTTCTTCTTTCTCTTCAGCCACTTATTGTTTATTCCTCCTAGCTGAGCCCTCTTCACCAGCTCACTTCTTTGCTCACTCCTTCTGGGTGTTCTTTACCACCACTGGTTGTGGTCATGAAACACCTTCTTGGCCCTCTTTTTGTACTCAAGAATATTACAAATCTCTGCCTTTACTTTTTCCTGTGGCTGTACCACAGAGGAGCTCATGGCTTTATTGGCTCATTATCTTTTTTTGGGGGGTCCATAAGCAGAAAGGTGTTCCTTGGTAAACAAGATTTTTTTAAGGTGATCACCTAATCAGTATCTCATTAAGTAAAATGGGGTGTACCTGTGTTGGAATATACCAGACACTGGAATATAATGACTTAAGAACAATTTGAAAATTTGTTTATGAGTGGATGTAACTGTGATGTTGATAGTGTTCACTTTGATATGTCTTAAGTAGAGATGGACTGATCTCTGAGGCCCATTCCGATCGCCAATAACCTTTAAACACGATCGGCCAATAGAAGCGCTGGTTATCTAGGACTATAAATTCAATCACTTTGGCTGTGATTCTTTTAGCTCTCTGGCTGCTGCTGCTGTACTGTTCGTACCGGTAAATGTGGTCTGCATGGTGTTCTGGGTTATTTGTTTTGTGCTTGCTCTGCTGTTTGCTGATACTCACTGTATTCAGCCCCGTGGTGTACTCTTATGTGCTTTATCAGATTAGTAGTGTAAAATGTCTTGGTTCCCCACGAGACACGTTGATTTTACTAACTTTACAGATGTTAGAAACTGCCCTGGATGAAAGTCACATACACAGACAGATGACATATTTTCTATCCGCAAGAAAGCAAAGAAGCAGCTCGGTAAACTGTTGACTTGCCCAATGATATTTTATCACTGGAAACAGCCGTGTAGCGTATTTGGCCCAGATTCTCGCTATCTTGAAGCATTTGCTGCAGCTGCTTTGAGACAGACTCGATGTAGAGCCAAACTTTAGAGTGCTCCGACATATTTAACTAGCTGTAAGTGCTCCCCGCGTTTCTGCGTGTCATGGCGTGCGTCGCGTTTTTATTTTGTTTATTTTGTGTTATACGCAAAGTACCGAAAATTGGAAAATTGGAGAGAAAAAGAGAAAGAGAGATGGGCACTGGTGGATCTATAAAAAACATATTGATATTTCTCTATCGATATTGCCCAGCCCTAACGGAAAACCACGTGAGACACTTGAACAAAACCTGAGACTCACCAAACCACAGCATCAGCACGCACTGCTTAAAATCCCAAGTCTACTTTTTAGAATAGTGGAGACAACAGCCATCTTTGTGTGCCAGTGCATTTTTGTGTGAGAAATTCTTGTTCTGCAATAGACACTGACTATGAGGACAAGATGCTATAGATGTTTTGAGAGATGATTGACTGACAGGGCTTAATTAAGTCTGGCTTCTGTGATCCATGGTGGACATGGTGAAGAGCTGGGAGAGTCTCACATGGGGACTGGAGTGCAATAGGCCCCAGCATGTCCAGTGCTGAGATGAAGAAACACTTGTTCTCATACTTGGTATGGGAACATCTGTCATCACTCCCAGGTCTTTTAGATGCCGTGCAAGTGGACACAGAACTGGTAATTCCTTCTGTTCTGAAGAAGGAATGATCAGAAACTCACCCCTACTCAAATATCCTTTACTTGTAAGCAATTGCATATATTCTATTTTTTTTAATAATCAGAGTGGTCAGCAAATAATAATCTGTATTGTTGTCATGATGACAGCTTTTCGCCTTGGAGTTTTTGTGCTTTTTCAGGAGCTGTGATGTCTGGAGTTTTCCTGCTGTTGACTGATTTTGGTGCGGAGAAGGATCCACGTTGAGCTGAACTTTACAACTCTCAAGAGGAGAATGACGGGCAAGAAGACCATAACAACAACCTGCCTGAGTGAAGTACTGGTACTTTTCCTCAGCATGGTCTGTGCATGCCTGTTCTATGTGGCATAAAGTCACATACAAGCCCACAGTATGAAATTTACTGCAAAAAACTGTGGATTCATGCTGCTCCTTCCAGCTGTCCAATTTAGTAGAAGCTTAGTGTAGCTTAACTGTCTGATGTCACCTAGATGACCCAGATTTGTAAGCCATTTCAAGACGCTGTTCATGAAACCTTGTCTATTATATCCATGTTTTGTAGATGTTGTAAAGACTGCACTGGGATTTTGTCTTGAAGAGGGGATTTAAAGGGATGTAGATGATCTTCCTTTATCAAATGGGCATCTTATAAATATAGAGCATTTGCTAAAGAACGTATTTCTAACACCTAGGAGTAATAGTTCTTTGTCTTTTGCTTAATGGACAGAAACCATCAACTTCTTTGATTGCTGAACTTTACTGGAAATTAGAAACATGTGCAAAAACCCAGCACCTGAACCCAGATACCATCACGCTACCTATTGAACAGCCCTTCCCAGAGTCAGTCAGCACATGTCTGGTCCGACCAGAGAAAGAAACACACTGGATCACGTCTACTCGAACATACAGGATGCCTAAAGTGCTACTCTTTGGGTACCAGCAGCTCCTTAAATGGGTCAAAGCTACAGTACGTACTGTGCGTGTGTGGCCAGGAGAAGCAGAATTAACTCTGCAGGACTGCTTTGATTGGCACAAGGCACAACTTGAAAGCTGGCATCAATAGCTTTCTACCCAATAATCTCTCCCTCAACATGGACAAAACCAAAGAGATGGTCCTCGATTTCAGAAAAGGGGGCAGAGTGCACACAAAACTGTACATCAAAGGGACATGGTGGAAATAGTGAACATATCTGAGACTCTCACCTGGACATTAAACACAACCCACCTGGTCAAAAAGGCTCTACAACACATCGATTTTTACATTGAGGAAAGCTAACCTGCCACCTCAACTCCTTTGTAACTTCTACAGGTCTACAGTGTAGAGCATCCTGACCAATTGCATCACAGTCTGGTACAGCAGCTCCACTGCTCTAGCACGGAAGGCCGTGTAAAAGGTGATAAACTGCCTCTTCCGTCACTGCAGCTGTCCTTCCACACACACAGGATATCTATGACAAAAGATGCCTTAGGACAGCCATCAGTGTCATCATCAGTAGACCCCACACACCCCAGCCACTTCCTGTTCCACCCACTGCCATCCGGCAGGAGATATCAGAACATTCGAGCCAGAACCGCCAGGCTTAAGAACAGCTTCTATCCTCCTGTTGGTCGAACCAACAGCACTCGCCAAATCTGATCTTCCAAAGCAGTTCAGGAGTTGGTCTGAGATGCATTTCAGCCACAAGCTATAGCAGCTTAACCCTTTGAGGCATGGTGGTCACTATGAGGAACCACATTTCCTAGTTTGCATTGGTGTTTAAAAAGGGGAATCTCTACTTTTTCTGAAAATGTTTAACATTGTTCTGAGGACATTTAAAAAGGTAGCACACAGGAAGTGATGTAAGAACGAGGTGATCCTGGTTGTTTTTATAAGTTTGTTCGTAGTTTCTAATTGTAGATAACATGCTATAGAATGAATATTTACAATAATAATAATAAAACCAAGTGATATTTGCATTTTATAAGGCTAAAATGTTGTGGTTTTGCTTTGTAACCACTGTGAATATATGTGGTCACATGGCTAAAAATTGGTGGTTACCCACAGTAACCACAGTGCATTTAGGTAAATATAGAATAACATGGGGGAATTGTGAAAGACATTGTGTATTTAGGATAGCATTGTTTTTGTTTGCTTGTTTATTTAACTTTTATTTAGCTTATAATTCACACAGCTGATATATACTGTATTTTGGTCCTTGGTAGATGTTACAATTGTAAATGCACACATTCTGTACAGCAAGCAGTTTCCGAATGAGATGACATTGAAGGATTTCCGATGCTCTGTGGTAACAGGGTTAGTGAAGGCCAAGACAATAAAGATCAAAGATTGTCAGCTGAGAAAAGACAAAAAATTGCTTTTATCTGTAACATAAAAAAATGAAACGATGAAATGATAGAGCAAGCTGAGTTTTAAATGGAAAATGTCAGTGCCACTTTATGCACAGTGGTTAAACACCTCAAAAACAAAGTTTGACCTTGAACCTAAAAAAATCACCCCAAATCTGTTTTAGTTTAAGGGTTTGTAACTTGTTCAACCAATAAATCTGGCATTTTTAACAAAATTCTCTTCATGTGCCTGAAAGGGTTAAACACTCCAGGATACATACTATAACCAAATGCTAATTGGTTCCTGCGTAATGAGTGGATTTGCATATTCCATCCCACACAGTAATCAGATTTGATTTAGTCCAGCTAATCGAAGACTCGTTTGAATGTCAAATAATGGTATGTCGCCAAGATTTAGTCAAGATACAATCCAGATACTAATCACATGAAGTGACCGTCAGAGTATTTCACAGAGGAGTAGTTCTCAGTTAACCTGATAACTTAAGCCTGAGTGTGAAGAGTGTCCAATAGGAATGTCTCTCAGCTGTTTTCCAGTATGACTAAAGCTATCTGACTAACGTGCTTTGTGAAATACCGCCCAGGTGTGAATGGGGTCAGTGATGCTGTGTCTTGTTTCTGAGCCCATCAAAGTCTCCATTATAGATATTTGATTTGTAATGGCAGTAATCGTGTATGTAGATTGTTTATTTTACATACAATCTTCATAAAGGTGAAATAGTTTTGATTAAGCTTGTGTTCTAGGGGAAAGACACCTGCAGGTGCTCATCCCCACCTGTGTCTCCCTCTCTCTCTCTGTCTCTCTCCCTGGCCTTTCTCACTTTCTCTCTCTCTCTCTCCTCTCTGTCTCACTCATACTCTCTCTGTCCTCTGTCTCTCTTCTCTTGGTTTTATCCTACTGATTAGCTGATTGTAACTCTTTCTCTAAACTTCTGTGTAAGATGTTATATGTGCTTGTGTTAAGGTGTTAACTGGTTTAGATTATCACTTTGTATTTTGATCTGTACTTTAATGATGATTCTTTTGCATGTTCAGCTGATCCTTATGATGTTTTCTTATTAAATATTAGTTAAAATTAAATGGGTGGTCTTATCTGTTTAGTTTTGGGGTATATTACATCCCAGAAATAATAAATAAGTGTTTTTCCATACTTTTTAAATTGTAATGGTTGTTAAATATTACCCAGCAGCGAAGCTGGACAGTAAACAGGCAGAAGGTGCCTCATGCTAAGAAGTAGACATCTTCTGGGATGTTATTGGCACACTTAAAAAACGGGTTAATGTTAAAGATTTCTCTGGAAAATCTCTTCATGTTTCTCTGAAGTGTTTTGACATTGTTGACAGTTTCACCTAATCTAGTTTCTGATGGAAGATGTAATTTTTTTGTAATTTTGGGGTAAAAATACAGTTTAATTTGCCAGTTGAACATAAGTCGGGCTGCTGTTCAATATATATATACTGTTTGCTGCCCATTTGACAGTTATGAATTATTTCTGTGGTGTCACAAAATCCAGCACATTTCCATGATAGAATGACTCGGCTCGCACGCTTCCCAGATTAAATAGACTCATGAGATTTAAATTAATTTTTACAATGTTTCAAAGAGGACCTAATAGACTTTTTCACTGTTACAAGGTGATGTCATCTCTTAACACAACCTCTCAGGCTTTGGGTAGTGCATTCATAACCATTTTATGTAATACATTTCGGTGAGGTGGACGTCTGGTTCCCATCACCACCACAGTGCATTATCATGCATTAAATTTTAGGTGGAATTCCCCTTTGAACTACTCTGCACTATGTTGCAGTTGTGTATGGGACAAATTTCAGACACAGTCATATGCTGGAGACATTTTAATAATAGTAATGATGTTGATGGAGGAAGAGATGATTAGAAGGATGTTAAATGGAGGAGAGTCTTTCAGTGATGTTCACACTTCTGTCTTTTGAGCCAGCTGGAAAAAAGAAAGGAATTCTGTTATTAGCAAGCTTGAAGAGGAAGAGAACAGAAAGCTAAAAGTGAAATGACTTTTCATCAGCGCTGCTGTTTATGGTTAGTGAACATCTCGTAATCAGTAATTAAAATAGTTCATTAAAGCAAATATCTTACATCTAAATGTTTTTTCTCTGACTGTGATGACAGTGAGAGTTCTTTATCACATCACTTACCTCTGCAGGATGTTCCATATTCTTGTCTTCTGTCTTCGTGGGGTGTGCTCAGCCTTGCTACTTTTCTCCAGTAGCTTGACGAGCAGCTCCTTCCCCGTCGCCTCCGGGCTCACGGCTCAGCTTCTTCAGCTGCAGCCGGAGCCGCTGGTAGGGACTGTTGGGGTCGTTACGTGTGGTGGGCGACCTTCTGATAGGTGTTCCTGAAGAACCCCACCACACGTCCCACTATTGTCTTTTTCTTTTTCTCCTGCAGCCTTCTTACGAGCAGCTCCATGTTGGCTTCACGCTGAGCCTTTCTCATCTCCTCTGCGCTCTCTTTAGCTTCTGCAGTGGCCTCTTCTGATTTCTGCAACAGGTGTTACAAAACACATTAATATTCAGTAATAAGAGTTCATATATTCTGTGAATCAAGTCTACACAGTACGGAGCCCCTAAGATGACATGATGAATTTTTATTAAGGTGTGGCCACTAATTAATATACTGAAGCCATAAAGTAATAAATTAAGACAATGTGTTCCTGAGAAACCATATATTCAGTATATAAGTTTGTTACCTCAACATATAAATTGGTGGCCTTCATATTAATTCATGGCCATGAGATACTTAGTATTTATTAATTGGTGGTCTCATTTAATTTGTGGCCACAGTATATTAATTACTGACTCCAAGATATTATTATATATTTCAGCATTAATATATTATATGATGGCCTTGCTGTATTCAATTGTGGCCTCAGTACATTAAGTTGTAGCATTAATATATTAAATCATGGCCACAAGAAACCTAACTTGTGGCCTCAGTATATTAGCTCATGGTGTCACTGTACTGATTTGTGGCTGTGATATATTGATTCATGGCTGAAGAGTTAAGAAAGAGAAATATAGAAGTGATTGTAGTGATGATTTGTACATAATGTTCATGTCTACAACCCACCACCCCCTAAAACCTGTTAACAACTGGACCACTGGTTAGACCCTCACCTTCTGCAGAGCTTGTTCCTGCCCCCCCGGCAAGTCCTCCTCAGAGCTGGAGGAGAGGAGATCAGACTGCCCCAGCCGCCGAAGGTGCTCCTTCCACAGCTGCTCGTGTCTCTCCTTCTGTGTGAGAGCCTTCCTCTTCGTTTGAGCCTCCTCCTTTAACTTCCTCTCAATAGCTTTCTTTCTTTCCGCCTCCTGCTTTGACCTTCTCTCAATAATCTCTTTCATTCTTTCCTCATCTGTTCTTTTCACTGCCCAAACGAGGCCTTCCTCTTTCTCTTTCTCCTGCTTTCCCTCCACAACACTCTGTAGCACCTCTACTTCTGTCATTTCTATTGTTGTCTCCTCTTCTTTCTTTTCCTTTAGTGCTTTCAGTCGCTCTTCTTCTTTTCTATTTTCCTCCTCTCTCTGTTTCTTCTCTATCAGCAGGGCTGTAGTTCTTTTTTCTTTTTAATCTCCTCCGCCCATCTCTGAAGAGCTTTCTCATTTCTTCTCCTCTCGTCCTCTTTTCTTTGCTTTTCTAGTTCTCTTCTTTCCTCCTCCTTTCTTTTCACTTCCTCCTCTCTCCTTTCCTTTTCTTGTTTCATCCTTTCTTCCTCCTTTATTCTCTCTTCCTCCTCTTTCCTTTGCTTTTCTTGTTTTCTCCTTTCTTCCTCCTTTCTTCTCTCTTCCTCCTCTTTCCTTTCCTTTTCTTGTTTCCTCCTTTCTTCCTCCTTTCTTCTGTCTTCCTCCTCTTTCCTTTCCTTTTCTTGTTCTCTCCTTTCCTCCTCCTTTCTTCCCTCCTCCTCCTCCTTCCTTTCCTTTTCTTGTTTCCTTCTTTCTTTCTCCTTTCTTCTCTCCTCCTCCTTCCTTTCTTTTTCTTGTTTCCTCCTTTCTTTTTCCTTTCTTCTATCCTCTTCCTTTTTCTTTTCCTTTCTCTCCACTCTCATTTCTCTCAAGCATTCCTCCGCTTGAATCCTTCTATCTCTCTCCTTTCTCCACATATTTCTCAGCTTTTCATTTTTGGAGGTTAGTTTTTCCACCTCGCTGAGCATCTCCAGGTCAAAGCAGGTGTTCTTCCCCCTCGCTGCTCGGCTGTGAGGGAAAGCCATCTTTACCCTCTTCCTGAGTGTTAGTGGGTCCTGAGACATCTCCCCCGTGCCATTCTCCTGCGGTTCCTCGTTAGAGGAGTTCATCCGCTGGAGAATCTTTATGGCCCTCCGTCTCAGGTCTGGCTCCATCCCTAGCAGAGTGTAGAAGATGTCATAATGTGCCCTCATCTCCTCACGAATGGAGCTGCTTTCTTTCTGGAGTCTCTCCAGCAGCTCACATCTCTGCTCCAGCACCTCCAAATCATGGTTTGTGGTGTTCTTAACCACCACTGGTGTGTGGTGGTCCTCGAACACCATCTTGGCCCTCTTTCTGCACTCAGAGCAGCTAAGGGCCTTTGTCCTCTTGTGCGGCTCCATGAGCAGGAAGGTGTAGAGCCCCTTTCTCTGGGCCGCCATCTCCTGCCGGATCACTGAGGCCTCTTCCTCAAACTCTCTTCAGGAGCAACCTCGGCTCAAGAAGGTCGCTTCTCATGCTGGAGTTGAGGTTTGTCAGTCTTTTAGAAGTCATGTTTAGACTGAAAGAGATTCAATAGAGAAAATATGAGATATTGAGATGTAGAACTAACGGACAAGGAGGGAAACTGTCCCCTTCAAGAACAGTGTCAGTTTACAGTAGAGCTAAACCACATCTGTGAAGCAGTTTAGAAAACATGTGATAATGAGACACAAATCAACACATATATTTGTCAGTGTTGCCTATTAATTAAATGTTAATCATGATTAGAGTAATGACATATATGATATAATAGAATTTATTTCTGCAGTTATTATATTTAGAAGGGAAGTATACAGTAAAGGTAACAGTTTATTTATATGTAAAGGCTACTTTATTAGGTACAACTGCTTTTAATTAAAACTCAATTGTATCACCTCCACGTAGCAGGTAGGACGAGGTGACCAGTCCCATCTATAAAGGGTCGGTGTAGCTGAAGGTTTTTATTCGAAATGAGCAGATAATCACCTGATTCTACTAATTAATCATCTGCTCAGTGTTCAAAAAACTAATCATATGATCTCCTGCTTCGTTGGAACGAATAATATATGATATAATTATATAAATAATATTATTATATGAATATAATAATATAATAACATTTATATTATATTATATTATATTATATTATATTATATTATAAAAGAAACCAAATGCTTTTTGATGCTATTAAGAATAATGGAGAAGAACTATGTATCCACCTCAGAGGTATTAATACAGTCAGATGGTTCTTTTTTGTTGTCACAGTTCTCTACATGAGCATTACTTTACATTAAGTAAAGATTCTTTTTTAAACTTACATTCACATAAACATGATACACAAATATACCATAAATGTAGACACATGTCCTACCTTAGGTTCAGACTGGAGAGGAATGACGTTCGGAGGTCTTGCGCTCCCTTATATGCTCTTCTGGAGGCCGGGGTAGTGGGCGCGGCTTAACCGCGCTGGTGGTGACGTCACAATCACGCTGCTGTTATTGTAGTAGGCGTCTTCAGGTCCGTTCGGCAGTGACGTGTCTGTTTGTAACGAGATAACAAAACTGATCCATTAGAAAAAATTTCATGTCTGACTGACGTATTGGAGATTTTCTCGGTTTTATTTGATCGATTGAAGTATTGATAGTATTTCGTTGACATCACGCCATTACGTCCCCCCTGTTTGTCAGTGACGGTTTGTTATGAGATCGCTAACCAAGCCATGATCGATTTGACAAAGGCAGTAAAGCACATACTTTTTCAGAAGGCTCAGTTTAAAACTCATTATTAAAGCTTATTAATTGTTATAATTCAGTGTTTTATATTTGTTTAATAGGTTTGTTGTGGTGCTGATAACAAATATAAGCTGATAATCCAAACGGCTGAGATTCACCCGCTGCGTTTTGTTTTAGTGTCCCAAACCGCTCACCTAGTGCACTAGATAGGATGCTAAAACGGCGCCTATAATATTAGAAGTGCACTCATTAGTGCAGGAGGTGAAGTACCGAAGTGTGCGGTTTGGAACACAGCTTTAGATCAACCAGTGACCAGACACGTTCAACAGTCCGGCAGCTGCTCGTTAAACATGTACAAGAAAAGGTTGAAGGTGTTTCCGGATCATTTATTGAGATAATTTTATAAATTAAATGTTAATTAAAGGTTAATATAGACATTTATCGAGGTGAATTCATACATTTGCTGAGAGACATTTATACATTTATTGAGGCAAATTTATAAATTTATTGAGGTGAATTTATGCATTTATTGAGGTGAATTTATACATTTATTGTGGTAAGTTCATACATTCATTTGAAGAACAATGTATACATTTATTGAAGTGAATTCATAGATTTATTGAGGTAAATTTATACATTCATTAAGGTTAATATAAACATTTATTTAGCTGAATTATACATTTGTCGAGGTACATTTATATATTGATTGAGGTAAATGTATACATTTTTTGTGGTCAATTTATACATATATTGAGGTACATTTATACATTTATTGAGGTGAATTTATACATTTATTTTGGTAAGTTTATACATTTATTGAGGAAAATGTATACATTTATTGACGCATATTCATGCATTCATTGAGATAATGTATATATTTATTGAGGAGAATTAACACATTTGTTAAGGTACATTTAACATTGATTGAGTGAATGTATACATTTTTTTTAGGTCAATTTATAAATTTATTTAGGTACATTTTTAATTTACTGAGGCAAATTTCATGCATTTATTGAGGTGAATTTATACAAGTTGTTGAGCTACATTTATATGCATTTTATTGAGGTAAATGTATACATTTTTGAGGTGAATTTATAAATTTACTGAGGTAAATGTATACATTTTTTAGGTGAATTTATAAATTTATTGAGGAAAATGTATACATTTTTGAGGGGAATTTATACATTTATTTTGGTCCATTTATACAGTTTTAAGCCTAATTTATGCATTTATTGAGATTAATTTATGCATTTATTGAGATTAATTTGTATATTTGTTGAGGTGAATTTATGAATTCATTGACGTGAAATGATACATTAGTTGCGGGTCAATTTAAGCATTATTGAGGTGAATTTATACAATTATTGTGGTAAGTTTATACATTTATTGAAGAAAATGTATTCATAGATTTATTGAGGTACATTTATATATTGATTGAGATGAATTATGCATTTATTGAGGTGAATTTATACATTTATTGTGGTAACTTCATACATTCATAAGGGAAATGTATACATTTATTGAAGTGAATTCATAGATTTACTGAGGTAATTTATGCTATTTATTGAGATGAACTTATGCATTTGTTGAAGTCAATTTATGCATTTATTGAGGTTGAATGTATTCGTGATCGTGTGTTTGTGGTGATAAATCATTTCAGTTGGTATCTGGGTCTCCAGTACAGGGACTGTATTTCAGTGAAAAACTTAATAGTTGTACTGAAGCAGTGAAGACTTTGAAAGCCACCGCATTAAAGGTAAATTCAGAGTTACTGCCGGGTATTGACTCTGATGTCTTTACAGTGGTGGTGATAGGGACTAGATTAGAGCCAGTACATTCTGCTGGAGCGGTAGGACTTAGTAGCAGTACGCTTGTTTTTAGTATCCACACCATCTCATACTAAATCCAACAGCTTACCAATGTCCTGTGACGCAAGACATCAGGCCACCACCTGTAAACGTCCCGCTATTCATTTTAAAGTCCCTTTCGCAGACATTATTTTAGATACTGTTTGTGATACTGACCTGTGACCAGCTGTAGTTTGGAGAAGACGAACCAGGAGGAAATGAACATTTTATCTCAGAAGTAGCGCTAAGTTCTTTAGAGCTAAGTTCTATAGCGCTAAGTTCTATAACATTAAGTTCTATGGGACTATGCTCTATAGCGCTAAGTTCTATAGTGCTAAGTTCTATAGTGCTAAGTTCTATAGGACTAAGTTCTATAGAGCTAAGTTCTATAGAGCTAAGTTCTATAGCACTAAGTTCTATAGCACTAAGTTCTATAGCACTAAGTTCTATAGTGCTAAGTTCTATAGGGACTATGGTCTATAGAGCTAAGTTCTATAGCACTAAGTTCTATAGGACTAAGTTCTATAGCACTAACTTCTATAGGACTAACTTCTTAGGGACTAAGTTCTATAGAGCTAAGTACTATAGCGCTAAGTTCTATAGCACTAAGTTCTATAAGACGGTTTCACTAGCAGTAGCTGCGCTCACACAGCCGGGTACTACTTTCTTCCGCTTTGAACTCATCCGCAGCTACAGGTAGCACTAGACTCACTACCCGAGTATTTGGAACATACCTATGTGCTCCTCGCCTACTGAGTAGTGAACAAGTAGACGATTTCAGGTGCAAACGTATTTCTTGTCACGTATCTCCGTTTATTAAATTAAATGTGGACACAGTATTGT
Source organism: Megaleporinus macrocephalus (assembly GCA_021613375.1). Classification (NCBI taxonomy): domain Eukaryota; kingdom Metazoa; phylum Chordata; class Actinopteri; order Characiformes; family Anostomidae; genus Megaleporinus; species Megaleporinus macrocephalus. The sequence continues at coordinate 29,432,296 of CM038726.1, read as the reverse complement.
TATCAAAGTGATGCGTCTGAACAGAAGAAATCTATTGTTATGAACGGTTATGGCTGAATGGGAATGGGTGAATTTCCGCCCTTTTACTAAGACCAGCCAATCAGCTTGCTGATAAAGCCACAAGCGGGAAAAGCTCCCTCGCGCGTTTGGCCTTTTGCACAATGCGCAGTAGCTAGAACAACTGAAGAGACGTCATTTCAGCGCTGTTTAAGTCGAACCGAATAAACTGTTGATGCTGTTTTGGTGAGATTCCAGCAGTATTTTAAAATAAGAGTCTGTTCTTGTATATGTGTTAATATATGCCCAGACGTTATCAGCTCGCTAATATGGTCGTCGAGTGGACAGACTTTCCTAAAAGGACTTCAAGTCTAATCAGGAACGCAGCCATGGCACCACTCCCTCACAAATCAAACAGGTATAGGAATATATTTACATAGTTTAATGTTTTTTCTCAGCTCTCTAAAATCACTGCTGTCCGTCATCGCCGCAAGTCATTTGGTCATCAGCGGTTCAGTTTTCCACAGTTAGCGAGACTGAAGTGTTCAGTAGATTCGGGAGTGTTTATAAGATTCAGTGTGGAAACAGGGACGAGACCGGACAGCTGGAACTGGTTCATAGTTGAGGTTTAGCCGTAGACTTAACTGGCCGTCTTGTTTACGTCTGTGACTTCTTCAGATGTTTGAGTAAACCGTAAGTTTCTGAAGGTTATTATTAAAAGATTATTATTAAACTGTACTCCGACCACTTGTAACGTTTTAGCATATAAGCTAACTGGCTATTTATTTGGTTACCTTGGCAATTAAATGGGAAATATGACTGTTATTACCGAAACCTATCAAGGAGAAACTCACAGCACATATTATTAATTGTTATATTTGAGTGTTTTATATTTTTTCAATATGCTGGTTGCGGTGCTGATAACACATAAAATCTGATAATCCAAACGGCTGAGATTCCCCGCTGCGTTTTGTGTTTCGCGTCCCAAACCGCTCACTAGTGCACTAGATAGGATGCTAAAGTGGCGCCTATAACATTAGAAGTGCACTCATTAGTGCAGTAGGTGAAGTGCCGAAGTGTGCGGTTTGGAATGCAGCTTTAGATCAGCCAGTGACAGACGCGTTCAACAGTCCGGCAGCTGCTCGTTCAACATGTCCAAATTTACCTAAATACATGATCCGGAAAGTCCTTCAACCTTTGGACATTTATTAAGTTAAATTCATACATGTATTGAGGTAGATGTTTACCTGTATTGAGGTAAACTGGTGTTAAAATTGCTTCGTAGATTCTTTCTCTCATTTCGCCCTAGTTTTAGCACCTTCGTGTAACCGCATTTAAGGGGGAACAGAAAATTCAGAAGAGAAGCCGGTGAATAATAAGCTAACTTCAGCTTCATATATGTGTATGAAGTTTATAACTTCGGAGATTTGACCGTTTTTGGGGCCACTTTTATTACTTTGTGTAAAATCTCAGAAAGTGTCTGAACGAATATAATTATTATAACGTATGTATATGTTATATTATTATATTATATAATATATAGTATATAATATTATTATATTATATGATTATATAATACTATAATCTATATAATAATAATAATAATAATATATTATATTATATAATTATTATAACGTATGTTATAACGAATGTAGTTCTTTAAAAGTGTGAGTCGGTGTGACTGCTTTCATGTAGGTGCTGAATCTGGAGCCGTGTTTGTTTCTCGCTCCTCCCGGGGAAGAGATCATGGCGGCGGCCACTAAAGCGAGTGCGAGCAGCGGGAGTAGCGACACATCCAGCACCGGCGAAGAGGAGGGGATCCGCCGCCTGTTCCAGACCTACTATGGAGACAGAGATTGATACATTAACAGGTGAAAATGACCGCAGACATCAGCACAGACTGGAGTTAACACTTTCTGACAGAAATTATTCTCACGAAAATCTGTTCGACATCAAAATGTCATTAATCGGCTAATAGCTAAAACTATCCAGCCACTGTCTTAAATTGGCTTTAATTACTTGTTAGATAGATGTTTGATAGTTATTGAATGGTCCATAGTAAATGTTCTAAATTCAGCAGCATTTCGGCTGTACCTCTGCTGTGTCCTAGAGATTTCACTAACAGTGAAATTAAATATCTGTCCATGAGTCACCATACCGTGAGCCCAGCGCCGACCTAATGGATGTAACCCCTTCCCGAACCCCACCAGTATCCTCTGGATTGCTGTTACTTCTTCCACTACTTTTGAGAAGTTGGAGTGACCCAGAACTAACCAGATATATCATTACAATGTTGATGAAATAGTTTTAGAAGAAACGCTGTTGGATTTTTCTGACCTGGTAATAATGTTCACACCTCAGCCAATTCTCCCAGTCTTTCCACAACATACTGCCTCTGTTACTGGCCTTAGAAGTGATGGGTAATAGAAAGCAGTATGTTTGTTGTTGTGATGAATTGACGATGCTGCGGTGATGTGGCTTAGTGAGCGCCGTCAAACAACATTAATAAAAAAATAAAATCTGTTTGTGTATCGTGTAAAGTGGCAAAGTATTTTGCCAGCAAACAATGTGTGTGTACAGTCTGTGTCTGGTTTGCAGTGTCTTTTATTGACGTAAAGATCTAAATTACTTGGAAACCTGCTCAGCTGTCCTGTCTGCTAATAAAGAGGTTACAATTGAAAATAAAATAACACCAACTGATTTTCTTCTCATTATAATTTTTGGGTCTAGAGTTACAGTACAGCAGCATGCTTATATTTTTAGATTAGTGTAAAGTAGTGCTGAATGATCTGGAGATTGCGATTATATTCCTCAATTTCTGTCGATACTATATATTAATATATCCGATATGTATATAAATAATGAAATGTAAATCTGTATCTAATAATGTCTGCAAATTGAACTGAAGTCTTTGTAACTTCCTCCTACCAAAACTATATAATACTTCAGAAATAAAAATGGTCCAAATAAATCAATGTTCATCTTTTATTTGCATATAGCCTTCATATACAAACAAAGAACATTACATACCTGTCAAACGTAAACCTCTAGGTTTTGTCAATACAAATAACTTGGTCTTTAAATTACAACAGTGGCCGAGTTTCTTATTCTTTCTTATTCTTATTCTTATTCTTTTGCAAACAGATTGAACAGATTAAAACAAAAGTGCGTCAGCCCAGATAAAGCACATGAAAAGAATTCATATACATAAAGGGAACATGACAGCCCCGTCAAATATACAAACCTATACAAATTTTATACACACATATATATGTGTATAAAATCACTACTGTCGAAACAAAACCTTGCATCTCCATATTTGATATTTTTAATTGATGAGCATAAAGTCCTGCTTTTTTCAGGGCAAATGACATCAACCACTTTTCATTTAGCACTCTTTCATGAACTCACCATTAGACAAAAGTATGGAAATCCTTTTGCTGATGGTGAGTTTCTCTGCAGTGACACTGATGTGGTGGTGGTGGGTGTTGTGCTTGTGTGAGTGGATCAGACAACAGTATTGCTGAAGTGCTTAAACACTTCAGTGTCACTGCTTAGCGATTAGCATAGCCACCTCATAACTCAGGTTCTCCTGTGCTCTGAGGAACAGTTGTTGCAGCGGTGAGAGCAGGGTTTCTCTGTCCTCTCGTTCCCTAAATATTTACTATAATGTCCATGTATTGTTTCATAATGTCTCTTCATGTTTAACTCCTTCATTACCACAATAGTGTCTTGGCATATGAGACACATGCATTTGCAGCGTCTCTCTATAAAAAACGTCCATCTGTCTGAAATGATCGGTTCTCACTATCAACTTGCTGTGTTCACACTGCTCCATAGCGTTATTTTTTTTTTCAAAACCTACAATCAAAATCAAACGGGCCTCGGATCAACGCAGTACAGCGTAAAGAAAACTGCAGAGATTGTTGGGGTCTTTGGTGGGTATTGAAAAATATGAACATATAATTTTATTAGAAAAGGTCGTTTGATGCGACTGAGCAGTGTAAATACAGCGTCAGCGCTTTTTTGACATAGCAGTCACTACATGTGGTTAGGGTTAGGGTAAATTCAGGACAATCAGAAAAATAATAGAGCTTAAGTTATGAGTTAACTTCGTCTTTCTAACACAGCGGTGAAACGTACTATACATTCATGTACTGCTGCCACAGTCAGGTGAAAGGAACAATTGAAACGTACAGACGGCCATCAATAATGTATTCTTAAGGGTGATGCCATGGGCCAACAAAAATCTTTCTCTGGGCTGCCTTTTGGACTTTGGACACCCCTGTCATAAATAATACATATCGAGATCGAAGAAATTACATCACAGTTATTGTAACATTTCGTATTGTCGTAAATACCTCCTGCTTCATGGGGCTTGCTTTAACCTCCCTCTTTTTTCCAGCAGCTCCTTCTCAGTTTTCACCTGCTCCTGGTCCTGCTCCTTTAGCTGCAGCTGGTGCAGCTTGTTGGGACTGTTGAGGTTTTTTTGTGCGTTGTAGTTTACGACTTTCTGGTTGGTCTTTTTCATAACCTTTAACGCATGTTCCACATGTTTGTTCTTCACACTCTTTTCTCTTAAGCATTCATCTGCTTTTATCCTTCTATGTCTCTCTTGGCCCTCCTTCTGCACTCAACTATATTGTTCATTTCTGCTTTGACCTTCTCCTGTTCATCTACCTCAGAATGAAATGACTTCATCACCGGCAGATTATAACCCAGCTGCTGTTTATGGTTGGTAAACGTCTCATAATGTATAATTAAAGTACTTAATTAATGCAAATATCATATACATCTAAATGTTTTGTTTTCTGCTGAAGAAGTTACCTTTCAGGAACAGGAGGTTTGTTACCTGTGATGACAGTGAGAGTTCTTTATCACATTACTTACCTCTGCAGTGATGTTCCATTTTCTCGTCTCCTAACTTAATGGGGTGAGCTCAGCCTTGCTACTCTTCTCCAGTAGCTTTTCGAGCAGCTCCTTCTCCGTTGGCTCACGGCTCAGATTCTTCAGCTGCAGCTAGTACCACTGGTAGGGTCTATCGGGGTTGTTGTGTGGTGTGGGATCTTCTGATGGGTGTTCCTCATGAAGCTCACCACACGTCCCACTACCGTCTTTCTCTTTGTGGCCTCCTGCAGTCTCCTTTGGAGCAGCTCCATGTTTGCTTCACGCTTAGCCCTCCTTATCTCCTCTGCGCTCTCTTTAGCTTCTACAGTGGCCTCTTCTGCTTTCTGCAACAGGTGTTACAACACACACATTAATATTCAGTAATAAGAGTTCATATATTCTGCCACTAATTAATATAGCGAAGCCACAAAGTAATAAATTAAGACCATGTGTTCCTGGGAAACCATATATTTAGTATATTACTTTGTTGCCTCAACATATAAATTGGTGGCCTTCATATTAATTCATTGCCATGAGATACTTAGTATATATTAATTGGTGGTCTCATTTAATTTGTGGCCGCAGTATATTAATTACTGACTCCAAGATATTATTATGTATTTCAGCTTTAATATATTATATGATGGCCTTGCTGTATTCAAATGTGGCCTCAGTACATTAAGTTGTAGCATTAATATATTAAATCATGACCACAAGAAACCTAACTTGTGGCCTCAGTATATTAGCTCATGGCGTCACTGTACTGATTTGTGGCTGTGATATATTGATTTATGGCTGAAGAGTTAAGAAAGAGAAATATATAAGTGATTGTAGTGATGATTTGTAGATAATGTTCATGTCTACAACCCACCACCCCCTAAAACCTGTTAACAACTGGACAACTGGTTAGACCCTCACCTTGCATCCAAGAACTTTCTGCACTCAGAGCAGCTAAAGGCCTTTGTCCTCCTTTGAGGGTCCTTAAGGAAAAAGGTGTAGAGCCCCTTTCTCTGGGCCACCATCTCCTGCCGGATAGCTGAGGCCTTTTCCTCAACCCTCCTCAGCAGCAACCTCAGCTCAAGAAGTTGCTCATGCTGGAGCTAGAGGTTTCTCCAAGACCATTATCTCCTTCCATGTTGGTTTTCTTTGCCACCACAGGTGTGTTGTGGTCATGGAACACTGTCTTGGCCCTCCTTCCGCACTCAACTATATTGTTCATTTTAGCTTTGACCTTCTCCTGTGCATCAACCTCAGAGGAACTCATGGCCTTTGTCCTCCTTTGTCGGTCCATCACGAGGAAGGTGTAGAGCTTGTTTTTGTGAGCGGCCATCTTCTGCCTGATCGATCCGGGAAATCAGTGGTGATACACAGCCCTAATATATATTAATTCATGGCCATGAAATGCTTAGTATATATTAATCGGTGGCCTCTTTAATGTGTGTTCTCAGTATTTTTTAATGACTCCAATGTATTATATATTTCAGCTTTAATATATTATATGATGGCCTTGCTGTATTCTTTTGTGGCTTCAGTACATTAAGTTGTTTAACCTTTTTTAAAACTGGACCACTGGTTAGACACCCACCTTCTGCCGAGCTTGTTACTGTTGGTTCTGCTGCATCTGTGGGTTCGGCTTTTCAATGTTGTTGCAGTTCTTTCGGGTTCTGTCCCACGGCAAGTTGTCCTTACAGCTGTAAAATGAGAGGTCAGAGTCCCCCAGCTGCTGAAGGTGCTCCTTCCACAGCTGCTTGTGTCTTTTCTTCTCTGTAGCCTTCTTCCTCTTTTGTTCAGACTCCTGCTTCAACCTTCTTTCAATATCTCCTTCTTTCAGACTCCTGCTTCAACATTCTCTCAATAATGTCTCTCATTCTCTCTTCATCAGTTATTTTTACTGCCCAAAGCAGGCCTTCCTCTTTCTCCTTCTTTTCCTCCACAAGTCTCTGTGACGCCTCTATTTCTTCTTTCTCTTCAGCCACTTATTGTTTATTCCTCCTAGCTGAGCCCTCTTCACCAGCTCACTTCTTTGCTCTCTCCTTCTGGGTGTTCTTTACCACCACTGGTTGTGGTCATGAAACACCTTCTTGGCCCTCTTTTTGTACTCAAGAATATTACAAATCTCTGCCTTTACTTTTTCCTGTGGCTGTACCACAGAGGAGCTCATGGCTTTATTGGCTCATTATCTTTTTTTGGGGGGTCCATAAGCAGAAAGGTGTTCCTTGGTAAACAAGATTTTTTTAAGGTGATCACCTAATCAGTATCTCATTAAGTAAAATGGGGTGTACCTGTGTTGGAATATACCAGACACTGGAATATAATGACTTAAGAACAATTTGAAGATTTGTTTGAGTGGATGTAACTGTGATGTTGATAGTGTTCACTTTGATATGTCTTAAGTAGAGATGGACTGATCTCTGAGGCCCATTCCGATCGCCAATAACCTTTAAACGCGATCGGCCAATAGAAGCGCTGGTTATCTAGCACTATAAATTCAATCACTTTGGCTGTGATTCTTTTAGCTCTCTGGCTGCTGCTGCTGTACTGTTCGTACCGGTAAATGTGGTCTGCATGGTGTTCTGGGTTATTTGTTTTGTGCTTGCTCTGCTGTTTGCTGATACTCACTGTATTCAGCCCCGTGGTGTACTTATATGTGCTTTATCAGATTAGTAGTGTAAAATGTCTTAGTCTTGGTTCCCCACGAGACACGTTGATTTTACTAACTTTACAGATGTTAGAAACTGCCCTGGATGAGAGTCACATACACAGACAGATGACATATTTTCTATCCGCAAGAAAGCAAAGAAGCAGCTCAGTAAACTGTTGACTTGCCCATTGATATTTTATCACTGGAAACAGCCGTGTAGCGTATTTGGCCCAGATTCTCGCTATCTTGAAGCATTTGCTGCAGCTGCTTTGAGACAGACTCGATGTAGAGCCAAACTTTAGAGTGCTCCGACATATTTAACTAGCTGTAAGTGCTCCCCGCGTTTCTGCGTGTCATGGCGTGCGTCGCGTTTTTATTTTGTTTATTTTGTGTTATACGCAAAGTACCGAAAATTGGAAAATTGGAGAGAAAAAGAGAAAGAGAGATGGGCACTGGTGGATCTATAAAAAACATATTGATATTTCTCTATCGATATTGCCCAGCCCTAACGGAAAACCACGTGAGACACTTGAACAAAACCTGAGACTCACCAAACCACAGCATCAGCACGCACTGCTTAAAATCCCAAGTCTACTTTTTAGAATAGTGGAGACAACAGCCATCTTTGTGTGCCAGTGCATTTTTGTGTGAGAAATTCTTGTTCTGCAATAGACACTGACTATGAGGACAAGATGCTATAGATGTTTTGAGAGATGATTGACTGACAGGGCTTAATTAAGTCTGGCTTCTGTGATCCATGGTGGACATGGTGAAGAGCTGGGAGAGTCTCACATGGGGACTGGAGTGCAATAGGCCCCAGCATGTCCAGTGCTGAGATGAAGAAACACTTGTTCTCATACTTGGTATGGGAACATCTGTCATCACTCCCAGGTCTTTTAGATGCCGTGCAAGTGGACACAGAACTGGTAATTCCTTCTGTTCTGAAGAAGGAATGATCAGAAACTCACCCCTACTCAAATATCCTTTACTTGTAAGCAATTGCATATATTCTAATTTTTTTAATAATCAGAGTGGTCAGCAAATAATAATCTGTATTGTTGTCATGATGACAGCTTTTTGCCTTGGAGTTTTTGTGCTTTTTCAGGAGCTGTGATGTCTGGAGTTTTCCTGCTGTTGACTGATTTTGGTGCGGAGAAGGATCCACGTTGAGCTGAACTTTACAACTCTCAAGAGGAGAATGACGGGCAAGAAGACCATAACAACAACCTGCCTGAGTGAAGTACTGGTACTTTTCCTCAGCATGGTCTGTGCATGCCTGTTCTATGTGGCATAAAGTCACATACAAGCCCACAGTATGAAATTTACTGCAAAAAACTGTGGATTCATGCTGCTCCTTCCAGCTGTCCAATTTAGTAGAAGCTTAGTGTAGCTTAACTGTCTGATGTCACCTAGATGACCCAGATTTGTAAGCCATTTCAAGACGCTGTTCATGAAACCTTGTCTATTATATCCATGTTTTGTAGATGTTGTAAAGACTGCACTGGGATTTTGTCTTGAAGAGGGGATTTAAAGGGATGTAGATGATCTTCCTTTATCAAATGGGCATCTTATAAATATAGAGCATTTGCTAAAGAACGTATTTCTAACACCTAGGAGTAATAGTTCTTTGTCTTTTGCTTAATGGACAGAAACCATCAACTTCTTTGATTGCTGAACTTTACTGGAAATTAGAAACATGTGCAAAAACCCAGCACCTGAACCCAGATACCATCACGCTACCTATTGAACAGCCCTTCCCAGAGTCAGTCAGCACATGTCTGGTCCGACCAGAGAAAGAAACACACTGGATCACGTCTACTCGAACATACAGGATGCCTAAAGTGCTACTCTTTGGGTACCAGCAGCTCCTTAAATGGGTCAAAGCTACAGTACGTACTGTGCGTGTGTGGCCAGGAGATGCAGAATTAACTCTGCAGGACTGCTTTGATTGGCACAAGGCACAACTTGAAAGCTGGCATCAATAGCTTTCTACCCAATAACCTCTCCCTCAACATGGACAAAACCAAAGAGATGATCCTCCATTTCAGAAAAGGGCGCAGAGTGCACACAAAACTGTACATCAAAGGGACATGGTGGAAATAGTGAACATATCTGAGACTCTCACCTGGACATTAAACACAACCCACCTGGTCAAAAAGGCTCTACAACACATCGATTTTCACATTGAGGAAAGCTAACCTGCCACCTCAACTCCTTTGCAACTTCTACAGGTCTACAGTGTAGAGCATCCTGACCAAGTGCATCACAGTCTGGTATGGCAGCTCCACTGCTCTAGCACGGAAGGCCGTGTAAAAGGTGATAAACTGCCTCTTCCGTCACTGCAGCTGTCCTTCCACACACACAGGATATCTATGACAAAAGATGCCTTAGGACAGCCATCAGTGTCATCATCAGTAGACCCCACACACCCCAGCCACTTCCTGTTCCACCCACTGCCATCCGGCAGGAGATATCAGAACATTCGAGCCAGAACCGCCAGGCTTAAGAACAGCTTCTATCCTCCTGTTGGTCGTACCAACAGCACTCGCCAAATCTGATCTTCCAAAGCAGTTCAGGAGTTGGTCTGAGATGCATTTCAGCCACAAGCTATAGCAGCTTAACCCTTTGAGGCATGGTGGTCACTATGAGGAACCACTTTGTTTGTCCTCATTTCCTAGTTTGCATTGGTGTTTAAAAAGGGGAATCTCTACATTTTCTGAAAATATTTAACATTGTTCTGGGGACAGTTAAAAAGGTAGCACACAGGAAGTGATGTAAGAACCAGGTGATCCTGGTTGTCTTTTATAAGTTTGTTCATAGTTTCTAATTGTAGATTACATGCTATAGAATGAATATTTACAATAATAATAAAAAAACCAAGTGATATTTGTATTTTATAAGGCTAAAATGTTGTGGTTTTGCTTTGTAACCACTGTGAATATATGTGGTCACATGGCTAAAAATTGGTGGTTACCCACAGTAACCACAGTGCATTTAGGTAAATATAGAATAATATGGAGGAATTGTGAAAGACATTGTGTATTTAGGATAGCATTGTTTTTGTTTGCTTGTTTATTTAACTTTTATTTAGCTTATAATTCACACAGCTGATATATACTGTATTTTGGTAGATGTTACAATTGTAAATGCACACATTCTGTACAGCAAGCTGTTTCCGAATGAGATGACATTGAAGGATTTCCGATGCTCTGTGGTAACAGGGTTAGTGAAGGCCAAGACAATGAAGATCCAAGATTGTCAGCTGAGAAAAGACAAAAAATTGCTTTTATCTGTAACATGAAAAAATTAAACAAGACGATGAAATGAAAGAGCAAGCTGAGTTTTAAATGGAAAATGTCAGTGCCACTTTATGCACAGTGGTTAAACACCTCAAAAACAAAGTTTGACCTTGAACCTAAAAAAATCACCCCAAATCTGTTTTAGTTTAAGGGTTTGTAACTTGTTCAACCAATAAATCTGGCATTTTTAACAAAATTCTCTTCATGTGCCTGAAAGGGTTAAACACTCCAGGATACATGCTATAACCAAATGGTAATTGGTTCCTGCGTAATGAGTGGATTTGCATATTCCATCCCACACAGTAATCAGATTTGATTTAGTCCAGCTAATCGAAGACTCGTTTGAATGTCAAATAATGGTATGTCGCCAAGATTTAGTCAAGATACAATCCAGATACTAATCACATGAAGTGACCGTCAGAGTATTTCACAGAGGAGTAGTTCTCAGTTAACCTGATAACTTAAGCCTGAGGATGAATAGTGCCCAATAGGAATGTCTCTCAGCTGTTTTCCAGTATGACTTTGGGCTAAAGCTATCTGACTAACGTGCTTTGTGAAATACCGCCCAGGTGTGAATGGGGTCAGTGATGCTGTGTCTTGTTTCTGAGCCCATCAAAGTCTCCATTATAGATATTTGATTTGTAATGGCAGTAATCGTGTATGTAGATTGTTTATTTTACATACAATCTTCATAAAGGTGAAATAGTTTTGATTAAGCTTGTGTTCTAGGGGAAAGACACCTGCAGGTGCTCATCCCCACCTGTGTCTCCCTTTCTCTCTCTGTCTCTCTCCCAGGCCTTTCTCACTCTCTCTCTCTTTCCTCTCTCCTCTCTGTCTCACTCATACTCTCTCTGTCCTCTGTCTCTCTTCTCTTGGTTTTATCCTACTGATTAGCTGATTGTAACTCTTTCTCTTATCTTCTGTGTGAGAGGTTATATGTGCTTGTGTTAAGGTGTTAACTGGTTTAGATTATCACTCTGTATTTTGATCTGTACTTTAATGATGATTCTTTTGCATGTTCAGCTGATCCTTATGATGTTTTCTTATTAAATATTAGTTAAAATTAAATGGGTGGTCTTATCTGTTTAGTTTTGGGGTATATTACATCCCAGAAATAATAAATAAGTGTTTTTCCATACTTTTCTAAATTGTAATGGTTGTTAAATATTACCCAGCAGCGAAGCTGGACAGTAAACAGGCAGAAGGTGCCTCATGCTAAGAAGTAGACATCTTCTGGGATGTTATTGGCACACTTAAAAAACGGGTTAATGTTAAAGATTTCTCTGGAAAATCACTTCATGTTTCTCTGAAGTGTTTTGACATTGTTGACAGTTTCACCTAATCTAGTTTCTGATGGAAGATGTAATTTTTTTGTAATTTTGGGGTAAAAATACAGTTTAATTTGCCAGTTGAACATAAGTCGGGCTGCTGTTCAATATATATATACTGTTTGCTGCCCATTTGATTAAAGCTGCAGACAGTTATGAATTATTTCTGTGATGTCACAAAATCCAGTACATTTCCATGATAGAATGACTCGGCACACGCTTCCCAGATTAAATAGACTCATGAGATTTAAATTAATTTTTACAATGTTTCAAAGAGGACCTAATAGACTTTTTCACTGTTACAAGGTGATGTCATCTCTTAACACAACCTCTCAGGCTTTGGGTAGTGCATTCATAACTATTTTATGTAATAAATTTCGGTGAGGTGGACGTCTGGTTCCCATCACCACCACAGTGCATTATCATGCATTAAATTTTAGGTGGAATTCCCCTTTGAACTACTCTGCACTATGTTGCAGTTGTGTATGGGACAAATTTCAGACAGTCATATGCTGGAGACATTTTAATAATAGTAATGATGTTGATGGAGGAAGAGATGATTAGAAGGATGTTAAATGGAGGAGAGTCTTTCAGTGATGTTCACACTTCTGTCTTTTGAGCCAGCTGGAAAAAGAAAGGAATTCTGTTATTAGCAAGCTTGAAGAGGAAGAGAACAGAAAGCTAAAAGTGAAATGACTTTTCATCAGCGCTGCTGTTTATGGTTGGTGAACATCTCGTAATCAGTAATTAAAATAGTTCATTAAAGCAAATATCTTACATCTAAATGTTTTTTCTCTGACTGTGATGACAGTGAGAGTTCTTTATCACATCACTTACCTCTGCAGGATGTTCCATATTCTTGTCTTCTGTCTTCGTGGGGTGTGCTCAGCCTTGCTACTTTTCTCCAGTAGCTTGACGAGCAGCTCCTTCCCCGTCGCCTCCGGGCTCACGGCTCAGCTTCTTCAGCTGCAGCCGGAGCCGCTGGTAGGGACTGTTGGGGTCGTTACGTGTGGTGGGCGACCTTCAGATAGGTGTTCCTGAAGAACCCCACCACACGTCCCACTATCGTCTTTTTCTTTTTCTCCTGCAGTCTCCTTACGAGGAGCTCCATGTTGGCTTCACGCTGAGCCTTTCTAATCTCCTCTGCGCTCCCTTTAGCTTCTGCAGTGGCCTCTTCTGATTTCTGCAACAGGTGTTACAAAACACATTAATATTCAGTAATAAGAGTTTATATATTCTGTGAATCAAGTCTACACAGTACGGAGCCCCTAAGATGACATAATGAATTTTTATTAAGGTGTGGCCACTAATTAATATACTGAAGCCATGAAGTAATAAATTAAGACAATGTGATCCTGAGAAACCATATATTCAGTATATAAGTTTGTTACCTCAACATATAAATTGGTGGCCTTCATATTAATTCATGGCCATGAGATACTTAGTATTTATTAATTGGTGGTCTCATTTAATTTGTGGCCACAGTATATTAATTACTGACTCCAAGATTATTATGACATATTTCAGCTTTAATATATTATATGATGGCCTTGCTGTATTCAATTGTGGCCTCAGTACATTAAGTTGTAGCATTAATATATTAAATCATGGCCACAAGAAACCTAACTTGTGTCCTCAGTATATTAGCTCATGGTGTCACTGTACTGATTTGTGGCTGTGATATATTGATTCATGGCTGAAGAGTTAAGAAAGAGAAATATAGAAGTGATTGTAGTGATGATTTGTACATAATGTTCATGTCTACAACCCACCACCCCCTAAAACCTGTTAACAACTGGACCACTGGTTAGACCCTCACCTTCTGCAGAGCTTGTTCCTGCCCCCCCGGCAAGTCCTCCTCAGAGCTGGAGGAGAGGAGATCAGACTGCCCCAGCCGCCGAAGGTGCTCCTTCCACAGCTGCTCGTGTCTCTCCTTCTGTGTGAGAGCCTTCCTCTTCGTTTGAGCCTCCTCCTTTAACTTCCTCTCAATAGCTTTCTTTCTTTCCGCCTCCTGCTTTGACCTTCTCTCAATAATCTCTTTCATTCTTTCCTCATCTGTTCTTTTCACTGCCCAAACAGGCCTTCCTCTTTCTCTTTTCCTGCTTTCCCTCCACAACACTCTGTAGCACCTCTACTTCTGTCATTTCTATTGTTGTCTCCTCTTCTTTCTTTTCCTTCAGTGCTTTCAGTCGCTCTTCTTCTTTTCTATTTTCCTCCTCTCTCTGTTTCTTCTCTATCAGCAGGGCTGTAGTTCTTTTTTTTTTTTAATCTCCTCCGCCCATCTCTGAAGAGCTTTCTCATTTCTTCTCCTCTCGTCCTCTTTTCTTTGCTTTTCTAGTTCTCTTCTTTCCTCCTCCTTTCTTTTCACTTCCTCCTCTCTCCTTTCCTTTTCTTGTTTCCTTTCTTCCTCCTTTATTCTCTCTTCCTCCTCTTTCCTTTGCTTTTCTTGTTTTCTCCTTTCTTCCTCCTTTCTTCTCTCTTCCTCCTCTTTCCTTTCCTTTTCTTGTTTCCTCCTTTCTTCCTCTTTTCTTCTGTCTTCCTCCTCTTTCCTTTGCTTTTCTTGTGTCCTGTCCTCCTCCTTTCTTCTCTTCTCCTCCTCTTTCCTTTCCTTTTCTTGTTCTCTCCTTTCCTCCTCCTTTCTTCCCTCCTCCTCCTCCTTCCTTTCCTTTTCTTGTTTCCTTCTTTCTTTCTCCTTTCTTCTCTCCTCCTCCTTCCTTTCTTTTTCTTGTTTCCTCCTTTCTTTTTCCTTTCTTCTATCCTCTTCCTTTTTCTTTTCCTTTCTCTCCACTCTCATTTCTCTCAAGCATTCCTCCGCTTGAATCCTTCTGTCTCTCTCATTTCTCCACATATTTCTCAGCTTTTCATTTTTGGAGGTTAGTTTTTCCACCTCGCTGAGCATCTCCAGGTCAAAGCAGGTGTTCTTCCCCCTCGCTGCTCGGCTGTGAGGGAAAGCCATCTTCACCCTCTTCCTGAGTGTTGGTGGGTCCTGAGACATCTCCCCCGTGCCATTCTCCTGCGGTTCTCGTTAGAGGAGTTCATCCGCTGGAGAATCTTTATGGCCCTCCGTCTCAGGTCTGGCTCCATCCCAAGCAGAGTGTAGAAGATGTCAAATGTGCCCTCATCTCCTCACGAATGGAGCTGCTTTCCTTCTGGAGTCTCCAGCAGCTCACATCTCTGCTCCAGCACCTCCAAATCATGGTTTGTGGTGTTCTTAACCACCACTGGTGTGTGGTGGTCCTCGAACACCATCTTGGCCCTCTTTCTGCACTCAGAGCAGCTAAGGGCCTTTGTCCTCTTGTGCGGCTCCATGAGCAGGAAGGTGTAGAGCCCCTTTCTCTGGGCCGCCATCTCCTGCCGGATCACTGAGGCCTCTTCCTCAACTCTCTTCAGGAGCAACCTCGGCTCAAGAAGGTCGCTTCTCATGCTGGAGTTGAGGTTTGTCAGTCTTTTAGAAGTCATGTTTAGACTGAAAGAGATTCAATAGAGAAAATATGAGATATTGAGATGTAGAACTAACGGACAAGGAGGGAAAATGCCCCCTTCAAGAACAGTGTCAGTTTACAGTAGAGCTAAACCACATCTGTGAAGCAGTTTAGAAAACATGTGATAATGAGACACAAATCAACACATATTTGTCAGTGTCACCTATTAATTAAATGTTAATCATGATTACAGTAATTACATATATGATATAATAGAATTTATTTCTGCAATTATTATACTTAGAAGGGAAGTATACAGTAAAGGTAACAGTTTATTTATATGTAAAGGCTACTTTATTAGGTACAACTGCTTTTAATTAAAACTCAATTGTATCACCTCCACGTAGCAGGTAGGACGAGGTCACCAGTCCCATCTATAAAGGGTCGGTGTAGCTGAAGGTTTTTATTCGAAATGAGCAGATAATCACCTGATTCTACCTAATTAATCATCTGCTCAGTGTTCAAAAAACTAATCATATGATCTCCTGCTTCGTTGGAACGAATAATATATCATATAATTATATAAATAATATTATTATATAAATATAATAATATAATAACATTTATATTATATTATATTATATTATATTATATTATATTATATTATATTATATTATATTATAAAAGAAACCAAATGCTTTTTGATGTGATAAAGAATAATGGAGAAGAACTATGTATCCACCTCAGAGGTATTAATACAGTCAGATGGTTCTTTTTTGTTGTCACAGTTCTCTACATGAGCATTACTTTACATTAAGTAAAGATTCTTTTTTAAACTTACATTCACATAAACATGATACCAAATATACCATAAATGTAGACACATGTCCTACCTTAGGTTCAGACTGGAGAGGAATGACGTTCGGAGGTCTTGCGCTCCCTTATATGCTCTTCTGGAGGCCGGGTAGTGGGCGCGGCTTAACCGCGCTGGTGGTGACGTCACAATCACGCTGCTGTTACTGTAGTAGGCGTCTTCAGGTCCGTTCGGCAGTGACGTGTCTGTTTGTAACGAGATAACAAAACTGATCCATTAGAAAAATTCTCATGTCTGATTGACGTATTGGAGATTTTCTCGGTTTTATTTGATCGATTGTAGTATTGATAGTATTTCGTTGACATCACGCCATTACGTCCCCCCTGTTTGTCAGTGACGGTTTGTTATGAGCTCGCTAACCAAGCCATGATCGATTTGACAAAGGCAGTAAAGCACATACTTTTTCAGAAGGCTCAGTTTAAAACTCATTATTAAAGCTTATTAATTGTTATAATTCAGTGTTTTATATTTGTTTAATATGTTTGTCGCGGTGCTGATAACAAATATAAGCTGATAATCCAAACGGCTGAGATTCCCCGCTGCGTTTTTTGTTTTTAGTGTCCCAAACCGCTCACTAGTGCACTAGATAGGATGCTAAAACGGCGCCTATAATATTAGAAGTGCACTCATTAGTGCAGGAGGTGAAGTACCGAAGTGTGCGGTTTGGAACACAGCTTTAGATCAACCAGTGACAGACACGTTCAACAGTCCGGCAGCTGCTCATTAAACATGTACAAGAAAAGGTTGAAGGTGTTTCCGGAGTATTTATTGAGATAATTTTATAAATTAAATGTTAATTAAAGGTTAATATAGACATTTATCGAGGTGAATTCATACATTTGCTGAGAGACATTTATACATTTATTGAGGCAAATTTATATATTTATTGAGGTGAATTTATGCATTTATTGAGGTGAATTTATACATTTATTGTGGTAAGTTCATACATTCATTGAAGAAAATGTATACATTTATTGAAGTGAATTCATAGATTTATTGAGGTAATTTATTACATTCATTAAGGTTAATATAAACATTTATTTAGCTGAATTTATACATTTGTCGAGGTACATTTATATATTGATTGAGGTAAATGTATACATTTTTTTGTGGTCAATTTATACATATATTGAGGTATATTTATACATTTATTGAGGTGAATTTATACATTTATTTTGGTAAGTTTATACATTTATTGAGGAAAATGTATACATTTATTGACGCATATTCATGCATTCATTGAGATAAATGTATATATTTATTGAGGAGAATTGACACATTTGTTAAGGTACATTTATACATTGATTGAGCTGAATGTATACATTTTTTTAGGTCAATTCATAAATTTATTTAGGTACATTTTTTAATTTACTGAGGCAAATTCATGCATTTATTGAGGTGAATTTATACAGTTGTTGAGCTACATTTATGCATTTATTGAGGTAAATGTATACATTTTTGAGGTGAATTTATAAATTTATTGAGGTAAATGTATACATTTTTTAGGTGAATTTATAAATTTATTGAGGAAAGTGTATACATGTTTGAGGGGAATTTATACATTTATTTTGGTCCATTTATACAGTTTTAAGCCTAATTTATGCATTTATTGAGATTAATTTATGCATTTATTGAGATTAATTTGTATATTTGTTGAGGTGAATTTATGAATTCATTGACGTGAAATGATACATTAATTGCAGTCAATTTAAGCATTTATTGAGGTGAATTTATACAATTATTGTGGTGAGTTTATACATTTATTGAAGAAAATGTATACATTTATTGAAGTGAATTCATAGATTTATTGAGGTACATTTATATATTGATTGAGATGAATTTATGCATTTATTGAGTTGAATTTATACATTTATTGTGGTAACTTCATACATTCATAAGGGAAAATGTATACATTTATTGAAGTGAATTCATAGATTTACTGAGGTAATTTATGCATTTATTGAGATGAACTTATGCATTTGTTGAAGTCAATTTATGCATTTATTGAGGTGAATGTATTCGTGATCGTGTGTTGGTGGTGATAAATCATTTCAGTTGGTATCAGGGTCTCCAGTACAGGGACTGTATTTCAGTGAAAAACTTATTAGTTGTACTGAAGCAGTGAAGACTTTGAAAGCTCACCGCATTAAAGGTAAATTCAGAGTTTACTGCCGGGTATTGACTCTGATGTCTTTACAGTGGTGGTGATAGGGACTAGATTAGAGCCAGTACATTCTGCTGGAGTGGTAGACTAGTAGCAGTACGCTTGTTTTTAGTATCCACGCCATCTCATACTAAATCCAACAGCTTACCAATGTCCTGTGACGCAAGACATCAGGCCACCACTGTAAACGTCCCGCTATTCATTTTAAAGTCCCTTTCGCAGACATTATTTTAGATACTGTTTGTGATACTGACCTGTGACCGTACTCAGACAGTGTCCAGCTGTAGTTTGGAGAAGACGAACCAGGAGGAAATTAACATTTTATCTCAGAAGCAGCGCTAAGTTCTTTAGAGCTAAGTTCTATAGCACTAAGTTCTATAGTGCTAAGTTCTATAGTGCTAAGTTCTGTAGTGCTGAGTTCTATAGTGCTAAGTTCTATAGGACTAATTTCTATAGGACTAAGGTCTATAGAGCTAAATTCTATAGTGCTAAGTTCCATAGGACGGTTCACTAGCAGTAGCTGCGCTCACACAGCCGGCGTACTGCTTTCTTCCGCTTTGAACTCATCCGCAGCTACAGGTAGCACTAGATCACTACCGAGTATTTGGACATACTATGTGCTCTCGCCTACTGAGTAGTGAACAAGTAGGCGATTTCAGGTGCAAACGTTTTTCTTGTCACGTATCTCCGTTTATTAAATTAAATGTGGACACAGTATTGTTATTAAAGTGCTGCGTCTGAACAGAAGAAATCTGTTGTTATGAACGGTTATGGCTGAATGGGAATGGGTGAATTTCCCGCCCTTTACTAAGACCAGCCAATCAGCTTGCTGATAAAGCCACAAGCGGGAAAAGCTCCCTCGCGCGTTGGCCTTTTGCACATGCGCAGTAGCTAGAACAAACTGAAGAGACGTCATTTCAGCGCTGTTTAAGTCGAACCGTATAAACTGTTGATGCTGTTTTGGTGAGATTTCAGCAGTATTTTAAAATAAGAGTCTGTTCTTGTATATGTGTTAATATATGCCCAGACGTTATCAGCTCGCTAATATGGTCGTCGAGTGGACAGACTTTCCTATAAGGACTTCAAGTCTAATCAGGAACGCAGCCATGGCACCACTCCCTCACAAATCAAACAGGTATAGGAACATATTTTCATAGTTTAATGTTTTTTCTCAGCTCTCTAAAATCACTGCTGTCCGTCATCGCCGCAAGTCATTTGGTCATCAGCGGTTCAGTTTTCCACAGTTAGCGAGACTGAAGTGTTCAGTAGATTCGGGAGTGTTTATAAGATTCAGTGTGGAAACAGGGACGAGACCGGACAGCTGGAACTGGTTCATAGTTGAGGTTTAGCCGTAGACTTAACTGCCGTCTTGTTTACGTCTGTGACTTCTTCAGATGTTTGAGTAAACCGTAAGTTTCTGAAGGTTATTATTAAAAGATTATTATTAAACTGTACTCCGACCACTTGTAACGTTTTAGCATATAAGCTAACTGGCTATTTAATTGGTTATTAAATGGGCAATTAAATGGGAAATATGACTGTTATTACCGAAACCTATCAAGGAGAAACTCACAGCACATATTATTAATTGTTATATTTGAGTGTTTAATATTTTTTCAATATGCTTGTTGCGGTGCTGATAACGCATAAAATCTGATAATTCAAACGGCTGAGATTCCCCGCTGCGTTTTGTGTTTCGCGTCCCAAACCGCTTACTAGTGCACTAGATAGGATGCTAAAGCGGCGCCTATAACATTAGAAGTGCACTCAATAGTGCAGGAGGTGAAGTGCCGAAGTGTGCGGTTTGGAATGCAGCTTTAGATCAGTGACAGACGCGTTCAACAGTCCGGCAGCTGCTCGTTCAACATGTCCAAATTTACCTAAATACATGATCCGGAAAGTCCTTCAACCTTTGGACATGTATTAAGTTAAATTCATACATGTATTGAGGTAGATGTTTACCTGTATTGAGGTAAACTGGTGTTAAAATTGCTTCGTAGATTCTTTCTCTCATTTCGCCCTAGTTTTAGCACCTTCGTGTAACCGTATTTAAGGTGGAACAGAAAATTCAGAAGAGAAGCCGGTGAATAATAAGCTAACTTCAGCTTCATATATGTGTATGAAGTTTATAACTTCGGAGATTTGACAGTTTTTGGAGTCACTTTTGTTACTTTGTGTGAAATCTCAGAAAGTGTCTGAACGCATTTATAACAAATGTAGTTCTTTAAAAGTGTGAGTCGGTGTGACTGCTTTCATGTTGGTGCTGAATCTGGAGCCGTGTTTGTTTCTCGCTCCTCCCGGGGAAGAGATTATGGCGGCGGCCGCTAAAGCAAGTGTGAGCAGCGGGAGTAGCGACACATCCAGCACCGGCGAAGAGGAGGGGATCCGCTGCCTGTTCCAGACCTACTATGGAGACAGAGATTGATACATTAACAGGTGAAAATGACCGCAGACATCAACACAGGCTGGAGTTAACACTTTCTGACAGAAATATTCTCACGAAAATCTGTTCGACATCAAAATGTCATTAATCGGCTAACTGTGAGAGAGCTTCGTGTTCGAAATCCTGCAGCGAAATTGCTTATGTATAAATTTCCTCCCTGTGTAGTGCATCCCAGTCCGTGCACTCAGTTTATGGTTTGCAACAACGAGTTTCACTTCCATCTCTAGTAGAAACAATAATCTAGAAACCATAAGTGGAGTGAACCGTTTCACGGTGACATCTATAAAACGAGTCCACCATGCTCAATGCTGAATTCTTATTGGTGATCTCCACACCGCTTCGCTCCTAAAAAGTTAAATGAATGGAATCATTGAATCTAAACTTTGAGCTTTAATGAAACATGTTATCATGCTATCCAAGCTAATAGCTAAACCTATCCAGCCACTGTCTTAAATTGGCTTTAATTACTTGTTAGATAGATGTTGTGATAGTTATTGAATGGTCCATAGTAAATGTTCTAAATTCAGCAGCATTTCGGCTGTACCTCTGCTGTGTCCTAGAGATTTCACCAACAGTGAAATGAAATATCTGTCCATGAGTCACCATACCGTGAGCCCAGCGCCGACCTAATGGATGTAACCCCTTCCCGAACCCCACCAGTATCCTCTGGATTGCTGTAACTTCTTACACTACTTTTGAGAAGTTGGAGTGACCCAGGACTAACCAGATATATCATTACAATGTTGATATAATTGTTTTAGAAGAAACACTGTTGGATTTTTCTGACCTGGTAATAATGTTCACACCTCAGCCAATTCTCCCAGTCTTTCCACAACATACTGCCTCTGTCTCTGGCCCTAGAAGTGAAGGGTAATAGAAAGCAGTATGTTTGTTGTTGTGATGAATTGACGATGCTGTGGTGATGTGGCTTAGTGAGCGCCGTCAAACAACATTAATAAAAAAAATAAAATCTGTTTGTGTATCGTGTAAAGTGGCAAAGAATTTTGCCAGCAAACAATGTGTGTGTACAGTCTGTGTCTGGTTTGCAGTGTCTTTTATTGACGTAAAGATCTAAATTACTTGGAAACCTGCTCAGCTGTCCTGTCTGCTAATAAAGAGGTTACAATTGAAAATAAAATAACACCAACTGATTTTCTTCTCATATAATTTTTGGGTCTAGAGTTACAGTACAGCAGCATGCTTATATTTTTAGATTAGTGTAAAGTAGTCCTGAATGATCTGGGGATTGCGATTATATTCCTCAATTTCTGTCGATACTGTATATTAATATATCCGATATCTATATAAATAATGAAATGTAAATCTGTATCTAATAATGTCTGCAAATTGAACTGAAGTCTTTGTAACTTCCTCCTACCAAAACTATATAATACTTCAGAAATAAAAATGGTCCAAATAAATCAATGTTCATCTTTTATTTGCATATAGCCTTCATATACAAACAAAGAACATTACATACCTGTCAAACGTAAACCTCTAGGTTTTGTCAATACAAATAACTTGGTCTTTAAATTACAACATTGGCCGAGTTTCTTATTCTTTCTTATTCTTATTCTTATTCTTTTGTAAACAGATTGAACAGATTAAAACAAAAGTGCGTCAGCCCAGATAAAGAACATGAAAAGAATTCATATACATAAAGGGAACATGACAGCCCCGTCAAATATACAAACCTATACAAATTTTATACACACATATATATGTGTATAAAATCACTACTGTCGGAACAAATCCTTGTATCTCCATATTTGATATTTTTAATTGATGAGCTTAAAGTCCTGCTTTTTTCAGGGCAAATGACATCAACCACTTTTCATTTAGCACTCTTTCATGAACTCACCATTAGACAAAAGTATGGAAATCCTTTTGCTGATGGTGAGTTTCTCTGCAGTGACACTGATGTGGTGGTGGTGGGTGTTGTGCTTGTGTGAGTGGATCAGACAACAGTATTGCTGAAGTGCTTAAACACTTCAGTGTCACTGCTTAGCGATTAGCATAGCCACCTCATAACTCAGGTTTCTCCTGTGCTCTGAGGAACAGTTGTTGCAGCGGTGAGAGCAGGGTTTCTCTGTCCTCTCGTTCCCTAAATATTTACTATAATGTCCATGTATTGTTTCATAATGTCTCTTCATGTTTAACTCCTTCATTACCACAATAGTGTCTTGGCATATGAGACACATGCATTTGCAGCGTCTTTCTATGAAAAAATACTCTAACGTCCATCTGTCTGAAATCATCGGTTCTGACTATCGACTTGCTGTGTTCACACTGCTCCATAGCGTTATTTTTTTTTTCAAAACCTACAATCAAAATCAAATGGGCCTCGGATCAACGCAGTACAGCGTAAAGAAAACTGCAGAGATTGTTGGGGTCTCTGGTGGGTATATATATGAACATATCATTTTTTAGAAAAGGTTGTTTGATGCGACTGAGCAGTGTAAATTCAGCTTTAGCACTTTTTTGACATAGCAGTCACTACATGTGGTTAGGGTTAGGGTTAGGGTAAATTCAGGACGTTCAATCAGAAAAATAATGGAGTTTAAGTTTATTTAACTTCGTCTTTCTAACACAGTGGTGAAACGTACTATACATTTATGTACTGCTGCCACAGTCAGGTGAAAGGAACAATTGAAACGTACAGACGGCCGTCAATAATGTATTCTTAAGGGCGATGCCATGGGCCAACAAAAATCTTTCTCTGGGCTGCCTTTTGGACTTTGGACACCCCTGCCATAAATAATACACATCGAGATCGAAAAAATTACATCACAGTTATTGTAACATTTCGTATTGTCGTAAATACCTCCTGCTTCATGGGGCTTGCTTTAACCTCCCTCTTTTTTCCAGCAGCTCCTTCTCAGTTTTCACCTGCTCCTGGTTCTGCTTCTTCAGCTGCAGCTGGTGCAGCTTGTTGGGACTGTTGAGGTTGTTTTGTGCGTTGTAGTCTACGACTTTCTGGTTGGTCTTTTTCATAAACTTTAACGCATGTTCCACATGTTTGTTCTTCACTCTCTTTTCTCTTAAGCATTCATCTGCTTTTATCCTTCTATCTCTCTCTTGGCCCTCCTTCTGCACTCAACTATATTGTTCATTTCAGCGTTGACCTTCTCCTGTTCATCTACCTCAGAATGAAATGACTTCATCACGGCAGATTATAACCCAGCTGCTGTTTATGGTTGGTGAACGTCTCATAATGTATAATTAAAGTAGTTAATTAATGCAAATATCATATACATAAATGTTTTGTTTTCTGCTGAAGAAGTTACCTTTCAGGAACAGGAGGTTTGTTACCTGTGATGACAGTGAGAGTTCTTTATCACATTACTTACCTCTGCAGTGATGTTCCATTTTCTCGTCTCCTAACTTAATGGGGTGTCCTCAGCCTTGCTATTCTTCTCCAGTATCTTTTCGAGCAGCTCCTTCTCCGTCGGCTCACGGCTCAGATTCTTCAGCTGCAGCTAGTGCCACTGGTAGGGTCTATCGGGGTTGTTATGTGTGGTGTGGGATCTTCTGATGGGTGTTCCTCATGAAGCTCACCACACGTCCCACTACCACCTTTCTCTTTGTGGCCTCCTGCAGTCTCCTTTGGAGCAGCTCCATGTTTGCTTCACGCTTAGCCCTCCTTATCTCCTCCGCGCTCTCTTTAGCTTCTGCAGTGGCCTCTTCTGCTTTCTGCAACAGGTGTTACAACACACACATTAATATTCAGTAATAAGAGTTCATATATTCTGCCACTAATTAATATAGCGAAGCCACAAAGTAATAAATTAAGACCATGTGTTCCTAGGAAACCATATATTTAGTATATTACTTTGTTGCCTCAACATATAAACTGGTGGCCTTCATATTAATTCATTGCCATGAGATACTTAGTATATATTAATTGGTGGTCTCATTAAATTTGTGGCCTCAGTATATTAATTACTGACTCCAAGATATTATTATGTATTTCAGCTTTAATATATTATATGATGGCCTTGCTGTATTCAAATGTGGCCTCAGTACATTAAGTTGTAGCATTAATATATTAAATCATGGGCACAAGAAACCTAACTTGTGGCCTCAGTATATTAGCTCATGGCGTCACTGTACTGATTTGTGGCTGTGATATATTGATTCATGGCCGAAGAGTTAAGAAAGAGAAATATAGAAGTGATTGTAGTGATGATTTGTAGATAATGTTCATGTCTACAACCCACCACCCCCTAAAACCTATTAACAACTGGACAACTGGTTAGACCCTCACCTTCTGCAGAGCTTGTTCCTGCCCCCCCCAAAACCCGTCATCCGCTTTTGTTTTCTATTTTCCTCTTCCAACTTGGTTCTTCCTCCTCCTCTCTCTGTTTCGTCTGTATCAGCAATGCTGTAGTTCTCTTTTCTTTTTTAATCTCCGCCGCCCCCCTGAAGAGCTTTTTCATTTCTTCTCCTCTCGTCCTCTTTTCTTTGCTTTTCTTGTTCCCTCCTTTCTTCCTCCCAGCAAGTCCTCCTTAGAGCTGGAGAAGAAGAGATCAGACTGCCCCAGCCGCCGAAGGTGCTCTTTCCACAGCTGCTCATGTCTCTCCTTCTCTGTTGCCTCCTTCCTCTTTCTTTTAGTCTCCTGCTTTAACTTTCTCTCAATACCTTTCTTTCTTTGAGACTCCTGCTTTAAACTTCTCTTAATAATATCTCTCTTTCTTTCCTCATCTGTTCTGTTTACTGCCCAAAGCAGTCCTTCCTCTTTCTATACCTTCACAACACTCTGTAACTCCCGTATTTCTGTTATTTTTGTAATTGTCTCCTCCTCGTTCTTTTCCTCTAGTGCTTTCATCCACTCTTCTTGTTTTCTATTTGCTTAAGTACTAAGAATGATATGACACATGCGTTAGAGTTAATCTCAGATTGTCTCTATGAAATAAAAGCTTGGATGCAACAGAATTTTGCATCCAAGAACTTTCTGCACTCAGAGCAGCTAAAGGCCTTTGTCCTCCTTTGAGGGTCCTTAAGGAAAAAGGTGTAGAGCCCCTTTCTCTGGGCCACCATCTCCTGCCGGATAGCTGAGGCCTTTTCCTCAACCCTCCTCAGCAGCAACCTCAGCTCAAGAAGTTGCTCATGCTGGAGCTAGAGGTTTCTCCAAGACCATTATCTCCTTCCATGTTGGTTTTCTTTGCCACCACAGGTGTGTTGTGGTCATGGAACACTGTCTTGGCCCTCCTTCCGCACTCAACTATATTGTTCATTTCAGCTTTGATCTTCTCCTGTGCATCAACCTCAGAGGAACTCATGGCCTTTGTCCTCCTTTGTCGGTCCATCACGAGGAAGGTGTAGAGCTTGTTTTTGTGAGCGGCCATCTTCTGCCTGATCGATCCGGGAAATCAGTGGTGATACACAGCCCTAATATATATTAATTCATGGCCATGAAATGCTTAGTATATATTAATCGGTGGCCTCATTTAATGTGTGTTCTCAGTATATTATTTAATGACTCCAATGTATTATATATTTCAGCTTTAATATATTATATGATGGCCTTGCTGTATTCTTTTGTGGCTTCAGTACATTAAGTTGTTTAACCTTTTTTAAAACTGGACCACTGGTTAGACACCCACCTTCTGCCGAGCTTGTTACTGTTGGTTCTGCTGCATCTGTGGGTTCGGCTTTTCAATGTTGTTGCAAATCTTTCGGGTTCTGTCCCACGGCAAGTTGTCCTTACAGCTGTAAAATGAGAGGTCAGACTCCCCCAGCTACTGAAGGTGTTCCTTCCACAGCTGCTTGTGTCTTTTCTTCTCTGTAGCCTTCTTCCTCTTTTGTTCAGACTCCTGCTTCAACCTTCTTTCAATATCTCCTTCTTTCAGACTCCTGCTTCAACATTCTCTCAATAATGTCTCTCATTCTCTCTTCATCAGTTATTTTTACTGCCCAAAGCAGGCCTTCCTCTTTCTCCTTCTTTTCCTCCACAAGTCTCTGTGACGCCTCTATTTCTTCTTTCTCTTCAGCCACTTATTGTTTATTCCTCCTAGCTGAGCCCTCTTCACCAGCTCACTTCTTTGCTCACTCCTTCTGGGTGTTCTTTACCACCACTGGTTGTGGTCATGAAACACCTTCTTGGCCCTCTTTTTGTACTCAAGAATATTACAAATCTCTGCCTTTACTTTTTCCTGTGGCTGTACCACAGAGGAGCTCATGGCTTTATTGGCTCATTATCTTTTTTTGGGGGGTCCATAAGCAGAAAGGTGTTCCTTGGTAAACAAGATTTTTTTAAGGTGATCACCTAATCAGTATCTCATTAAGTAAAATGGGGTGTACCTGTGTTGGAATATACCAGACACTGGAATATAATGACTTAAGAACAATTTGAAAATTTGTTTATGAGTGGATGTAACTGTGATGTTGATAGTGTTCACTTTGATATGTCTTAAGTAGAGATGGACTGATCTCTGAGGCCCATTCCGATCGCCAATAACCTTTAAACACGATCGGCCAATAGAAGCGCTGGTTATCTAGGACTATAAATTCAATCACTTTGGCTGTGATTCTTTTAGCTCTCTGGCTGCTGCTGCTGTACTGTTCGTACCGGTAAATGTGGTCTGCATGGTGTTCTGGGTTATTTGTTTTGTGCTTGCTCTGCTGTTTGCTGATACTCACTGTATTCAGCCCCGTGGTGTACTCTTATGTGCTTTATCAGATTAGTAGTGTAAAATGTCTTGGTTCCCCACGAGACACGTTGATTTTACTAACTTTACAGATGTTAGAAACTGCCCTGGATGAAAGTCACATACACAGACAGATGACATATTTTCTATCCGCAAGAAAGCAAAGAAGCAGCTCAGTAAACTGTTGACTTGCCCATTGATATTTTATCACTGGAAACAGCCGTGTAGCGTATTTGGCCCAGATTCTCGCTATCTTGAAGCATTTGCTGCAGCTGCTTTGAGACAGACTCGATGTAGAGCCAAACTTTAGAGTGCTCCGACATATTTAACTAGCTGTAAGTGCTCCCCGCGTTTCTGCGTGTCATGGCGTGCGTCGCGTTTTTATTTTGTTTATTTTGTGTTATACGCAAAGTACCGAAAATTGGAAAATTGGAGAGAAAAAGAGAAAGAGAGATGGGCACTGGTGGATCTATAAAAAACATATTGATATTTCTCTATCGATATTGCCCAGCCCTAACGGAAAACCACGTGAGACACTTGAACAAAACCTGAGACTCACCAAACCACAGCATCAGCACGCACTGCTTAAAATCCCAAGTCTACTTTTTAGAATAGTGGAGACAACAGCCATCTTTGTGTGCCAGTGCATTTTTGTGTGAGAAATTCTTGTTCTGCAATAGACACTGACTATGAGGACAAGATGCTATAGATGTTTTGAGAGATGATTGACTGACAGGGCTTAATTAAGTCTGGCTTCTGTGATCCATGGTGGACATGGTGAAGAGCTGGGAGAGTCTCACATGGGGACTGGAGTGCAATAGGCCCCAGCATGTCCAGTGCTGAGATGAAGAAACACTTGTTCTCATACTTGGTATGGGAACATCTGTCATCACTCCCAGGTCTTTTAGATGCCGTGCAAGTGGACACAGAACTGGTAATTCCTTCTGTTCTGAAGAAGGAATGATCAGAAACTCACCCCTACTCAAATATCCTTTACTTGTAAGCAATTGCATATATTCTATTTTTTTTAATAATCAGAGTGGTCAGCAAATAATAATCTGTATTGTTGTCATGATGACAGCTTTTCGCCTTGGAGTTTTTGTGCTTTTTCAGGAGCTGTGATGTCTGGAGTTTTCCTGCTGTTGACTGATTTTGGTGCGGAGAAGGATCCACGTTGAGCTGAACTTTACAACTCTCAAGAGGAGAATGACGGGCAAGAAGACCATAACAACAACCTGCCTGAGTGAAGTACTGGTACTTTTCCTCAGCATGGTCTGTGCATGCCTGTTCTATGTGGCATAAAGTCACATACAAGCCCACAGTATGAAATTTACTGCAAAAAACTGTGGATTCATGCTGCTCCTTCCAGCTGTCCAATTTAGTAGAAGCTTAGTGTAGCTTAACTGTCTGATGTCACCTAGATGACCCAGATTTGTAAGCCATTTCAAGACGCTGTTCATGAAACCTTGTCTATTATATCCATGTTTTGTAGATGTTGTAAAGACTGCACTGGGATTTTGTCTTGAAGAGGGGATTTAAAGGGATGTAGATGATCTTCCTTTATCAAATGGGCATCTTATA
Source organism: Megaleporinus macrocephalus (assembly GCA_021613375.1). Taxonomy (NCBI): domain Eukaryota; kingdom Metazoa; phylum Chordata; class Actinopteri; order Characiformes; family Anostomidae; genus Megaleporinus; species Megaleporinus macrocephalus. Next base: position 29,403,010 of record CM038726.1, on the reverse strand, counting down.
AATATAGAGCATTTGCTAAAGAACGTATTTCTAACACCTAGGAGTAATAGTTCTTTGTCTTTTGCTTAATGGACAGAAACCATCAACTTCTTTGATTGCTGAACTTTACTGGAAATTAGAAACATGTGCAAAAACCCAGCACCTGAACCCAGATACCATCACGCTACCTATTGAACAGCCCTTCCCAGAGTCAGTCAGCACATGTCTGGTCCGACCAGAGAAAGAAACACACTGGATCACGTCTACTCGAACATACAGGATGCCTAAAGTGCTACTCTTTGGGTACCAGCAGCTCCTTAAATGGGTCAAAGCTACAGTACGTACTGTGCGTGTGTGGCCAGGAGAAGCAGAATTAACTCTGCAGGACTGCTTTGATTGGCACAAGGCACAACTTGAAAGCTGGCATCAATAGCTTTCTACCCAATAATCTCTCCCTCAACATGGACAAAACCAAAGAGATGGTCCTCGATTTCAGAAAAGGGGCAGAGTGCACACAAAACTGTACATCAAAGGGACATGGTGGAAATAGTGAACATATCTGAGACTCTCACCTGGACATTAAACACAACCCACCTGGTCAAAAAGGCTCTACAACACATCGATTTTTACATTGAGGAAAGCTAACCTGCCACCTCAACTCCTTTGTAACTTCTACAGGTCTACAGTGTAGTGCATCACAGTCTGGTATGGCAGCTCCACTGCTCTAGCACGGAAGGCCGTGTAAAAGGTGATAAACTGCCTCTTCCGTCACTGCAGCTGTCCTTCCACACACACAGGATATCTATGACAAAAGATGCCTTAGGACAGCCATCAGTGTCATCATCAGTAGACCCCACACACCCCAGCCACTTCCTGTTCCACCCACTGCCATCCGGCAGGAGATATCAGAACATTCGAGCCAGAACCGCCAGGCTTAAGAACAGCTTCTATCCTCCTGTTGGTCGAACCAACAGCACTCGCCAAATCTGATCTTCCAAAGCAGTTCAGGAGTTGGTCTGAGATGCATTTCAGCCACAAGCTATAGCAGCTTAACCCTTTGAGGCATGGTGGTCACTATGAGGAACCACATTTCCTAGTTTGCATTGGTGTTTAAAAAGGGGAATCTCTACTTTTTCTGAAAATGTTTAACATTGTTCTGGGGACATTTAAAAAGGTAGCACACAGGAAGTGATGTAAGAACGAGGTGATCCTGGTTGTTTTTATAAGTTTGTTCGTAGTTTCTAATTGTAGATAACATGCTATAGAATGAATATTTACAATAATAATAATAAAACCAAGTGATATTTGCATTTTATAAGGCTAAAATGTTGTGGTTTTGCTTTGTAACCACTGTGAATATATGTGGTCACATGGCTAAAAATTGGTGGTTACCCACAGTAACCACAGTGCATTTAGGTAAATATAGAATAACATGGGGAATTGTGAAAGACATTGTGTATTTAGGATAGCATTGTTTTTGTTTGCTTGTTTATTTAACTTTTATTTAGCTTATAATTCACACAGCTGATATATACTGTATTTTGGTCCTTGGTAGATGTTACAATTGTAAATGCACACATTCTGTACAGCAAGCAGTTTCCGAATGAGATGACATTGAAGGATTTCCGATGCTCTGTGGTAACAGGGTTAGTGAAGGCCAAGACAATAAAGATCAAAGATTGTCAGCTGAGAAAAGACAAAAAATTGCTTTTATCTGTAACATAAAAAAATGAAACAAGACGATGAAATGATTTTTAAATGGAAAATGTCAGTGCCACTTTATGCACAGTGGTTAAACACCTCAAAAACAAAGTTTGACCTTGAACCTAAAAAAATCACCCCAAATCTGTTTTAGTTTAAGGGTTTGTAACTTGTTCAACCAATAAATCTGGCATTTTTAACAAAATTCTCTTCATGTGCCTGAAAGGGTTAAACACTCCAGGATACATACTATAACCAAATGTAATTGGTTCCTGCGTAATGAGTGGATTTGCATATTCCATCCCACACAGTAATCAGATTTGATTTAGTCCAGCTAATCGAAGACTCGTTTGAATGTCAAATAATGGTATGTCGCCAAGATTTAGTCAAGATACAATCCAGATACTAATCACATGAAGTGACCGTCAGAGTATTTCACAGAGGAGTAGTTCTCAGTTAACCTGATAACTTAAGCCTGAGTGTGAAGAGTGTCCAATAGGAATGTCTCTCAGCTGTTTTCCAGTATGACTAAAGCTATCTGACTAACGTGCTTTGTGAAATACCGCCCAGGTGTGAATGGGGTCAGTGATGCTGTGTCTTGTTTCTGAGCCCATCAAAGTCTCCATTATAGATATTTGATTTGTAATGGCAGTAATCGTGTATGTAGATTGTTTATTTTACATACAATCTTCATAAAGGTGAAATAGTTTTGATTAAGCCTGTGTTCAAGGTGTTCATCCCCACCTGTGTCTCTCTCTCTCTCTGTCTCTCTCCCTGGCCTTTCTCACTTTCTCTCTCTCTCTCTCCTCTCTGTCTCACTCATACTCTCTCTGTCCTCTGTCTCTCTTCTCTTGGTTTTATCCTACTGATTAGCTGATTGTAACTCTTTCTCTAAACTTCTGTGTAAGATGTTATATGTGCTTGTGTTAAGGTGTTAACTGGTTTAGATTATCACTTGTATTTTGATCTGTACTTTAATTATGATTCTTTTGCATGTTCAGCTGATCCTTATGATGTTTTCTTATTAAATATTAGTTAAAATTAAATGGGTGGTCTTATCTGTTTAGTTTTGGGGCATATTACATCCCAGAAATAATAAATAAGTGTTTTTCCATACTTTTTAAATTGTAATGGTTGTTAAATATTACCCAGCAGCGAAGCTGGACAGTAAACAGGCAGAAGGTGCCTCATGCTAAGAAGTAGACATCTTCTGGGCTGTTCTTGGCACACTTAAAAAACGGGTTAATGTTAAAGATTTCTCTGGAAAATCACTTCATGTTTCTCTGAAGTGTTTTGACATAGTTGACAGTTTCACCTAATCTAGTTTCTGATGGAAGATGTAATTTTTTTGTAATTTTGGGGTAAAAATACAGTTTAATTTGCCAGTTGAACATAAGTCGGGCTGCTGTTCAATTATATATACTGTTTGCTGCCCATTTGACAGTTATGAATTATTTCTGTGGTGTCACAAAATCCAGCACATTTCCATGATAGAATGACTCGGCTCGCACGCTTCCCAGATTAAATAGACTCATGAGATTTAAATTAATTTTTACAATGTTTCAAAGAGGACCTAATAGACTTTTTCACTGTTACAAGGTGATGTCATCTCTTAACACAACCTCTCAGGCTTTGGGTAGTGCATTCATAACCATTTTATGTAATACATTTCGGTGAGGTGGACGTCTGGTTCCCATCACCACCACAGTGCATTATCATGCATTAAATTTTAGGTGGAATTCCCCTTTGAACTACTCTGCACTATGTTGCAGTTGTGTATGGGACAAATTTCAGACACAGTCATATGCTGGAGACATTTTAATAATAGTAATGATGTTGATGGAGGAAGAGATGATTAGAAGGATGTTAAATGGAGGAGAGTCTTTCAGTGATGTTCACACTTCTGTCTTTTGAGCCAGCTGGAAAAAAGAAAGGAATTCTGTTATTAGCAAGCTTGAAGAGGAAGAGAACAGAAAGCTAAAAGTGAAATGACTTTTCATCAGCGCTGCTGTTTATGGTTAGTGAACATCTCGTAATCAGTAATTAAAATAGTTCATTAAAGCAAATATCTTACATCTAAATGTTTTTTCTCTGACTGTGATGACAGTGAGAGTTCTTTATCACATCACTTACCTCTGCAGGATGTTCCATATTCTTGTCTTCTGTCTTCGTGGGGTGTGCTCAGCCTTGCTACTTTTCTCCAGTAGCTTGACGAGCAGCTCCTTCCCCGTCGCCTCCGGGCTCACGGCTCAGCTTCTTCAGCTGCAGCCGGAGCCGCTGGTAGGGACTGTTGGGGTCGTTACGTGTGGTGGGCGACCTTCTGATAGGTGTTCCTGAAGAACCCCACCACACGTCCCACTATTGTCTTTTTCTTTTTCTCCTGCAGCCTTCTTACGAGCAGCTCCATGTTGGCTTCACGCTGAGCCTTTCTCATCTCCTCTGCGCTCTCTTTAGCTTCTGCAGTGGCCTCTTCTGATTTCTGCAACAGGTGTTACAAAACACATTAATATTCAGTAATAAGAGTTCATATATTCTGTGAATCAAGTCTACACAGTACGGAGCCCCTAAGATGACATGATGAATTTTTATTAAGGTGTGGCCACTAATTAATATACTGAAGCCATAAAGTAATAAATTAAGACAATGTGTTCCTGAGAAACCATATATTCAGTATATAAGTTTGTTACCTCAACATATAAATTGGTGGCCTTCATATTAATTCATGGCCATGAGATACTTAGTATTTATTAATTGGTGGTCTCATTTAATTTGTGGCCACAGTATATTAATTACTGACTCCAAGATATTATTATATATTTCAGCATTAATATATTATATGATGGCCTTGCTGTATTCAATTGTGGCCTCAGTACATTAAGTTGTAGCATTAATATATTAAATCATGGCCACAAGAAACCTAACTTGTGGCCTCAGTATATTAGCTCATGGTGTCACTGTACTGATTTGTGGCTGTGATATATTGATTCATGGCTGAAGAGTTAAGAAAGAGAAATATAGAAGTGATTGTAGTGATGATTTGTACATAATGTTCATGTCTACAACCCACCACCCCCTAAAACCTGTTAACAACTGGACCACTGGTTAGACCCTCACCTTCTGCAGAGCTTGTTCCTGCCCCCCCGGCAAGTCCTCCTCAGAGCTGGAGGAGAGGAGATCAGACTGCCCCAGCCGCCGAAGGTGCTCCTTCCACAGCTGCTCGTGTCTCTCCTTCTGTGTGAGAGCCTTCCTCTTCGTTTGAGCCTCCTCCTTTAACTTCCTCTCAATAGCTTTCTTTCTTTCCGCCTCCTGCTTTGACCTTCTCTCAATAATCTCTTTCATTCTTTCCTCATCTGTTCTTTTCACTGCCCAAACGAGGCCTTCCTCTTTCTCTTTCTCCTGCTTTCCCTCCACAACACTCTGTAGCACCTCTACTTCTGTCATTTCTATTGTTGTCTCCTCTTCTTTCTTTTCCTTTAGTGCTTTCAGTCGCTCTTCTTCTTTTCTATTTTCCTCCTCTCTCTGTTTCTTCTCTATCAGCAGGGCTGTAGTTCTTTTTTCTTTTTTAATCTCCTCCGCCCATCTCTGAAGAGCTTTCTCATTTCTTCTCCTCTCGTCCTCTTTTCTTTGCTTTTCTAGTTCTCTTCTTTCCTCCTCCTTTCTTTTCACTTCCTCCTCTCTCCTTTCCTTTTCTTGTTTCCTCCGTTCTTCCTCCTTTATTCTCTCTTCCTCCTCTTTCCTTTGCTTTTCTTGTTTTCTCCTTTCTTCCTCCTTTCTTCTCTCTTCCTCCTCTTTCCTTTCCTTTTCTTGTTTCCTCCTTTCTTCCTCCTTTCTTCTGTCTTCCTCCTCTTTCCTTTCCTTTTCTTGTTCTCTCCTTTCCTCCTCCTTTCTTCCCTCCTCCTCCTCCTTCCTTTCCTTTTCTTGTTTCCTTCTTTCTTTCTCCTTTCTTCTCTCCTCCTCCTTCCTTTCTTTTTCTTGTTTCCTCCTTTCTTTTTCCTTTCTTCTATCCTCTTCCTTTTTCTTTTCCTTTCTCTCCACTCTCATTTCTCTCAAGCATTCCTCCGCTTGAATCCTTCTATCTCTCTCCTTTCTCCACATATTTCTCAGCTTTTCATTTTTGGAGGTTAGTTTTTCCACCTCGCTGAGCATCTCCAGGTCAAAGCAGGTGTTCTTCCCCCTCGCTGCTCGGCTGTGAGGGAAAGCCATCTTTACCCTCTTCCTGAGTGTTAGTGGGTCCTGACACATCTCCCCCGTGCCATTCTCCTGCGGTTCCTCGTTAGAGGAGTTCATCCGCTGGAGAATCTTTATGGCCCTCCGTCTCAGGTCTGGCTCCATCCCTAGCAGAGTGTAGAAGATGTCATAATGTGCCCTCATCTCCTCACGAATGGAGCTGCTTTCTTTCTGGAGTCTCTCCAGCAGCTCACATCTCTGCTCCAGCACCTCCAAATCATGGTTTGTGGTGTTCTTAACCACCACTGGTGTGTGGTGGTCCTCGAACACCATCTTGGCCCTCTTTCTGCACTCAGAGCAGCTAAGGGCCTTTGTCCTCTTGTGCGGCTCCATGAGCAGGAAGGTGTAGAGCCCCTTTCTCTGGGCCGCCATCTCCTGCCGGATCACTGAGGCCTCTTCCTCAACTCTCTTCAGGAGCAACCTCGGCTCAAGAAGGTCGCTTCTCATGCTGGAGTTGAGGTTTGTCAGTCTTTTAGAAGTCATGTTTAGACTGAAAGAGATTCAATAGAGAAAATATGAGATATTGAGATGTAGAACTAACGGACAAGGAGGGAAAATGCCCCCTTCAAGAACAGTGTCAGTTTACAGTAGAGCTAAACCACATCTGTGAAGCAGTTTAGAAAACATGTGATAATGAGACACAAATCAACACATATATTTGTCAGTGTTGCCTATTAATTAAATGTTAATCATGATTAGAGTAATGACATATATGATATAATAGAATTTATTTCTGCAGTTATTATATTTAGAAGGGAAGTATACAGTAAAGGTAACAGTTTATTTATATGTAAAGGCTACTTTATTAGGTACAACTGCTTTTAATTAAAACTCAATTGTATCACCTCCACGTAGCAGGTAGGACGAGGTGACCAGTCCCATCTATAAAGGGTCGGTGTAGCTGAAGGTTTTTATTCGAAATGAGCAGATAATCACCTGATTCTACCTAATTAATCATCTGCTCAGTGTTCAAAAAACTAATCATATGATCTCCTGCTTCGTTGGAACGAATAATATATGATATAATTATATAAATAATATTATTATATGAATATAATAATATAATAACATTTATATTATATTATATTATATTATATTATATTATATTATATTATATTATATTATATTATATTATATTATAAAAGAAACCAAATGCTTTTTGATGCTATTAAGAATAATGGAGAAGAACTATGTATCCACCTCAGAGGTATTAATACAGTCAGATGGTTCTTTTTTGTTGTCACAGTTCTCTACATGAGCATTACTTTACATTAAGTAAAGATTCTTTTTTAAACTTACATTCACATAAACATGATACACAAATATACCATAAATGTAGACACATGTCCTACCTTAGGTTCAGACTGGAGAGGAATGACGTTCGGAGGTCTTGCGCTCCCTTATATGCTCTTCTGGAGGCCGGGGTAGTGGGCGCGGCTTAACCGCGCTGGTGGTGACGTCACAATCACGCTGCTGTTATTGTAGTAGGCGTCTTCAGGTCCGTTCGGCAGTGACGTGTCTGTTTGTAATGAGATAACAAAACTGATCCATTAGAAAAAATTTCATGTCTGACTGACGTATTGGAGATTTTCTCGGTTTTATTTGATCGATTGAAGTATTGATAGTATTTCGTTGACATCACGCCATTACGTCCCCCTGTTTGTCAGTGACGGTTTGTTATGAGATCGCTAACCAAGCCATGATCGATTTGACAAAGGCAGTAAAGCACATACTTTTTCAGAAGGCTCAGTTTAAAACTCATTATTAAAGCTTATTAATTGTTATAATTCAGTGTTTTATATTTGTTTAATATGTTTGTTGTGGTGCTGATAACAAATATAAGCTGATAATCCAAACGGCTGAGATTCCCCTCTGCGTTTTGTTTTTAGTGTCCCAAACCGCTCACTAGTGCACTAGATAGGATACTAAAACGGCGCCTATAATATTAGAAGTGCACTCATTAGTGCAGGAGGTGAAGTACCGAAGTGTGCGGTTTGGAACACAGCTTTAGATCAACCAGTGACAGACACGTTCAACAGTCCGGCAGCTGCTCGTTAAACATGTACAAGAAAAGGTTGAAGGTGTTTCCGGATCATTTATTGAGATAATTTTATAAATTAAATGTTAATTAAAGGTTAATATAGACATTTATCGAGGTGAATTCATACATTTGCTGAGAGACATTTATACATTTATTGAGGCAAATTTATATATTTATTGAGGTGAATTTATGCATTTATTGAGGTGAATTTATACATTTATTGTGGTAAGTTCATACATTCATTGAAGAAAATGTATACATTTATTGAAGTGAATTCATAGATTTATTGAGGTAAATTTATACATTCATTAAGGTTAATATAAACATTTATTTAGCTGAATTTATACATTTGTCGAGGTACATTTATATATTGATTGAGGTAAATGTATACATTTTTTGTGGTCAATTTATACATATATTGAGGTACATTTATACATTTATTGAGGTGAATTTATACATTTATTTTGGTAAGTTTATACATTTATTGAGGAAAATGTATACATTTATTGACGCATATTCATGCATTCATTGAGATAAATGTATATATTTATTGAGGAGAATTAACACATTTGTTAAGGTACATTTATACATTGATTGAGGTGAATGTATACATTTTTTTAGGTCAATTTATAAATTTATTTAGGTACATTTTTAAATTTACTGAGGCAAATTCATGCATTTATTGAGGTGAATTTATACAGTTGTTGAGCTACATTTATGCATTTATTGAGGTAAATGTATACATTTTTGAGGTGAATTTATAAATTTACTGAGGTAAATGTATACATTTTTTAGGTGAATTTATAAATTTATTGAGGAAAATGTATACATTTTTGAGGGGAATTTATACATTTATTTTGGTCCATTTATACAGTTTTAAGCCTAATTTATGCATTTATTGAGATTAATTTATGCATTTATTGAGATTAATTTGTATATTTGTTGAGGTGAATTTATGAATTCATTGACGTGAAATGATACATTAGTTGCGGTCAATTTAAGCATTTATTGAGGTGAATTTATACAATTATTGTGGTAAGTTTATACATTTATTGAAGAAAATGTATTCATAGATTTATTGAGGTACATTTATATATTGATTGAGATGAATTATGCATTTATTGAGGTGAATTTATACATTTATTGTGGTAACTTCATACATTCATAAGGGAAAATGTATACATTTATTGAAGTGAATTCATAGATTTACTGAGGTAATTTATGCATTTATTGAGATGAACTTATGCATTTGTTGAAGTCAATTTATGCATTTATTGAGGTGAATGTATTCGTGATCGTGTGTTGGTGGTGATAAATCATTTCAGTTGGTATCAGGGTCTCCAGTACAGGGACTGTATTTCAGTGAAAAACTTAATAGTTGTACTGAAGCAGTGAAGACTTTGAAAGCTCACCGCATTAAAGGGAAATTCAGAGTTTACTGCCGGGTATTGACTCTGATGTCTTTACAGTGGTGGTGATAGGGACTAGATTAGAGCCAGTACATTCTGCTGGAGCGGTAGACTAGTAGCAGTACGCTTGTTTTTAGTATCCACGCCATCTCATACTAAATCCAACAGCTTACCAATGTCCTGTGACGCAAGACATCAGGCCACCACTGTAAACGTCCCGCTATTCATTTTAAAGTCCCTTTCGCAGACATTATTTTAGATACTGTTTGTGATACTGACCTGTGACCGTACTCAGACAGTGTCCAGCTGTAGTTTGGAGAAGACGAACCAGGAGGAAATTAACATTTTATCTCAGAAGTAGCGCTAAGTTCTTTAGAGCTAAGTTCTATAGCGCTAAGTTCTATAACATTAAGTTCTATGGGACTATGCTCTATAGCGCTAAGTTCTATAGTGCTAAGTTCTATAGGACTAAGTTCTATAGAGCTAAGTTCTATAGAGCTAAGTTCTATAGCACTAAGTTCTATAGGACTAAGTTCTATAGCACTAACTTCTATAGGACTAAGTTCTATAGGACTAAGGTCTATAGAGCTAAGTTCTATAGCACTAAGTTCTATAGGACTAAGTTCTATAGCACTAACTTCTATAGGACTAACTTCTATAGGACTAAGTTCTATAGAGCTAAGTTCTATAGCGCTAAGTTCTATAGCACTAAGTTCTATAAGACGGTTCACTAGCAGTAGCTGCGCTCACACAGCCGGCGTACTACTTTCTTCCGCTTTGAACTCATCCGCAGCTACAGGTAGCACTAGATCACTACCGAGTATTTGGACATACTATGTGCTCTCGCCTACTGAGTAGTGAACAAGTAGACGATTTCAGGTGCAAACGTTTTTCTTGTCACGTATCTCCGTTTATTAAATTAAATGTGGACACAGTATTGTTATCAAAGTGATGCGTCTGAACAGAAGAAATCTATTGTTATGAACGGTTATGGCTGAATGGGAATGGGTGAATTTCCCGCCCTTTACTAAGACCAGCCAATCAGCTTGCTGATAAAGCCACAAGCGGGAAAAGCTCCCTCGCGCGTTGGCCTTTTGCACATGCGCAGTAGCTAGAACAAACTGAAGAGACGTCATTTCAGCGCTGTTTAAGTCGAACCGAATAAACTGTTGATGCTGTTTTGTTGAGATTTCAGCAGTATTTTAAAATAAGAGTCTGTTCTTGTATATGTGTTAATATATGTCCAGACGTTATCAGCTCGCTAATATGGTCGTCGAGTGGACAGACTTTCCTAAAAGGACTTCAAGTCTAATCAGGAACGCAGCCATGGCACCACACTCCCTCACAAATCAAACAGGTATAGGAATATATTTACATAGTTTAATGTTTTTTCTCAGCTCTCTAAAATCACTGCTGTCCGTCATCGCCGCAAGTCATTTGGTCATCAGCGGTTCAGTTTTCCACAGTTAGCGAGACTGAAGTGTTCAGTAGATTCGGGAGTCTTTATAAGATTCAGCTGGAACTGGTTCATAGTTGAGGTTTAGCCGTAGACTTAACTGGCCGTCTTGTTTACGTCTGTGACTTCTTCAGATGTTTGAGTAAACCGTAAGTTTCTGAAGGTTATTATTAAAAGATTATTATTAAACTGTACTCCGACCACTTGTAACGTTTTAGCATACAAGCTAACTGGCTATTTATTTGGTTACCTTGGCAATTAAATGGGAAATATGACTGTTATTACCGAAACCTATCAAGGAGAAACTCACAGCACATATTATTAATTGTTATATTTGAGTGTTTTATATTTTTTCAATATGCTGGTTGCGGTGCTGATAACACATAAAATCTGATAATCCAAACGGCTGAGATTCCCCGCTGCGTTTTGTGGTTCGCGTCCCAAACCGCTCACTAGTGCACTAGATAGGATGCTAAAGTGGCGCCTATAACATTAGAAGTGCACTCATTAGTGCAGTAGGTGAAGTGCCGAAGTGTGCGGTTTGGAATGCAGCTTTAGATCAGCCAGTGACAGACGCGTTCAACAGTCCGGCAGCTGCTCGTTCAACATGTCCAAATTTACCTAAATACATGATCCGGAAAGTCCTTCAACCTTTGGACATGTATTAAGTTAAATTCATACATGTATTGAGGAAGATGTTTACCTGTATTGAGGTAAACTGGTGTTAAAATTGCTTCGTAGATTCTTTTCTCATTTCGCCTAGCTAGTTTTAGCACCTTCGTGTAACCGCATTTAAGGGGGAACAGAAAATTCAGAAGAGAAGCCGGTGAATAATTAGCTAACTTCAGCTTCATATATGTGTATGAAGTTTATAACTTCGGAGATTTGACCGTTTTTGGGGCCACTTTTATTACTTTGTGTAAAATCTCAGAAAGTGTCTGAACGAATATAATTATTATAACGTATGTATATGTTATATTATATAATATATAGTATATAATATTATTATATTATATGATTATATAATACTATAATATATAATATAATAATAATAATATATTATATTATATAATTATTATAACGTATGTTATAACGAATGTAGTTCTTTAAAAGTGTGAGTCGGTGTGACTGCTTTCATGTAGGTGCTGAATCTGGAGCCGTGTTTGTTTCTCGCTCCTCCCGGGGAAGAGATTATGGCGGCGACCACTAAAGCGAGTGCGAGCAGCGGGAGTAGCGACACATCCAGCACCGGCGAAGAGGAGGGGATCCGCCGCCTGTTCCAGACCTGCTATGGAGACAGAGATTGATACATTAACAGGTGAAAATGACCGCAGACATCAGCACAGACTGGAGTTAACACTTTCTGACAGAAATTATTCTCACGAAAATCTGTTCGACATCAAAATGTCATTAATCGGCTAATAGCTAAAACTATCCAGCCACTGTCTTAAATTGGCTTTAATTACTTGTTAGATAGATGTTTAGATAGTTATTGAATGGTCCATAGTAAATGTTCTAAATTCAGCAGCATTTCGGCTGTACCTCTGCTGTGTCCTAGAGATTTCACTAACAGTGAAATTAAATATCTGTCCATGAGTCACCATACCGTGAGCCCAGCGCCGACCTAATGGATGTAACCCCTTCCCGAACCCCACCAGTATCCTCTGGATTGCTGTTACTTCTTCCACTACTTTTGAGAAGTTGGAGTGACCCAGAACTAACCAGATATATCATTACAATGTTGATGAAATAGTTTTAGAAGAAACGCTGTTGGATTTTTCTGACCTGGTAATAATATTCACACCTCAGCCAATTCTCCCAGTCTTTCCAGTCTTTCCACAACATACTGCCTCTGTCTCTGGTCCTAGAAGTGATGGGTAATAGAAATCAGTATGTTTGTTGTTGTGATGAATTGACGATGCTGCGGTGATGTGGCTTAGTGAGCGCCGTCAAACAACATTAATAAAAAAAAAATCTGTTTGTGTATCGTGTAAAGTGTTTTGCCAGCAAACAATGTGTGTGTACAGTCTGTGTCTGGTTTGCAGTGTCTTTTATTGACGTAAAGATCTAAATTACTTGGAAAACATGCTTCAGCTGTCACTGCTGCTAATAAAGAGGTTACAATTGAAAATAAAATAACACCAACTGATTTTCTTATCATTATAATTTTTGTGTTCAAAGTTACAGTACAGCAGCATGTTTATATTTTTAGACCCACATTAGTGTAAAGTAATGCTGAATGATCTGGAGATTGCGATTATATTCCTCAATTTCTGTCGATACTATATATTAATATATCTGATATCGATATAAATAATGAAATGTAAGTCTGTATCTAATAATGTCTGCAAATTGAATTGAAGTCTTTGCAACTTCCTCCTACCAAAACTATATAATACTTTAGAAATAAAAATGGTCCAAATAAATCAATGTTCATCTTTCATTTGCATATAGCCTTCATATACAAACAAAGAACATTACATACCTGTCAAACGTAAACCTCTAGGTTTTGTCAATACAAATAACTTGGTCTTTAAATTACAACAGTGGCCGAGTTTCTTACTCTTTTGTAAACAGATTGAACAGATTAAAACAAAAGTGCATCAGCCCGGATAAAGAACATGAAAAGAATTCTTATACATAAAGGGAACATGACAGCCCTGTAAAATAAACAACCCTCTAGATCAGGGCACCAGATTTGACAATATAAAAACACACAAGTGCTGGTCTTTCTTTCCAAAAGTATTTTTCATACGTTATATACAACACTGTATTAAAACTATGAAAAATCACAAATATACATGTTATTAATAACTATTTAACAAATTTAATTTTACTGTAACTGAGTTTTCTTTCTGAACATGTGCTGGTATATATATATATAAAATCACTACTGTCGGAACAAATCCTTGCATCTCCATATTTTATATTTGTAATTGATGGGCATAAAGTCCTGCTTTTTTCAGGGCAAATGACATCAACCACTTTTCATTTAGCACTCTTTCATGAACTCACCATTAGACAAATGTATGGAAATCCTTTTGCTGATGGTGAGTTTCTCTGCAGTGACACTAATGTGGTGGTGGTGGGTGTTGTGCTTGTGTGAGTGGATCAGACAGCAGTGTTGCTGAAGTGCTTAAACACTTCAGTGTCACTGCTTAGCGATTAGTATAGCCACCTCATAACTCAGGTTCTCCTGTGCTCTGAGGAACAGTTGTTGCAGCGGTGAGAGCAGGGTTTCTCTGTCCTCTCGTTCCCTAAATATTTACTATAATGTCCATGTATTGTTTCATAATGTCTCTTCATGTTTAACTCCTTCATTACCACAATAGTGTCTTGTCATATGAGACACATGCATTTGCAGCGTCTCTCTATGAAAAAATACTCTAACGTCCATCTGTCTGAAATCATCGGTTCTCACTATTGACTGTGTTTACACTGCTCCATTGCGTTATTTTTTATTTTTTATTTCAAAACCCACAATCAAAATCAAATGGGCCTCGGATCAGCATAGTACAGAAGAAGAAAACTGCAGAGATTGTTGGGGTCTCTGGTGGGTATTGAAAAATATGAATATATAATTTTATTAGAAAAGGTCGGTTGATGCGACGGAGCAGTGTAAATAGAGCGTTAGTGCTTTTTTGACATAGCCGTCACTACATGTAGTTCTGTAAATTTAGGACGTTCAATCAGAAAAATAGTGGAGCTTAAGTTTATTTAACTTCGTCTTGTTAACACAGCGGTGAAACGTACTACACATTTACGTACTGCTGGCACAGTCAGGTGAAAGGAACAATTGCAATGTACAGACGGGCCATTAATAATGTATTCTTAAGGGTGATGCCGTGGGGCCAATAAAAATCTGTCTGCAGGCTGCATTTTGGACTTTGGGCACCCCTGCCATAAATAATACATATCGAGACACCGCAAAAATGACATCACAGTTATTGTAACATTTCTTGTTGTGGTAAATACTGATATTAAATTATTGTCCAGGCCTATTGTAAAGCGACAGTAAAAGAGTGTGCTCCTGTTATAAACTGTTGTGATTGACAGTAACACCGGTGACATGAACAAAAGTATCTTTACAGTGGCTTTGAGCGCCTTAGCCAATCGAATTTTAGAACCGGATCAGTCTGCCACAACAATTATTAACTACAGACTGGAAACAATGCCAATGGCCCAATCTACAGCTTAGACTGGATGTTTTAGCAAAAACATTTTAGGACCTTCAGAGGTGTAGTTTGTTTTTTGTCTCCTAAAAAGCTGCCGTTTGGAGTGTTCCTCAGCTTTTCATTGTCTGATGTTAACCTCTCCACCTTGCTGAGCATGTCCACCTTAAGGCAGCTGTCTTCCCTCTCACTGTTTGGCTGTGATGAGTTAAAGCCATCTTGACCCTTTTTCTGAGCTTCAGGGGGTCCTTAAACATCTCCTCTGTGTTTTTCTGCTGCGGTTCCTTCTCAGATTAGTTTATTTGCTAAAGAATCTTGATAGCCCTCCGTCTCAGAGCTAACTCCATCCCAAGCTGAGTGTAGAGTATGTAATTTTTTGCCCTCATCTCTTCAAGAATGGAGCTGCTTTCTTTCTGGAGTCTTTCCAGCAGCTCACTTCTCTGCTCCAGCACCTTCAAATCATGGTTCATAGTGTTCTTTACCACCACTGGTGTGTCTTTCTACACTCAGAGCAGCTAAGGGCCTTTGTCCTCTTGTGTGGGTCCATGAGAAAGAAGATGTAGAGCTCCTTTTTCTGGGCCTCTTCCTCGACCCTCTTCAGCAGCAACCTCGGCTCAAGAAGGTCGGTTCTCGGTGCTAAACGCAGTTTCAGAAGTAACTGGCAGGGTATAGGAATTGTCAACGTCATAACTAGGGAACTAAAAAACACAAGATACGATAGATAAACTTGCAAGTTTTAACAATTTGCATGCGTAAATATCCCGCCGTGAGCGTAAATGTAAAACTCGTGAGCGCAGAAAGAAGTCCTGAGTGAGTGTTTATAGTCATATCGCACTTAAACCACCTTTTTACATTCTGATTTGATAGCTGTCCTCGCGTGCCGTGTAAATCACCTTCGACTGCTTTCTGTGCTCCAGTGAGTTTATTTGTGCTCGAGTATTGGATTGGGAGGGGGTTTAGTTTTTTACCCACCTGCCTGTTCCCTCATCAACTTTAAACTCTGGTTAAGCCAGCTGCCTATCGCTAAAACAAATTAAAACTAGCTGCACATGAACTGTGAGTGCGCAGCTGATATATATTTGTTGGTGTAAGTCATTGCACATGAGACCTTTTTATAGACTAATAGGTAGTCCATAAAGAACAGATATCTGTTTAGAGTCTATAATACTGTGTACATATGAATTATTAAGTGATTCTACTGTACAATTTTTAAGTAAATGGCATCAAATATCACCACCATATTCAAGTGCATTTTAGTGATAATTGTAATTTAACACATTAAATGTCATTAAATGTTCATAATAATAACAGATATCAGTCCAGGGTGTATTCAGGCAACAGTTAAGTTTAATATAAATCCCAAACTGTTGAATTTTTTTGTTGTCAGAATGCTCCAGAGTGACTGGGCATAACTACATTGAAATATTAACTGCAGGATTATTCTAATCAAATAATGTACATTTCCTCTGTGATCAGGTATCAGGACTGTTTATTTATAATTTAGAGTGGTATTATTGTATTGTTCTGAAAGAACAGTTTATATCTTCTAGAAAGTAGAGCTTTATTGTTTTTTGTAATGTCCAATGTATTTAAGACACATAATATTCCATAGGCCAATACAATTTTCAAGTATGTTTAAATTTAAATTCTGATTAAGGGACATATGTTTAGGGATTTTTAGTTACCACGTGCCAAAATGTCTTGGTAAAACAAAAAAACATTGGAACATGTTTCAAAATTTGAAGTGTATAAAAGCACCGAAAACTGGAATTTATACCTTTCATTAAAGGAGTTCTTGTTTTCTTCATAATCTCCTTGTATGTTGAATTACTAGATATGGTGGTGAAGTAAGTGGGTACTATGTGCTTAGTAATAAGTTGTGATGAGCAAGCATGTGAACTTAATCAATACGGATCAGCAAATGTACCTGACCTCGCGCCACGCCATTCCAAGATGTACTGCGCCGCCCCACTGCAAGAAGTTGCTACTCAAAAAAAAATTCCCAGGTTGGCTGGTCTGTTCTTGAGAGCTTGAAGAGGCTCATCAGAGAACAGAAATCTATAAATGAAATGACTTCATCACCGTCAGATCAAAACCCAGCTGCTGTTTATGGTTGGTGAACATTTCATAATGTGTAATTAAAGTAGTTCATTAAAGTAAATATCATATACATCTAAATGTTTTTTTCTCTGCTAAAGAAGTTACCCTTCAGGAACAGGAGGTTTTTCTCTGACTGTTATGACAGTGAGAGTTCTTTATCACATCACTTCCTCTGCAGTGATGTTTTATTTTCTCGCCTCCTAACTTAATGGGGTGAGCTCAGCCTTGCTACTTTTCTCCGGTAGCTTTTCGAGCAACTCCTTCTCCAGCGGCTCACGGCTCATCTTCTTCAGCTGCAGCCAGTGCTGTACGACCTTCTGATGGGTGTTCCTCATGAAGTTTACCACACATCCCACTGCCGTCTTTCTCTTTGTGGCCTCCCGCAGTCTCTCCATAAATTTTTAATATATTAGTTTGTTGCCTCAGCATATAAATTGGTGGCCTTCATATTAATTCATGGCCATGAGATACCTAGTATATATTAATTGGTGGCCTCATTTAATGTGTGTGCTCAGTATATTATTTAATGACTCCAATGTATTATATATTTCAGCTTTAATATATTATATGATGGCCTTGCTGTATTCTTTTGTGGCCTCAGTACATTAAGTTGTAGCATTAATATATTAAATCATAGCCACAATAAACCTACTTTGTGGCCCCCAAAACTTTTTTAAAACTGGACCACTGGTTAGACACCCCCCTGCTGCTGAGTTTCTTACTGTTGGTTCTACTGCTTCTGTGGGTTCCGCTTTTCAATGTTGTTGCAGTTCTTTTGGGTTCTGTCCCACAACAAGTTGTTCTTACAGCTGAATAAACTGATACTTGAGATGCAATTCAGGTTTATGTGTCATCAGTACTTAGAATGTCCTGTGCAACTATCAAACAATTATGCTAAAAATATTAGCTTTCTAACTTTACAACTAGTTTAATATAAAATAGGACCAGCACTACTGACTATGACAACTTCAAGATAGATGTTACAACAGTATTTAAATTAACTAAATATAAAAACGCATTGCTCCGTAGATGGAGCCAGCCTGTCAAAGTACAAAGTATATTTTAAACTAACTATTGACCAGGAACAACCCATTTAACATTTCACTATAGTCACGTCTTTACCTCTGATTAGGGCTGCAAAATGCATTATGTTAAATGAGTCATATAACTAGAGGTTTTTCACCAAATTATTATTTTTTGTGAGGGTTAGTTAGATGGCACATGATAAAATAGAAAAACACTTTAGCCATTGCCACACTACTTAACAACTTAGGTAATACACAGGCTGTAGTTAATAGCTGACAGCAAATATGCAACTTTAGCACCATTTCTAGGTGAAAAGTGTGAATGCAACATAATAATATAACACATTACAAAATATATATTACAGTATATTTATATAAATAGTAATTCATTGCAGTTCATGTCGTTGACTCAATCTATGGTGAAGCAAGCTACTGATGCGTTCATCGTGCCTTTCGCAACCAATGAAAATGTAGAAGACCAGCAGGAACAATGTGATCAAAATCTGTTAACAGTCAAAATCTGTTACTGCTTTTTGATTGGCTGATGACTTATGGCAGTGTTGTTTGTGGTGAATTCCGAGCGCAAGAGCATAAAAAGATTCGCGAGCGCTCAGGAGACGTTTGAGTGCACACGCACGCCTCGGTAAACGGAAGAAGAGTAAGTTTGTGCGAAAGCAGGATATATCTGAGCGCACGCGAGCAGTTCTGTAGTGGAGCAACACAAATCTGAGCGAGAGCAGAGTAAATATGAGAGAGCACATTTATATTTTGCGTGAGAACAAATAAAATCTGAGAGTGCTGCGTGAATCACGCTCTCGCACTTAAAAAAGAGTGTGCTCTTGACTTTTGGCAGTAAAATAACGCCATAAAATCCCCCTTTGAACGACTCTGCACTATGTTGCAGTTGTGTATGGGACAAATTTCAGACACAGTCATATGCTGGAGACATTTTAATAATAATAATGATGTTGATGGAGGAAGAGATGATTAGAATGATGAAGTGGAGGAGAGTCTTTCAGTGATGTTCACACTTCTGTCTTTTGAGCCAGCTGGAAAAAAGAAAGGAATTCTGTTATTAGCAAGCTTGAAGAGGAAGAGAACAGAAAGCTAAAAGTAAAATGACTTTATCTGCACTGCTGTTTATGGTTAGTGACCATCTCGTAATCAGTAAATAAAATAGTTCATTAAAGCAAAAATGTTTTTTCTCTGACTGTGATGACAGTGAGAGTTCTTTATCACATCACTTACCTCTGCAGGATGTTCCATATTCTTGTCTTCTGTCTTCGTGGGGTGTGCTCAGCCTTGCTACTTTTCTCCAGTAGCTTGACGAGCAGCTCCTTCCCCGTCGCCTCCGGGCTCTCGGCTCAGCTTCTTCAGCTGCAGCCAGAGCCGCTGGTAGGGACTGTCGGGGTCATTACGTGTGGTGTGCGACCTTCTGATAGGTGTTCCTCATGAACCCCACCACACGTCCCACTATCGTCCTTTTCTTTTTGGTCTCCTGCAGTCTTCTTACGAGCAGCTCCATGTTGGCTTCACGCTGAGCCTTTCTAATTTCCTCTGCGCTCTCTTTAGCTTCTGCAGTGGCCTCTTCTGATTTCTGCAACAGGTGTTACAAAACACATTAATATTCAGTAATAAGAGTTCATATATTCTGTGAATCAAGTCTACACAGTACGGAGCCCCTAAGATGACATGATGAATTTTTATTAAGGTGTGGCCACTAATTAATATACTGAAGCCATAAAATAATAAATTAAGACCATGTGTTCCTGAGAAACCATATATTCAGTACATTAGTTTGTTGCCTCAACATATAGATTGGTGGCCTTTATATTAATTCATGGCCATGAGATACTTAGTATATATTAATTGGTGGTCTCATTTAATTTATGGCCACAGTATATTAATTACTGACTCCAAGGTATTATTATATATTTCAGCTTTAATATATTATATGATGGCCTTGCTGTATTCAATTGTGGCCTCAGTACATTAAGTTGTAGCATTCATATATTAAATCATGGCCACAAGAAACCTAACTTGTGGCCTCAGTATATTAGCTCATGGCGTCACTGTACTGATTTGTGGCTGTAATATATTGATTCATGGCCGAAGAGTTAAGAAAGAGAAATACAGAAGTGATTGTAGTGATGATTTGTAGATAATGTTCATGGCTACGACCCACCACCCCCTAAAACCTGTTAACAACTGGACCACTGGTTAGACCCTCACCTTCTGCAGAGCTTGTTCCTGCCCCCCCGGCAAGTCCTCCTCAGAGCTGGAGGAGAGGAGATCAGACTGCCCCAGCCGCCGAAGGTGCTCCTTCCACAGCTGCTCTTGTCTCTCCTTCTGTGTGAGAGCCTTCATCTTTCTTTCAGCCTCCTCCTTTAACTTTCTCTCAATTTCTTTCTTTCTTTCAGCCTCCTCCTTTAACTTTCTCTCAATTTCTTTCTTTCTTTCAGCCACCTGCTTTGACCTTCTCTCAATAATTTCTCTCATTCTTTCCCCATTTGTTCTTTTCATTGCCCAAAGCAGGACTTCCTCTTTCCTTTTCTTGTTTCCTCATTTCTTCCTCCTTTCTTCAAGCATTCCTCCGCTTGAATCCTTCTATCTCTCTCATTTCTCCACATATTCCTCAGCTTTTCATTTTCTGAGGTTAGTTTTTCCACCTCGCTGAGCATCTCCAGGTCAAAGCAGGTGTTCTTCCCCCTCGCTGCTCGGCTGTGAGGGAAAGCCATCTTCACCCTCTTCCTGAGTGTTAGTGGGTCATGACACGTCTCCTCTGTGCCATTCTCCTGCGGTTCCTCGTTAGAGGAGTTCATCCGCTGGAGAATCTTTATGGCCCTCCGTCTCAGGTCTGGCTCCATCCCTAGCAGAGTGTAGAAGATGTCGTTATTTGCCCTCATCTCCTCACGAATGGAGCTGCTTTCTTTCTGGAGTCTCTCCAGCAGCTCACATCTCTGCTCCAGCACGTCGAAAACATTGTTTGTGGTGTTCTTTACCACCACTGGTGTGTGGTGGTCCTCGAACACCATCTTGGCCCTCTTTCTGCACTCAGAGCAGCTAAGGGCCTTTGTCCTCTTGTGCGGCTCCATGAGAAGAAAGGTGTAGAGCCCCTTTCTCTGGGCCGCCATCTCCTGCCGGATCACTGAGGCCTCTTCTTCGACTCTCTTCAGGAGCAACCTCGGCTCAAGAAGGTCGCTTCTCATGCTGGAGTTGAGGTTTGTCAGTCTTTTAGAAGTCATGTTTAGACTGAAAGAGATTCAATAGAGAAAATATGAGATATTGAGATGTAGAACTAACGGACAAGGAGGGAAAATGCCCCCTTCAAGAACAGTGTCAGTTTACAGTAGAGCTAAACCACATCTGTGCAGCAGTTTAGAACACGTGTGATAACGAGACACAAATCAACACATATGTTTGTCAGTGTCACCTATTAATTAAATGTTAATCATGATTACAGTAATTACATATATGATATAATAGAATTTATTACTGCAGTTATTATATTTAGAAGGGAAGTATACAGTAAAGGTAACAGTTAGTCTATTTATATGTTCAGGCTACTTCATTAGGTACACCTCCTTTTAATCAACACTCAATTGTATCACCTCCACGTAGCAGGTAGGACGAGGTGACCAGTCCCATCTATAAAGGGTCAGTGTAGCTGCAGGTTTTTATTCCAAATGAGCAGATAATCACCTGATTCTTCTTAATTAATCATCTGCTCAGTGTTTAAAAAATTAATCATATGATCTCCTGCTTAGTTGGAATGAATAATATATAATATAATTATATAAATAATATTATTATATTATATTATATTATATTATATTATATTATATTATATTATAAAAGAAACCACATGCTTTTTGATGCTATTAAGAATAATGGAGAAGAACTATGTATCCACCTCAGAGGTAATAATACACTCAGATGGTTCTTTTTTGTTGTCACAGTTCTCTACATGAGCATTACTTTACATTAAGTAAGGATTCTTTTTTTAAACTTACATTCACATAAACATGATACACAAATATACAATAAATGTATATTTATATGCAAATGTATATATTTATTGAGGAGAATGTATACATTTATTGAGGTGAATTTATACAGTTGTTGGGGTGATGTTATACATATATTGTGTTAAGTTTATGCATTTATTGAAGTCAATTTATACATTTATTTAGGTAATTTATGCATTTATTGATGTAAATTCATGCATTTATTGAGGTGAATTCATGCATTGATTGAGGTACTTTTATACATTTATAAACAGATGCAGGTCTTCTCTGGAAAGTGTATCTAAAGCATCTCTGTTTATGGTTTTCGTGATGGTGTGTTGGTGGTGATGAATCATTTCAGTTAGTATCAGGGTCTCCAGTACAGGGACTGCATTTCAGTAAAAAACTTATTAGCTGTACTGAAGCAGTGAAGACTTTGAAAGCTCACCGCATTAAAGGGAGATTCAGAGAGGTTCGGCTTAAAGCAGTTTACTGCCGGGTATTGACTCTGATGTCTTTACAGTGGTGGTGATAGGGACTAGATTAGAGCCAGTACATTCTGCTGGAGCGGTAGACTAGTAGCAGTACGCATGTTTTTAGTATCCACGCCATCTCAGACATACTAAATCCGACAGTTTACCAATGTCCTGTGACGCAAGACATCAGGCCACCACTGTAAAAGTCCCGCTATTTATTTAAAAGTCCCTTTCGCATACATTATTTTAGATAATTCTTATTGCTTTTCTGGTCTCCTCCCATGTAACTGTATTCATTTTGGTTAGCTGAGCGGAAGTTCTAACACAAAGGTGGAAGAACCACACGCTTGAAAGTGGGTGTAGTGAAATACGGTGAATATAAACATATAAACACTAATGTTTTTAGTAATGGTAGGTTGAGTGTTCCTTGTACATTTACCACATTAGTTCTCTGAAAATCTCGTTTCATATTCAAACAAAACATATTATTGTAACTGAAATATCCCTAAATGAATCGATATTGAATTGAATCGAATCGGAAATCAAATTGAATTGGGACCTTGTAAATCGGGATTGAATCACTGCTCGAAAATGCTTAGTATATATTAATTGGTGGCCTCATTTAATGTGTGTCCTCAGTATATTATTTAATGACTCCAATGTATTATATATTTCAGCTTTAATATATTATATGTTGGCCTTGCTGTATTCTTTTGTGGCCTCAGTACATTAAGTTGTTTAACCTTTTTTAAAACTGGACCACTGGTTAGACACCCACCTTCTGCCGAGCTTGTTACTGTTGGTTCTGCTGCATCTGTTGGTTCCGCTTTTCAATGTTGTTGCAGTTCTTTCGGGTTCTGTCCCACGGCAAGTTGTCCTTACAGCTGTAGGAGAGGTCAGAGACCCCCATCTGCTGAAGGTGCTCCTTCCACAGCTGCTTGTGTCTTTTCTTCTCTGTGGCCTTCTTCCTCTTTCTTTCAGACTCCTGCTTCAACATTCTCTCAATAATGTCTCACATTCTCTCTTCATCAGTTATTTTTACTGCCCAAAGCAGGCCTTCCTCTTTCTCCTTCTTTTCCTCCACAAATTTGTTACTCCTCTATTTCTTCTTTCTCCTCAGCCACTCTCATTGGTTATTCCTCCTAACTGAGACCTCTTCACCAGCTCACTCCTTTGCTCACTCCTTCTGGGTGTTCTTTACCACCACTGGTTGTGGTCATGAAACACCCTCTTGGCCTTCTTTTGGTACTAAAGAATATTGCAAATCTCTGCTTTCACTTTTTCCTGTGGCTGTACCACAGAGGAGCTCATGGCTTAACTGGCTTATTGTCTTTCTTCTGGAGGTCCATCAGCAGAAAGGTGTTCCTTGGTAAACAAGATTTTTTAAGGTGATCACCTAATCAGTATCTCATTAAGTAAAATGGGGTGTACCTGTGTTGGAATATACCAGACACTGGAATATAATGACTTAAGAACAATTTGAAGATTTGTTTATGAGTGGATGTAACTGTGATGTTGATAGTGTTCACTTTGATATGTCTTAAGTAGAGATGGACCGATCTTTGAGGCCAATAACCTTTAAACGCGATCGGCCAATAATAGCCGATACCGTTCGAGAGCAGTGCTATATGCCATGGCAGGGCTACATGCAATTATTAGCGTAAGCAAGTTATGAAATATGGGGGAAACTGGTTTATTAACATTTTTAACAAGCTCATGTGAAACAGCATAATATTTTTAACTAAATTAGAAGTTGGTCTATGTGGGCGTTAACCGTTTGATACCGCTCCCGAAGAGCTACATCTGAAAAATATTTCCTACCGGGAACGGCATAGCCTGGATCTAGGTGGAATATTAAGCGGCAGAATCTCACGTGTTCTACAGCCGAGAAGCGCTGGTTATCTAGCACTATAAATTCAATCACTTTGGCTGTGATTCTTTTAGCTCTCTGGCTGCTGCTGCTGCTGCTGTACTGTTCGTACAGGTAAATGTGGTCTGCATGGTGTTCTGGGTTATTTGTTTTGTGCTAGCTCTGCTATTTGCTGATACTCACTGTATTTAGCCGTGTGGTGTACTCTTATGTGCCGTATCAGATTAGTAGTGTTAAATGTCTTTGGACACGTTGATTTTACTAACTTTACAGATGTTAGAATCTGCCCTGGATGAGTCACATACACAGACAGACAACATGTTTTCTATCCGCACATGCTGTGAACGCCGTAAACTGTTCTCACGAGGCCGCTGCTTTAGTCAGTCTGTGGAAAATCAAAGGGTGTGTATTTACACCTAGTGGTTCAGATAGGAATTGCAGGGAGCTGGCCGGGGGGGGCTCCTCTTCCTGGATGGAACGCTAGCTGGATAAACAGAAATTAGGCTAATTTATTTAGCGCCATCGATGGGCTAAATTGGAGAAATATCGGCCAATCGCCGATCACATATTTTGATTAAAAATCGGCCAATACCGATACATGGTCGATCGATCCTTCCATCAATCGTCTTAAGTGAGAAATCTGTAGAATTTTCCTAACAGCATTATGACCCTTAAGCCTCGCTAAGTTAAACTATAAAACTATGCAATCCTTTAACAATAAAATGAAATCGATACGAATGTAACTGTCAGTTTATGTCATGCTTACAAAACACGAGCGATACCTAACAGAGTTACAGGTATATTCATACGGTGACTGGATTTTAGCCATGTCGCTAACTAGCTGATACGTGCTGGTACTGTGCTAAAATTAGCTGAATCATAACTGCTGTTCAGCGCTAACAGACGGCGCAGTAAGAGTGTTAGTTTCTCTTGCAAAGCAAGAAAGCAGCTCAGTAAACTGTTAAGTTGCCCGATGATATTTTATCACTGGAAACAGCCATTTAGCGTATTTAGCCCAGATTCTCGCTATTTTGAAGCATTTCCTGCAGCTGCTTTGAGACCAACTCTTTCGATGTAGAGCCAAACTTTAGAGTGCTCCGACATATTTAACTAGCTGTAAGTGCTCCCCGCGTTTCTGAGATGTTTAGGTCAGGACCTTTTTGCTATTGAATTGCGATAGCCAGTCTTTCTTTCGACAGGCATCCTCTTCTGTAGCTTCTTTCGTATGTTTATCCGTCTCCATGCTGTCACTGCCTGCATTTACGTGTGATCCGGTGGGGAGGGGTGAGTGTTGTGAGGGAGAGAGGCGGGGCAGTGCAACACAGACTATATTGATATAAACAATATTGTCTCATCTCATGTCGCATATAAAAAACATATTGATATTTCTTAAAAACTCTATATATTGCCCAGCCCTAACGGAAACCCACGTGAGACACTTGAACAAAACCTGAGACTCACCAAACCACAGCATCAGCACGCAGTGCTTAAAATCCCAAGTCTACTTTTTAGAATAGTGGAGACAACAGCCATCTTTGTGTGCCAGTGCGTTTCTGTGTGAGAAATTCTTGTTATGCAATGGACACTGGCTATGAGGACAAAATGCTATAGATGTTTTGAGAGATGATTGACTGACAGGGCTTAATTAAGTCTGGCTTCTGTGATCCATGGTGGACATGGTGAAGAGCTGGGAGAGTCTCACATGGGGACTGGAGTGCAATAGGCCCCAGCATGTCCAGTGCTGAGATGAAGAAACACTTGTTCTCATACTTGGTATGGGAACATCTGTCATCACTCCCAGGTCTTTTAGATGCCGTGCAAGCGGACACAGAACTGGTAATTCCTTCTGTTCTGAAGGAGGAATGATCAGAAGCTCACCCCTACTCAATTATCCTTTACTTGTAAGCAATTGCATATATTCTAATTTTTTTAATAATCAGAGTGGTCAGCAAATAATAATCTGTATTGTTGTCATGATGACAGCTTTTCGCCTTGGAGTTTTTGTGCTTTTTCAGGAGCTGTGATGTCTGGAGTTTTCCTGCTGTTGACTGATTTTGGTGCGGAGAAGGATCCACGTTGAGCTGAACTTTACAACTCTCAAGAGGAGAATGACGGGCAAGAAGACCATAACAACAATCTGCCTGAGTGAAGTACTGGTACTTTTCCCCAGCATGGTCTGTGCATGCCTGTTCTATGTAGCAGAAAGTCACATACAAGCCCACAGTATGAAATTTACTGCAAAAAACTGTGGATTCATGCTGTTCCTTCCAGCTGTCCAATTTAGTAGAAGCTCAGTGTAGCTTAACTGTCTGATGTCACCCAGATGACCCAGATTTGTAAGCCGTTTCGAGACGCTGTTCATGAAACCTTGTCTATTATATCCATGTTTTGTAGATGTTGTAAAGACTGCACTGGGATTTTGTCTTGAAGAGGGGATTTAAAGGGATGTAGATGATCTTCCTTTATCAAATGGGCATCTTATAAATATAGAGCATTTGCTAAAGAACGTATTTCTAACACCTAGGAGTAATAGTTCTTTGTCTTTTGCTTAATGGACAGAAACCATCAACTTCTTTGATTGCTGAACTTTACTGGAAATTAGAAACATGTGCAAAAACCCAGCACCTGAACCCAGATACCATCACGCTACCTATTGAACAGCCCTTCCCAGAGTCAGTCAGCACATGTCTGGTCCGACCAGAGAAAGAAACACACTGGATCACATCTACTCGAACATACAGGATGCCTAAAGTGCTACTCTTTGGGTACCAGCAGCTCCTTAAATGGGTCAAAGCTACAGTACGTACTGTGCGTGTGTGGCCAGAAGGAGCAGAATTAACTCTGCAGGACTGCTTTGATTGGCACAAGGCACAACTTGAAAGCTGGCATCAATAGCTTTCTACCCAATAATCTCTCCCTCTACATGGACAAAACCAAAGAGATGATCCTCCATTTCAGAAAAGGGCGCAGAGTGCACACAACACTGAGCATCAAAGGGACCATGGTGGAAATAGTGAACATATCTGAGACTCTCACCTGGACATTAAACACAACCCACCTGGTCAAAAAGGCTCTACAACACATCGATTTTCTCAGGAGGCTGAGGAAAGCTAACCTGCCACCTCAACTCCTTTGCAACTTCTACAGGTCTACAGTGTAGAGCATCCTGACCAAGTGCATCACAGTCTGGTACAGCAGCTCCACTGCTCTAGCACGGAAGGCCGTGCAAAAGGTGATAAACTGCCTCTTCCGTCACTGCAGCTGTCCTTCCCACACACAGGATATCTATGACAAAAGATGCCTTAGGACAGCCATCAGTGTCATCATCAGTAGACCCCACACACCCCAGCCACTTCCTGTTCCACCCACTGCCATCCGGCAGGAGATATCAGAACATTCGAGCCAGAACCGCCAGGCTTAAGAACAGCTTCTATCCTCCTGTTGGTCGTACCAACAGCACTCGCCAAATCTGATCTTCCAAAGCAGTTCAGGAGTTGGTCTGAGATGCATTTCAGCCACAAGCTATAGCAGCTTAACCCTTTGAGGCATGGTGGTCACTATGAGGAACCACATTTCCTAGTTTGCATTGGTGTTTAAAAAGGGGAATCTCTACATTTTCTGAAAATGTTTAACATTGTTCTGGGGACATTTAAAAAGGTAGCACACAGGAAGTGATGTAAGAACGAGGTGATCCTGGTTGTTTTTATAAGTTTTGTTTTATAAGTTCTTAGTTTCTAATTGTAGGTAGCATGTTATAGAATGAATATTTACAATAATAATAATAAAACCAAGTGATATTTGCATTTTATAAGGCTAAAATGTTGTGGTTTTGCTTTGTAACCACTGTGAATATATGTGGTCACATGGCTAAAAATTGGTGGTTACCCACAGTAACCACAGTGCATTTAGGTAAATATAGAATAACATGGGGGAATTGTGAAAGACATTGTGTATTTAGGATAGCATTGTTTTTGTTTGCTTGTTTATTTAACTTTTATTTAGCTTATAATTCACACAGCTGATATATACTGTATTTTGGTAGATGTTACAATTGTAAATGCACACATTCTGTACAGCAAGCAGTTTCCGAATGAGATGACATTAAAGGATTTCCGATGCTCTGTGGTAACAGGGTTAGTGAAGGCCAAGACAATAAAGATCAAAGATTGTCAGCTGAGAAAAGACAAACGTGCTTTGTGAAATACCGCCCAGGTGTGAATGGGGTCAGTGATGCTGTGTCTTGTTTCTGAGCCCATCAAAGTCTCCATTATAGATATTTGATTTGTAATGGCAGTAATCGTGTATGTAGATTGTTTATTTTACATACAATCTTCATAAAGGTGAAATAGTTTTGATTAAGCTTGTGTTCTAGGGGAAAGACACCTGCAGGTGCTCATCCCCACCTGTGTCTCCCTCTCTCTCTCTGTCTCTCTCCCTGGCCTTTCTCATTTCTCTCTCTCTCTCCTCTCTGTCTCACTCATACTCTCTCTGTCCTCTGTCTCTCTTCTCTTGGTTTTATCCTACTGATTAGCTGATTGTAACTCTTTCTCTAAACTTCTGTGTGAGAGGTTATATGTGCTTGTGTTAAGGTGTTAACTGGTTTAGATTATCACTTTGTATTTTGATCTGTACTTTAATGATGATTCTTTTGCATGTTCAGCTGATCCTAATGATGTTTTCTTATTAAATATTAGTTAAAATTAAATGGGTGGTCTTATCTGTTTAGTTTTGGGGTATATTACATCCCAGAAATAATAAATAAGTGTTTTTCCATACTTTTTAAAATTGTAATGGTTGTTAAATATTACCCAGCAGCGAAGCTGAACAGTAAACAGGCAGAAGGTGCCTCATGCTAAGAAGTAGACATCTTCTGGGATGTTATTGGCACACTTAAAAAACGGGTTAATGTTAAAGATTTCTCTGGAAAATCACTTCATGTTTCTCTGAAGTGTTTTGACATTGTTGACAGTTTCATCTAATCTAGTTTCTGATAGAAGTTGTAATTTTTTGTAAAAATACAGTTTAATTTGCCAGTTGAACATAAGTCGGGCTGCTGTTCAATATATATATACTGTTTGCTGCCCATTTGATTAAAGCTGCAGACAGTTATGAATTATTTCTGTGATGTCACAAAATCCAGCACATTTCCATGATAGAATGACTCGGCTCCCACGCTTCCCAGATTAAATAGACTCATGAGGTTTAAATTAATTTTTACAATGTTTCAAAGAGGACCTAATAGACTTTTTCACTTTTACAAGGTGATGTCATCTCTTAACACAACATCTCAGGCTTTGGGTAGTGCATTCATAACTATTTTATGTAATACATTTCGGTGAGGTGGACGTCTGGTTCTCATCACCACCACAGTGCATTATCATGCATTAAATTTTAGGTGGAATTCCCCTTTGAACTACTCTGCACTATGTTGCAGTTGTGTATGGGACAAATTTCAGACAGTCATATGCTGGAGACATTTTAATAATAGTAATGATGTTGATGGAGGAAGAGATGATTAGAAGGATGTTAAATGGAGGAGAGTCTTTCAGTGATGTTCACACTTCTGTCTTTTGAGCCAGCTGGAAAAAAGAAAGGAATTCTGTTATTAGCAAGCTTGAAGAGGAAGAGAACAGAAAGCTAAAAGTGAAATGACTTTTCATCAGCGCTGCTGTTGGTTGGTGAACATCTCGTAATCAGTAATTAAAATAGTTCATTAAATCAAATATCTTATATCTAAATGTTTTTTCTCTGACTGTGATGACAGTGAGAGTTCTTTATCACATCACTTACCTCTGCAGGATGTTCCATATTCTTGTCTTCTGTCTTCGTGGGGTGTGCTCAGCCTTGCTACTTTTCTCCAGTAGCTTGACGAGCAGCTCCTTCCCCGTCGCCTCCGGGCTCACGGCTCAGCTTCTTCAGCTGCAGCCGGAGCCGCTGGTAGGGACTGTTGGGGTCGTTACGTGTGGTGGGCGACCTTCTGATAGGTGTTCCTGAAGAACCCCACCACACGTCCCACTCGTCTTTTTCTTTTCTCCTGCAGTCTTCTTACGAGCAGCTCCATGTTGGCTTCACGCTGAGCCTTTCTAATCTCCTCTGCGCTCTCTTTAGCTTCTGCAGTGGCCTCTTCTGATTTCTGCAACAGGTGTTACAAAACACATTAATATTCAGTAATAAGAGTTCATATATTCTGTGAATCAAGTCTACACAGTACGGAGCCCCTAAGATGACATGATGAATTTTTATTAAGGTGTGGCCACTAATTAATATACTGAAGCCATAAAGTAATAAATTAAGACAATGTGTTCCTGAGAAACCATATTTTCAGTATATAAGTTTGTTACCTCAACATATAAATTGGTGGCCTTCATATTAATTCATGGCCATGAGATACTTAGTATATATTAATTGGTGGTCTCATTTAATTTGTGGCCACAGTATATTAATTACTGACTCCAAGATATTATGACATATTTCAGCTTTAATATATTATATGATGACCTTGCTGTATTCAATTGTGGCCTCAGTACATTAAGTTGTAGCATTAATATATTAAATCATGGCCACAAGAAACCTAACTTGTGTCCTCAGTATATTAGCTCATGGCGTCACTGTACTGATTTGTGGCTGTGATATATTGATTCATGGCTGAAGAGTTAAGAAAGAGAAATATAGAAGTGATTGTAGTGATGATTTGTAGATAATGTTCATGTCTACAACCCACCACCCCCTAAAACCTGTTAACAACTGGACCACTGGTTAGACCCTCACCTTCTGCAGAGCTTGTTCCTGCCCCCCCGGCAAGTCCTCCTCAGAGCTGGAGGAGAGGAGATCAGACTGCCCCAGCCGCCGAAGGTGCTCCTTCCACAGCTGCTCGTGTCTCTCCTTCTGTGTGAGAGCCTTCCTCTTCGTTTGAGCCTCCTCCTTTAACTTCCTCTCAATTTCTTTCTTTCTTTCCGCCTCCTGCTTTGACCTTCTCTCAATAATCTCTTTCATTCTTTCCTCATCTGTTCTTTTCACTGCCCAAACCAGGCCTTCCTCTTCCTCTTTCTCCTGCTTTCCCTCCACAACACTCTGTAGCACCTCTACTTCTGTCATTTCTATTGTTGTCTCCTCTTCTTTCTTTTCCTTTAGTGCTTTCAGTCGCTCTTCTTCTTTTCTATTTTCCTCCTCTCTCTGTTTCTTCTCTATCAGCAGGGCTGTAGTTCTTTTTTCTTTTTTAATCTCCTCCGCCCATCTCTGAAGAGCTTTCTCATTTCTTCTCCTCTCGTCCTCTTTTCTTTGCTTTTCTAGTTCTCTTCTTTCCTCCTCCTTTCTTTTCACTTCCTCCTCTCTCCTTTCCTTTTCTTGTTTCCTCCTTTCTTCCTCCTTTATTCTCTCTTCCTCCTCTTTCCTTTGCTTTTCTTGTTTTCTCCTTTCTTCCTCCTTTCTTCTCTCTTCCTCCTCTTTCCTTTCCTTTTCTTGTTTCCTCCTTTCTTCCTCCTCTTTCCTTTGCTTTTCTTGTTCTCTCCTTTCTTCCTCCTTTCTTCTCTCCTCCTCCTCCTTCCTTTCCTTTTCTTGTTCTCTCCTTTCTTCCTCCTTTCTTCTCTCCTCCTCCTCCTTCCTTTCCTTTTCTTGTTCTCTCCTTTCTTCCTCCTTTCTTCTCTCCTCCTCCTCCTTCCTTTCCTTTTCTTGTTTCCTTCTTTCTTTCTCCTTTCTTCTCTCCTCCTCCTTCCTTTCTTTTTCTTGTTTCCTCCTTTCTTTTTCCTTTCTTCTATCCTCTTCCTTTTTCTTTTCCTTTCTCTCCACTCTCATTTCTCTCAAGCATTCCTCCGCTTGAATCCTTCTATCTCTCTCATTTCTCCACATATTTCTCAGCTTTTCATTTTTGGAGGTTAGTTTTTCCACCTCGCTGAGCATCTCCAGGTCAAAGCAGGTGTTCTTCCCCCTCGCTGCTCGGCTGTGAGGGAAAGCCATCTTCACCCTCTTCCTTAGTGTTGGTGGGTCCTGAGACATCTCCCCCGTGCCATTCTCCTGCGGTTCCTCGTTAGAGGAGTTCATCCGCTGGAGAATCTTTATGGCCCTCCGTCTCAGGTCTGGCTCCATCCCTAGCAGAGTGTAGAAGATGTCGGAATGTGCCCTCATCTCCTCACGAATGGAGCTGCTTTCCTTCTGGAGTCTCTCCAGCAGCTCACATCTCTGCTCCAGCACCTCCAAATCATTGTTTGTGGTGTTCTTTACCACCACTGGTGTGTGGTGGTCCTCGAACACCATCTTGGCCCTCTTTCTGCACTCAGAGCAGCTAAGGGCCTTTGTCCTCTTGTGCGGCTCCATGAGCAGGAAGGTGTAGAGTCCCTTTCTCTGGGCCGCCATCTCCTGCCGGATCACTGAGGCCTCTTCCTCAACTCTCTTCAGGAGCAACCTCGGCTCAAGAAGGTCGCTTCTCATGCTGGAGTTGAGGTTTGTCAGTCTTTTAGAAGTCATGTTTAGACTGAAAGAGATTCAATAGAGAAAATATGAGATATTGAGATGTAGAACTAACGGACAAGGAGGGAAAATGTCCCCTTCAAGAACAGTGTCAGTTTACAGTAGAGCTAAACCACATCTGTGCAGCAGTTTAGAACACATGTGATAATGAGACACAAATCAACACATATTTGTCAGTGTTGCCTATTAATTAAATGTTAATCATGATTAGAGTAATGACATATATGATATAATAGAATTTATTTCTGCAATTATTATATTTAGAAGGGAAGTATACAGTAAAGGTAACAGTTAGTCTATTTATATGTACAGGCTTCTTTATTAGGTACACCTGCTTTTAATTAAAACTCAATTGTATCACCTCCACGTAGCAGGTAGGACGAGGTGACCAGTCCCATCTATAAAGTGTCGGTGTAGCTGAAGGTTTTTATTCCAAATGAGCAGATAATCACCTGATTCTACCTAATTAATCATCTGCTCAGTGTTTAAAAAACTAATCATATGATCTCCTGCTTCGTTGGAACGAATAATATATAATATAATTATATAAATAATATTATTATATTATATTATATCATATTATATTATATTATAAAAGAAACCAAATGCTTTTTGATGCTATTAAGAGTAATGGAGAAGAACTATGTATCCACCTCAGAGGTATTAATACAGTCAGATGGTTCTTTTTTGTTGTCACAGTTCTCTACATGAGCATTACTTTACATTAAGTAAGGATTCTTTTTTAAACTTACATTCACATAAACATGATACACAAATATACCATAAATGTAGACACATGTCCTACCTTAGGTTCAGACTGGAGAGGAATGACGTTCGGAGGTCTTGCGGTCCCTTATATGCTCTTCTGGAGGCCGGGGTAGTGGGCGCGGCTTAACCGCGCTGGTGGTGACGTCACAATCACGCTGCTGTTTTTGTAGTAGGCGTCTTCAGGTCAGTTCGGCAGTGACGTGTCTGTTTGTAATGAGATAACAAAACTGATCCATTAGAAAAAATTTCATGACTGACTGACGTATTGGAGATTTTCTCGGTTTTATTTGATCGATTGTAGTATTGATAGTATTTCGTTGACATCACGCAATCACGTCCCCCCTGTTTGTCAGTGACGGTTTGTTATGAGATCGCTAACCAAGCCATGATCGATTTGACAAAGGCAGAAAAGCACATACTTTTTCAGAAGGCTCAGTTTAAAACTCATTATTAAAGCTTATTAATTGTTATATTTTAGTGTTTCATGTTTGTTTAATATGTTTGTTGTGGTGCTGATAACAAATATAAGTTGATAATCCAAACGGCTGAGATTCCCCGCTGCGTTTTGTTTTTAGTGTCCCAAACCGCTCACTAGTGCACTAGATAGGATGCTAAAACGGCGCCTATAATATTAGAAGTGCACTCATTAGTGCAGGAGGTGAAGTACCGAAGTGTGCGGTTTGGAACACAGCTTTAGATCAACCAGTGACAGACACGTTCAACAGTCCGGCAGCTGCTCGTTAAACATGTACAAGAAAAGGTTGAAGGTGTTTCCGGATCATTTATTGAGATAATTTTATAAATTAAAGGTTAATTAAAGGTTAATATAGACATTTATCGAGGTGAATTCATACATTTGCTGAGAGACATTTATATATTTATTCAGGTAAATTTATACATTTTTTTTGGTAAGTTTATACATTTATTTAAGGAAAATTATAGATTTAATGAGGTACAATCATGCATTTATTGAAACAAATTTATACATTTATTGAGGTTAATATAAACATTTATTGAGGTGAATTTATACATTTGCTGAGATACATTTATACATTTATTGAGGTAAATTCATATATTTATTGAGGTAAATTTATATATTTATTGAGGTAAATTTATATATTTATTGAGGTAAATTTATATATTTATTGAGGTAAATTTATATAGGTATTGAGGTAAAATTGTGTTCGATTTGCTTTTTAGCTTCTTTCTCTTATTGCGCTCTACGTTTATGTACTTTAATGTAACCGCCGCTCCATTTAAGGTGGAACAGAAAATTCAAAGGGAAGCCGGTGAATAATAAGCTAACTTCAGCTCCATATATGTGTATGAAGTTTATAACTTCGGAGATTTGACAGTTTTAGGATCCACTTTTTATTACTTTGTGTAAAATCTCACCTATGTAATGTTTTGAACTCTTGAGACATTGAGGCTAAACAGAAGCAGGTCTTCTCTGGAAAGTGTATCTAAAGCATCTCTGTTTATGGTTTTCGTGATCGTGTGTTGGTGGTGATAAATCATTTCAGTTGGTATCAGGGTCTCCAGTACAGGGACTGCATTTCAGTAAAAAACTTATTAGCTGTACTGAAGCAGTGAAGACTTTGAAAGCTCACCGCATTAAAGGGGAACTTCACCACTTCTTCTGAAGTTCTGGGTACATGTCCACCATAGATTTAGAATGATTTTAAATTATAGGCGCCATTTTCTCAAAACCATTGTAAAGCAACTCAGGCATCAGACAGCGTATTTCTAATGACTTTCTATGAGAAGTATTGAACCGTTCAGACGTCTGGTTCCTATCACCAACACAGCAACCAAATATGAGCCCACAAGTTTCACTAGAACAGAGCATTTCACACCAAACCACGCTGAATGACTTAGTTTACATCTTAACCATAAAATATTGGTGGAAGTCTTTTACTCTGTAGGAGTAGTATTAGGTTTAAGTTAAACATTTGTTTTATAGTGGTAAACAGTAGGTACATGCCAAATAGTTTAAAAAATGGTGTAAAATCCGTTTACACGGACTGTAGTTTACTGACTCTGTTAGTAACTTTTAATTCTTATGGAACAGTAAATGCCTTTAAAGCTCAACATGTTAAAGGGGAGCTTAGAGTTGTTGACAGTGGTGGTGATAGGAACCAGACGTCTGAAGAGTTGAATGGCTCTGAAAGCTCCATCTCATGACGTTAAAATGAAATAGTTTTACATTTACAGGCTGATGCGTAAAGCATTATGTAGTTTTTTGTCTAAAGTATATTTTAATCCAATCTAATGCATAATATAATACATAAAGGATGTTCTACTTTTTTTAAAGTGAGACTGACCAGAGACTGACCATTACTTTACCATTATAATCAGAATCATTACATAGACCTATATCTCTAGAGGCCTCTACACAGAGTGTCATGCAAATGTTTGGACACCCCTGAACAAAGTTTATCTGACTGTAAATAATTAAATGAGTAAAAGATGAACTGATTGGCCAAAGAACAAGTAAAAGAAAACAACAACATTCATTTTTAATATTTTCAGCAATATTAGTATGTTATTTTTTCCTCATACAATCTTAGCGTGAACAGAGCAGCATTTGGGCATCCCAAGAGAGTTGAGCTCTCAGATAACTTCTTCTGAAGTTTTTAACCTTAAATACTTCGTTAGGTCTATAGCTTGTTCGTGGTCACTG
Organism: Megaleporinus macrocephalus; assembly: GCA_021613375.1. NCBI lineage: Eukaryota > Metazoa > Chordata > Actinopteri > Characiformes > Anostomidae > Megaleporinus > Megaleporinus macrocephalus. The sequence continues at coordinate 29,366,633 of CM038726.1, read as the reverse complement.
TTAGGAAAGACCAGTTGCTGCAAATTTCAAAGCTTTGTAAATAAACTTCTCAAACCTTGTCCCAACTATCAGAGCCACGGGCTGAGCAGCTGCCCAGCAACACTGAGATAATAGATGTCCACAAAGCAGGAGAAGCTATAAGAAGATAGCAAAGCGTTCAAGATATGGCAAGTGAGCAGCCAGCCCATGCTGGGACTCCCCAAACACCCGGTGGCATTTCTTATGCTGGTAGAGATGTATATGTCAAAACTCCTGTCAATCCTTTCCAGACTTTTAAGTGAATCTTTCAAGATGTACAAGTTTTAACAGCAAATATTACATAGGGCTAATTCTAAGGAGCTATAGAAACAACAGTTCAGTACATACACTGTGGAGACACTATTGACACTTTGCTGGACATCTTATGTCAGCACTCATAGACACTATTGACACTTTGCTGGACATCTTGTGTCAGCACTCATAGACACTATTGACACTTTGCTGGACATCTTATGTCAGCACTCATAGACACTATTGACACTTTGCTGGACATCTTATGTCAGCACTCATAGACACTATTGACACTTTACTGGACATCTTATGTCAGCACTCATAGACACTATTGACACTTTACTGGACATCTTATGTCAGCACTCATAGACACTATTGACACTTTACTGGACATCTTATGTCAGCACTCATAGACACTATTGACACTTTACTGGACATCTTATGTCAGCACTCATAGACACTATTGACACTTTACTGGACATCTTATGTCAGCACTCATAGACACTATTGACACTTTACTGGACATCTTATGTCAGCACTCATAGACACTATTGACACTTTACTGGACATCTTATGTCAGCACTCATAGACACTATTGACACTTTACTGGACATCTTATGTCAGCACTCATAGACACTATTGACACTTTACTGGACATCTTATGTCAGCACTCATAGACACTATTGACACTTTACTGGACATCTTATGTCAGCACTCATAGACACTATTGACACTTTACTGGACATCTTATGTCAGCACTCATAGACACTATTGACACTTTGCTGTACATCCTGTACATTTGCACTCCTGGACACAATTTATCACTATTTAACATTTACTTAATACAATCTTTGCACATTTATTTATTTTTTAATACATATCCCAGTACTGTTTTGTATTCATATATGTTCTTGTATATATTCTTTTTTTTTTGACTATTGGAATACTTTATTCTTCTTTATATACCTTATTGTTTTTTGTACTGAGTTTTGTACTTTGTTTTGTTCTGTGTAACTGCTACAGGCTGCTAAATTTCCTTCGGGATCAATAAAGTATCTATCTATCTATCTATCTATCTATCTATCTATCTATCTATCTATCTATCTATCTATCTATCTATCTATCTATCTATCTATCTATCTATCTATCTATCTATCTATCTATCCAGTTACATGGCAGCGTATAGGTGACAGCGTTAAGGTATGAGGAATGGATCAGGATCTCCAATTCCCCAGACTTGAACCCAATTGAGCATCTGTGGGACCATCTCGATCTTTATGTTCTCTCAGTGGATCCTCCCCCACGCAACCTCCAGCAGCTGTGGGATGCACTGCAGTCAGCATGGCTCCAGATACCTGTGACAGCCTACAAGGACCTTATTGAGTCTCCCAGCCCATCTAGCTGCTGTCCGTGCAGCACATGGTGGTCACTCTGAATAGTAGCTGGTCACAATAATGTGGTAGAACTGATATGTTGTGAACCTGCTTAAAATATTAATTGCACAAATATAAATAAGGAACGTAAAACATGCCGGTTCCAAAATCTTATGTAACACTCAGGACTTCACCCGAATTATGCCCACAAAATTTACACACACAAGCCCCCCTTTAGCTTAGCATGAAACAACGACAAAGCAGCAACAGCAGAAACCTACTGTTCCAAGCTGCAAGTGGGGATGTTGGCACTTTTCATTTCTTATTTGATGTTCTTTAAGTGAGGCTAAAATTTGGCTTCATATTCACCAGCAGAATCAGTACCACCAACAGAACATTCACAAATCAAGCTGGCGAACAGGAAATTCATCTCCCACTTCTTTAATAGAATCCTTCTCTCAGCATTTAACACTGAAGAGACTGAGGAGAGGAGCAGTTCCACTTTTATTAGCAACACAACCCCAACAGCAACCTGTAAGTAGCAGCCATGCTGTGTGTTTATCACTGTTTGCTGGTTGAAGCAGATCATCTTAAATTGAAAGTTTCACCGTGAGTAACAACTTTCATTTACTTTGTGTTGATGTTGAGGTCAAAAGCAAGTAGCCAGTATATGTAATGTTGGGGACTAGCCAGCCTTAAGCACTGCTAACTAAATAGAATTAGGGCCAAACATATTTCCATAGAGGTTAATTTTATTGTCCTGTCTGTATATTGTCGCTGGCCAATGGAAAACAAGTTTCTCCAAAATAAAATAGCAGGAGAAGACCAACTTTTTTCTATGTGAGTCAATGGAACCAGAATTTTTCCCAACCTATTTTGGAGCATTTTTATTGGTCCATTCATATTAAACTTTTCAAAAATGGAGATGTTTATTTGTTGGGCAGCAACATATCATTGAAGTGTCTCACTGTAAACCAGCCAATCAGAGTAGAGCTCATCAAATTGTTCATGAGCTCCCAAAAAATTCATTCTAGGACCAAATAATAGGCTGTAAATGGGCGTGTAAAAAATCATCTGGACATTTCATATACCTTCTGTGCAGAATAAGAGAGAACAACTTAAAGTACCGAATAAATGCATCATATTGCAGCTTTTAACACCAAAGTGTGCAGAAATTCTGAAAAGTCGGTGGAGTTCCCCTGTTCGTCTATCCTTCAGTAGTAACGTGTCCATACAAATCTCACGGTTAGGTGGCATGGGCGACTGTTCACGTTACTTCAGCATCCTTGTTGAAATCCTGCTGTTTAAAAACTTCAGTGTTGTTTAAGTGTCACGATGAGACAAGATTTGAAATTTACAGCCCTCAGCCTAAAAGACCAGCCCACTTTACTTTCACCAACTGTTACCTCAGACTGCACCTCATATCTTAGACCCCAAAAAACTCAACAACTTCTCTTTCCGTCGTCAGTTCGGGATGACCTTAAACCGAGTTTACGCGTTTATAACGAATGTAGTTCTTTAAAAGTGTGAGTCGGTGTGACTGCTTTCATGTAGGTGCTGAATCTGGAGCCGTGTTTGTTTCTCGCTCCTCCCGGGGAAGAGATCATGGCGGCGGCCGCCGAAGCGAGTGCGAGCAGCGGGAGTAGCGACACATCCAGCACCGGCGAGGAGGAGCGGATCCGCCGCCTGTTCCAGACCTGCGACGGAGACGGAGATGGATACATTAACAGGTGAAAAGGACATCAGACATCAGCACAGTCTGGAGCTTTGTGCCAGAAAATGATTCTAAGTTACAGCAAATATTAAAAATCGGCTAACTGTGAATTAGCTTCGTGTTCGCTCTCTGGAGGTTTAGGGGCTGAAAGTCAACGACTTTTTGACCTGTTTTCGGCTGACGTTAGTTAACAAAGTCGGGTTAGTTATTAATCCTTGGAGTCTAACTTTGGTCTCTCAACAAGATTAAGGCGAAGTTGAGCTTTTGTGTAACTTAAAGACGCTAAACGAGTCAGATTTGATGTTTTCTTTTAAAGCGGTGACTTCCGAGCTCACTGGAGTGCGATGGCTGTACCTGGCTAGCTGCTAACTTTAGCGGCTACAAGTTTATATGTAAACAGTCACTTTATAGCAAAATTAAAGCTTCGACTGAGAAATAACTCTGTATTACTGAGTTGCTGCATATATCTTAACGAGAGAAAAGCAGAGTATACTGTGCTGCAGTGTTTCAGTAACATCATGTTGAGTATTAAAGTCTTATCTGAATGTATACTGTGTGTATGTACAGTATTGAATGAAGACCTGCAGAGTTGAATGAGCTGAATTGACTCCTATGGAGTTTCTACACACACTTACTTACCAGGTTGGCCTTCATTCACTTAACCTAACAAGGTGGAGACATGAAATGCAGACATATGCATGTGTCTCTGTCTTTTTGTGTAGTTGCTTATAAATGCTTGTCATTAGAAATGGACCGATATGGGTTTTTCTGTAGCCAATGCTGATGGCCGATATGTACTGCTGATATTTTTGGTCGATGTTTAGGGCCGATATCTAGAGGTTTTCCACTTTATTTGCATGCCAAAATGTCACACTAATAATTACAAGAAGTGGATGCACAACGTTTCTGAGCTTAACATTTATTGAACACTGACTTAACTAGAAAAAAATAAATATTTTTATCTGCCCCCCCAAAAATACAGTATGACCACATTACAGTTGAAAGAGTGTAACATACATCTCTTCATATTAAAAACAAACAAGTTATTAGAAGTGCACTGAACAAATACGTCCACACAGCCCATGTTTGCAGCAGTTACAGAGAGTGTCTCATTTCAACGCTCGGGTTTTTATCGCGTTGTAGTAAAATTGCGGTTCTTTAAGGAGGATGAAGCGTTCGGAGAGAGAGAAACAGAAACAGTGCACGCACCATGCAAGAGAGAGAGATGTTCGATGTGATAGACAGGGAGACGCTGATATGCTGTAATGATTGCTAACACTGGCTGGCTCTGGCTGCTCCAGAGAGACTTTCTGTGTAACAGTAATGTGTTATTGTGTGTATTACACTAGAGCAGTTAGCTTTAGCCCTGGAGCTAAAGGAGTAAAACATCCGCTCTGGTTCACGTCTATGACCGGGAACTAGAAACACGTAACCGTGTCATTTAATTAATCATTGTTTGCTATAAATTATTCATTTTCACTATAGGCTGAACAGTTCCAAAAGTTTTAGCTTTGGGTTCCACCACACTCGGGGCTGCCTGCGTACGTGCCTGACTGTAAATCGCTGCTACCAGACACCGATATCGTCCGATGCCAATATATTGGGGAAAAAAAAGACAAATATCGCCCCTAATATATCGGTCGATCTCTACTTGTCATATTTCTGGTAGGTCTAAATAGGGCGTTGTTGACTGTGACCATGAGACAGTGGTCTGGACACATGCTACGGTCAGTTATATTAGCTGTGTTGGTTAAGGTGGTCTGATAGATCACTTTTGTAAGGTCTGGTGGGGAATATAGCACTCAGGATAAGAGAGTTGCACCAACTACTTAAAACTATGAAAAAAATGTGTGTGTAGAAATTATATATCTAAGTGTATATCCATCCATCCATTATCTTTCGCTTTATCTCGCTAGTCGTGGGTCATGGGGGTGGGCTGGAGTCAATCCCAGTGTCGTCGCGCAAAGATGGGGTACACCATGGACAGGTCGCCAGTCCATTGCATGGCCAATGCGCACACACTCACATCTATTGGCAGTTTAGAGTGAGCGTTTGGAGTTTGGACTGTGGGAGGAAACCCCCTCAAGCACGGGGAGAACATCCACACTCCACACAGAAAAGCCCGGACTGGGAATCCAACCCGGATCGTCTACACCACCATGCTGCCAATATGGGTGTATAACTAAGTCAAATTGAACAGGACTAATTAGCCTGTTTTCGTTCAAACGTTTCACGAATGATATGTGAATCCTGAATCTAATCAAGCCATGTCAGTTCTGAAAAGAATGAAAAAGTAGGATGACGTAGGCCGCCATGGTTAAGGGCTACTTAAAAACAGGCAGGATGTGAGATTTAAATCAGTTCTTTCTGTAAGTAGAATTATCTTCACAGCCATTTGCCATCTTTTATGGCCGTGTTGTCTGCAGCTCAAAGACGTGGGGCAGGACGAGCAATGACCCATTTAGTGAGGGCTGAGATCTCATTCTGATGATGCCTACTTTGCACCTGCGAATGCAAAGACAGTTCTGAGAGACATTTTTCATGCAAGCTTTGGATTTGGCATTTTAAAATGTCAGAAACAGCCTTTAGAAAGCTCTACACCATGATCAGACCATAAGTAAAAGTAAAACCATAGTAAAAGGTTAAACACAGTCATTGTCTGCTTTTCAGCAAGCTCTGTTTTGGTTTAAAAAAGTAAACACTGTTGGCTAAAAAAGATGATCTGAATTTTTGTTTTAGCTGCCCGGCTGAACTGTGCTTGTTTGTTGCTAGTGCACAAATGCTCAGCCATGCAGATACAGATATTTTGTAAAACATATGGTCTTTCTTCATGTTTGGGTAAATATATAAAGGTAGATGAAGGTGAATGTTTTAAAAACTTTGGTTATTGATGTTTTTTGAATGGAGAAGATGCTTTGTAGCTCTTGTATGACTGGTATGACTGATAACCTGGCTGCCTCTGTTTTTATCAGGTTTGATTTTATGGTGTTACTGATTACATAAATGAAATAAATGAATTAATGTACACCATATTGCCAAAAGTATTTGTTCGTCTGGCGTCACACGCATATGGACTTGAGTGATTTCCCGTTCTTAACGCATAGGCTTTAATATTATGTCGGCCCACCCTTCGCAGCCATAACAGCTTCAACTCCTCTGGGAAGGTTTAGGAGTGTGTTTATGGGAATGTTTGGCCGTTCTTCCACGAGCACATTTGTGAGGTCAGACACTGACGTTGGACAAAAAGGCCTGGCTCGCAGTCTCCGCTCTAATTCTTCTGTCGGGTTGAGGTCGGGACTCTGTGCAGGCCAGTCAAGTTCTTCCACACCAAACTCGCTCCTCCATGTCTTTATGGAGCTTGCTTTGTGCACTGGTGGGCAGTCATGTTGGAACATGAAGGGCCGTACCCACTCTGTTCACACAAAGTTGGTCTGCCAACAACCCCACACCATAATCCCTCCTCCACCAAACTTCGCCCAAAGCAGTCAGACAAGAACCATTCTCCTGGCCAAACCCAGACTCGTCCATTGGATTGTCAGATGGATATGATTGGTCACTTCAGAGAACACGTGTCCAGTAGTGGCATGCTTTACACCATCTGAGGCTTTGCATTGCCCTTGGTGATGTAAGGTTTAGATGCAGCTACACATCCATGAAAACCCATTCCATGAAGCTCTCTACGCTCAGTTCTTGAGCCGATCTGGAGGCCACATGAATTCCATTCTTTCACTAATGTGTGTAGAAGCAGTGTGCATGACTAGGTGTTATGTACAGTGTTACAATATTGCGTTGTGGTTTCTGCACCTTTCACACAGAATAAAATAGCGAGGGCCTTGCGGAAGGCATGTTGTCATGCTGTCAATTTTGATAAAAATGTAATTTAAAAGAAGTGTTAGATGTTTAAAGATCATTGTCCAAAGAAGGAATAATCCTTGAATTAAAAAAAAATTGTATAGTTGACTGATATCTTTCCTGATCGGATCAACATGATGAGCGAGTATTAAAAAAAAAGAAAAAAAAACGAACAGAAGGTTTTGTTATCTGTAGATGTAAATTAATGATCTACTGTTGTTGTAACATCTTCATCACTGCAATGTTCATTTTGGATTTGAAGCATAAACATCAAGTTAGATCTTCTTTATGATGCTGTACACACAACGTTAATATAGTGACGTGGTTCTAAAACCCTCGCAGAACAAAATGTTCAAGTCTAGCTGGACATCAGTGAACCCTGGTAGGGGAATTAGGTGATGTGGATTCTACCGGGCTGTGCTCCACACCACCGCAATCTTCTCACCCCAGCGTGATCAAAGCGTGATCAAAGCCGTGTGCTGCGTGCTCTGTGGAACATCAAACGCACGCCTTTGACGTCACCTCCAAAAGCGGCTGCAGAAATGAACTTCACACACAGGAAATGCCTGTGAGCCCGTGCACTGGCCTCGTGGGCCTGCTTAAGAGAAAGTTATTAAGTTACAGCAAAACACTTAATAATCACAGTCGAGTCTTCTAATTATTGGAGCTTACGAGCTCACAACTCCAGCCAATAAATAAGTCTTTCCAGTGTTAAAGCTTTCAGCATGAAGCTTTGAAAAGAATAAGCTGAGCAGACTGAGCTGAGAATTGATCCCTGTTTATTTTTTATAGTATTTGTACTTCCTTAGTATTATTTCACAAATTCTCAGCTTGTTATTTCTGTATATTTCCCGGTAGAGCCGGTCGAATGAGGCAAGTGGTGCTGTGATGAAGTTTGAGTTGCACGATGCACCGAACATTCAATGCTTTTTCAGTACTGCAAGGCCATGAACGATTCGATTCTTTAGCGTTTCATGCTTTCAGTATTGTATATAGCCCAATAACTACTGTAGCTTCTGTGTATATCATTCACTGTGCTGTGCTGTGTGTCCAGTGTGTGGCGCCCTTAAGCAACTGAATGTTGCTATAAATCTCTCCAGTGCAAAGCAGGGGTGTAAGAAAATATCAAAATATTAAATATCGGGATCTTATGTTTCGTGTTACTGTATCAATTCTCGAAAACACAGTATCACTACACAGATTCCTGGCAGGCAGTGAGTCTTTGTGAGTTGTGTTTAAACCTCTAACCACTAGATGTCAGTGTTGTAATCCATTTTCAGCTCCACTCCAACATTAACAAGCAGCACAAGAACGCAATGCTATTGTAAGCATTGCCGACCCTTTTCATATAGTGGTGTGTTTTAATAGTAGGGCTTTGAAAGATCGCAGTATATCACTGCTTACAATATCGCAGTATATCATGATATATTGAATTGTGACCGCTGTATCGCGATACGTATTGTATCGCCTGGTTCTTGCCAACACACAGCCCTAGTGCAAAGCAGGCAACATCAGCGACCTGGCTAAGCATTTGGCCGACAAGCACCCTGACCTGTACACAGAGCTGAGAAGTGGACAGGTTAGTTAAGTTAAAGGACACACTGGGGGGCTTTACTAAGCTTTACTAGCGATTACTAATCCAACTGTTTATGCGTCTGGGATATGCTAAGTACTCGTCTTGCCGTGTGAAATAGGCTATCAGGCACGTAGCCTGTTTAATTGTTAAATTGAATGTGGGCTCATCTAAAACGATGGGGCAATAAGTGCTCAGACAATGGAAGGACTTTATACTTCTGTGTTTTGTTTCTTCCACGTATTGTTTTGGTATTGAGAATCGTGATATTACACTTGGTATCGGTATCAAAGTCAGTTCTGGTATTGTGACGACCCTAGAGCACTTCAGTTCAGGTCTTAAAGAATGTGCTATTGAAATAAGGAGTTTAATCAGATCTGTTAGAGCTGGGTAACTGTAAACTACACAGTACTGTAGCCCTCCAGGGATGAATCTTAAAATCAAAACAAGACCATTTATTTTGGATGATATTTTTACTCTGATGTCAGTGTTTGGTTACATAATTTTTCATTGAAATATTGTTCGCCTGCTTGGCTGCTTCACCCTGTAGAACCCAAGCCTAAAAGCGTCTGGCTGGGCTTATATATTTTATATATTAATTTATCACATGATTGGTATCTCCAGATTCAGCACAAACTCAGCATCTCTATAATATTGGTTATTAATTATCCTGCTACTTGTGGTATGTAGGACTGTGACCAACAGACTTTTTCCTACCGTGGTAGGAAATGCCAATGCTCCAACATGCCCACCCCTGACACCCCCAGAAGTGAACTCATACAGTTATATAATTCCCTCAGACGCTCGCCTGTGGAGCTAAACCTGCTAAGATATTCCTCCTTGAAATTTTAGATGAAGTGCCACACAGTGAGCAGATTCCCTGTGGCATAGTGCTGTGCCAGCGTGTCAAGAGCTGTGGGTGCCAAGAATGCAGCATTTTTGGCATGTGGTCCAGCAACGTCTAAACATTCGAAACCACTGTTTTAGTAAAGATACACACATTGACAGTGACCACCTACATCAGGGGTATCCAAAGTTCGGCCCTCAGGCCAATGGTGGCCCACAGACAGATTTTTATTGGCCTGCGGCATCAACCTTAAGAATACATTATTGGTGGCCCGTCTGTACTTTGCAATATTTCCTTTTACCTGATGGTGGCAGCAGTACACATACATGTGTAGTACGTGTTACCGCTGTGTTAGAAATCGAAGTGAAATAAACTTAAGAGCCATTCGTTTTCTAACTGGGCGCCTGAATTTGTAGAACGGCATCTTGTGCTATGTCAAAAGAGGGCAATGAGAACCAGTCATTATTTTAAGCGAATATTTTTCTGTTGAGAGACGCTGCATGTGTCTGTTATGCCAAGAGACTATTGCGGTAATGAGACATTATAAAACAATACATGGACGTTATAGTAAATACTTAGGGGACGAGAGTGCAGAGAAACCCTGGTCTCACAGCAGCAACTGTTCTTCAGGGCATGTGAACCTGACCAGAGCGAGTTATGAGGTGTTTAAAACTCCAGCAGCACTGCTGTGTCTGATCCACTCACACCAGCACAACACACAATAACACACCACCTCCCCCACATCAGTGTCACTGCGGAGAGTCTCACCATCAGAGAAATGTTTAGTAGGTTTAAAATAATTGCTCATTATTCTGCATGTTTGTGTTTTTTCATGGTTTGAATACACGGTTATATATAATTTATGAATTGTACTTTTGGAAACAGAGCCTGGCCCTCATGCAGTTTTAAGGATGGTTGGCACCCCTGACCCACAGGAATCATTACAAAGTGAGCATAATTAGGGCTGTTAATTTAATTTATTGCAACACTTCAGTTATAGGCGTGTTTCTATTATTATTATTATTATTATTATTATTATTTATTGTCATCAGTTTTCTTATGGAATGATTTATCTGCAATACTGTAGGTTCTATTTTATTGAATCTCAATTCATATTGTTTATCCTGAATGTCTTTAGATACCATAATTTTTGCTATATATTTACTATATTTTTGCTTGTTTTTATGTATTACTGAGTAGCTGTGCTGTCTTTCAAAAGTGCTACCCAGTTTGATGTGTGTTTTTATTTATTTTAATATGAGTAGGTCTGTCTATTGGCAGGAACCTGACGATACAATATGTATCGTGATACAGCGGTGACAATTCAATATATTACCATATACTGTTATACTGCAACCAAGTGATATACTGCAATTTTTCAAATAATACTATTAAAACACACCACTGTATGAACAGGTTTGCCAATACTTACAATAGCATTGCGCCCTTGTGCTGCTTGTTAATGTTGGATTACAACACCGTCATCTAGTGGTCAGAGGTTTAAACACAACACACAATGATTCACTGTCTCCTAGGGATCTGTGTATCAATACTGTGTTTTTGAGAATTGATACAGTATCACCAAACATAATATCCTAATATTCGATATTTAGATATTTTCTTACACCCCTATTAATGAACCCCCAGTGCTGTAGGGGGTCTCTAAAGCAATCTTCCTGTCTTTGTTGGGCTTGCTGGATTGTGTGTGTGTTAATCCCTCTGATTAGCTACAGAGTCATGGCAGACAGAAATATTCCTGTTATGCACTGAATATCATTGAGTCAGATGTGCGCATCATGTCTGAATGATTAAATATTTTTCATCAGTTATTGCCAAAAGTAAGTCAAGCAAAAGATGCAATTATGTTGATGTAATGTAGTTTGTGCTGAAACGCCTGCAGGGCATTGAATTATCTGATGTTGTTTTTGTGCACCCTCGTGTATTAACTTGACCTCATTGTGACTGAGGCTTGTTTGGGTGTTCAGTGCTGTTTTAGCATCAAAGCAAACTTGTTCAATTAGACTGAGTAAATATTTGTCTTGTTCTTACGCCTCAGTGAGAGAGTCTTAATAGACCTCAGACTAATCATCACTCGGACTTGTCCTCTGAGAATTCACACAACGGTCCTGGTGTCCTTGACTGTTGAAAGTCTTGGCTGAGAAAATGGCAAAATGGTTAAACTTAATGCAGATTATTGATTTTTCCATGCAGTGTTTGAAGAATATGCTAAAACTGTAATGTTAGAATGAATTATAATTTTTAGTAAAAATAATATTAGAGATGCATGTCAAAACAAGTTTTTTTTTCTCAATGTAAAAATTTTTTTTGTTTGTTTTTATTGAACGGTGCTGACGCTGAACCTATCCCTCCTCATGGGGTCGTCCTAGAGCTGCCCAAAGTTGGCAACTTTGTGGCCACATATTTCTGTAGCTGTCAGTCGAATCTAGACAATGACTATTGATTAGCCTGAACCTCTCCCATCCAATGAACCTAGACATAACCTTATTATCAAAGAGAGAACTTTGGCAATGAATGCTTCTTACAGGTTAAAGGGCTGTCAGACTCTTCAGATGAGCCCCTCCCTGACCCCTCCCAGGTAGGTGAAGGTAGTGTTACAGTTCACCTGTACACAGGTAGGTGAAGGTAGTGTTACAGTTCACCTGTACACAGGTAGGTGAAGGTAGTGTTACAGTTCACCTGTACACAGGTAGGTGAAGGTAGTGTTACAGTTCACCTGTACACAGGTAGGTGAAGGTAGTGTTACAGTTCACCTGTACACAGGTAGGTGAAGGTAGTGTTACAGTTCACCTGTACACAGGTAGGTGAAGGTAGTGTTACAGTTCACCTGTACACAGGTAGGTGAAGGTAGTGTTACAGTTCACCTGTACACAGGTAGGTGAAGGTAGTGTTACAGTTTATCTGTACACAGGTAGGTGAAGGTAGTGTTACAGTTCACCTGTACACAGGTAGGTGAAGGTAGTGTTACAGTTTACCTGTACACAGGTAGGTGAAGGTAGTGTTACAGTTCACCTGTACACAGGTAGGTGAAGGTAGTGTTACAGTTCACCTGTACACAGGTAGGTGAAGGTAGTGTTACAGTTTACCTGTACACAGGTAGGTGAAGGTAGTGTTACAGTTTACCTGTACACAGGTAGGTGAAGGTAGTGTTACAGTTTATCTGTACACAGGTAGGTGAAGGTAGTGTTACAGTTTACCTGTACACAGGTAGGTGAAGGTAGTGTTACAGTTTATCTGTACACAGGTAGGTGAAGGTAGTGTTACAGTTTATCTGTACACAGGTAAGTGAAGGTAGTGTTGCAGTTTACCTGTACACAGGTAGGTGAAGGTAGTGTTACAGTTTATCTGTACACAGGTAGGTGAAGGTAGTGTTACAGTTTATCTGTACACAGGTAGGTGAAGGTAGTGTTGCAGTTTACCTGTACACAGGTAGGTGAAGGTAGTGTTACAGTTTATCTGTACACAGGTAGGTGAAGGTAGTGTTACAGTTTACCTGTACACAGGTAGGTGAAGGTGGTGTTACAGTTTACCTGTACACAGGTAGGTGAAGGTAGTGTTACAGTTTACCTGTACACAGGTAGGTGAAGGTAGTGTTACAGTTTATCTGTACACAGGTAGGTGAAGGTAGTGTAACAGTTCACCTGTACACAGGTAGGTGAAGGTAGTGTTACAGTTTATCTGTACACAGGTAGGTGAAGGTAGTGTTGCAGTTTACCTGTACACAGGTAGGTGAAGGTAGTGTTACAGTTTATCTGTACACAGGTAGGTGAAGGTAGTGTTACAGTTTACCTGTACACAGGTAGGTGAAGGTAGTGTTACAGTTTATCTGTACACAGGTAGGTGAAGGTAGTGTTGCAGTTTACCTGTACACAGGTAGGTGAAGGTAGTGTTACAGTTTATCTGTACACAGGTAGGTGAAGGTAGTGTTACAGTTTACCTGTACACAGGTAGGTGAAGGTAGTGTAACAGTTCACCTGTACACAGGTAGGTGAAGGTAGTGTTACAGTTTATCTGTACACAGGTAGGTGAAGGTAGTGTTGCAGTTTACCTGTACACAGGTAGGTGAAGGTAGTGTTACAGTTTATCTGTACACAGGTAGGTGAAGGTAGTGTTACAGTTTACCTGTACACAGGTAGGTGAAGGTAGTGTTGCAGTTTACCTGTACACAGGTAGGTGAAGGTAGTGTTACAGTTTATCTGTACACAGGTAGGTGAAGGTAGTGTTGCAGTTTACCTGTACACAGGTAGGTGAAGGTAGTGTTACAGGTTACCTGTACACAGGTAGGTGAAGGTAGTGTTACAGTTTACCTGTACACAGGTAGGTGAAGGTAGTGTTACAGTTTATCTGTACACAGGTAGGTGAAGGTAGTGTTACAGTTTACCTGTACACAGGTAGGTGAAGGTAGTGTTAGGAATCTTACCCATGGACTTACATTACAGTGTAAGGTTGTTAGCACTTTGTTAGACTAAGTAGGCTTTAAGGCTAAGTAGGACTCAACCCTCTTTTCCAAATCCACCTGAATGACTTAGCTTCTGTACTATTTATTAATAATATCATTTTTATTCTTTCTGTCTTTCTTTCTTTGCTTCTCTCCACCCCATTCAGGAACGACCTGCTGATGGTGTGCAGGCAGCTGAACATGGAGGACTCTGTGGCTGAGATCATGTGCCAGCTCGGGGCGGACCAGCTGGGGAGGATTTCGTTTGAGGACTTCACACGCTGCCGCATGCAGCTGGTCAGCGAAATCCGCAAGGAGGAGGGCCTGCTGTCCCTCCTGTCCAGCGACTCGGACAAACAGAAGCTCAGAGAGCGCATCGCCTCCTGGCCCACCAGCAGCGAGAACAGTCTGGGTGGGTGGAGGAAAGGCTGCATCTGAAAATAGGAAATGTAGCCTCAAAGATCTGCCTCTACCAGTGCAGTTTCTAAAGATTTGCCATCCAGACTTCAAACAGATGTTCTCTCAGCTTTTCTTTGGTATTTAACTTATTAAACTGTAAATACTGTAACCAGAGGAGGACGGGTCTCCCATTGTGAGTCTTGGTTCCTCTCAAGGTTTCTTCCTTCAGCCTGAAGGAGTTTTTCCTGGCCATACTAACTTTATAGTAGAACCTTATTAGCTTTAATGTAAGTACATGTACAGAGGTTCTATTCTAAGTGATTTTGGTGAGTTTATATTGAAGCATATCATCATTTTTATGTAATTCAATGGAACCAGAATTCTTTCCAAGCTATTTTGAAGCATCTCTATTGGTCCATTCAGCATTAAATTTCCCCACAGTTTAAAGGGCAGCTGCTGCATTTAATAGATGTAGAAAAATAGAAATTGACAAAAATGGAAAGACATTATTTTTCATTGGACAGCGGCGATATGTGAAGGACAGCTGCTGTCATAAAATCATATAGACAAATAAAACAAACACAAATAAGATACTTGGACAGCGTTAATACACTTTTCATTCAGCTCTCATGGGAAACATGTTTGTGTTCTTCAGGTGCGCCCTCGGCGGCTAAAGAAAGCTGGGAGTATGACTCCGGAGCCAGAGACCTGCAGAGTCCAGACCTGCCATCTCCTCCTCAGCAGCAGCACCAGCAGACCTCGGTACTGCTGCAGAAGTTTCTGGATCAGCCCAGCAATGTCCTGGACCATCCAGCAAGCCTGCACAAGCTCCTCTCCCAGCCTTCAGGCCGGAGCGCTCCTGTGGGCGGAGGCTGTCTGGATCTGGCCAACACAGTAAGTGCTGTGTTAGATTCTGCTTCTGGTGGTTGTAGAAACATGTGGCAGTGAATGCAGTGAAGTCCACAATAAGATTAGAGACTTTAAGCTCAAAGACTGAGAGTTTAAAGATGGTTTTAGGTCCAGGATGGATTCAGTTCTATTCAAGTTTATGTTGTCCCGAAGCAGCTTTACAAAGTTTTGAAAACAGACAGTTACAACATATATATCCCTCAGTGGGCAAGCCAGAGGTGACAGTGGCAAGAACAACACCCTCAGAGTGGAGGAAGAAACCTTGGGAGGAACCAAGACTCACAAGGGGAGACCCATCCTCCTCTGGTTACAGTATTTACAGTTTAATAAACTAAATATCAAAGAAAAGCTGAAAGAGTCTCTGTTTGAGGTCTGGATGGCAAATCTTTAGAAACTGTACTGGTAGAGGCAGTCTCTGACTCCGATGTCTCTGACATCTGACGTCTTGTGGTCCATGATCAGTCTGGACTTTATGTAAGCATTTGAGAAAAAAAAAATACTTACAGGCTGGTCAAAGCTCACACATTCCAGCACAACCTCAGCTCGTAAACTGAATCCAGATCCTGTAGTGCTTTAAACGAAGCACAGAGGCATTTGGGGATGATAGATGTGTTGTAGTACACTTGTGTAGGCAGTAGGGGGCAGCGTCTCAACAGTTTTATGTGCTATAGACAGCTCTCGTCCTGTGCTAGGGTGAAGTCTGCTGTGTTAATCCCTCTAATGTGGGATAAACTTGACTTAAGTCTTCTTAGCTAGAAGCTTTAATTCCCTATTACTTATATCTGTTTAGCATTTTCTCTGTGTAGCATTAGTCTGTTCGGTTGCTGCTGAGTGTGGACAGCTGATCCAGCATCACGGTATACAGGAATGTTCTGTCAGAACAGCTTTGTGTGGTCCCTATGTTGATGTATGAAGGCATCTGATTTCATCTAACAGGCATAATTGCAGTTGGTACTCGAGCCAGAGGTGTAAAGTAATGAAGTACAAATACTTTGTTACCTTACTTAAGTAGAAATTTGTTTTTTATGCTTTACTGGAGTAATTATTTTTCAGCTGACTTTTTACTACTGCTCCTTACCTTTACACTCCATTATCAGTACTTTCTACTTCTTACATTTACACTCCATTATCTGTACTTTCTACTCCTTACATTTACACTCCATTATCAGTACTTTCTACTCCTTACATTTACACTCCATTATCAGTACTTTCTACTCCTTACATTTACACTCCATTATCTGTACTTTCTACTCCTTACATTTACACTCCATTATCTGTACTTTCTACTCCTTACATTTACACTCCATTATCATTACTTTCTACTCCTTACATTTACACTCCATTATCAGTACTTTCTACTCCTTACATTTACACTCCATTATCAGTACTTTATACTCCTTACATTTACATACCATTATCTGTACTTTCTACTACTTACATTTACACTCCATTATCAGTACTTTATACTCCTTACATTTACACTCCATTATCAGTACTTTATACTCCTCACATTTACACTCTATTATCAGTACTTTCTACTCCTTACATTTACACTCCATTATCAGTACTTTATACTCCTTACATTTACACTCCATTATCAGTACTTTCTACTCCTTACATTTACACTCCATTATCAGTACTTTCTACTCCTTACATTTACACTCCATTATCTGTACTTTCTACTCCTTACATTTACACTCCATTATCAGTACTTTCTACTCCTTACATTTACACTCCATTATCAGTACTTTCTACTCCTTACATTTACACTCCATTATCTGTACTTTCTACTCCTTACATTTACACTCCATTATCAGTACTTTCTACTCCTTACATTTACACTCCATTATCAGTACTTTCTACTCCTTACATTTACATACCATTATCTGTACTTTCTACTACTTACATTTACACTCCATTATCAGTACTTTCTACTCCTTACATTTACACTCCATTATCAGTACTTTCTACTCCTTACATTTACACTCCATTATCTGTACTTTCTACTCCTTACATTTACACTCCATTATCAGTACTTTCTACTCCTTACATTTACACTCCATTATCTGTACTTTCTACTCCTTACATTTACACTCCATTATCAGTACTTTATACTCCTTACATTTACACTCCATTATCAGTACTTTATACTCCTCACATTTACACTCCATTATCAGTACTTTCTACTCCTTACATTTACACTCCATTATCAGTACTTTCTACTCCTTACATTTACACTCCATTATCAGTACTTTATACTCCTCACATTTACACTCCATTATCAGTACTTTCTACTCCTTACATTTACACTCCATTATCAGTACTTTCTACTCCTTACATTTACACTCCATTATCTGTACTTTCTACTCCTTACATTTACACTCCATTATCAGTACTTTCTACTCCTTACATTTACACTCCATTATCTGTACTTTCTACTCCTTACATTTACACTCCATTATCAGTACTTTCTACTCCTTACATTTACACTCCATTATCAGTACTTTCTACTCCTTACATTTACACTCCATTATCAGTACTTTCTACTCCTTACATTTACATACCATTATCTGTACTTTCTACTACTTACATTTACACTCCATTATCAGTACTTTCTACTCCTTACATTTACACTCCATTATCAGTACTTTCTACTCCTTACATTTACACTCCATTATCTGTACTTTCTACTCCTTACATTTACACTCCATTATCAGTACTTTCTACTCCTTACATTTACACTCCATTATCTGTACTTTCTACTCCTTACATTTACACTCCATTATCAGTACTTTATACTCCTTACATTTACACTCCATTATCAGTACTTTATACTCCTCACATTTACACTCCATTATCAGTACTTTCTACTCCTTACATTTACACTCCATTATCAGTACTTTCTACTCCTTACATTTACACTCCATTATCAGTACTTTATACTCCTCACATTTACACTCTATTATCAGTACTTTCTACTCCTTACATTTACACTCCATTATCTGTACTTTCTACTCCTTACATTTACACTCCATTATCAGTACTTTCTACTCCTTACATTTACACTCCATTATCAGTACTTTCTACTCCTTACATTTACACTCCATTATCAGTACTTTCTACTCCTTACATTTACACTCCATTATCAGTACTTTCTACTCCTTACATTTACACTCCATTATCTGTACTTTCTACTCCTTACATTTACACTCCATTATCTGTACTTTCTACTCCTTACATTTACACTCCATTATCAGTACTTTCTACTCCTTACATTTACATACCATTATCTGTACTTTCTACTCCTTACATTTACACTCCATTATCAGTACTTTCTACTCCTTACATTTACACTCCATTATCAGTACTTTGTACTCCTTACATTTACACTCCATTATCTGTACTTTCTACTCCTTACATTTACACTCCATTATCAGTACTTTCTACTCCTTACATTTACACTCCATTATCAGTACTTTCTACTCCTTACATTTACACTCCATTATCAGTACTTTCTACTCCTTACATTTACACTCCATTATCAGTACTTTCTACTCCTTACATTTACACTCCGTTATCAGTACTTTCTACTCCTTACATTTACACTCCGTTATCAGTACTTTCTACTCCTTACATTTACATACCATTATCTGTACTTTCTACTCCTTACATTTACACTCCATTATCAGTACTTTCTACTCCTTACATTTACACTCCGTTATCAGTATTTTCTACTCCTTACATTTACACTCCATTATCAGTACTTTCTACTCCTTACATTTACATACCATTATCTGTACTTTCTACTACTTACATTTACACTCCATTATCAGTACTTTCTACTCCTTACATTTACACTCCATTATCAGTACTTTCTACTCCTTACATTTTAAAAATCGCCTCGTTGCTCGCATGTTGCATAGCAGATACAATTCGTAGCAGCGTAGTTTTATGTCTAAATGCGTCACTTCAAAATACGAGAAACTATGACTAAGTTCAACTGTCTGCATTTGCGCACTAGGCAACTCGTCTATAGTTGTATCATAGCACTAGTTTTAAACAGGCTACAAACGGAGAGCCGGGGAGCTGTCAAAATGAAAGTAACAAAATTGGGTTTCCTCCCTCTCAGTTCATTTTCATACTGGGACTGGTTTTAAAGGTTGGACGGTGCTAAACGCAGTTTCAGAGGTAACTGGCAGGGTATGGGAATTGTCAATTTCAAAACAGGGCACTCAAAAACTCAAGATGCAAAACATAAACTTGAAAGTTTTAACAATTTGCGTGTGTAAATATCCCTCCTGCGAGTGTGAATGTGAAACTCTTGAGCACAGAAAGAAGTGCTGTGTGTATGTATCATCATATTGCTCTCAAAACGCATTTTTTCATTCTCAATCCGATACTTGTCCTCGTGTGCCATGTGAATCCTCGTGTCGTGCCGTACTTTTATAGTATACCCCCGTCTATACTTCTACCTGAGTAATGAATGTGAATACTTTTGACACCTCTGGCTAGAGCTGGGCGATATGGCCTTCACAAAAATCGATTTTTTTGTTGTTTGAAGGCAGACGCTTTGCAGAGCCCAGGTGTCGTTAACAAAATGTATCGTTATACTCTTTTGTAGGGCTGCATTGTTCGGCTGGACCACAGGTCAGTGGTGGCGGCATGATATGACACATCCTCCTCCAACTCGCTGGTGATTTACTTGGTGTTTGTTGTTATACAGCTGTGGAAACTTCAGAACAAATATTTGCGGCTTGGTAGCACATACTTCTGATCTAAAACTTTTCCACCTGTCTTGACTTTTCCACCTGTCTTGACCTTTCACTGTATATATGGGCGCCATGTCTTTTGCAATAAACATCGCTAAAGCATCTGTGATTGCCTTCCAACGTGCCCCGTTCTTATCATACGGCAAACAGTTGGAAAACGTGTCAGGAACGGTTGCGGGCTTTAATTTGGGTGGTGTGCTAGATTCCGCTGGGAGCAGCACGTCTCCTACTCCACTGCATGCTCCTGTTTTAGGTGTTGGAATAAGTTTGTCGTGCTCCTTCATTTGTAAGCAACCGTTTTTAAACACACTTTACAGCGAGGACTTGATTGGTCCGTGTCCCACGCCACAAAACCGGACCAATTCCAGATCACGGAAGAAGTTACTCCTTTCTTGGGGACAAATTTCAGCTCTCCCCCAATTACTAGCATGTTGTTTGTGTGTCTATGGCAAGCGCGGAGGAGGGGGTCACTCTGAACTACGGAAGCCCAAAGGGGGGCATCGGTGGCAGAAGTTCAAACCGAGAGAAAAACGACTTTCATGAAAACACATCGTTCTTAACTGTAAATTCGAATTAATCAATAATATCGATTTATCGCCCAGCTCTAGTAGGTACCATAGTGGAGCTTCCTGTATGTGCACAAGCATACCTTAAAATTGGCTGTGCATATTTTTGCAGAGCCATAAATATACAATCTCTCAGTCTTCAGTGTGAGCAGGAGCTAAATATTTAGCATTTCATTACCAATGATTTAAAATAGTAGCCCTTTTCAGGACTCCAGACTGTGACAGATATTAATTAAAGAATAATATAATGAATTAACTCGACAGAGGTGCCAACTTTTGATTTTTTTATGGTTAACTATTTATTTATTTATTTATTTTTTACTGTTTTTCTTTTTTTAATATTAATATTTTGCTATATTAAAGGTAACAGATACGCTATAGCGTCCAGTTACATGGACATGTAAAAACCACTATATAAATAAATGTTGATTGACTGATTGATTGATTGATTGATAGTGTAAAAGATGAATTACGCTCCATAACTGCTGGAGGACCATAGAGCAAAATACCCATTTCTTGCATAACACTGCTTTGTGGCTGTTTCCAGATCTGTCCCCTTCGGTTTGGCTGTTTTCTCAATGTAACAGCTACGTGTACCAAATGACACATACAACGACTGAAGTCAACGACTGAACCCCACTTTCGCTCTCGAGGGCTCGCATATGACTGAAAAACTTTCCTTCCAGCAACCAAACGTAGCTGCCTGACAGCAAACGTAGAGTCTCGCCTGACAGCAGGGAAAGGCAGTAGTGTATTCTTGAAATATTTTTTTTTAATTCAATTTTTTGTCATATCGCCAAAAGTATCGTTATCGCAAAAATACCATGAAATATCGTGATATTATTGTAGGGCCATATAGCCAACCCTTACTTGCGACTCTATTAATTAAGAATTCAATAAACAGTTAAAGGGATATTTTCAGTATATGGGAAAGCAGCTCTCTCCTTTTAAGTCCGGGCTGTTTTTCAACGAGCTTAATTTCCTCTGGAATGTGGAGAAACACAGCAACACTCCCACAGAGAGGAAAATGTGGGTAAGGAAGGAAGCAGAAAGGCAAGCGGGTGAGGTTGTTCAGTTATCCAGTAACTCGGTGCTCACAGTTGTACGTGTTTTCAGTCTTAGTCTGGGTTTAGTTTTTAGCTTTTATTCTGTACTTATTGACTGCTGTCCTCAGCATTAGACATCACGCTGATTCTACTTAATTAATCATCAGCTCAGTGTTTAGAATACTGATCACATGATCTCCTGCTTTGTTAGAATGAACATCTGATCGGAACCCCTGATATTAGGGGTGTAAGAAAATATCGAAATATAGAATATCGGGATATTATGTTTGGTGAAACTGTATCGATTCTCAAATACACAGTATCGATACACAGATTCCTGGCAGACGGTGAATCATTGTGTGTTGTGTTTAAACCTTTGACCACTAGATGGCAGTGTTGTAATCCATTTTCAGCTCCAACATTAACAAGCAGCACAAGAGCGCAATGCTATTGTAAGCATTGACAAACCTGTTCATATAGTGGTGTGTTTTTGCAATGTATTATTTTAGTATATTACTTAATAGTTCTGTAATTACAACTTTAATCTATCTGTTTCTCTACATACTTCATCAACCCCCCTTTCACCCTCTTTCTCACTGGTCAGGGCCCAGGACCATTCTGGGTGGATCATTCTCAGCACTGCAGTGACACTGATGTGGTGTGTTGGTGTGTGTTGTGCTGGTGTGATCGGATCAGAGAGATTTAAACACCTTCGTGTCACTGCTGGACTGGAAATAGTACACCAACCACATCCTGTGGCCACTGATGAAGGGCTAGAAGACCAAACTAATAGTGAGTGCACAGTGAGTGGACACGGTGTTTAAAAGCTTCAGCAGCTCTGCTCAGCACTGTCACAGTAAATCTTCTCCAGTGTGTTTAATTTGGTCCATTTCTTTGCACGGCCGCTGGATTTTACTTTTCCAAAGAAATCCCACGACACGTACAAGTTCGTAATGATAGCGCTAACGTGTCTCCCGGAGACATGACTTTAATGAACTGTCAGTCTGTTCCGCTAATCGAAAGTAGGAGTTTCTGGGTGATTTCCAGTATAACTTTTTTTTTTCTGCTGCCACCGAGTATTGATGTAATGAGAGTCGGGCCAAAAGCACCTGCGAGATAATTGATCATCTGGCTAAGGAGATCAGGCGGATGACTTTTGTGGGGCGGCCCCCTTTCATTCTCCGGGACGATCTGTCCGTTCCCCATTCGTTCTGTAGCCGTGTGCTGTCTGGCTACATGCTGACACCAAATCTCATTATCCTCTGCTTTGCCCGTTATTTTTTCCCCCCTGCAGCCATAATGCTTCCATCAGTCAGATGCCTCTGGGTACTTTGTCAAGGTCCTGTCTTGCTTAACCCTTAAAAGTCCCAGCTGTTTCCAGTGATTTAAAAAAAAAATGTATGTTGTAAAGACGTTTGGTTGAAAGTTCAGAATGTATACTTTCAGATCAGTTCTTTGTTTGTGGCTGTTTTTGTGGGAATATATCTTATCATGATTAGAATCTGGAGAAAAGTTGTTGTTGATGTACGTATAGACTTGATGTCTTGAGTTACTGACATCAAAATGAATCAAATCATGAACAATTATGTGTCTTTTGGTACACGTAGCTGTTACATTGAGAAAACAGCCAAACTGATGGGGACAGATCTGGAAACAGCCTCAAAGCAATGTTAGCAAGAAATGGGAATTTTGCTCTATGGTCCTCCAGCAGTTATGGAGTGTAATTCATCTTTTACACTATCAATCAATCAATCAATCAGTCAATCAACATTTATTTATATAGTGCTTTTTGCAACCGGTGTTGTCTCAAAGCAGCTTTACAGAAAAGCAGTTTATGAAAAAGACTGGTGTAAATTATATATTGCTGATGATACACAAGCCCTTCATGTTCATGTAATGGTGCAGGTATGTGGATGCTGCAGTTTAAACCTGCTGTTATGCTCGTTTCTATGTGTAAGTACGTCTGTGTGATGCAGGTACATGTGAAGGGGAGTCAGATTCTGCCGGGGAGTCAGAATTCAGCGCTACAACAACAAACAAACAAAGAAACGTCAGAAAATAACCAGAAGGTTTTCCTGTTAGCTGTGAGACTGTCTTACATCCTTTCACCTCTTCTAGATCTCGACAACAAGTAAACGCCAGTCCAAGATTTACATTTGTCTGATGATGTTCTTTCTTTGGTCACTCTTTTGTTTTCTCATCCTTGCGTCCTCTGTCTATTCACAGCCTCTGCCCACGCTGGGAATACTAAGCTAACCACTTCTTCTTATTGCTCCTCTAGAGGTACGTAGTACCACAGTCAATGTATCTAATAATACAGATAAGAAGTTATAGGTCAGGCGTGTTTAATTAGAGGTCAGTAAGGTCCAGTTAGAGGAGATTTCCTCAGACCAAGGTCCAGACTGTCATCATTTCTAACTGTGTTATGATTCAGTGGTGTATCCTGTTTACTGAAGTAGTCTAGTATCAGCATCTTATACCATCAGCTACTGAAAGACAAACCGTTCAGTATATTTCAGTATATTTACTGTTTTAATGTTGAACTGAAACAAGAGCATTTAAAAAAACAGAATTCTTTTGAAAAAAGTGGATCTTAAAGTGTGTATTTATAGAGAAAGTAAATAAAACGTGTGTCTTCTTGTTAACTCAGCTTCACAGATTAACATGTTGGTTGTACAGAGCGGTGTTCTCCAAAACTAGACGAGCAGGTCCTCCATTCCAGAACTGGTCCTGTTAAACACTCAGTTCTCTCTGTTCACTTTTCTGATTTTAGAGCTCCTTATTCTTTCTGACTCGCTTTAGTCTTCTCGCTATATACCTCGCCTGTGTGCACGCACTGCACGCCCCAGTGTGCACAGATCTGATTGGCTGAGGAGCGCGGTGATCTTACAGTGCATGCGATTGGTCTGTGAGTTCACTGCGCCGTGAAGCCTGTATACCGTAAAGATGAGAAAAGCTCCGCCGCTTAAAATAAACACAGTCAATATTAAATCATTCTCAATAGATTATCAGTTTGGGTCCGCATTGGACAACATTTGGGTCCGGACCGCCTATTAGTGACCCCTGCTGTAGATGATGTTCACTGCTGCAGTCTAGTATCACGCATGAACAAAAAGCCTCCTTCTTTCCGGTTGAAGTTGGACAGCAGCTTCAGGTTTTCACATTCAGATAAACCAGCTTTGGGTTTTGGACTTTGGGACAGAACATCACTGGCATGTTTTAGCTCCCAGGTTAAGCTAATCAGACAATCAGACATCAAGCTAAGCAGCTACAGTCAAATAATTAGTCCATTAATTATACAAGTTAACAATGTGTCGATATCATAGCACAGAGTTGTAAAGAAAACATTAATTAAAATTAGGACTGAAACAATTCCTCGAGAAAGTTGAATAACTAGATTACAAAAAATCATTGAGGCAAATTCTTTGCATTGAAGATTCGTTTCGCACGGATGACTTTCACACACTCTCTTCCCTCACAGTGATGCGTAAAACACACAGTAAACTTAATATCAGGTGGTGTTTGTTGCAATTTGGAGCCTAAAAAGCACCAAATCCAGTACAGCGAGTATGTTCAGTTTAGTTTGTTTGCAGTAAGTGGGTCAGCCAGTGTAGGACAAGCTTCAGTATAGAAACGTTCAAATAAAATGGATTCAAATCCAAATAAAATAAACAAAATAAACAAATAAACAAACAGGGTGTACAGTAGCCAGTCCTGTGAACTTATTGTAGAATATATTGGTCTAGTTATACATTTCAATAATAGTAATTAAGATATTTTCTTTAAAACCTTTCTTTAGAACCCTGTCTTATTTTCTGATATATTTACTGTTGCTCTTTAATAAAGCAAAAATAGTTTTTTATCCGATTACTTGATAAATCAATAGAATAATTGACAGAATACTCGATTACTAAAATAATCAATATCTGCAGCCCTAATTAAAATATATTAACATAACTAACCTGTGGGGAAAAAAGTAAAACATTGAAACACAGTGCTGTGAAAAAGTATTTGTGCTGTTAAACTGTTTCATATTTTTTCTTATTTATTTATTTATTTATTTATTTATTTATTTTGTTCACAGGTTAAGTTGAAATTCATGTTTTCTGCACAACTTTGTGCTAATAATATTGACACGTTTTAAATTTTTATAATAAAAATTAATTAAAAATTTAAAAATAATTCATTGACCAATTAATTGACTAATAAATGTTGTTTCTTTATTATTTGTTTGTACTACTTACTGTCTCTTGTTAGATACTTTGGTCCAGATATACGTAACAACATTTTAAGAACACACTGATACTGGATCGGTACTTAGTATCGGATAATATCCAGATTTCAGGTATTGGAATGGGAACTGGGATCTGTGAGTACATGCTATCACTGCACTTGCTTCAGGGTTAGAAGGCATTGGAAAATTTTAAAAGTGAATTTTTATCTTCTTCTATAAGTACTGAAGTAATCACATATTTATTAAACAGTCGACCAACATCTCTGCTAATCCAGCATTTTCAGTTTTTTCTTTAAACTAATTTAGA
Source organism: Megaleporinus macrocephalus (assembly GCA_021613375.1). Classification (NCBI taxonomy): domain Eukaryota; kingdom Metazoa; phylum Chordata; class Actinopteri; order Characiformes; family Anostomidae; genus Megaleporinus; species Megaleporinus macrocephalus. The sequence continues at coordinate 29,340,318 of CM038726.1, read as the reverse complement.
CTAGGGTTTGGTGCAGTGGGTGGTAGGCCAGTATAAATGAGGAGGGTCTTCTGCGTGTGCCCTGTTCTGTAAATCTCTGTCTGCTCTGTGCTCTTGTGTAGTTTATCAAGATCCAGTCCCGCTTAAAGATGCCAGGCTTTTAGCTTCAGTTACTGTCAGGAGATGAACGCTGACATACAGCTTTGGCATTTGAACTCCTCCCCAATGCGCCTGCCACAACAAGATCAGCCAATCCTATCAGTGCTGCCTCATCCATCGCCACGGTGATTCATGTCCGTCACAGGCCGTTGGCCGCCAACTCATTATCAGCCTCGTTAGGCTAAGAGCTTCGAGGCGCAACCTCAGTAATCACTCCCGGATAAATACGTCTTCGGGAGGCTGCTGACTGAGCCAGAAAGCCCGACCGCTGCTCTGTAAGGTTTCGTTGTTCTAGATCTAGATGGAGAGATAGAGAAGAACCCAACTCAGCTGTTTCAAGTGGGTAAACCATAAACCGAGGCATTGGCTTAAAGGGGAAAACCCCAAATCTAGTTGATCAGCCTAGATGTGTTTTGATGTCTGGAGTTTTTGTAGCTTTGTGTTGTAGGTGTGTTTTTATTAAGGTATATCGTCAAGACCAAAACATTCTTAACTTTCAGTGTGAGTTAATGTAAGGAGGTTTTATTCCAAGGGATTTTGGAGCATTTCTATTGGTCCATTTATCATGAAACATTCACAGAATATAAGGAGCAGCTGTCGTGTTCAGTGTGTGTGTGTGTGTGTGTATACATATATATATATATATATATATATATATATATATATATATATATATATATATATATATACATATATATATATATATAATTTCTATATATTTATTAAGGCTGTGTATTGGTAAGAACCTGACAAAACAATACGTATCGTGATAAAGCGATCATGATTCAATATATCGCGTGTACTGCGTTATTGCAAGCAAAGTGATATATTATGATTTTTAAAAATCCTACTATTAAAACACACCACTATATGAACAGGTTTGCCAATGTTTACAATACCATTGTGCCCTTGTACTGCTTGTTAATGTTGGAGTGGAGCTGAAAATGAATTACAACACTGCCATCTAGTGGTCAGAGGCTTAAACACAACACACAATGATTCACTGTCTTCCAGGAATCGTGTGTATTGATATTGTGTTTTTGAGAATTGTATCACAAAACACAATATTCCAATGTTTGATATTTCTATATTTTCTTACACCCCTTATATATATATCTTGTCGCTGTCCAATGATCACAACTATCACAATTTCACGATGCAATATTACACCCATATTAATGAGTTTTTTCTTTCTAGGACTACATCTTGGGGTATAATTGGGTGTGTAAATTCTTCAGTTTAAATCATTTAAGATAAGTCTAAATTTGAAAGAAAATAATGTGAAATCTTTTTATCTAAATGTCATGTGACAGTAAAAACATTTATTAGACTTCCTAAAGAAAGAGTAAAGACGACCCCCAACTGACCTCCAATGCCAACATCCGTCAGGGTTGAGCAGAAAGACCAGAAGAAAGCTTTGCTGGTTGAGGATGTTTGGGATGAGAGTGGAAAGTGTGTGATGTGGTTTGGTCAGACTTTTGCTTTAGCTGTCAGTTTGTATAAGCTTATCGTCGTGTTGTAGTCATTTCTTTATTTACGCTTTCACTAGCCCTCCTTCTCTCTTTACATCCACAGTGCAGGCTTCTCAGTCCTCTGCCGCACCTTCCACCTTGTTGGTGCAGATTTTGCTGTCGCAGGCAGTTTTAGGTTTTCACACAGTTTGAATATTGCTTCTCTGAAGAGCTGAGTGTGGCTGTTTGTGTTGAGTAGAGGACATAAAGACACGCTGGTACACACAGAGAATGATCCAGGACCCGAAGTAAAAGTGCCTCCGATGCCTCTTAGTTTCTATCCATTGCTTTTACTTGTGCGTGCACACACACACACACACACACACACACTTTGAACACATGCGCTGTAATCAAACGGGAAAAACTGAAGTATGAACATTTTAAGCTGGAGTTGATTTTTTTGGTTAGGCTGATGGACATTTATCTGCACTTGACCCAGCGTGGCTCATGCAAAACCAACAGGAGGGCTAATGCACAAACAGAAGCCAATACAGTTGTGGGCAGAGTGTTGATACCCCAAGTACAAGTAAGTTCAAAAATTTAAATATGAGACGATGAGGTAGTTTTGGACAATTTCTGCTTCTTTACTAAATTAAAAAAAAAATATTAAAGCCTATTAAATGTGCCATAACATTTGCAGCATGCCACAACCAGTTTTTTTATTTCAACCTGTTAAATTCCAGTAAGCAATGCCAGTGAACAGTAACTGTGGCTTAAATAAACAGGGAAGTGTGGTTTGTAGACCGTGTGTGCTTATTGTCACAAATTACAAATAGAATTTGACTGGGTACACAAACTTTTGCATACCACTGTACATAACTGACTAAGAAATCTTGAGTATGGTGGCAAACACCCATGTTATGCCTAGACAAGTATTCTCTAATTCTAATTTAAGTCTGCTTTTTTAAAATGTTGTGAGATATGTATATAAAAAATTTGGATATCAGCTTCAGCCTTGTTTTAGGTCCAAAGGATGTAATACCTGAACTCTACCTGAAGAAAAATGCCTGTACTATATAGCAGTAAAACGCTGTTCCAGTTTGTAAATACTCACTTACTGTTTCTGCTGGCTTTAATGTTCATAGATGACCTTCTGTTGAAGTGCAGTGTTATTTACTGGCGTATGTTTACTGGATATGTCGGCTGCTGCTCAGCAAAAATGACATGATATGATATGACATGATATTTAGTGGCATGACGCAGTGCTAAGTTGGACTCCAGCTGTATTTAAACACCATCTAGTTTCTGTGGAGCTGTAAGCTGTACCATATAGTAGGCCTGGGACATAGGGCAGTGTAAGAAATTTAAAAAGGGGTCCATGTTTAAGAAGTGTGCAAGAAAGGCAGGGGTTTAAGAAACTGCCTGTGCTTTGTTAGGACCGTAGTGCTACTTTTCCCACACTGATTCTCCTTATGTTACTTTATAAATTTATAAACTTTATAAATAAATACCAACTTGTTTTGTAACTTCAGCCTTAGTGTTAATCACTGCAGCAAAAAAATAAAATAAAAGGACTTGACTGGATGTTACTGTAGAGCAGCTACCTTAACATTTAAATAAACAGATGTACACAACGTTTTATTCATTTTATTGGGTAATAATGGGACATTTAAAAGACTGTGGTTAGATAGCTTTTATTGATCCCAGAGGGAAATTCACAATATCCGCATTTAATCCATCTGTGCAGTGAAACACTCACATATACACTAGGGGGCAGTGAGTCTACTTGCCCAGAGCGGTGGGCAGCCCTACCACAGTGCCTGGCAAGCAGTCGTGGGTGAGGTGCCTTGCTCAAGGGCACTTCAGTCGTGTCCTGTCGGTTCATGGAATCAGACCGGCAAACTTCCTGTCACAAGGCTGGTTCCCTAACCTCCAGCCCACGACTGCGCCACCAATAAACTACTGCTTGTGATAAATATTCAATATTTTCGGTACCACTAAAGCGTTCTGGTGGTTAGCTGACTTATGAAAATGCTGAGATAATGATGGAAAATGGCTTGTTCTTAATGTGGAAGGTATGCGGGCACGGCTTTGAAAATCACTTGCACAGTCTGAAGTTTCTAAAGCAAATTTATATTATCAATAATATTGATTTTTTTAGACAAGATATGTTAAATAGTTTTAGATAACTCCCAGGCCTGTTTATTAAAAGCTCAAATGGCGCCAACTCTGAGCCGCAGTTACACAGAATGTGAGTAAAACGTATCTGGCGAGAAAGTCCACTCGCTGCAGTGGGAGAATCAGTTCACCTCCAGTAGTGTTCAGTTTTGCTTTGGACCAAGTTGATCCAGGTGACCTTCAGCCCCACAAACTCATGAATCTAGGCAGCGCCATCCAGTACCAAACAAGATGGTGAGCTGTGGCGTCTTCATACTGAGACACGCTAAACCGAGAAACGTTCCTCAGTCACTCTCAGTTGCAAAGAAATAAACAGTTAACGTTAAACTGTTTACTGAAGTGTACATTCCTCCCAAATCCACATCAAATCAGAACTGTACTTGCTCGGACTTGCATGACTTTTGCTGGACGCACACAAAGAGAACAGCGACTCTATACTGATTGGTGCTGAAGATATGCATGTGAATTTAAAGCTCCAGTCTGGCCGTACGTATTTGTTAGACTAGACTAACGATATGTGGTAGTTGTAAATACGTAGAGTACATAATTTTACTGTCATATCTGTTACTTTAGTCTGTACTTATCATTCAGTAACGCCTAAAGCCTTGTTTTTGTGAAACGTGATACTGCTTGATATATATATATATATATATATATATATATATATATATATATATATATATATATATATATATATATATATATATATATATATATATATATATATGGGTTGCGTCTGTGTTTATCGTTTCAAAGGAAGTATCTGAAATTGGCATCCCTGCTGCAGACATCACACAAAACATGGCCGTAGAGAAAGCTCATAAATAATATGCTGAGGGAGGCAACTTTGGTCAGACGCTACTTGTGCAGACCAGCCAAAAGGCAGTGCAGTGGACTGACACACGTGAATACTGACTGTAGGGTTGTGTGCACTGTTGCCAACTCCTCAGTAAGGAAAGTAGCTATTGGTGGTCCGAAAAGTCTCTAGAAGTCGCCAAATGATGTAATCGCCTAATTTGCATACTGGTCTGTTTGCATGCAGTTTTTATTATTGTCTGTGTAATTGGTGATATCAACAATATAGACTTTTTTAGACAAGAGATGTTAAATAGTTTTTGATAACACCAGACCTGTTTATTAAAAGCTCAAAAGCCACCAACTCTGAGCCGCAGTCACACAGAATGAGTGATGAATGTTTTCCAGGCTGTTTTGGAGCACTTCTATTGGTCCATTCATCATTAAATTGTCACACAAAGTGATTGAGTTTATAACGCTAGACCATGTTTCAACCATGTTTCATGACTTGCTTGCGCTAATAATTGCATGTAGCCCTGCCGTGGCATGTAGCTCCGCCCTCGATCGGTATCGGCCCTCAGAATTGGCCCCAAAAACGTTGATTGGTCCATCTCTAGCTGTTAGCATGCAGTTTTTATTATTGTCTATATCAACAATATAGATTTTTTTTTTAGACAAGAGATGTTAAATAGTTTTTGATAACACCAGACCTGTTTATTAAAAGCTCAAAAGCCACCAACTCTGAGCCGCAGTCACACAGAATATGAGTGATAAATGTTTTCCAAGCTGTTTGGAGGACTTCTATTGGTCCATTCATCATTAAATTGTCACACAGTATAAACGAACATTGGCGTTTTTAAATGATGTAGAAAACGCTCTGTTTTCAGTTCTTCTCTCTCTCTCTCTCTCTCTCTCTCTCTCTCTCTCTCTCTCTCTCTCCCTCTCCCTCTCTCTCTCTCTCTCTCTCTCTCTCTCCCTCTCTCTCTCTCTCTCTCTCTCTCTCTCTCTCTCTCTCTCTCTCTCTCTCTCTCAGCTGGAGCAGCAGTGTTATTCCAGGCGGTTTGTATTATAGCCACAGCGGCTCTGCCTCCAGGTTCCTCTGGAGAGATGGCCATTTAGGCCCCATGAATATTAACTCAGGGCTTCAGGCTTTTTGCGCCCTCGAGCACTTTTTTGCACTTAAACACCCGAATCGAATACTGATTTCTGTTCAAATTGCGTTCGCGGAGTATCTGAATGGACTTCAGCCCGTCTGCTCGAGTTCACTCCAATCATACTTAGGCGACCTCTAAACCACTGAAGAGGGTATAAAACCATACTGTGAAAGCAATTGTGCATAGCGGTAATGGTCCCCCAGGCTGGCTCGCATATGTGCATGTGATTGCGCAGCTTGTGTATAAGAGGCTGTTCGCTTGTGTGTGTGTGTGTGTGTGTGTGTGTGTGTGTGTGTTGACTGTTGATGAGCTAAACTGGATAAAGACCTTGCGGTCTAGTTACAGGCCTGACGAAGTTTGATGGCAGCGTGTAGGTCACCGTGCTTCCACTGTGAGTGTGCGTTAAGAGAAATGGAGCAGGTAGCGGAGCTCGACTCACTGCGGGGACTGGAGTGCAGGATTACGGAGCATGAAAGAGGGAGGTAATTATAAGGAAGGGTGATGTACAGGGCTGTGTGTGAACTTTTTGTGTTTGCAGCGCTGGTGGGAGTAAAGTTGCAGGTGTAGCACTGAAATAAAAACTATATATTCTGATAAAAACTGCTGTTCTATCACTGTATAAACAGGTTTAATAATAATAATAATAATGATCATCTTTATTTATAGATCACTTTTCATACCAGAGGCAGCTCAAAGTGCTTTACAGACAGTTTTCATCAGTAATAATAACATAAACTTAATTAGCTAAAGACAAAGTTAAGTTTGAGAATCGTGATACTACACTTGGTATTAGTATCAAAGTCAATTTTCTGGTATTGTGATGACCCTAGCTGGGAGTTCATTGGATTTGTAATATAAGTTGACAGAACTGATCTGAGTTTTACATGCGTTTGACTGAAGTTTAGTTAACCCAGAATTTTAAAGTACCCAGTTTACTAACTTTTTGAAAGTGAAACATTGACTGATTTTTTTTTTGTTCAGTGCCATTAGTTTGACAGTTGGTTCTACATGTGGGAAAAACCAAAGAGGCATGTAAAAGGTTTGATTTGTAATGTATCTTCACAATAATGTTGATCAGACCTATCTGAGAATGGTGTGGCTACTAGGCGGTCTGATTGACACTCACTAACTAAGGTGCTGGGTATGATGTGTACATTGTTTGGGTTGGGTACATCACAAATAAACATTAAAAATTACAATATAGCAGTGCCACTTATTTATGAATGTTCATATGTATTTATTTATTTATTTATTTATCAATTGAGTAATTAAACACATTCGAACAGAGTCACCTTTAGACCACACAAACTTACTGAACAGGTAGCATGAAATGTTGCATACACAACCACCAATCTCTCAACTTTTAGTTTAACCCCTGTTTTTAAGTGTAACAGTCGTAGCTGTTGTAACAGTCACTGCCCACAGACTTCTCCGCATCAGCTCTGTTGACATGGTTGTTGAGCAACACATCCAGTAGAGGGCAGTACGGAGTAAATCGAACATGCCGATGGTAGAGGAGCTCGTAGTTCTGTATTTACTTCAAACACAACTAAAAACAACGGATACATCATGGTTAAAATTTCTAACCAACTCCCTTCTAACCAAGATTGTCTGGTCTGATGTGTGATTCGGGCTTGTATACAGCTTTGTGATCAGATGCACAGATTCTGGAAAACAACAGATTTCTTTCTCATTCATTCGTAGAGAATGAATAGATGAAGTGCACGCCAATCTGCTAACCTTCTGCTCGACCGACAGACACCCATAGAGACCCATTCGTTATTTGATGCAACACTAATCACTATGGTTTTGTTCAACATACAGCCACCAAACTGCTTGTACCCACTCATGGCAGAAGCAATAAGACTTGCTCTATTTGTCGTTTATTAGTTTATTTCTCTCAAAGAGTCACAATCCTTTTTAAGCCCACACAAACATCATGGTTTCGTTTAACCCACAGCTTAAAAACTGCTTGTACTCACATAGATCTCCAAACACACTGACCCACACTCCTCTACTTGTCATTTATTCATCCCTCGTTCCTCTCTCTGCCGGCTTTCTCTATGCTGGTTCTACACCGGGCTATACTGGAAGCCCATGGGAAAAGTTTTCAGCAGTGAACAAAGCTGTGAAAAGACATATATGTTTCAGAAACTGCAGCTCCTGAATGACCTTTGCTAAGGTCTTGCATGTCTCTGGGCTTTTTTATGTGCTTTTTTCACTTCCTCTCCCTCTTCCTCACACCCCCCGCTGGAGAAACGGTTTTGACAGCTTTCTGTTCCCTAAAGCTCAGCTTGTGCCAAGAGGTGTGAGGTTATAGTGATATTGTATTTTAATAAAACACATCACCTTCTCAGTATGTCATAGTAATCAGCAGTACTGGATAATTAACCCAAGTGGATAATTGACACATGTGCAGCTGAAAATCAGTGTGTTTGTGTGCAGAAGCGATATATGATTACAATTAGAGTTTGAGGTTGTTGCCCTGGAGTCAGTCTTGTTTTATTAAATTGCCATGCGTTTGTCATTGTTTGAAGTTAAAACTAAACAAGGTGAATACAGAATGGAATTAGAATATAAATGTACTTTAATGCAATATATGATTAAGTATGTGTTTGTAATTACCTGTGATGGATTATTACTCCTAGAGAAATTTGCTGGCTCTGATGGAACCGAAGTTTTTTAGTTTTTATTTAAAAATACAAGAATAAAATCTGTGCCCAAAAACTATATTATAGGTTGGACCAATCTGCTTTTTTGAGGCGATTCTGATCCCCTATCACCTTTTAGAGCGATCGACCGAAAGCCAATACAGATAGAGGGCGGGGCCATATGCCACGGCGGGCTACATGCAGTTATAAGTGCAAGCAATTCATGAAACATGGTTGAAACGTGGTTATCTAGCGCTAAAAACTAGAGATGGACCGATCAGCATTTTTGAGACCCATTCTGATCGCCGATCACCTTTCAACACGATCGGCCGATAGCCGATACTGATCGAGGGCGGGGCTACGTTTAGTTATTAGCGCAAGCAAGTCATGACACTTGGTCTAAACTGTTTTTTTACCATTTTTAACGAGCTCATGTAAAACAGTATAATATTTTTAACTAAATTAGCAGTAAATAAACAAAGTAAGTCAAACAAATATCACCAATACTGCAATCATTTAATTTAGACCCTTAATTTAAAACTAAAAAAGCTAATTAAATACATGCAGTGAAAACTGCAGTCATTAAACGCAGACTCTGTTATTTTGAATGACAATCTGTAATCATTAAATGTAGATCTTGAATTGTTGCTGCTGTTCTGTTCGTACCGGTCAGATCTGGTCTGTATGGTGTTCTGGGTTGTTTGTTTTGTGTTAGCTGTGTGTGCTAGCTCTGCTGTTTGCTGATACTCACTGTATTCAGCTGCGTGCAGTGTTGTATCAGATTAATAGAGTTCAATGTCTTTGGTTTGGTTCCCCCACGAGACACGCCGATTTTACAAATTTTACAAAACGACCTGGATGAGTCACATGTGGTAAACACCTGCCAGACGGACGACATGTTTTCTATCAGCACACGCTGTGAACACCGTTACCTGTTTTCGCGAGGCTGACTTTAGTTAGTCTGTTGAAAATGAAACCGTATGTTTTTCCACCTAGTGGTTCAGATAGGAACTGCAGGGAGCTGGCCGGAGGGGTTTTCACAGAGGGCTCCTCATTCTGGATGAAACGTTAGCTGGAAATAGAAATTGGGCTCATTTGTTTACTGCCATCGATTGGCTCTCGGGATTGGCTACACTGGAGAAATATCAGCCAATCACATATTTTGATTATAAATTGGCCGATACCGATACATAGAATAGTTATAGGATCACTGTGAGGTTCATTCTGTTGTGAAGGTCAGAGGCTGGAGAGTGACCTGTCTGCACTTTTGATCATAAAGCAGGTTGTAAAGTGTTCATGTACGTACGTGACACACAGCAGAGTGTAATCCTGTAAAGTGTCGAGGATACGCCAGTCATAAGTGAGTAAGTGAGATGATCACAGTTATTTAATCTGACTGCAGCCTATGCCTGGCTAATATAGAATTCATTATCTGGATACTCCCTCATTAAAAAATTGGGATAATATATGATATTGCCCCTCCCCATTTTTGTGCATGGGTTGTTGGGTGTTGTATTTGGGTACGTAATAGAAACCTACGTATAAATTTTACTTGTTCAAACGTTACTTATTTTATATTTATCCATCCATTTTTCCATTTATCTGATTTTGATTTACTCAAAAGCACATTAAATAATACTAAATAATATTTAATGCGATACAGAGTTGAGTTAAGGCTTATATTCGTTATTGAGACCTCAATAACTACAACATGGTGCTGTTACATGTCTAGAGGGCAGCACTGAGTGAGCTTGAGTGGTTAATTCTAATTGTTTTTAGCCTGTGTGTGGTCAGAATGAGTGCTTATGTTTGTAGCCTTGTTTAAGTCATAGGCACTTAATTCTGTGCAGCTGTAGATGTTTATGTGGGTGCGGTAATGATTTGACAGTAGAACCAGTGTGAGCTGACAAGCGAACGTAGCTGGCAAGTAAACTTATGAGTTAGTTTGGCCACTTCAGGCTTGACTTTTAATACTTGCAAATCAAGAACAAAGAAAAGACTAATAAACCGTTAGTCTGGCTTATATATATGATCTTATTTATATGTTTATATATATATTTTTTAATATAAAAAATTCCAATCAAGTATTAATCAGCGCTGTAAAGTTGAGTTCTTTTTGTTCACTTCTTTTGTTGTTTCTTCTGCGCAGATTAGTGCAGAAACAAAACGCCGTTTTGGCACAAGATGGTCACTTCCTGCGTTTATTTCCAGGAGACAGAGCTAAATTTAAGCCAGCAGTAAATATTGTGTAATGTAAGTAGTAGTAGCAGGCTGCTAACTGCGAACTCTACAGCCTCTAACACACCTCTGTGAATGTGAAATCTCTAACACAGGTTTGACATCATATAAAAAATATTCACGCACACAACAGCAAACAGTTAATGAATAATCTCCCGAATCTAAAATGTAATATATATATTATATAAATATACTATATATATATATTAGACTCAAGTCAGTTAGGGGTTTAAGCACCAGAAACATGTCTGTCTTTCTCACAAGTAGCAGTGTGTATTTGTGTGAGTGTGTGTAATTATAAGTATTTAGGTATATGTATGTATGTTTGTGTGTGTGTATATATATATATATATATATATATATATATATATATATATATATATATATATATATATATATATATATATATATATATATATATATATATATATATATGAGAGAGAGATGAGAAGGATTAGAGATGGAAGGATCGATCAGCTATGTATCGGTATCAGCCCATTTTTAATCTAAATATGTGATCGGGGATTAATGATTGCAGATTGTCGTTTAAAATAACCAGAGTCTGCGTTTAAGGACTGCAGTTTTTATTGCATATATTTAATTTGCTTTTTTCGTTTTAAATTAAGGGTCTAAATGTAATGATTACAGTATTGGAGATATCTGTTTGATTTACTTTGTTTATTTACTGTTAATTTAGTAAAAAATATTATGCTGTTTCACCTGAGCTCGTTAAAATGGTAATAAACCAGTTTAGACCATGTTTCATGACTTGCTTGTGCTAATAACTACATGTAGCCCTGCCGTGGCATATACCCCGCTCTCTATCGGTATCGGCCGAACGTCCTGAAAGGTACAGCTCTAATATGCACCTTTCTCTAATATATATATATATATAATGTGTGGGTGTGGGTGTGGGTGTGTGTGTGTGTGTGTGTGTGTGTGTGTGTGTGTGTGTGTGTGTATGTGTATGCTATGTTGTGTATTGTGTAGTGTGAAAAATGTCGTGATGTTGTAATTGTGAAGTATCATGATGTTACCATATTGGCATATTGCCAACCCTTCCGGCTGCAGTCTGGAGCTTTGATTTGCGTTTAGGCGGTGATGGCTTGTTCTTCACCCTCAGACTACTGAAAACATCTGTTGCAGTCGTTCTCCTGGCTTACCTGGTTACCTGCTGTGGAGAGATGTTCAAGTGTCTGACAACAGAGAGTTGAGGAAGTTTAGCGTGCTGAATATAAACCATTCTCTGGGGACTGATTTCTACAGTGACAGCTCAGACTTGTGTAACTGTATCCTCTCTCTTTCTCTCTCTCTCTCTCTCTCTCTCTCTCTCTCTCTCTCTCTCTCTCTCTCTCTCTCTCTCTCTCTCTCTCTCTCTCTCTCTCTCTCTCTCTCTCTGTCTGGGAATCCCGCTTCTCTCTAAGCCTCGTGCTCCACCAGTCTGTATTGTCAGACGTACAGTGTTTTTCTTTGAATAAGCCGCCGGAGTGTTTTGTCTGCAGCGCTGAGGATCTGGGCAGCGTAGTTCTGAAGGCGGTGTGGAAACCCATGTCATGTGTAATTGAATGCAGCTGCTTGCCAAGAGCTCCACTGGTGTGTGTAAGTATATACCTGTCAAATATTAATAGTAGCAAAGCGAAGTTTCGTTTAAATCCGTTAACTCGCAGTAGATCCTTCTTTAGACGCGCATCCTGACATGAGCAGCCCACATGCCTAACCTTTTAAAATGCTTTTAATACAGGTTCATATATTTTCTTTGTTTGTTTGTTAACATAGTAACCCTTTAGAGCTCAAACAGAAAGTGCTTTAGTGTACTACAGTCACTGCTGGTGCAGTATTTTTATTTTAATATGAAAATATGATTATCTAATTGCGATTTAAGCTGAGTATGTAGAGCTTTTTGTTAGTGCAGAAACGAGAACTACCCAGAGTTTCTCAGGCTCCAGCTTCACGTGTTGGCCACTTCTTGCATTTATTTCCTGGAAGCTGAATTTAAACAAAAAGTAAATGTGTTTTATTGCAGCCTCAGTATAGAGCTTGTGAGATTTTGACTGGTTATAAGAGACTAGGGGCGCTACTAAGTCAGTAGATACTGGATTAGAGCCAGTATGTTCTGCTCGAGTGGTAGATTAGTAGGCAGTTTCAGTTCCCGAGTTTTCAGTATGCCTACTACGTCCACCATCTTACCAACGTCCAGTGATGCAAGACATCAGGCCACCACTGTAAAAGTCCCGCTATTCATTTAACAGGCCCTTTCACAGAATTTATTTTAGATACTGTTTGTGATACTGACCTGTGACCGTACTCAGACAGTGTCGAGCTGGCGCTCGGAGAAGAGGAACCAGGAGGAAATGTATATTTTATTTTATCTCAGAAGTAGCGCTAACTTCTATAGCGGTGGTTCACTAGCAGTAGCTGTATACACACAGCCAAGGTACCACTTTGAATGGATCTGTGGCTCCTGTTGAATCATGGGATAGCACAGTGGGCTGTTGTCTCCTCATTCAGTAGGTCGTCCGGGTAACATTTGCATCCTGCTCGATGACTATTGAGTATTCAGACTCAATAGTAGTAGTAGGCAAGTAGGTGATTTCGGATGCGACCTAGGTGTTATGTTTAAGGTTCTTCCTACACTGGAAGATGCAAAGGATGTTTCTGGTGTAAATATCTGCCAAAGCTGATATCCAGTCTGATTTTTTACAGACAAAAACAAACTCAGGTCAGTTTTTAAATACAAACGCATGTAGATTAAGGCTCCAGACGGAGTTGGAAGCTGACAGACTGCGACGCTGCATGCACTTTTCTCTGCTTTCTACAGATGTGTTACAAATCAGGCTGACCAGTCAGCTCTGTTGTCATGGTTGCAGCCCAAACAAACGGGTATCAAGCTGATGTGGCTTGAAGCAGAGCACAAAATCTTGTACCACAAGCTGCACACTAAACATGTAAAGAATAAAGAGAGTACACAACTGCAGTTCATACACAGCATCTGGGCTGTGGAGCTGTTCAGCAGACCTACATACTGGAAACTGTCACCGATCACAAAGTCCTATATATATATATATATATATATATATATATATATATATATATATATATATATATATATATATATATATACGTACACACACACACAGTCAGTCTTGTGTGTCCATTCTGCTGCTAGATTGATAAAGAACATGGTGTTATAAGCATTTGTTTATGGTTTTCTAGCCTGCGATTGAGCCGAGCATATAAATATACGTGTACAAGCGTGTACATCCAGCTGTTTTGCCGATTTAAATTTTTCGACGTATACGACAGCTGCCCTTTATATTTTGTGATAAATGGACTAATAGAAATTCTCCAAACTAGCTTGGAAAACCTGGAACAGGGTGAGCTTGGTGTGGAAATGTGTGCCGCTCCACTCATTCCCATGCTCTGGTGTGACTAGTGTGTGGAACGTGTGAACGTCCTCCTGGATTAGCATTATGGAGGAATTATGGACATCTGTTTGTACATGGTTACAAATGCAGTCAAACTAATAGGACAGAGAGAGAAATAGATAGAGAGAGAGATGATTTATTGCTCCCAGAGGTAAATTCATGGCATCCAGTAGCTATTTCACAAGGACAGTTACAACAAAGAATAAAGATAGAATATAAAATAAATAGAATATAGTATGTACAAACCAGAAATAGAAAAAGTGTAGACTTGCTAGTGCAAATACGCAGTTATGCAGTCGGCAGTGCGAATATACACTAAAAAACAGCAGCAGCATTTATTTGTATAGACTGTACACATGATGAATAATATAATAGGCATAGTGTAAAAATAATATATATACCATACATACCATACATACATAGTGTAATAATAATATATATACCATACAGATAAATCTGTGAAATAAACGTATAATATGATGTTACAGATGTTATAAAGTGATGTGATCCTTCAGCTTACAATAAATAAGTCTTTAAATATCACTTTAAACTATGCGATGCTAATGCTGAGCAGTTATCTGTACATGCTGTTATGACTCTGAGGTTATCCTTCATCTCTAGCTCAGTTAACTTGCTTGAAATGTGTTTTATTTCTGCATTAACTTAAATATATTGCATCAGTAGTTACTGCCTGATGTTAGTAAAGTGAAAGGCAAAAGCCGTGTGGAAAAGTTTGGAACCAGTTATAAAAATGCATGACCACGTATTGAACTTTACATCTGCCTTGTGTGGAGCTCTGCTGCACTAGAGGGAGCTGTCGAGCTTTCCTAGAAGCGAGTTCTTCACCTGCGTTTACAAACTTGGTGACTTGCTTGTGTTTGCATTGCAACAAACCTTAAATACATCTGCGAATGCCTTGAGACGCCCGTGCACGGCTTCTCTTAGATGAGAGTTAATGACGTGGTCCGCGTCTAGATCAAGCGAGCGGTGGTAATGGGCCCTGACACAGTGCTTAATGAAGAGTAGTCTAACAGAATGAAGTACACCCATAATTAAGTCTGTTACACAGCCCCAATGCCAGGAGCGGCCTATAATCTACTTAACAGCCCTCGGAGGGGTGGAGGGGAGAAAGAGAGAGAGAGGGGAGAGTATTTTGGATTGGTGCCAGGTTCTTTTTAAGCGAGTTGGAGTGGAGGGGGGGTTCAGAAATAGTGGATGGGACGCTGTTTGTTGAAACATGCCATTACTGGAGGCTAGCCACTTCTCTTTTGTTCCACCGTTGCCTTAATGGGCTTTGGGGATTGCTCAGTGGCTAAAGTGACCATCCACCATGGCTGAGTGACCGTGTGCGAGAGGCTGAAGCGTGAGTTGAAAACGGAACTGACAAGTGTGTGTGTGTGTGTGTGTGTTTGTAGGGGGGGACTGTTGCTTCGGAGTGCATGCTGGGAGGGCCAGAAGAAGGAGGAATGCTAAGGAGCTGCAGGACTGAGGGCTGTAAAAGTTGAATATGCAGCAGAGAACAAAGCAACACAACGTTAGACAACATGGACTGTAGGGGTGGGAAAGAAAATCGATGCAACATATTATTGTGATATTTTGTCTGGCGATATCGTATCGATACACAGATGCACGGTCTCAATATTTTATTATATGAATGCAAATACAAATTAAACTTTTACTGCCAATAAAGTAATAAAGCCATATTTTGAGGAAAGCAGGAAGGCTTGTGATGTGTGGATGTTAGTGTGTGATGAGTGGATTACTGTGTGACTATAACAGCACAAAGTAATTTTCAGTTGGAAAAAACAGTCATATGTCATAAATGTAAGTCATAAATGTTATCGTAATGCTCAGCGTATTGCAAAATCATGATAATACTATATCTTGTCCTCAGTATTCTGATAATAAGGGGTGTAAGAAAATATTTAAATATATATTGAGATATTATGTTTGGTGATACTGTATCGATTCTGAAAAACAGTATCAATACACAGATTTCAGGCTGACAGTGAATCATTGTGTTGTGTTTAAACCTCTGACCACTAGATGGCAGTGTTGTAATCCATTTTCAGTTCCACTCCAACATTAACAAGCAGCACAAGGGTGCAGTGCTATTGTAAACATTGTAAACCTGTTCATATAGTTGTGTTTTAATTGTAGGACTTGAAAAATCACAATATATCATTTACTTGCATTATCACAATGTATCACAATATATTGAATTGTGACCGCTGTATCATGATACGTGTTGTATCGCCTGGTTCTTGCCAATACACAGCCCTACCGATAATACTGTATCATGGGGTCTTTGGTGATACTGTGAACAGCTAGTCATTATGGCCCCAAGCAGCTATTAAAGAAAATTGTGTCCAGTACAAAATTAAAGGGGCTAATAATTTCAGTAATTAATAATATTGGCTGATGTCATTTTTTGATATATATATTTTTTCAGATCATAATAAATATGTTACACCCCTATATGATTATCAGGTGTCAACTGTTAAGTATGACTGTTCTGAAAGCTCAAGTTTTTAAAACTTTTGCTCAAGTCTTAAATAGCACTAAATTTGGGGGGTGGAGCTACCCAGTATTGTTACCTGGATTAACTTTGCAGTTTCTAATCAGATATTTTTATATATCAGTTCTTTGTTTTAGGTTATTCTCACACTGAAGGTTGCAGTTGGATACCTATATATAGCTCTACCGTGACTCCTGTAGTCAAATTCCACCTCCTCAGTGATAAAGCTCTCCCGAGGTCAGAGAAGTCTTTGCGGGATCAGCGAGTTTCTAGTGGGTTGTATTTTCCACAGACCTGAAAGTTGATGATGATGATGGTTGATTATGAGTTTATATAAATGAATGCTTCCGTTACATTGGCCTCTTTAATCAACCTTGCTCTTTTGATTGTCTTTATTTTATCTCTCGCAGTGTAATTAAGCCCACGTCTGCCTCCCAGACCAGGTTAATGATTTAGAGGTTCTTGCAAGGCATTCATCATATTCTTGTTTGGTATGTGCTTAATATGGGTACTCATGCTAGTAGATTAAATAGTTAAGGATGTTTCAGATACGAGGCCTGTAGAAGCGCTGACCTGGCTGAACCAGGCAGAATCAGAATCGAGAGGAAATGAAAATTTAATCAGACATAATGCTTCTCTTCATCAAGAGATTGTGAGTTTAAATCATGATGGTAATGGTTGCTAATTGCCAGCGTGTCATTGGCTTCATCTGCTTGTTATCAGTTGATATGAGTAGTCAGCTGATGTACCTGTCAGGCTCTAATACACAATTGAGTCCTGTAAATGTGATGCATTACTTTTTTCTATTTGTATTAGTTACTGTATGATTTGGTAGCGTATATATATATATATATATATGGTGTGTTCATATGTAGTCATTGTATACATGAACTAATATAGTATTCATAATAATGTATTCCTTTTTAATCAACCGCTTTTAATTAATTAGCTCTCTGAATGCTGAAGCCTACCAATTTATATATAATTTACATAAAGCCCACCCAGATTCACACAGGTGTTTACCAGGGCAGTGTATTGGCAAAAACCTGGCAATACAATGCATATCGTGATACAGCAGTCATGATTCAATACATCACCAAATACTGCAATAGTGCAAGCACAGTGATATTCTGTGATTTTTCAAATCCTACTATTAAAACACACCACTATATGAACAGGTTTATTAATGCTTACAATAGCATTGCACCCTTGTGCTGCTTGTTAATGTTGGAGTGGAGCTGAAAATGAATTACAACACTGCCATCTAGTGGTCAGAGGTTTAAACACAACACACAATGATTCACTGTCTGCCAGGAATCTGTGTATCAATACTGTGTTTTTGAGAATCGATACAGTATCACTAAACATAATATCCCCATATTAATGTTTTCAATATTTTCTTGTTTACCTAGAGAGCCAATAAAAAAAGGCGCCAGCTCGTAGGTGCAGTGCACTGCCCCCCACTGACCGGTTGTATTTCTGTTAGCTGGAGTGAACTGAAATGTGAAGTAGTGTAATGTGATGATCTTCTTATAATAACAGTTATAAATGTTCTATTATTGCCATACATGAGATGTCCAAGCACCGGCTGTGCCTTGTATTGTTTACTTTGTGGGTGTAATAAGTCTTTAACTGTACCGTAGAGTAGAAGCATTGGTTTATAGCAGCGTCCAGGTACAATACGTAAATCCATTGTGTGTGTTAGATTGTCATGTACACAAGTGATTAGTAGTGTTGTAGTGTCTATTCTTGTCCTTATTGATGTTGTAGATGATATTAATAATAGCTTGTGTTGTTTTTTCAGGTTGTTAAATTGTTATTACATGCGCTCCCACCAGGCATGGGGTTGATTGTACACATACAACAAAGATGACATTGTGAAATGTTTGTGTGCTTATCAGATTTGACCATAAGCAAATAAGGGCCTTTGTTTTGTCTTGCTTTTTGTTTACCTCATTATTTGTTGTTTATTCGTGCCGTATCCAGATACCAGCAGAGCTCTGTGGCAGTAGAAGGGATGAAAAAGAGAGGGAGAGAGAGATTGAGGGAGAGATAGAGAGAGGTAGACTGTGACTGCCCGCTGATGGGTTGGGCTGTGACAGGAGGCAGTGAATGAATCCCTTCACTCACACAAATACACACTGGTCTGTGCTCTGCCTCCCTGCAGCAGCGAGGCCCCAGGGAGGTCCTTCTCCCTCCCTCTTTCCCTCCCTCCCTCCCTCTCTCTCTCTCTCTCTCTCACTCACTTCCTCTCGCAGGCTCTCTCTGTGTGTGAGTGTGTGGTTATGAGCAGTGCGGAGCTGTAGCCGGGAGTCTCCGGCAGGCTCTCTGAAGCTCTAAGCCTGGTCTCTCCTCTCTTCCGCTGTTTGGATTCCTTCTCTCTGGGAAAACCTGTGGAAAACCTCTCGGAACGTCTCTGGCCGAGCTCTGGAATTCTCCGAGGCGCCGAGGATGTCCTGGTGGAAGCCGGAGGGAGTTGAGAGGAAGAGGAGACTAGGTTTTTCTCTTGCGCTGGTGTGTTTTTTCCTTTTTTTACCTCTCCTCTGACTCCGGCTCTCCCCAACTGTGGAATACTCGCGGAGGAATTCTAACTGACCCGGAGAGTTCAAACACCATGAACTCCGGAGTTGCCGTCGGAGCTGGCAGCGATTTCCAGGCGGACGGCGAGGTAAGTCGCGGAGGAGGTGTGGAGGGGTGTGTTCACCGCTGCGCTCGTTTTCCTCGCGAGGGACATGTGCGTCCCCACTCGCTTTCTCTTTCTTTTCCACTCCGTCTCTTTCCGTGCCGAGAGCAGATCTGCTTCTTTAAAACACAACTGCTTGAAATGCCTTAGTCATCAAAGGTGCGGCTGAGCTGTAGCGGCCAGTCCCGCTCCGGCACTGTCCTCGCGCTGCACTCTGAAAAGTGAAGGTGCCAGAAAGGTGTAGTTTGGGGCGGCGCCACAGAGGACACGCTGTGAACGAAGTCCTTAAGAACCTTTTCAGTGGGTGTTTCTTTAGTAGAGTTAGCTGAAACCTCTCAGCCTGAAGGTTCCTGACTGGTTCTTCTGAGCCCTCACATGAACCCCTACATGTACGAAGGCACTAGCAGATGTGTGCTACCATTCAAAAGTTTGGAAACACCAATTAGAGGTGAAACCACTTTCATTAATGAAATAATGTAAAACCAAGTTTGTTGCAGATGCGTGTATAATAAACTAATAATTAATGAATAAGACTGAAAACACTAAAATGTGCTGGACCAGGGACTCCAGAACCAGGCCAGTTGGGGGTCTTAGCGCCAGATACATGCTCTTATAAACCTAGTGCTGGTTTTACTACTGTATATATATAAAAAAATAAATAAATAAATCATAAAAAAATAATTAAAATAAATAAAAATAAAAAAAAATAAAAAATAAATAAATATATATATATATATATATATATATATATATATATATATATATATATATATATATATATATATATATATATATATAAAAGCTCAGTTTTTTTGATGAGTGGACCAATAGAAATGCTTCGTTTGGAATAAGCTCATTATATATTAACTGCCATTGGAAGTATAGAACATTTTGGACCTTCTGTTGTAGTTTTTTAGATTTTGAAATACTTGTTTTTCATTGGACAATGACCAAATGACATCACAAACATGGTTTAAATGAAGAGAAATGGACGAATACACGATAATCTGATTAGCTATTGACCTTGGAACTGCAGTCAGAGCTGAGAAATGAGGACGAACAGAGGTAGTAGGGTAATTAAAAGATTTAGCTGTTCCTGACTGTAATAAGCAGCCGTTAATGTAAAACGTATGGATTTCTGTTATCAGTGGATTATGAACTTGCGTATCCTGAAAGCTTTAAAACAACCATACATACTTTTATTACAGGGAACGATGTAGCATCAGTATTATTGTTTTTGGGCTTGTGTTGAGGGCAAACCTGTTTAAGGGCTTGTTATGTAATGTAAACGAGTAATCGAAGCCTGTATAATGCTGTTTCAGTGAGCTGTACATTTTGGAGATTTTGCTTTTGTACTGCTGAACTCATTACATCACTGCACCTTTCTTTTACTTCTCGTTCTCTCTTTGTTTCTCTCTCTCTCTCTCTCTCCCGTGCCTCCTCACTCTTTCCCAGTTTAACTGTGATGGCCAGGTTTAAATGTTGAACAGCTCTCACTGCAGCGCAGATGAAGCTGAGCACAGCAAGCACGAGTGCTCTCGTCCAGCCCCCCCCACCTTTAGCTCCAGGCTTTCCACACATGAAACCAGTTAAAAGGTCTATTCACAACAGCCATATGTTGTAAAGGCACAGGAAGGCGAGGACTTTGAAGAGCTTTATTGAATCGACAAAAGACTTTTGGTTTATGTTCATGTACTGGCTTGTATACTCAATTACAGAAAACGTGTTTGGTGTTATTTCTTCAGGAAGCCCTGAACTGCTGGACTGTTGGACCCATTAGCTTGGTGCAGTATCTAACGTGTACATCATTGGGGTGGCTGGAGAGGAACACCTAATGACGAACATAGTCGTTTTTGGAGCGGGTCATTAAAACGCAATGTTATAATTGGCAGAGCAGGCCATTTTCCAGGCCTCATGTTTGTTAGAGCAGCTGGTACAAGTGAAGAAAACAAGGTTTAATGGCTTTGGGGATTGTGCAAGCTTGTGTTTTCTAGGTGTTTACAAAGTTTTCTGTGTTTACTCTCATCAGCGAATGCACTTTTGGTGTAAATCCAGTGCCAGTTTGACAGCTTTTCCAGAGGCGATGATGAGAGATCCACACTGTTCCCCCAACACCCATCAGACTTTCATAAATGGGAGCAAATCTGCTTCCAGCCCAGTTACAGACTAGCCTTGTGAAGATGGTACAGGCCTTTGGGTTTTATGTTGTCCTTCAGTTCTGATCTAGGGCCAGCTTATATACTTGTTTGCCATAAAAATTAGTGAGAATTTCATTTTTAATGGTCATATTTTATTGTAACTGTGCTTGGTATGTTCTGGTACATGAGCTGTTAATTTTGATTTTAGGCTAACACGCTCCAGGTAAAGGTATTTACTGTGATTTCTCTTGCATTTGAGAGTCTTTGCTGCTACAGCTCGTATATTTGTCCTGTCCTTGTGTTCTATATTTAATGCTAATGTAGCTAATTGATTAGTATACTGCAAAGTAGGGTTGTTGCAATACCGTGATGCCTACCATTGGGTGGCGCTTATTGCCGTCATTGCAGTATTTGTTTATTTTCTTTTTTTGTCTAGTGAAAGTTGATTCCTTATCAATAACCACACTTTGCATGAGTCTGCTACTTTAATAACAGGTCTTTGTTAGTGAGCTGAAGAAAACTGGGTGCTCCAGAGTTTACTTACCATCACTGAAAGCCATTCATTGGCTTTAGAGGGGGCTTCAGCAAGTTGGTGGTAAACTGCCGAACCGCAGGGATTCGTGGATTTATCACCGCTGTAAGAAAAAACTATTACCGCCACAGGCCTACTACGAGGGTCTTCAACTCTGAACCTTGAGACCATTTTCTGGTTCAGGATTTTGTAATCTCCTGTAAGCAAACGTGAACACAATACATGGATTAAGCCAGCCAGTATTCAGCACCACTGGAAAGTTGGAAATCATTTTTAGTCTAGGCTAAGGCCAGGCTCATACCCTGTGATTGTTAATCAAGTTACAGTGAGGGTAAAATCTTGTTCGATTATTGATTTACTTCATGCAAATTGCAGCAAGAGATTAGTATTTCCACAGATAAACATGCATGCTGGGTGTCCATTTTAGTGGGAGGAGCCTTCTAAGCCAGGTCCTTAATAGGCGGACCGCTGCCCGGGTCCGGACCCAGATGTTGTACAATGTGGACCCAAAGCAATAAACAAATTGTAAACTATTTAATTCTGACAGTGTTTATTTTAAGTGGTGGAACTTTTCTTGTCTTGACCAATCACATGCGTTGTAAGATCACTAAAGGCGCTGCTCAGCCAATCAGATCTGTCCAGAGTCTGGAGTGCAGCGTGCACACAGGTGTCAGAGTCAGAGAATAAAGCGAGTCAGAGAGAATAACGTGCTCTAAAAAAGAAAAGTCGACAGTGACGGTTTAACCAGGAATGGACAGAGACATATATGTTTATTCTTCCCACTGGCAGCTCCAAACCCACAGGTCCAGATGTGAAGTTTTGATATTTGTCTTTCAGTTGCTGATGACCTAAAACACTAATGCTAGGCATGCTGATAGAACTATAAGGTTATAAGGCTTCAGTATACAAGATACGGCACTAATTCATAAACAAATTAGAAATAATGACAGTCCAGACCTTGGCCTGAGGAACTTCCTCCGACTGAACCGCACTGAACTCTAATTTAATACACCTGTTCTAAGCTTTAGATGTTTTAAGTGTGTGCTATTTCTGTTTTGTACTGTTGTTGTCATAACCTCTTGTCTGCTGCTGGTTCATATTAAGTGTAGAGTTGTGTTCTCAATTAACTTGCTGGTATGAGAAGCAGTGATGGTTGGACTTGACATATATTTATATATTTATAATATATAAATATTGTCGCTGTCCAATGAAAAACAAGTATCTCCAAAATTTAAACTTTACAGGAGAGGCCAAAAACATACTTTACTTTCAATGTAAGTCAATGGAACCAGAATTTCATTCATCATGAATTTTTCACATAATATAAACGACCTCTCGTGTGTTCCAATGATGTAGAAAACTCAAAATCGACAAAAGTGGAGATTCATTGGACAGCAATGATATGCTGGTTCTAATTTTTTTCAATCTTTTTGTAATTGATTTGTAATAAAACTGCACACATGACTATTTCAACCAACATTCTTAGCTAATCTAAGCTAATTTAAGGCTAGCCGCTGTGCTGGCTACAACAGAAGTGGCAGTAAAGGTAGACTGAACTCGGGTGCTGAGGGTGGGAATGTTGGGGGGGATTGGGGGGAAAAATGTATGAAAGTGCTGACGCTTCTTTCTAAGCCAGCAGCTTTGGTCTACCAGCGTTCAGGGAAATCCACAGGCCCCCGGGTGATAAAGCGCTTTGTCTCGTCCACTGACACTGGAGATCCTCATCTAACCCCGCCTGTCCCGCTGAGAGAGACCGAGAGAGAAGGCACTCAGACTGGGAATTTCATTTTCTTTCACCTGTCTGCCAAGACCTCAGGCAGCTGTCAAACTCTACCTCTATCTGTCTCCATCTCAACCCGTGTCCCTATCTCCGTCTCTCCAGTAAGTACGCCTTCGCCGGTGCCTCAGGGTCCCACTGCCCTCGGATTTATCACCCCGCCGAGCTCCGCTCCTCTGGCAGATTGACTGACGGTCATCCGGCATAAACCTGTGGCAGCCGGCAGCTCGTAAAGCCCTCCTCGTCTGATCGATGCCGTCCCGGACTGAAGAGCGGATGAAGAGGCTGAATTTGACCACCGCCGCCGCCGCTCGGCACTTTGATTTACGACTCTCCTGAAGGGAAGACAAACTCGCCGGAGAGGAAAGCAGGCCGCGCCGGAGTCGCTGCAACAATTTACAGGCCTGCTCGGGACAAAGGCGCAGTGTTGATGCAAGAAACGCTTCTTTATTCGCTCCGTATTTATGAGGTGCTTTATTTAACCGGGGAGGTCGACTGAAACCTCTCCTGAGCGGGCACTTTTCCTGAGCTTTGCTTTTATTCCTCCAATGGGATAGAAAAGTGCTGCTTTAGCTGATGGAGATTTGTAGCCCCCTGTCAGTGAGCTAAGCACAGCAATTTGCAGGCCATTCCTCAAGTATCCAGCGATCGGAAGTGATTGATGGTGATTGTTCTAAAGTGATAGATTGGCAAAAAGTCTGACTCGCACAGTTTTCTCCTTCTGCCTGTGTAGTTTATCAAGACTTGTTTTGAGAAGGTAAGAGGTGTGTTTCCTCTGCTTAGTTTTCGACTGGAGTGTGATGAGGCAAGTGCTGTTGCCCATCACCAGAGAATATGGGAGCGTGAGGGGGTAAATGCTTAGTCATACTTAACTGCTGTCCTTCAGCTGAAGGAACCAGCAAAGGGAGGCAGTAGGGATAGAGCTCACCCTTAAGGTGTGCCGTAGGGCCTATGGCTAACTTAGAGCGGGGGATGTTAAGGGTAAGAGGAGGACAGGTGAATGTATGTGTTTTATTATGTTTGGTGGTTGTTGCTCTTTTTGGTTCAAGTGAAAGACCATCCCTGTAGTATGGTGGATAGGTTGCAATGGTTTCACCCAGGGCCTTCAATCCATCCTACAAGATGTAGAAAATCCCAGTACTCTATGGAGGCTAGCTAGAGAGGTGCTGTTGACAGGCCATTTTATTTGAAGTTCCAGTTATTTATTTTTTTTTCAGTTATTTTAATTCACATCATCGTTTTCACCTTATTCTTGGGAGGATCCATATTTTTCCACCAACGCACCCTTTTTTCCACTATGCTTCACACTACCCGGTGGCTTCACGACCCCTTCACAGGAAATCGGTGAAGCATCGTCACATGGAGCTACCAGGGTTGTGTAGCCCATTAGCGTTCTGCAAGCTGCATACCTAAGTCATCATGCACTTGCTTTAGACTGAGGTTGTTTAATTAGAGGTCAGTAAGGTCCAGTTAGAGGAGATGTCCTCAGGCCAAGGTCCGGACCATCATCATTTTTAACGTGTGTTCTGATTCAGTGGTGTATCCTGTTTACTGAAGTAGTCTAGTATCAGCATCTTATACCATCAACTACTGAAACCAACATTTATATTACAGTATATTTCAGTAAATGTACTAAATGTTAAACTAAATAAATTATTTTTAAAGCTCCAAATAAATGTTTTTTTCTCACTTCAAGTAAAAACAATGGCTCACTTTAAAAAAACAGAATGCTTTTGAAAAAAAGTGCATCTTAAAGTGTTTATTTATAGAGAAAGTATATATAACATGCATCTTCTTGTTAACTCAGCTTCACAGATTAACATGTTGGTTGTACAGAGCGGTGTTCTCCAGAACTAGACCAGCAGGTCTATTCCAGAACTGTTCCTGTTAAACACTCAGTTCTCTCTGTTCACTTTTCTGATTTTAGAGCTCCTTATTCTTTCTGACTGGCTTTAGTCTCCGACTGCTGCTCCTCGCTTCCTACCTCACTTGTGTGCGCGCCGCACGCCCCAATGTGCACAGATTTGATAGGCTGAGGAGCCTTCGGTGATCTTATAGCACACGTGATTGGTCTGTGAGTTCACTGTGCCGTAAAGCCCGTATACCGTGACGATGAGAAAAGCTCCATTGCCTAAAATAAACACAGTCTAAATTAAATCATTCTCAATAGTTTATCAGTTTAGGTCCACGTTGGACAACGTCTGGGTCCGAACCGTGGTCCACCTATTAGTGACCACAGTTTTAGACCATATTGAGCTGTAAGTCATCTCAAAGAGACTTGGTTAGTCAGTGTATAAATACTCTTTTAGCAATAAAAACTATAAAATAATAACATACAGACCAAATTCAGGCTTCACGGCTTCCACTGGTGTTTTTAGGTATGCAGTAGACTTTTGTTGATTCATATAAACCATATCATGATGTAGAAGGAGAAGAATCGAACGTGCATGATCTCCCTCCGACCTATGGTGTAGCTGATCAGCTGAGACATGTTTGGGATCCAGTTTTTGGTTCATTTAGTCAGTGTTAGACCTTGTGCTTGCTGAAAGACATTAGAAGTCAATAGTCACCCAATTGACTTTTCTCCTAAACCACCAACGTTTAAGCTTGCATGGACTCGTCTATGTGGTTTAGAACACAGTAAGACTTGCTGGAGATAAAATTTCACCCCAGAAATCCGCCATGTAGCTAAATACAGCAGGCACCTATTTTAAACAGCAGGTGTTGTGCCAAACTCTGACTCCCCCACAGAATCTGATTCTCCTTCACATTCAGGCATGTGAGGGGGATGATGTATGGTTGCTGGAGTAGGTTTGTGATGTCTGTTCACGTCCTCAGTCAGAAATATGACTGCCAGTGTGGAGTTTCTGCCCACAGCTTCCAGGTCACAGAAAGGCAAGCTGTGTTCTGAACCACATAAACAAATCTGTACGACATCAAGAAAGAGCTGGATGAGGTTTGCAGCCATGTTTACGATTCACATGTTTACTGACTTTTTACATTTGTCAGCGTGCTTACCCTCGAAACTCCAGATCTAAACTAAATGAGCGTATGGTGGACGGTAAACAGTCCACGCTTTGTCTGTTTATTTAAATTAGTTGTTTATTTTTCCAGTGATGCTTTGATTTTAAGCTTGTAATTAGAGATAGACCAATCAGCATTTTTGAGGCCGATTCCGATCACTGTTCACCTTTCAGCACGTTCGGCCGATGGCTGATACCCATCAAGGGTGGGGCTATATGCCACAGCACAGTAGTTATTAGTGCAAGCAAGTCATGAAACATGGTCTAAACTGGTTTATTACCATTTTTATGCTGTTTCATGTGAAACAGCATAATATTTTTAACAAACTTAACATTAAATAAACAAAGAAAATCAAACAAATATCCCCAAATACTGTAATTATTACATTTAGACCCTTAATTTAAAACGGAAAAAGATAATTAAATATATGCAGTAAAAACTGCAGTCATTAAACAAAAAACTGCATTCCATAAATGTATATCTTGAATTGCTGCTGCTGTTCTGTTCGTACCGGTCAGATCTGGTCTGTACAGTGTTCTGGGTTATTTGCTTGTACTAGCTGCGTGTGATCAGATTAGTAGTGTTAAATGTCTTTGGTTCCCCAATGAGACATGCTGATTTAGCAAATTTTACAAAACGCCCTGGAAGAGTCTGCATCACATACGGTAAACAACTGCCAGACAGACGACATGTTTTCTATCCACACATGCCGTGAATTCCACAAACTGTTCTCACAACGTCGCTGCTTTAGTCAGTCTGTTGAAAATGAAAGGGTATGTTTTTCCACCTAGTGGTTCAGATATGAATTGCAGGGAGCTGGCCAGAGAGTATTTCACGCAGGGCTTCTCTTCCTGGACGCTAGCTGTTAATACAGAAATTAGGCTCATTTGTTTACCACCATTGATTGGCTGTCGATCGGCTAAACTGGAGAAGTATCTGCCGATCGCTGATCACGTTTTTTGATTAAAAATCGTCCGATACCGATACATAGCGATTCTTCCATCTCTACTTATAATGCAGTTATGGTGGGGGACACCTAGCCAGCGGAGAGCCAGATCTAAAGTTCAGAGCACGTACATTCACACATGTACAACATTTCCTTTTCTTCTAATGTTAAAACATGAATCACGTCTCGACTGTGAGAAGCAGAAACTGATTCATGATGAAGCACCATCCTAATTATGCCATTCCATCGCAGTTAATCACTGTTCTGAGGGCTCAGAGCTGGTTCCCCAGACACCACCACCCCCCCGTATTAATCTTTCATCATTACACCCAGCGACCGATTGATTCATTTTAGGCGGTTGGAGATTGTCAGAGTTGCTGAAAGTCAAAGGAAGCCACATAATCGCGCTCCTCGTGCCCGGACTCCTCCTCGCTGTTAACTGGTCTTCTAGGAGGCACAGTTGAAATACTCTGTCATGCTGTTATCATACCTGCAAACTAGCTGCCCTTTTGATGAGCTGTCAATGTCAGCTGGGTAGATTTGTTGAGTTTTCAAGTTTAGGAAAGGTGGAGGATGGTGTTCTTTGATAGAATCTCTTTTCTTCTCGCTCCTCGTTGCTTAACAGACTTACAAATTTAGTGTATAATTGGTATGGGCCAATCAGAAGAGAGAAGAGTGTCAACGTTTTGTGAATGGTTGGTAAAAAGATGTGTGTTGTATATGTATATTATTAGCATTATTATCAACCAAGCCAGCTAGCTTCAAGCATCAGATTTTTTTTTTTTTTTTTTTTTTTTGATGTAGAACATTTATTTCTGTGGACTGTAGCCACTATTATAGCGTAAAGACCACCTGTATACCAAGTGGCAAACGCCGGTGTCCTTACAGAGTAGAACACAACTGATGGGTTTATTTGAATTGGCCCCTATTTATAATTGATGTGGGGTCGCAGAAAGAGATTTGGCAAACATTGGCCTGTCAGCCTTGCTATGGTAAGAAACAGATTTAAAAAGTCTAAATTCTAGAAAACACAACAAATAAGCACAATATTTGTAGATGTATTTGCTTGTGTTGAACCAGAGATGCATTAAATGAAGAGACTGGTCGTTGGTTGAAATATAAATGGGAAATATCTGTTTGAAGGTGGTGGTTTTATGAAGAAATTCCCATCCGTCAATCTGACAGGGTCAGAAAAACCTAGAACAAGCTGAAAATTTTTGTTTTTTCTGTAGCATTTAGCCAAACACTGAAAACTATTTACCATATTTCAAAATTTATCATCATTTTATCAGTCTGTTGTTGAAACTAGGACTGAGCAAAATGTAATATTACGATATCTCACCTTAACGCATCATCCAAAATAAAGACTGCCGTAAAGCGTGTATTCTACGACCCAATAAAATAGACGATGGAGTGTAATGTTAAACGATAGATGTTGAGTTGGGAGTATTTTTAGTATCTTGGTCTCTCCCCATTAAGGAAGACCGGAGAGTCTGGTCTGCTATTTCTGGAAATATCTGTCCAGTGGGGTTGCAAAGATGACTGCAGAGCCTTTTTACAGACTTTCCTATTAACACTTGGTTGACTGAAATATTTCCACAGGCCTTGTAGGCCCTGTAGTTTAGTCTAAGAGTGCACCAGATGTTCGCTGCCCATAAGATATCAAGTTGTGAGCCTACCAAGAGCTTTGAAACCTAAAAATCAAGTCAAGTTTGTTTGTGTAGCGCTTTTTACAAAGATGTTGCAGCTTCACAGAAGTTTAAAAGCATGAAAACATGAAATCACAACACTTTATCCACTGTGAGCAAGCCAGAGGCAACGGTGGCAAGAACAACTCCCTCAAAACTGGAGGAAGAAACCTTGGGAGGAACCAGACTCAAGCAGAGACCCCTCCTCCTCTGGTGGAACAGTATTTACAGTTTATTAAACTAAAGCTGAGTCTAAAGGTAAAAGCTTTAGAAGCTGTACAGGTGCTACATCAGGTGGGTGATACAGTGATGCAGTCAAGGATGTAGCAAATGGCACGAATGGAGAGGTGAACTGGTTGGTGCCAGGTGACAGGGGGGCCCTGGTGGTCAGTCCTTTAACAGTAAAAATGATTGCAGTGGGATTTCTTTGAGGGTTGTCATGTTGAAACGTTCATCAAAGACATATTTGCCGTTCAGTATAGGATCCACTTCCAGTGTCCACGTTGAGGATCCACATCCATGTGAGCTGAAGAGAGTGCTTGTTCTCAATCAGCGGTCTTACTCTGGACTGGTGTGAGTGGCTGCAGTGCGGAGTGGCTGAATTTTTCAGCACAATGACTAACACAGCTTCTAGAACGAGCAGAGTGTGGCTGAAGGGTACTGCAGGAGTGAAACCCTTTGGGATATTCTTCTGGCAGTGCTGGCTGTAATAGCTGGGTCGTGTCTCTGAGTGGCCTCAGTCGGAGGCTTATTGTGGAGGAGAGCTGAGGAGAGGAAAGTGGACTGTGAGGTAGAGGAGAGTGCTTGATAGCAAGGATGCACCGAAAGAATGTTTTTTGCAGAACATTCAATAAAAATCTAGTGACACCATTACAACGTTTCCCAAGATTAAAATCAGTGTGAATCCACTCTCCTCCCTCACTGTGGCGTGTTTCTGAGTAAGACCAGGGGGGTTTTGATTGTTGATAATAGTAGGGGGTGTGATGGGGAAGTGAAACATGATATTATCGGTTAATATTTCCCGCCCGCTGATTGTAGCTGAAGCTATAATAACAACATCTTAGCGGCAGTGAAAGTCGTTACACCTTAAAGAATTAGCGAATTTGGTCTCTGAGTGAATCGAGTTTAAGTGGTTTGATATGAAATGCTGCGCACTAGAGAAACTTGGCAGAGGTGGTGACGCCTGGGGAGTTTAATTTCCTCTAAACGAGACCTCAGAGAAGTTATTTTGCTGGCTGATGTCTGAGATACTATTTCATGAACATTTTGAGACCTGGCTTTGCCTTAAAATTTATTTTTGTTATTGCCTCCTTGGTCCCATAACCACCACTGTAAAGTAAATCTTTCCAGTTTGTATGTTTTTCTACAGTCAGCCACTCTGGACGACTATTTTACATCTCAGTGTCTGAATTAGGGCTGTGTATTGGCAAGAACCTGGCGATACAATACGTACTGTGATATAGCAGTCACGATTCAATATATTGTGATATATTGCGATACTGCAAACAAAGTGATATACTGTGATTTTTCAAATCCTACTATTAAAACACACCACTATATGAACAGGTTTGCCAATGTTTACAACAGCATTGCGCCCTTGTGCTGCTTGTTAATGTTGGAGTGAAGCTGAAAATGGATTACAACACTGCCATCTAGTGGTCAGAGGTTTCAACACAACACACAATGATTCACTGTCTGCCAGGAATCTGTGAATCGATACTGTCTTTGAAAATCGATACAGTATCACGAAACATATCCCGATTTTCAATATTTTCTTACACCCCTAGTCTGAATTATGAAGAATGTATGAAAAGTCTGTGGAATTCCACTTTATTGTCTTTGAAAATCGATACAGTATCACGAAACATATCCCGATATTCAATATTTTCAATATTTTCTTACACCCCTAGTCTGAATTAAGAATAATGTTTGAAAAGTCTGTGGAATTCCACTTTATTGTCTTTGAAATTTGATACAGTATCACGAAACATATCCCGATATTCAATATTTTCAATATTTTCTTGAAAATACAATTGATAACTGGTCTTCTAGGAGGCACAGTTGAAATACTCTGTCATGCTATTATACGTGCCAACTATCTGCCTTTTGATGTGCTGTTCATGTCAGTTGTGTAGATTTGTTGAGCTTTCAAGTTTAGGAAAGGTGGAGGGTGGTGTTCTGCTACCATTCTTTGAGAGAATGTCCCACAAATTGAGTGTATAATTGGTATGGACCAATCAGAAGAGAGTCAACGTTTTGTGAATGGTGGGCTAAAAGATGTGTATTGTACATGTATATTAACATTATTATCAAATTATTAGGAATGTTTGAAAAGTCAGGTTCAGTGACCTGAGCTATCAAGTTAAACACGGCCCGTATTAAAGCCTCAGAACAGAAGCCTAGAAATATTCTCAGTGGTGATAAGGATTAGAAATGAA
This sequence comes from Megaleporinus macrocephalus, assembly GCA_021613375.1. NCBI lineage: Eukaryota > Metazoa > Chordata > Actinopteri > Characiformes > Anostomidae > Megaleporinus > Megaleporinus macrocephalus. The sequence goes on along the minus strand of CM038726.1, from coordinate 29,308,544 downwards.
TTAGAAAGTAATTAAACTCTCTGATAACCTGCGGCTGCAGCAGTCATTGCTGAGACATAAAAAAAAGTGCTTTATGATTTTTTTTGGTCTAGTGTGTCCTGAATTTCATTCCCACTCTCCAAGAACTATATAGAGTTAATTTTCTTGTGTTTTATTTTTCTACCTAACGACTTACAGTTCTCACAGTGTTTTTATGACCAGTAATCTTTTTACATGACCGTTGTCTGACCTCTCTGTGTCCTTATGAATGAATCAGGCTGTTCTTGTTTCCGTGCCTTTAAGACTGATGTAGGTTTATGACCATTGTTGTGATTGACTGTACTGTATTGTGCCTCATTTGAAAAGAAGTTCAGTTGAATTTATGTCTTCAGCATGAATGGGCGGTGCTAAACTGCTATAGGCTGAATGGAGGAATATATGTAAATGTGTTGGTGTTTGAAAACAATGAGTTTTAAACTTTCTATTTTAAATGAGCATATATGGAAGTTATGGTCTTGGCAGTAAAGGATTATTTATTGTATTCATTGCAGCAAACTTTTCCATGATATACGCCCTTCAGTGTTGGTGCGCTGTGAGTTTCATTGCTTAGTTTGCTGTTAGTACAGTGAAGGGTGTGTACGCGGCTGGAGCATGGAGGAATTCGCTTGTGATGATGGACCGTGTGGTACATGCAGTCCATTTTTTGGTTTGTGATTGACCAGATTGTCAATGGCTCTTGTTGCAGTGGTCAGTTTCACTCTGTATAAATGAGTGCTTCAGCGACTGACTGTCTGGAGGAATCATGTGAGGATAAGTTGGTCTGCTAAGTTCATTAATCTGCCTGTGCATGTCTGTTCTGAGTTCTGTGCATCTTCTCTGAGCTGTTAAGCTTCACTCACTGGGGTGTATAAATATTTACATTTACACTTTAATCCTAAAGAAACTTATCACATCAAATGGAAACACAGTTCTGCTGAAGCGAAACTCAATTAGCGTTATCTGTATCAGTGCATTCAGTCCAGTGAAGCTAATCTCCTCTAAGACGATCCTCTTAGGTTGGACAGATCAGCTAAACAAAGACTAGACTATAAGATTTTGAGTCTTGTTGTTAGTTCACCGTAAGGAGGTCAATTATTTTAATACATTTGATTAAAAATAGAACTGCATTCTTGCATTAGGTAGGTTGGTTTTGTGCCGAAATGTTACGTTATGTATTGTATTAAAGCCACTTTTTTGTATTTTAAAGCCACTCAAAGCAAAAAGGAAGAAGTCTAAAATGTGAGCTCTGGCTTTGAGCTGGTTGAGGAGAATCTATATATCATTTATACGTTCAGTGGTTCCAATTCTTCCATTATTGGAGTCGTTCACTCTCTGATCACTGTGTTGTGTTGTTGGAGGGACACTGAAGGTTTCTGCTGTTGTCTGTTGATTTTCTTGGTTGGTGAGTTGTTGGTTATATCTGTGGTTCTGCTCTGAGCACTGTCCAGTGTTCTGCTGTTGGTATCCAGCGCTTCCAGTGTTACGGATGTTACTGGTGTTGCTGGCCTCTGTAGTATGTTTGCTTGTAAATGATATTCCAGACTTGATGTGCTTTATCGATGAACAGATTTATCCTAGAAGAAGCTGGTTTTATCAAGAGAGCCATCTGTCAATATGACTTTAAATGACCTGCAGTCACAGATGCTGTCATAGCAACATATAGTGCACACGCTGCCGAGCTTCAGTAAAAGGGTTTAAAATGACTTCTGTGTTTAATGAAGTCTTTCTGAAGTGTTCCAGGCGTGCGTACCTACCCTAAAGCATTAAGATCCTTTGAAAGGCTTTGCAGAGTTTGTTATTGTTCAGTTTCATTCACGATTTGCCTTTTCATTCCTTCATTAATTCAACCTTCTCTTTCCTCAAGTTAATTCTAATAATTGATAAATTAAGGTGTGACCTGTTTTCAGCATCACAGGTGTCTTCAATCTTGTAATCAGCCCGTCTGACCTACCTAAAGGCTGTAAAGAGGTCACTGTGCTGTTTGGCATCATGGTGTGTACCACACTGAACATGGACTGACCACAGAATGCTGGGAAGAGAGTCATCTCAGGAGCTTAGATAGAACATTATAGACATACACGTTAAAGGTAAAGACTGTAACGCTGCATTTACACTGCTCAGTCGCGTCTACGTGCTGTGATGTATTCCATTCATTTTCAATGTGGAGCGTTGGTTCTGTCAGACGCAGCTGCGTGGTGCATTATGGGTCCGGCGCGTCGAGTTAGGGGGATGCGATGGGACAAAAAGTTCAGCTGAGACAAACTTTATGCAAATGAATCCAGCCAACGCAATACGCCTATCCAATGAGAAGAGGGCAGGTGGTCGTGCGATGAGTGTCCTCCACGTATGAAGTATTTGTTCCATATTCAGAACTAAATTAAAAAAACACCCTCTTTTATATTTACATCTGATTCAAATCTATAAAATGATGTAAATATGGTATGAAATAGCTGATGTTGAACACGAGCATTAATCACCGCTGCCCCGTCACCCCTGGAAACGCACATACCTGATTCCATTGGACGACGCAGGGAACACCCTTGTTACGCTCACATGTGGCCAGTTGAAGAGGGACAGTGCGTTCACTTTACATACGGCTGTATTTCTGGATAGAAGGGATTCATTAGTGATGATGAACCAGTAACAAATATGTAAAGATGAAGTTTATGTCTGTAGCTGACTCTGAACTTCTGATAATTACAACTAGCATCACTAATCTTATTAGTAAAACCATACTCAATCAATCAATCAATCAATCAACCAATCAACCTTTATTAAAGCTCAGATGTACATTTTCAATGTAGCCGAGTATTTACATGGACAAGCATTGACAAAGAAAATAAAAACAAATTTTAATCATTATAAATTAAAACGACTGAGAAGAAAGTAACTAATAAACATTAAACGGAAATTAAAAAATAACAGTGAACATAAAAGTAGAAATAATAATAATAATAAAAAATAGATAAAATTTAAGATTGAATTAGTAATAAATTAAGATAAAAAGAGGATAAGAGATTACAAATAATAAACAAGATATAATAATAATAATAATAATAATAATAATAATGAAAAATAAAATAAAAAAACATTAAGATAAAATAAAATACTAGATACCTGATTGACCTAGTTTCGCGCTCTCCTGCTTTCTCTCTCTCTCTCTCTCTCTCTCTCTCTCTCTCTCTCTCCTTCCCTCTCGCTCTTATTATAATTAAATCTGAGCTAAAAGTAAGTAAGTGCCTGCGTGTTTAGCAGTTCTGTCCTGAGCGTCTGGGAGCTGAGTGTGCTGAGCTGCGTGAGTCCATGAGGCCGTGCGAGTGTGGAGACAGATAATTCACCTTTCACAGCCCATTAGGCAGGAAAACGAATGCCTGAGCTGCCCACGGGCCTCCACACCTGCCCCCTCTCTCTCTTCCTCTGTCTTTCACTGTCTCCTTCTCTCTCTCTCTCTCTCTCTCTCTCTCTCTCTCTCTCTCCTCAGTCAAAACAAATACACTATTTTCACCCCTCTATCGCTCAAGCCATGAAAAACTCGTTAACTCCAGGGATCAAATAGGTTTAATTTTCTTTCGGTGGGAGTGTGAATGAAGTGATGGAGCGACCGAAGCAACTATCTGGAGCCCCGTGACTGGATCTGAGGCTAAGGGTCGCGTTTGGGTCAACAGTCCGATCAAGTGGGGCATTAAAACGTTTTATTTGTAAAGCGTTGTGGCTTTTTTATCTGTGTTGGCAGGTTTCTCCAGCTTGGGGCTTGAAAAAGCTCATTCCAGCACAGTTAGGGTCAAAATTGAACATTTCATGAAATCGTAGGCTGCTATCTTGATAGATAGACCTAAGCTAGCTCACACACTTAGCTAGGACTTTGAGAACTGGACTGAACGTCTAAGACATCAGATTAACCACAACGTTAGGAAGCAGCAGGTTCTAATCAACAGTCATGGTCGGCGTTCCAGTGAGTGGGAGTGATTCTGAGAGGAAAAATCATCTCTCATCACTCTAAGCCTTCTGGGAGTCTGAGATACATCACTGAATGTGAATACCAGTGGCAGCCCAACCAGTGATTTCAGTCAGCTGTTGGGAATGGAAAACAGCAACAGCTCTATGAAACACAATAAACAAGGTACATGTATGTTAATGTATTGGCGCTGTCCAAAGAAAAACAAGTACATGATTTTTACACATACTTGCATATTTACAGGAGAGTCTTTACTTTCTATGTAAGTCAATGGAACCAGAATCATCTCCAAGCTATGTTGGAGCATTTCCAGTGGTCCTCTCATCATGAAATGAAATGTAAGGGGCAGCTGTTGTGTTCAAATGATGGAGAAAAGTTTTTCATTGGGCGGCGAAGATATGTTTAAAGCTATGGATTGCTTTAAATGTATGTGCTCAGTCTAGAGTAACCAGACTTACTACTAGGGTCATATAGTCCCAGCTAAAATGATTATTATATATATTATTATAAAGGATTTTTATGAATCTGATTATTCTGATGGATTTCTTTTTTATAACACTCTGGAAATTTAAGACATAGCTTGTCGTTTTCCATTCATTGTATAATGTACACACAATGCAAAGTGTAACTGGAATTAAAAAATAAATAATAAATAATATATATATCAAAAACTGGAAAACAACAAACATGGAAAGATTTTACTCCCACAACAACGAAATACACCTAAACTGCTGCTAACTTGGCTGTCAGATTTTAGTACTGTACCAGTAAATGTGCTGATAATCTTGATATGATATTGAACCAATTTTAACATGGTATTAAGAAAGACGCCTGTGTTCATGCTGCAACATCTGTCTGATAATAATACAGCAGGTTAACAAGAGGCTACGTGATGGTACTAGATCTGGGAGGCGAAAAATGCTGGGATGGTTTAACAGCATATCATCTAATTTCTCTGGTTTCATCTCATTTTTTCTCTTTTATACACACTTTAACAAACACTTAAGTAGTAATCAGTTTTTACTACCCCCACACATAATATTAATAAATAATAAATTGAAGTTAATGAAGTTACAGCTGGCTCTCGTGCACGGTTGGTCCTTGAAAGGCAGTGAAAACCAGTCGGAGTGTGCAATGAGCTCACGCATGCTTACCTATTTACTCCACTCTCCAACGGTGTTAACCAGCTCAGCAGCGTTCCTTTATCTGCTCCAGCAGTTCCGCTAATTTAGAACCAGCAGCCTGTGTTGAGAATTCTGCCCTTGGAGCAGTAAAGCTGCACCATTTCGAGTTTTCCCGGTACGAACACACCTGACTCAGCTAATGAAGGCCTGCTGCTGACTCAGCTAACAAAGGTCTTAACACGAGGTCAATCAGTTAAAACCAACTCCAAACAAATAGTGGTGTTATTTGTGTGTGGGCAGTCGTACTTAATGTGCTGTGAAAATGAGTTCACAGTAGTGGTGGAGTTTCTGTGTGCTACTGTATATGTAACATGAATATTAGTGTATTTAAAAACAGTGTATTCAAATTAACAGATACTGTAGCATAAATATGTGCACATTTACCAACACTGTATTCAAACTGGAGAAATTTTGGTTCACAAATATATCTTAAAATCTGAGAGATGTCTTAAGAGTCATGGGTGTATTAATTAACACTTAAAGTTTGACAAATATTGTATCATTTAATGGCATTATTGACACATTGATAGATATTGTTTGAAGAATGTGGCTGTGTTTATCAACACTTTTAAAATTGGACAAATATTGTTATTTATTTACGTTTTAGATACACTACCAGTCAAACGTTTTAGATACACTACCAGTCAAACGTTTTAGATACACTACCAGTCAAATGTTTTAGTACACTACCAGACAAACGTTTTAGATACACTACCAGTCAAATGTTTTAGATACACTACCAGACAAACGTTTTAGATACACTACCAGTCAAATGTTTTAGATACACTACCAGTCAAACGTTTTAGATACACTACCAGTCAAATGTTTTAGATACACTACCAGTCAAATGTTTTAGATACACTACCAGACAAACGTTTTAGATACACTACCAGCCAAACGTTTTAGTACACTACCAGCCAAACGTTTTAGTACACTACCAGTCAAATGTTTTAGATACACTACCAGTCAAATGTTTTAGATACACTACCAGCCAAACGTTTTAGATACACTACCAGACAAACGTTTTAGATACACTACCAGCCAAACGTTTTAGATACACTACCAGCCAAACGTTTTAGATACACTACCAGACAAACGTTTTAGTACACTACCAGTCAAACGTTTTAGTACACTACCAGTCAAACGTTTTAGATACACTACCAGTCAAACGTTTTAGTACACTACCAGTCAAACGTTTTAGATACACTACCAGTCAAACGTTTTAGATACACTACCAGTCAAACGTTTTAGTACACTACCAGTCAAACGTTTTAGATACACTACCAGACAAACGTTTTAGATACACTACCAGCCAAACGTTTTAGTACACTACCAGTCAAACGTTTTAGTACACTACCAGTCAAACGTTTTAGATACACTACCAGTCAAACGTTTTAGTACACTACCAGTCAAACGTTTTAGATACACTACCAGTCAAACGTTTTAGTACACTACCAGTCAAACGTTTTAGTACACTACCAGTCAAACGTTTTAGATACACTACCAGTCAAACGTTTTAGATACACTACCAGTCAAACGTTTTAGATACACTACCAGCCAAACGTTTTAGATACACTACCAGTCAAACGTTTTAGTACACTACCAGTCAAACGTTTTAGATACACTACCAGCCAAACGTTTTAGATACACTACCAGTCAAACGTTTTAGATACACTACCAGTCAAACGTTTTAGATACACTACCAGCCAAACGTTTTAGATACACTACCAGTCAAACGTTTTAGATACACTACCAGTCAAACGTTTTAGATACACTACCAGCCAAACGTTTTAGATACACTACCAGTCAAACGTTTTAGATACACTACCAGCCAAACGTTTTAGATACACTACCAGTCAAACGTTTTAGATACAATACCAGTCAAACGTTTTAGAACACTACCAGCCAAACGTTTTAGATACACTACCAGCCAAACGTTTTAGATACACTACCAGCCAAACGTTTTAGATACAATACCAGTCAAACGTTTTAGATACACTACCAGTCAAACGTTTTAGATACACTACCAGACAAACGTTTTAGATACACTACCAGTCAAACGTTTTAGTACACTACCAGTCAAACGTTTTAGATACACTACCAGACAAACGTTTTAGATACACTACCAGACAAACGTTTTAGATACACTACCAGTCAAACGTTTTAGATACACTACCAGCCAAACGTTTTAGATCACTACCAGTCAAACGTTTTAGTACACTACCAGTCAAACGTTTTAGATACACTACCAGACAAACGTTTTAGATACACTACCAGCCAAACGTTTTAGATACACTACCAGCCAAACGTTTTAGATTCACTACCAGCCAAACGTTTTAGATACACTACCAGCCAAACGTTTTAGTACACTACCAGCCAAACGTTTTAGATACACTACCAGTCAAACGTTTTAGATACACTACCAGCCAAACGTTTTAGATTCACTACCAGCCAAACGTTTTAGATACACTACCAGCCAAACGTTTTAGATACACTACCAGCCAAACGTTTTAGATACACTACCAGCCAAACGTTTTAGATCACTACCAGTCAAACGTTTTAGTACACTACCAGTCAAACGTTTTAGATACACTACCAGCCAAACGTTTTAGATACACTACCAGCCAAACGTTTTAGATACACTACCAGTCAAACGTTTTAGTACACTACCAGTCAAACGTTTTAGATACACTACCAGTCAAACGTTTTAGTACACTACCAGCCAAACGTTTTAGATACACTACCAGCCAAACGTTTTAGATACACTACCAGCCAAACGTTTTAGATACACTACCAGTCAAACGTTTTAGATACACTACCAGTCAAACGTTTTAGATACACTACCAGCCAAACGTTTTAGATACACTACCAGCCAAACGTTTTAGATACACTACCAGTCAAACGTTTTAGATACACTACCCGTCAAACGTTTTAGATACACTACCAGCCAAACGTTTTAGATACACTACCAGTCAAACGTTTTAGATACACTACCCGTCAAACGTTTTAGATCACTACCAGCCAAACGTTTTAGATACACTACCAGCCAAACGTTTTAGATACACTACCAGCCAAACGTTTTAGATACACTACCAGTCAATGCTTGTTTTTCTTTGTACAGCAACTATATGCCTGTTTATCATCATTGTATTTCACTCTGATGTATGTCGTACTATAAATATTGAGGTGTTTGTCTAGATTGTTATTAAAATCCATCCATCAACAGATACAGCTTGAATACAAGTGTATTTTGTTGACTTTGCCTCACAATCTGATGTATATGGAGTATTTATCAAAACTAGATCACAATCAGACACACAGCAGTGTGAATGTGTTTGTATGTGTGTCCTGTTGTATAGAATCTGTAACAGCTGACAGGTAATGTAGTATTAATAGAGACAGATTTATCAACACCTTGCCAGACTGTATGACTCCCACTAGCCTAACCCTGTCCTCCGTGACCGACGCCAGTGTCTTCATCATTAAAATCACAGGACAGAAAGTGTCTCTGAGCAGACCAGCCAGCGTATTTCATCCCCATTCATTTCCAGCCTCTCTTTGATGTCTGTGATGAGTAGACCTTGATGTGCTGATTGCTCTCTAAGCCGTGGGCTGCTCTTTGTGGAACACGCCCTGAAATCCCTAGATCCCCTCTATTAGCGCCTGTTTTCTGAGGGGGGAGCCGTAGACAGGGCTGTTTATCCTGTTTACAGATAAAGCAGTCTGAGCGCGGACCGTCTTGTGGATGAAGAATGATTCATATCTGGTACTGGTCGTAGCAGTGGCTGGTTTTAAAGCAGTACATACTGGGTTGTGGGCGTTACCTCTTTAGCCCAGCTGTAGTGGCCACAACATGTTTGGTGTCAGTAAGCATCGTGTGAACTGCACACTAGAGCTGGTTTAGGTCTGTCTTGGACAGCGCACTCCCTAAGCTCTTCATACTCCTCATACTCTCTTCATACCCCTCACACTCTCTTCATACTCCTCATACTCTCTTCATACTCCTCATACGCTCTTCATACTCCTCATACTCTCTTCATACTCCTCATACGCTCTTCATACTCCTCATACTCTCTTCATACTCTTCACACTCTCTTCATACTCCTCACACTCTCTTCATACTCCTCACACTCTCTTCATACTCCTCATACTCTCTTCATACTCCTCATACTCTCTACATACTCCTCACACTCTCTTCATACTCCTCACACTCTCTTCATACTCCTCATACTCTCTTCATACTCCTCACACTCTCTTCATACTCCTCATACTCTCTTCATACTCCTCATACTCTCTTCATACTCCTCATACTCTCTTCATACTCCTCATACGCTCTTCATACTCCTCATACTCTCTTCATACTCCTCATACTCTCTTCATACTCCTCATACTCTCTTCATACTCCTCACACTCTCTTCATACTCCTCATACTCTCTTCATACTCCTCATACACTCTTCATACTCCTCATACTCTCTTCATACTCCTCATACGCTCTTCATACTCCTCATACTCTCTTCATACTCCTCATACTCTCTTCATACTCCTCATACTCTCTTCATACTCCTCACACTCTCTTCATACTCCTCATACTCCTCTTCATACTCCTCATACTCTCTTCATACTCCTCACACTCTCTTCATACTCCTCATACTCTCTTCATACTCCTCACACTCTCTTCATACTCCTCATACTCTCTTCATACTCCTCATACTCCCTTCATACTCCTCATACGCTCTTCATACTCCTCATACTCTCTTCATACTCCTCATACTCTCTTCATACTCCTCATACTCTCTTCATACTCCTCATACTCTCTTCATACTCCTCATACGCTCTTCATACTCCTCATACTCTCTTCATACTCCTCATACTCTCTTCATACTCCTCATACTCTCTTCATACTCCTCACACTCTCTTCATACTCCTCATACTCTCTTCATACTCCTCACACTCTCTACATACTCCTCACACTCTTCATACTCCTCACACTCTCTTCATACTCCTCATACTCTCTACATACTCCTCATACTCTCTACATACTCCTCACACTCTCTTCATACTCCTCACACTCTCTTCATACTCCTCATACTCTCTACATACTCCTCATACTCTCTACATACTCCTCACACTCTCTTCATACTCCTCACACTCTCTTCATACTCCTCATACTCTCTTCATACTCCTCATACTCTCTTCATACCCCTCATACTCTCTTCATACCCCTCATACTCTCTTCATACTCTTCACACTCTCTTCATACTCCTCATACTCTCTACATACTCCTCATACTCTCTTCATACTCCTCATACTCTCTGTTCATACTCCTCACACTCTCTTCATACTCCTCACACTCTCTTCATACTCTCTACTTACTCCTCATACTCTCTACATACTCCTCATACTCTCTTCATACTCCTCATACTCTCTGTTCATACTCCTCACACTCTCTTCATACTCCTCATACTCTCTTCATACTCCTCACACTCTCTTCATACTCCTCATACTCTCTACATACTCTCTTCATACTCCTCATACTCTCTTCATACTCCTCATACTCTCTTCATACTCCTCACACTCTCTTCATACTCCTCATATTCTCTACATACTCTCTTCATACTCCTCACACTCTCTTCATACTCCTCACACTCTCTTCATACTCCTCATACTCTCTTCATACTCCTCATACTCTCTTCATACCTCTCATACTCTCTTCATACTCCTCATACTCTCTTCATACTCCTCACACTCTCTTCATACTCCTCACACTCTCTTCATACTCCTCACACTCTCTACATACTCCTCACACTCTCTTCATACTCCTCATACTCTCTACATACTCCTCACACTCTCTTCATACTCCTCACACTCTCTTCATACTCCTCATACTCTCTTCATACTCCTCACACTCTCTTCATACTCCTCATACTCTCTTCATACTCCTCACACTCTCTTCATACTCCTCACACTCTCTTCATACTCCTCATACTCTCTTCATACTCCTCATACTCTCTTCATACTCCTCACACTCTCTTCATACTCCTCACACTCTCTTCATACTCCTCATACTCTCTTCATACTCCTCACACTCTCTTCATACTCCTCATACTCTCTTCATACTCCTCATACTCTCTTCATACTCCTCACACTCTCTTCATACTCCTCACACTCTCTTCATACTCCTCACACTCTCTTCATACTCCTCACACTCTCTTCATACTCCTCACACTCTCTTCATACTCCTCACACTCTCTTCATACTCCTCACACTCTCTTCATACTCCTCACACTCTGTTCATACTCCTCACACTCTCTTCATACTCCTCACACTCTCTTCATACTCCTCACACTCTCTTCATACTCCTCATACTCTCTTCATACTCCTCATACTCTCTTCATACTCCTCACACTCTCTTCATACTCCTCACACTCTCTTCACACTCCTCATACTCTCTTCATACTCCTCACACTCTCTACATACTCCTCACACTCTTCATACTCCTCACACTCTCTTCATACTCCTCATACTCTCTACATACTCCTCATACTCTCTACATACTCCTCACACTCTCTTCATACTCCTCACACTCTCTTCATACTCCTCATACTCTCTACATACTCCTCATACTCTCTACATACTCCTCACACTCTCTTCATACTCCTCACACTCTCTTCATACTCCTCATACTCTCTTCATACTCCTCATACTCTCTACATACTCCTCATACTCTCTACATACTCCTCACACTCTCTTCATACTCCTCACACTCTCTTCATACTCCTCATACTCTCTTCATACCCCTCATACTCTCTTCATACCCCTCATACTCTCTTCATACTCTTCACACTCTCTTCATACTCCTCATACTCTCTACATACTCCTCATACTCTCTTCATACTCCTCATACTCTCTGTTCATACTCCTCACACTCTCTTCATACTCCTCACACTCTCTTCATACTCTCTACATACTCCTCATACTCTCTACATACTCCTCATACTCTCTTCATACTCCTCATACTCTCTGTTCATACTCCTCACACTCTCTTCATACTCCTCATACTCTCTTCATACTCCTCACACTCTCTTCATACTCCTCATACTCTCTACATACTCTCTTCATACTCCTCATACTCTCTTCATACTCCTCATACTCTCTTCATACTCCTCACACTCTCTTCATACTCCTCATATTCTCTACATACTCTCTTCATACTCCTCACACTCTCTTCATACTCCTCACACTCTCTTCATACTCCTCACACTCTCTTCATACTCCTCATACTCTCTTCATACTCCTCACACTCTCTTCATACTCCTCACACTCTCTTCATACTCCTCACACTCTCTACATACTCCTCACACTCTCTTCATACTCCTCATACTCTCTACATACTCCTCACACTCTCTTCATACTCCTCACACTCTCTTCATACTCCTCATACTCTCTTCATACTCCTCACACTCTCTTCATACTCCTCATACTCTCTTCATACTCCTCACACTCTCTTCATACTCCTCACACTCTCTTCATACTCCTCATACTCTCTTCATACTCCTCATACTCTCTTCATACTCCTCACACTCTCTTCATACTCCTCACACTCTCTTCATACTCCTCATACTCTCTTCATACTCCTCACACTCTCTTCATACTCCTCATACTCTCTTCATACTCCTCATACTCTCTTCATACTCCTCACACTCTCTTCATACTCCTCACACTCTCTTCATACTCCTCACACTCTCTTCATACTCCTCACACTCTGTTCATACTCCTCACACTCTCTTCATACTCCTCACACTCTCTTCATACTCCTCACACTCTCTTCATACTCCTCACACTCTGTTCATACTCCTCACACTCTCTTCATACTCCTCACACTCTCTTCATACTCCTCACACTCTCTTCATACTCCTCACACTCTCTTCATACTCCTCACACTCTCTTCATACTCCTCACACTCTCTTCATACTCCTCACACTCTCTTCATACTCCTCACACTCTCTTCATACTCCTCACACTCTCTTCATACTCCTCACACTCTCTTCATACTCCTCACACTCTCTTCATACTCCTCACACTCTCTTCATACTCCTCATACTCTCTTCATACTCCTCATACTCTCTTCATACTCCTCATACTCTCTTCATACTCCTCATACTCTGTTCATACTCCTCATACTCTGTTCATACTCCTCATACTCTCTTCATACTCCTCATACTCTCTTCATACTCCTCACACTCTCTTCACACTCCTCATACTCTGTTCATACTCCTCACACTCTCTTCATACTCCTCATACTCTGTTCATACTCCTCACACTCTCTTCATACTCCTCACACTCTCTTCATACTCCTCATACTCTCTTCATACTCCTCATACTCTCTTCATACTCCTCATACTCTGTTCATACTCCTCATACTCTGTTCATACTCCTCATACTCTCTTCATACTCCTCATACTCTCTTCATACTCCTCATACTCTCTTCATACTCCTCACACTCTCTTCACACTCCTCATACTCACTTCATACTCCTCACACTCTCTTCATACTCCTCACACTCTCTTCATACTCCTCATACTCTCTTCATACTCCTCATACTCTCTTCATACTCCTCATACTCTCTTCATACTTCTCATACTCTCTTCATACCCCTCACACTCTCTTCATACTCCTCATACACTGTTCATACTCCTCATACTCTCTTCATACTCCTCATACTCTCTTCATACTCCTCACACTCTCTTCACACTCCTCATACTCACTTCATACTCCTCACACTCTCTTCATACTCCTCACACTCTCTTCATACTCCTCACACTCTCTTCACACTCCTCATACTCTCTTCATACTCCTCATACTCTCTTCATACTCCTCACACTCTCTTCACACTCCTCATACTCACTTCATACTCCTCACACTCTCTTCATACTCCTCATACTCTCTTCATACTCCTCATACTCTCTTCATACTCCTCATACTCTGTTCATACTCCTCATACTCTGTTCATACTCCTCATACTCTCTTCATACTCCTCATACTCTCTTCATACTCCTCATACTCTCTTCATACTCCTCACACTCTCTTCACACTCCTCATACTCACTTCATACTCCTCACACTCTCTTCATACTCCTCACACTCTCTTCATACTCCTCATACTCTCTTCATACTCCTCATACTCTCTTCATACTCCTCATACTCTCTTCATACTTCTCATACTCTCTTCATACCCCTCACACTCTCTTCATACTCCTCACACTCTCTTCATACTCCTCATACTCTCTTCATACTCCTCATACTCTCTTCATACTCTGTTCATACTCCTTATACTCTCTTCATACTCCTCACACTCTCTTCATACTCCTCATACTCTGTTCATACTCCTCATACTCTGTTCATACTCCTCATACTCTCTTCATACTCCTCATACTCTCTTCATACTCCTCATACTCTCTTCATACTCCTCACACTCTCTTCACACTCCTCATACTCACTTCATACTCCTCACACTCTCTTCATACTCCTCACACTCTCTTCATACTCCTCATACTCTCTTCATACTCCTCATACTCTCTTCATACTCCTCATACTCTCTTCATACTTCTCATACTCTCTTCATACTCCTCACACTCTCTTCATACTCCTCATACTCTCTTCATACTCCTCATACTCTCTTCATACTCCTCATACTCTCTTCATACTTCTCATACTCTCTTCATACCCCTCACACTCTCTTCATACTCCTCACACTCTCTTCATACTCCTCATACTCTCTTCATACTCCTCATACTCTCTTCATACTCTGTTCATACTCCTTATACTCTCTTCATACTCTGTTCTTACTCCTTATACTCTCTTCATACTCCTCACACTCTCTTCATACTCTGTTCATACTCCTTATACTCTCTTCATACTCTGTTCTTACTCCTTATACTCTCTTCATACTCTGTTCATACTCTGTGTGGTGGTGTGTTGGGAGATGATGAACAGGTTAGCTGTGTAGATCTTTAACGACTGTTTTCTTACAAAGTCTGTAAACTGTCGTCTTCTGAGTAACGTCAGTCTTTTCAGATCCAGACCAGCTCCACACGAGTGAAGATGATCCTCGTCTAGGAGTTAAATCTAAGGTGGTAGACTGCGAGGCTGGTGGTGTCTGAGTTTCTTCTCCTGGTACAGTGTGTTCACTCATTTTCAGCTTTAGGTGTGTTGTTTAGTACCCAGTATGGGCACTCTCAGTGTGAACTCGCAGCAGCCTGTACTAAAGAATGAAGTAGTGAACGCGTGTCGAGGAGTTCTGATTGTTGTTGTTTTCTCCAGTAGGTAGCGTACTCGGTAACGTCAGCTCACGTTAACACGGCAATTAAAATATTATCGTAGATGATCTAAATCACACACTCTTGGTCAGGAGCTCCTTGAACAGCTACACATCCTTTCAGACCCAGGGTCTATAGACAGAAACACTTGTGGATGTTTTCAGATCTGAAGCAAGAGTGGAGCTTGATGTTCTCCTCTCTCTCAAAGATAAAAGCAGAAAGGGCAGTTTGTCTGGTGGGGACTGTTATGGTGGTCTGCCATGTTTTGCGTGGTTGTTAGGTTTTGAAATCTGTTTTTTGAACTCCAGTAGAAAAGTCTCTTCAGAAATATCCTGAAAATGAGTAACTTGTATGAAATATAGCCCCTGTGTTTGGACTTTAAACACATGAAATGTGGTCTTGCTGTGTATCTAAGGCTGTTTAGTTTCAAATGCAAACTAAAAGCACTTCAAACGTAAGCAGAGACAAACCTCCCGGCTGTGTTTGCTGGTTAAAGACAGTACATGGGGAAGCAGTTCCAGTGTATCTGGATTTGCTTAATGACTCTCACTAAAGTGGTGGGCTTGCTTGCCGTATCTTAAGCTCTGAACAGGTCAGCGCAAACGAGTGTTTTGAATCAAATGTTTAGATGTGTATCTGAGTGTTCTGTACAAGTTCTTCTGATCCTTATCCGTGCTTTTTGGGAGCAGGCATCTCCGTTGTTATTGTTGTTGTGAAGGATTTTTTTTTTCTTCAGTGCTTGACCCTTGTCCCGAGCACAGTTGGGAGGGGGTCCTTCTTCCTGATGGGAGCCTTTAGCAACAGCCAGTGGAGTCTTCCATGTGTGTTGACTGTTTAAATGTACTTTATGTACGGGTTGGTAGCCTTTGCTATTGATCTTCACTGATCTATGGATATTGATTTTATGTGTTACAGGATAAGTGCTAATAGAAATTACTGGACGTGTAGTTTTCTGTTGTGGGATGTTTTGGAAAAACTGTAAATACATACAACTAAACAAATAGCAGATTCCTTGCTGGGAGTGTGGTTTCTCTTTGGTGTTAGTTTAATAGAAGAAACCAGATTAAAATAGTTCCAGTAGCACTCAAACAGGAAACGGGCTCAATAATAACTAGTCAAGTTTATTTGTGAAGCGTTTTTTACAACAATGTTGTCTCAAAGCAGCTTTACAGAGTTTTGAAAACAGACACAACATATATCTCCCAGTGAGCAAGCCAGAGGCAACAGTGGCGAGAAAAAACTCCCTCAACTGGAGGAAGAAACCTTGGGAGGAACCAGACTCACAAGGGGAGACCCATCCTCCTCTAGTTAAACAGTATTTACAGTTTAATAAACTAAACACCAAAGAAAAGAGTCTCTGTTTGAAATCTGGATTGCAAAGCTTTAGAAGCTGCACAGGTAGAGGCAGTGTATGCCTGAGGCAGTCTCTGACTGAGGCAGTCTCTGACTGAGGCAGTCTCTGACTGAGGCAGTCTCTGACTGAGTCTTTTTAAATATGTTGGTGTTTGACATAGCTTTGATTGGGGCTGTGAAATGTATCAGCTTGGCCAGTTAACCGCAGCAGAATTCCAAGTTGGTTTATCCTGCTTCCTGCATTCCTCGCTCTCCTCCTCTGAATACGGCCATTGTCAGTTTTGTCGTTCATGTTTTTTTTTCCGGTTCTGTTCTAAGTGTCTCTTATGTCCAGCTGAGGTCACCATCTCTGACCTTTTACTTGGCTGAGGTCAGACCACGCCATTGTGGCCTGTAGAGCTGCAGTGCCCCTCAACCAGACCTGTGAGGACTAACACAGGGGTCCTGTTTGTGTTCTGGGGGTCGTGTTACCGTCTGAGTGGGTGAGTGTTAGGATGTGCTGTCAGGAAGATCTTTGGTCAGTACGCAGGGTGTCCAGGCCAGGCAGGCAGCAGCTGGTGAAATGCAGAAGTAGTAGTCTTTAACTGAGATGGGCAGTGGACAGTGTAGGGCTAGTAGGTGAAAGGGGTGCGTACTTCTATATACTGTGTGACATCATGACACGCTGATAATAACTGTTTGGTTTGTGTAAGCACTCCATTCGGACTGAATTGTTGCATTGTAACCATCGTTAGTCACTATGTTCATATGTTATTCATGTTATTCATGCACACTGGGGCGGGGCATCTTTGTTCACTTTGTGTTAGAACTTGTGGTGCGGCCACGAATACTAATACGTTGATACTAATACGTTGATACTAATACGTTGATACTAATACGTTGATACTCGGCTGATCCTAACTAAGCAAAACGACAATAAACATATAAAATGAATAGCATAACATGTTCAGTTAGAGGGAGTCAGTAATTGGAAGACTAAGAAAACTTGGCTTGAACAACAGAGTTACGAACACATAAAGATCAGAGTGTTGTAAAGCCGCCTTCCAAAGAAGAGGACCTGCGTCTATGACTGAAGATCTAAATTTAAAACATCCACCCCAAACCTCCGTATATCTGCTCTTAACATTCTGTGGAGGAGAACCAGCACCAGAGCATCCTTGTCCAGAGAAATGTCTCGCTTATAAAGCTCAGAGGAAGCAGACACGTTGGGTGTTTGCAAGCTAAGTAACTGTTTTCTGATCAGTGTGCACCGCGCTAGGCTATCTGGGCTGTAACTAAAACCCACCCAGAGTGGCTCAGGCAGCTGGCTTGACTTTGGTTTAACCGGCTTTCAGAAATATAGACTCACCGTCTTTATGTAGGAGAACACGCCCACCTTCCCACTGTGCAGGTACTGATACGCTTTAGTACTTTTATAGTTTTTCATTGCTGAACCGTCTACACCTTTGAAGAGTACAAAATAATTCAAAACGTCGCCGTAGGTAACCTCAGACCACCTTTTCATATAATCCACCCATTGTGTTATTAACCTCGGATGAGACAGTGTTGTCCCATTCGAAATTCTTACTGTCTCTCTGGTCTCCTCTCATGTAACTGTATTCATTTTGGTTAGCTGAGCGGAAGTTCTAACACAAAGGCGGAAGAACCACACGCTTGAAAGTTGGTGTGTCGAAATACAGTGAATTAAAGGTTGGCTCACGTCCTGCCCGCCTCAATGTGACTGCAGATCTGGCGCCGAGAGCAGCAGATACTTTAGGATGATCCATTTGGATATGCGAGCAGAGATTCGATGTCTGGGAGTCCGGGGTGGGCTGCGAATTGCTACAGCCGGGTCCTCCGGCTCTCCTCTCTGCTTTAAACATTTAAAGGTGGCGCCACTTCCGTCTGTTTTGTCTCCGTATTGCGTCCCATATTATTTATTATTATTTAATGTGTTCTTTGGGTAAATCAAAATCAGATGAATGGAAAAAATGGATGGATTAATATAAAAGGAGTGACGCTGAAGAAGTCAAATTTATACGCAAGTTAAGTTTATATTATGTACCCAAATCCTCCCCAAACAAGGTAAGGGGTTGTTTTTTTTGTTAATAAGGGAATATTCTGATGATACACTCTCAGTATCGCCTGGGCCTAGTCAGCAGACTATACTGGACAGTGCTCAGGGAGCAGTCAATGAGCAGCAAACTAACAAAAGCAGCAGTGGAGCTCCAGATGTTAAATACATAAAGTAATAAACAGATTCTGATGTTGTTGTTTTGTCACCATAACTACAAACGTAAATGCCCTGGTTTTTAACGGAATATAATCTTTATTTAGGGTCGATTGTACGCAGATAAGACAAAAGCAGTAGGTTGTGATTGAAAACGATGTGAATGCCGGTACTGCCGAAGCCAGAGTTGCGACAGCAATTAACACACAATGTGTTGTGCAGGCGTAACGTGGAGACACACGCATGCACAGACAGAAAGTATCCCTCCCCATCCTGTCAGGAAGGAAAGGGCGCCGCAAACAAGGAAAGGAAAAGAGTGTGTAGAGGCTCATTCCAGCGTATCGGCTCCAGAGAAACGCAAACAACCAAACACGCTTCTGTCCGAGTCTGTAGGCTTCGTTACTTCGTTACTTCGTTACTTGTCTGAAGGTTGTGATGTTCTTGAGAGTTGAACTGGACTCAAAGCTCAGAAGCTTCTAGAGCAGTCAGCTCTGCCTTCATATCACCGTGCCCATGAAAGGTGAGTGCGCTGGAGCAACAATCCAGATAATGAGCGGCTGAAGGGAGTGTGGTAAGGGGGGGGTATGTGTGGAGGAGTGGGTGGGAGACATTCTTTGCAGCATTCCATTTGGACTGTACAGGCTGCTCTGACGTGTTTGTCAGCCAAGCAAGCAAATTGAGAGGGAATGTGGGTGCTGGAGGTGTTCATAGGAGGGGGGGGAGTCTTTACTCTTTCTTTTTGCCCTCGTTTCAGGCTTTACATTCTTTCTGTAATGATTTGTTTTCTTACCCCATGAAGCAAATGCGTTTCTTGGCCTTTTCAGGGCACGTGCTCATTTATTTCTGCCTGCTCTGCAGCGAGCTGGCCTAGCTGTTTGACTGTATCAACCGCTGTGTGGGTTTTATGTTCAGTCGTATGCTTCTCAAAGGAGTCTTTATCTTTTTTTTTTATTATTATTATTATTATTATTTAAACATTTATTACATAAGCATTCATCATGGCTCATATTCTATACACAGCTGACTACGATCACTCTTATTACTGTAATTCGTTCCCAGTTGTCGTTGGCTCGTCTAGTCTGTTGATGTAAAATCTTTTACATTCATTTATAAAACTTCTACCATAAGTTCACTCCAGTCCAGATCTCCTAACTAGAGCAGCCACTTCTGATTACATTAGTAAGCGAATAATAGATTTATAAGCATTCTTCAGCAGCAGATGATCCAAAGGAACCTAATAAATTATGCTTATTCACAGAAGTTCTGCACCTCTTTTTATCTCCTTGGCTCAAATTCTATGTGCAGCCGACTACAATCACCCTTATTAATATAATTCATTCCCAACTAGATGCTCAGAAAGTTGAGTATGTTTAATTCTGAAAGTTAGTTTGAGTGTCAGCTGTTAGAAGGAGTTCAGTCCAGTTCAGATCTCCTAACTAGAGCGGCCACTTTTGATTTCAGTAGTAAGCACATAATTGATTACATGAGCATTAATTACATAAACATTGACCAGCAGCAGCTCCAGTGATCCAAGTGAGCCTGATAAATTCTGTTAATTCTCAGGAATTCTGCATCTTATGGCTCGTAGTCTATACACAGTGGAATACAGTCACCCTTATTAATATAATTAATTTCCAATGAGATATGTGGCTTGTCGAGTTTAAGCTAAGTCTAATTCTGGAAGTTAGTTTGAGCGTCAACTGTTTGAAAGAGATATGATTTGAGACCATTCCCTTCAGTCCAGATCTCCTAACTAGAGCGGCCACTTTCCATTTCATTAGTAAACGAATAATTGATTTAATAAGTATTCATTATATGAACAGCAGCTCCGGTGATCCAAGTGAGGTCTAATAAATTCTGTTAATTCACAGGAGTTCTGCACCTCATGGCTGGTATTCTATATACAACTGATTACCATTACAATCTTCCAATCAACTGTTGGAAGGAGTTATGATTTGAGACCATTTTCTCCAGTCCAGATCTTCTAACTAGAGCACGGTCACTTTCAATTTTATTGGTAAGCGAATAATCGATACATGATCTTTCTTTAGCAGCAGCTCCAGGGATCCAAGTGAGCTTAATAAATTATGGTATAATAATTCACAGGAGTTCTGCAACTTAAGGCTTGTAGTCTGTACACAGCGGAATAGTCACCCTTATTAATACAATTAATTTCCAATGAGATATGTGGCTTGTCGAGTTCAAGCAGTTTGTAGCTTAAGTCTAATTCTGGACTTTAGTTTGAGCTTTGACTGTTAGAAGGAGTTATGATTTCAGACCATTCACTCCAGTCCAGATCTCCTAACTAGAGCGGCCACTTTCAATTTCATTAGTAAACGAATAATTGATTACATGAGCATTGATTACATAAACATTCACCAGCAGCAGCTTCAGTGATGCAAGTGAGCCTGATAAATTATGATAATTCACAGAAATTCTCCACCTTATGGCTCGTATTCTATACACAACTGATTACAATCAACCTTGTTAATATGATTCATTCCCAACGAGATATGTGGCTCATCAAGTTGAAGCAGTTACCAAGTGTTATTCTGGAAATTAGTTTGAGTGTCATCTGTTGAAAGGAGTTATGATCTGAGACTTATGGCGTTAGTCTATTTCTATCATAGGTGCCGTGCAGTAAATAGAGATCATTTCCATTAGGGTTTTTAAAAATACCACGTACCAATACTCTTATTAATGTTACTTTTTATAATTTGGTGCAAAAAAAAACACATGAAATAAAAAGCTGAGAAAAGACGTCTTTGTTTCATAAGCACTCATCAGCGGTAGCTCCGGTGATCCAATGGAACCTAATAAATTAAGTTCTGCACATTATGGCTCGTATTCTATGCACAGCTGATTATAATCATCCATATTATTGTAATTAATTCCCAATGTTTGGCTCTACTTGTTGAAGAAGTTGCTAGCTGGGTTTCATACTGGAAATTACTGTCATAACGAGGACGTTCACTCCAGTCCAGATCTCCTAACTGGTCACTTTCGATTTCATTAGTAAACGAATAATTCCTCAGTTATTTTTATGAGCCCAAACAATAAAAACTGATGGAACTGAACAAAACTAACCACGTACGACCTTTCCAAGACTGTAAACATGAAGAATCGAAAATCGAATGAAGTGCTCGTGTTTCTATCTCTGTTGTAAGAGAAGGTGTAGACTCTGTTATGGGATGAGAAAGAGATTTACAGCAGGTTTACACCTGCTTACTGTATATGACTCGTATCTGGAGCCGCATAAAATGATGTTGGACTGAAATCTGATTACTGATATGCAAATCTGCTCGTTAT
Organism: Megaleporinus macrocephalus; assembly: GCA_021613375.1. Taxonomy (NCBI): domain Eukaryota; kingdom Metazoa; phylum Chordata; class Actinopteri; order Characiformes; family Anostomidae; genus Megaleporinus; species Megaleporinus macrocephalus. Next base: position 29,286,200 of record CM038726.1, on the reverse strand, counting down.
GTGTCAGCCAATTACCGTGTGTGCATCTGTTTAGTCTGCTGTGTGTTCTGTGCAGTAGTGTCTGTCTGTTATGCGTTTAACTTTGTTCGGTCCTTAAACATGTGTGTCCTCCATGATTGTCTTCCTCGCGGATACAGCTCACGTGCCCAGTGACAGGATGAGGAGTGGTGTTGGTTTTGAAGAGATAAACACTCAAATCCTGACGTGATCAGATTTGTATCTGTTTTAAATGCATCTTGTTTGTGTTTACACGTCGTTGTTTTGGAATTTCTGTGTAGATGTATTCAGATATAATTCTGATACTCAAGACCTTTTGTTCTGAGGTTAGAGAGAGACTGTATATGGATGTTGGAACACATGCACTTGCGCTCGACATTCGTCTCTTAGCACCTCTGGTTCCAGTGATCCAGTCATAATGATGACAGTGCTTCCTGGGGGTATTTACACCTGGCTTTTCATGCTGTCCAGTACAATCTGACTACCAAAAACACACTTTAATGCAAGGTGTAAATGAGTCCCAAGCTTTTAGGTTGAGCAACTGAAAATGTAAGGCCTTGAAAATGTAATTTTTTTGTTACCAATGTCCAAGCATGTTACTGACTGAAATAAACAACAACTATCAAAACGCCTGGACTCACCTAAAGCTGAGAATGAGTGAACACACTGCACCAGGAGAAGAAACTCAGACACCACCTTAGATTTAACTCCTAGACGAGGATCATCTTCACTCGTGTGGAGCTGGTCTGGATCTGAAAAGATCGCTGAAGATCGTTAAAGATCGCTCGACAACTAACCTGTTCCATCATCTCCCAACAAACCAGTATGAGGAGTATAAACAGAGTATGAAGAGTCATTCACTAAAACAAAGCCTTCACCCAGTGACGCCGGGGTTGGCTCCAACTCCAATATTTTAAAAAATAAAATATTAAAAAACAGTGGTTTATTATGTATTACATCGATAAATATGTTGAAAATTAAATGTATACTAACCTCAAACTCAGTTAAACAGTTTGCTGAAAGTTGAATATGGCATTGCACAGAATCAGAACCCATATAAACAGGCCTATTTGAAATAACCTAGCTTCTTCTGGTTTATATTAATAAATGTGTGATAATTTTCAAATCCTAATTGGTCCATATCAGCTGCTGTAGCTTGGTGCCTGGTACCTCTAATGTAAGAAGTAAACTGTCTTGGCTTTCGTTGTAAACGTAAATACATTTTAGTCTTTAGAATCACTTGCCCGAGCGTTTGGAGAGTTCTGTTGATGGTACTCAGTTGCGTTTCTCACGAGACTTTACTTCATTCTAGCCCTCGTTTCCTGCTGACCCCAGTACACCAGGACGCTCGGAATTAGCATACATACGTCTTCGCCCACTGACTCGTGCCCAGGATGTTTCGGGACGTTCCATCACCTTTCCATCTCATTGAGAGCATGAAATGGATGGAGGTCGGTGGGGGGAGGTGTGGAGGTCACTACACGTAATGCTTTTAACTTAATTGTATCCTCAAAGAAGCAGCTTTAACAAGCATGCCTGTGTTTACAGAGCTTGTTCTCGTACCTCGCGGATGCATTTTATTACAGCGGGTAAAGCGAGCGAGTATATTCCCAGACTCGTAACATCTGTGTAACTACATAAACAGCAGGCGGGGGTGCAGCCTGATCCGCTCACACTTCTTTCCATATGAAACCTTTTAGCTCGGCTGCTGCTCGGTTTAATAGTGGAGAGTTGTCGTGAGTTCATTGTTGTCTGTTCGTAGTAGTTACTGATGTTTTGTAAGTCAGAGTGAAATGGGCTTAAAAAGGTTTTGAGCGGTCTTGTTTTATAAAAGCTACGTACCTTAAATGCTATTTATGATTTGTTTTATTAAAAATCTAAACCTTGTATGTAAATGTAGCTTATTATGTAACCAACAATCAATTGAATTGCGTAAGGCTGAACAGTTTAGGGGAAATATTAAATAGGGTGTTTGCAAATGACGTCACCCCGCTGCATTGCTATGGTGTGAAGTGCAGCTGGAGGGCTGGAAGTGATTTTCCACATAGGGGGCGCTATTGCGCTCTCTGAAAATGCCTGTAGATTACATTGTTTACAGTCACTTACAATCAGTTCAACTGAAAGCTTTTACCGAGTGTCAAACGTTGTTGTTTATGAGGGAGAAAATGCTAGAATTGGCCTAAAAACGTTGGTGAATATGGCTTGCTAGCCTTCATCTGTGGTCGGGGCGAGGCTGAAGGAGCTTCCTGTTCAGGTTCCACATATTTAGATTGAATTTAGTCTTCTTGTATCTGTTGTTTTAAATCTGTCACCAGTGCACAGCCATAGCCCCCACAGATATACTATAAATTAGGGGTAGAAAAAATATCAAATATATATCGACATAACGAATATCTGGATATTATGTTTGGTGATGCTGTATCAATTCTCAAAAACACAGTATCGATACACAGATTCTGGCAAACTGAATAATTGTGTGTTGTGTTTAAACCTCTGACCACTAGATGGGAGTGTTGTAATCCTTTTTTTTTTTATAGCTCCACTCCAACATTAACAAGCAGTACAAGGGCGCAATGCTATTGTAAGCATTTGTAAGCATTGCAAATCAGTTTTCAGAACATCAGGATCAGCATATACGCATTTTTTTTAATCAATTTCTGTTTTTGTACATCATTTGAACACAACATTTGCTGTTTACATTGTGAGAAAGTTTCAGGATGAACGGACCAAAAGAAATGCTCCAAAAAAAGCTTGGAAGTTTTTCTGGTTCCATTGACTTACATTGAAAGTAAAGACAGTTTTTCTGGTATAAAGTTTCCATTTTGGAGACACTTGTTTTTCATTGGACAGCGATGATATATTGTGATTGTCTGTTTGTACCTTTCTCTTATAATATCATCTAAACTAGTGCAGTACAAGCTCCTCCACTCCGTCTCCTCCATTCTGTTTTTCACTTAATGACCTCCATCTGGATAAGTAAAACCTACCTACTGTGATTTTTCTGACTTACATTGTACATTGCAGTGTTATTTATTTATTTACATCAAAATGTACATCAAAAATGTACTTTTTCTGACTTAAGGCTTGAACTTGCTGTGCCAGACTGCATTATGTGGAGGTTTAGTTGCCTCTGATTGGTCTAACTCATTTATAGGCAGCCCATGGGTTCCATATTAATTTTGTTATATTTTCCCACTTTTTAAGGGAACCTTGATGATAGTATATGCTATATTATAATATATGTAAATTATTTATCCTTTAGTGCTACTTTACAGTATAACCCTGCTGCAGTACATGTGCACCGTATTTTTAGAGGGCTTGAAAATGTAAAAAAATCGAAGAGGATACTGGAGAGAATGAAGACCTTGTTATGTCCAGCTCATAAATTGTTGACATGGACCTTTTCTAATAAGGTCACAGAAAGCAGGATTGGGGGGAAAGTGCTTTTTAAACAGAACTGGAACTGGACCTGCAGAACTGATGGAAGGAAAGATCGCTCTGGAATGTTTTAACACACTTTGGCTCTAAATGTACCCAATTAGGCGTGCCTATTGAACGGTTCCCTTGTGATCCATTTGGGGCCTGGCAGTCTGCAGGCTCTAACCTGATTAGAGAAACGAAACACTGTTGCGTGTGGACGGCACACAAACCAACTCTGTGGCGGAGGAGGTAAGAAAGACGGCTGCCCGCTCTACGGCTTATTTGTAGACCCTGAGAGAACAATTAACGTAATTGGTCAGCTTTTATTTTTGTCTTTTTTTAAAATTATTATTAGAGTCTTGAAATGGCGCGGTGCTTAATCAATAGCTGTTGGTTAAAGATTCATGTGCGTTCAATATTCTCACCCAAAATAACCTTGCGCATATGGTTCCCAGACTGATGGATCTTCTGAGATAATGATGCTATCTATAGCACCACTTACGCTGTGATTTAAATTAAGACCTTTATTGAAGACTAATTGATAATACATGGTTTAAAGTCTCCTAATGCACACTCGTACCATCTCTCTCTCCATCTGTGTGTGTGTGTGTGTGTGTGTGTGTGTGTGTGTATATATATATATATTAGACTGTAGTCCATCTGAATCGTATACTTTGGTGGCCCCTGTTTAACCTGTTCAACCTGTTTTCTGATGGTAAGGACCCCGATAGAACAGTAAGGTCCAGTTACAGAACATTTCTTCCCCAGTCCGGACCATCATCATTTCTAACGTGTGTTCTGATTCAGTGGTGTATCCTGTTTACTGAAGTAGTCTAGTATCAGCATCTTATACCATCAGCTACTGAAACACCAACACATACTGTTCAATATATTTCAGTATATTTACTGTTTAAATACTGAACTGAATGAATTATTAATATAAACTTCTAATAAATGTTTTTAAATTTTACTAGCTACATAAAAAACAGAACATTTCTGAAAAAAGAGCATCTTAAAGTGTTTATTTATAGAAACAGTGAATAAAACTTTTTAGAGCACGCTGTCTTAATCAGCCTGTCTCTGACTCGCTTTATTCTCTGACTCGCTTTATTCTCTGACTCACTTTATTCTCCGACTCACTTTATTCTCTGACTCACTTTATTCTCTGACTCACTTTATTCTCCGACTCACTTTATTCTCTGATTCGCTTTATTCTCTGACTCGCTTTATTCTCTGACTCGCTTTATTCTCTGACTCGCTTTATTCTCTGACTCGCTTTATTCTCTGACTCGCTTTATTCTCTGACTCACTTTATTCTCTGACTCACTTTATTCTCTGATTCGCTTTATTCTCTGACTCACTTTATTCTCTGACTCGCTTTATTCTCCGACTCACTTTATTCTCCAACTCACTTTATTCTCTGACTCGCTTTATTCTCTGACTCGCTTTATTCTCCGACTCGCTTTATTCTCTGACTCACTTTATTCTCCAACTCACTTTATTCTCTGACTCGCTTTATTCTCTGACTCGCTTTATTCTCTGACTCACTTTATTCTCTGACTCACTTTATTCTCTGACTCGCTTTATTCTCTGACTCGCTTTATTCTCCGACTCGCTTTATTCTCTGACTCACTTTATTCTCCAACTCACTTTATTCTCTGACTCACTTTATTCTCCGAGTCACTTTATTCTCTGACTCACTTTATTCTCTGACTCGCTTTATTCTCTGACTCACTTTATTCTCTGACTCGCTTTATTCTCCGACTCGCTTTATTCTCTGACTCGCTTTATTCTCCGACTCGCTTTATTCTCCGACTCGCTTTATTCTCTGACTCACTTTATTCTCTGACTCGCTTTATTCTCCCACTCGTTTTATTCTCCGACTGCTGCTTCTTGCTTCGTACATCGCCTGTGTGAGCACCACACTTCCGAATCTGATCTGATTGGCTGAGGAGCCTTTGGTGATCTTACAACACACATGATTGGTTTGTGAGTTTACTTCACCACAAAGCCTAGAAAGACTAGAAAAGCTCCGCCTCTTAAAATAAACACTGTCAGAATTAAATCCTTCTCAATAGTTAATGGCTTTGGGTCCACATTGGGTCAGGACCAGGGCCGCAGTCCGCCTATTAATGAAATATATAAATATATATATACGAGTATTATGTAAATGTGTGCTTTTTCACGTTTCTCTTTATATTTCTTGGCTTCCTTTGGTACATATTTCTGTGTGAAGCTCCAGTCTATGAGGGTTTGTTCTTCTCGCATTGTTGCCTTCGCTTTCTATGAATTATGCATCTCTAATTATCCTGCGCTGGATACAAACCTCTTTTCTGTTGAGAATTTTGTGCTTTTTGTTGGCCGTGATTTTTAATGAGAAACCCTGACAGACCTGAAGTAGAAACTGTATAAGCAGTTTTTTTACTCTGACCTTTAAAATATTGTTAGCCTGTCATTTATTTATTTATTTATTTATTTATTTATTTATTTTATTTTAGCCCTCAAAGTATTTATAATGTGTGTTTCTATTTCACTGCTGATTGAGTGGACATTCTTTATAAGTGGTGACGCTTCTCTTTTATAAGGTCACATTTATAAAACTGTTCATGGTGACAGAGAGCCGGTCAGATATTTTACTACGGGTGGGAAATAGGACTGATTGGTAGAAGCAGCTCACCAGTCTGTCTGGAAAGATTCTTCTCTAATACACTAAAGGAAAAGTCCTCTCATGTTGGTTTATAAATAATTGAAATATGTCCACAGCGCCAGTGATTTCTAATTAGATTTCTAAGTACAAACGCCAATAGCTATATTGTGTGTTGTGTGATGTCAAAAGCAAAAAGATGAGTTAAAAATGTATTTCTGGTTTGAATGTGTTAGTTAGAATGGTATAAAGAATAAACATGGGCTGTGTCCAATTCAGCCAGCATGCAGGAACTAATAATTTTGTTGTTGGTGGAAATAAAAACATCAGTACACGTAAGGAAACAGGCAGTAATTACATCTTTTCATCGTGAATTGAAATTTAATTAAACCGTGAGGCACCTGGACATTCACACTGTTTACAAGCCCTGTTTGAGGCCGAGCTGGCTTCACACTGAACACTGACAAATACACAATGGAAGCAGACTCACAGACTCAGTGATTACATAGTCAAGAGATTTCCATCCAGTTCCTCCAGCACTAATAAAGCATTCTGAGAAATCATGTTAATTCAGATGTGATTATAAAAGAAAATCTATCATTTACATGATTTGTCATTTCTTGACATTGAAGAAAACAAAAAAATCTAAATTCGACAAATTTTCACCTACCCCAAATACGGGCCATTACCCAAGACAGGTTTGATGTCTGAATCACAATGAAGGTTGCAGTGGTTATAACCAATCACAGTCAGAGGGAGGTCTCAGAATGAAGGTTGCAGTGGCTATAACCAATCACATTCGGGGGAGGTCTTAGAATGAATGGTGCAGTGGTTATAACCAATCACAGTCAGGGGGAGGTCTCAGATTAAATGATGTGGTGGTTAGAACCAATCAAATCAGAAGGAGGTCTCAGAATGAATAACACAGTGGTTAGAACCAATCACAGTCAGGGCGAGGTCTCAGAGCAGTGCTTAGGGCCAGTCACAGTCAGGAGGAGGTCTCAGAATAAATGATGCAGTGGTTAGAACCAATCACAGTCAGGGCGAGGTCTCAGAGCAGTGCTTAGGACCAATCACAGTCAGGGGGAGATCTTAGAGCAGTGCTTAGGACCAATCACAGTCAGTGGGAGGTGTCAGAGCAGTGATTAGGACCAATCACAGTCAGGGGGAGGTCTCAGAGCAGTGGTTAGGGCCTCCAGCCTCTGTATGCCTGTCTGACTTGCATGCGTTCATCCGGAGGGGTAGAATCAGGAGTTGTCTGAAAGACTTCCTCCCAGTTTTTATCTAGATAGTGAAGTTATTCATGTTCACAGTAAGTCATGCTGTCTGCTAAACCAGCTCTGCTCAGCCTGAATGAGATGAGATCAATTTCTGAGATTTTTATGTATATATTGTTTTTGGGTGACTGTTGTTTTCTGATGACAGCTACAGATTAAATTTGACTGATTACAGTTCGTGCTGACTGATTTACTATGTATGGGTTAAGTGGAAAATTTTAAATAATTTTTTTTCCCACAGAATCGTCCTTCAAACGTGCCGCAGAATGTAAATTAAATGTTATTGTTCGACATGAGTAAGTGCAACTATATGATTATGTTTAAATTGTAAAGCGATGCAGTGATATCAGCTTTCAGCTTTTCAGAGCAAAGTGACAGTGAGCAGGACTCTCGACCTAGATGAGAGAATTGAAGTAGGTAGAGAGGATCCTCAGGAGGACTACACACACACACACACACACACACACACACACACAGACACACACAGGGCTGAGGAAACACATTAACACAGACCTTTTAATAGCAGAGGAAGTGGCCAGTGTCATTTTTAGACCCATGCCCTTGTTCTGGTCAGCTTACGTTTTTTTTCTCACACCTAGTTTGAAGTCTGAGTTGCGTGAGCTCTCGCGTCTTGAGCCAGACGGCTCCTGCTTTGCATAAAATATAGGCACTTAAAGTCTGTGTCGCAGTCAAAGACACCACCAGAACATTCACCCATCAGATAAACACACAGTTTCTTCTTTGAAAGAGGAGAACGTCAAGCTTCCTTCTTGCTTCAGTCCTGAAAACTGTGAGAAGACACCTCAGCGCTCTTTGTCTGAAAGGATGTGTAGCTGATCAAGAAGCTCCTCACTGAGAAACGGAGATACAGACACATCAAACAAAGAAGCTGCTAGTGTTCTCAGGACAACCCAAAGTCCAGACCTCAACATCTCTGAACATGGTTGGTTAGAACCAATCAAAGTCAGGGGGAGGTCTCAGATTGAATGACGTGATGGTTAGGACCAGTCGCAGCCAAGAGGAGGTCTCAGAATGAATGACACAGTGGTTAGAACCAATCGCAGCCAAGAGGAGGTCTCAGAATAAATAATGCAGTGATTAGAACCAATCACAGTCAGGGGAGGTCTCAGAATGAATGACTCAGAGGTTGGAACCAATCACAGTCAGGGGAGGTCTCAGAATGAATGACTCAGTGGTTGGAACCAATCACAGTCCGGGGAAGTCTCAGAATGAATGACTCAGTGGTTAGAACCAATTGCAGCCAAGAGGAGGACTCAGAATGAATGACTCAGTGATTAGAACCAATCACAGTCCGGGGAAGGCTTTTTGCTTCAGTCCTGAAAACTGTGAGAAGACACCTCAGCGCTCTGGGTCTGAAAGGATGCGTATCCGATCAAGATGCTTCTCATTGAGAAACGAAGATCCAGACACATCAAACAAAGAAGCTGCTGGTGTTCTCAGGACAACCCAAAGTCCAGACCTCAACATCCCTGAACACAAGCTGACATGCTAAACCAACTTCTAAGACTGAACTTTGGAGGTTTGGCTGCAGATTTCATTGAAAAACTGGACGTTAATGTCCTGAAAAAGAGTAAAACGTGTGATGAAGACTGAAAATTTGATGTGTTTAGTTGTTTTTTGTCTCAAAACATAGTATAAAGTCAGTCTAGGACTAATATACGTGGCATGGTTTTGCTGTTAGAGTCCTGATGGAGTTGATTTGGCTGGAATTCTAAAGACGCTCTAAACAAGTCCAGTTTTGTAGAGCGTGGCTGAAAGCTGGGCGGCCTTTCTGGTGCGCGAGCTTCATAAATAGAGTGCGTCGTATGAACGGGTCTCTTTGCCGATGATGCGGGAGTCCCGGCTAGGCAGGCCGTATAAGCTCAGGTTGTTTATAACTGTAGTGGACGAGTGGGTGCTTTTACTGTCACCGCTGGGGTGGGACGCACCATTTCTGATGTATGACTCCTGACATTGGTGGAGATTGAGAGAGAGAGAGACGGGTAGTGTGTGTGTGTGTGTGTGTGTGTGTGTGTGTGTGTGTGTGTGTGTGTGTGTGTGTGTGTGTGTGTGTGTGTGTGTGTGTGTGTGTGTGTGTGTTCAGACAGATGATTGCCCCGTATCTGAGAGCAAGACCCCTAGAGTACAGTGAAGTGCCTGAACATCTGTAAAAACAGCCCGTCTCCATCTCTCAAACGCACTCACATGTACACACTCGCTCCCCGGATTCAGGCTCTAAATAGATAATGGGAGTGCATTATGGAGCGCTAATATAATTTTTCCTCTGAGATAAGTGTCGGGGTCTATAGCTGCAGCGACACACACACACACCCACGCACACGCACACACACACATTTGTGTATATATATATATATATGCTTCCAGAAGAGACACTTGACCCGAACCTGCCAGCTCCAAATAAATATCAGGTTTCAGAGTTCAGGACAATTTTTCACGTCCGTGTTGTTTTTGCTTTTAGTGGAAGACCTTTACTCTCTCACTCCCACCTTTACACTGTCTTAAGTGCTCTCTCTCTCGCTCTGTACCCAGAATTCATAGCTCTGGAGTTTAAGGAATGGGTCGACATGCTCTTGAACGAATCCGTAGATGAAGTTCAGGCGTGTATTCAGTCAGTCGTGTATTCAGTCAGTCGTGTATTCAGTCAGGCGTGTATTCAGTCAGGCGTGTATTCAGTCAGTCGTGTATTCAGTCATATATTTATTTTCCCCCTTAAATGCTTTAATATGCTACTTCACATACGTTTAGTAGATTTGACTAAGAAATATTTGGTTGAGTGGGTTTTCGACTGCCAGCTGTCACACTCATCTCCCCAAACGCAGCACGGCAGCAGTCTGTGGTTCATTATTCAGCAAACACCCGGAGCCACATTTTATGGGCAACAACATTTTAAATCCACATATTCGGATTTTCATATTCAATGTATTTGAATTGTCACCACCTTTTATTTAGTTTGTGTCTGAAATTGATTTGAAAGGTTTCTAGATTTCTAGGGATGGTAACCGCTATGAGAGCTTATCAAACATGTACAAATGAAATAGCAAGTGGCAATCACCGGAGTCCAAGCACTATGAGCACTAGCTCACCTATAAAACGCATATTTTTTTATATACATGTGTCATATCAAACAAAATTCGTCAGTAAAATTAACTTGGAGTTAACTTGAACATCTGAGTTCACTGAGCTCAGTTTTGTGTTTTACATTTACTAAATGAACACTGCTAGTTCAGTTTATTTTAAATTTCTAACAGTGTGTCTGCAAAATTTTGCTTTGATTAGAAACAGATTTCTTAACCATTATATTAAAAATACCTCAAACAGTCCAAAATTTTTATTTTATTTTATTTTATTTTTACAGGTGGTCTGTTACTTTTCCTTTTTTGTTTTTTTGCTTTTCAAACTGACATGTGATATACATACACATGCACATATACGTACAACACAATCAAACAAAGAGAAATAAATAAATAATAATAATAAGTGATATATAAAACAATAGAATAGCTAAATGTATTGATCAGTTTTTTTATTTACACTTGAAATTGTAGTGTATTCTGGGAATAAACCCAAAATGCATCATTTGGGGAAGAGAGGTATTTTAATGGAAATAATTAGTAATGAATTAATTATTAGTTTAATACAAGTGCATTCCCACATACAATGACACACCACATTAATTGCATGTATCTGGTTTGTTATTATTAAACTGGTGCCGCAGAGAAGGGTACCCGCATAATCCACCTGTACTGTATCGGCTTAAGTCTAAAATTTATAGAGTGACGCTGTAAATCAAGACACACCATTTTCCATTCGATCTTCAGATCTCTCTTCCAAGCTATTTATTACTTTTCTGAGAAAAGTGTTATATATATTTATATATGAATGTTCCAAAACTATTCTTTCTAGTATGAACAGTGCAGACTTATTGTCAGGTTTTTCCTGCAAGGATAGAATATAACGTCTGATTTTTAAATATTTTAAAGAATGTTTTGTGGGAATATCAAATTTCTTACCAGTTTCTTCAAATGTAGAAAGTATGTAATATGAATCCATCACTTTACTTAATCCCTTGTTCACCCAAAACCATGAACCATGTCTCCAAAACGTTCTTCTAGGAATGATGACCCCTGTTCATGTCAGGTTTTTATATACAGTGTTGTGAATGAGGAGAAGCGTTGTGTTTGGTTTGTGGGAAGGTCACAGTGGATCTTCGTTCTTAATTGTGAAGCTCTCCTAAAATAGTTTTAAGCGTTTCTGTAAGAGCAGCAGTAGCTGAGGAACTTTAGTGCTGCAGGTCCAATGTTAACAGTTGCTCAGAGGAGGGTAGATGCTGTTCTCTGCCAGGTCCCATCAACAGTTCCACCAAATGCACTCATTTTAAACACTGTTAGTGCATCACAGATGTGTAGAACAGCAGCTGATCCCAGCATAACATTGTGTATCATGATCCGTCTCTGTTAATGTAAGCATGTGTGAGCTGTTTCTGGTCAGCCGTGCCAGCTGGACCAGGCCGGGTAAGAACTCAGTCGTGGATATGGGTTGTATTCAGGCTTCAGTTTCATGCCCGTGTGAACCTCCAGACATAGACATAACAGGGTGAACGTAATCCTCTATATATCTCCATCTCCTGCACAGCTGCTGTACGCTAATACCACGCTGCCGTTCTGATTGCGCTCAGTCTCAGCCTGACTCGGGTGAAGTGACAGGAAGTGGAAGTGTCCGGCCTGCGTTCGTTCATTCGCCGCACGTTCATCTTCGTCTTCATTCCAATCTAATTCCACCCGTCGCCATGGAGGAGGTTAAGCAAATTCAGTCGCTTTCATTTACGTCTGGGGGAAATGGACACCTCCTATCTTCATCACATCTCGTTCTAGATGCGACAGGGCCATTTTAATGGGGGTCAAAGGTCACTCGCGTTCGAGTGAGCTCTAATTGCCTGGCTCGAGCCATTCCTTCCTCTCCCAGCCCATGCGCCAACCTTAATGGAATGTTTCCCTGATGTTTTAAGAGGAACCATTTCTGGTAAATGTTAGACAGCTGTCCACATTAACCTCTCGAAATTGTGTTTGTCATTGGAAATATTAAAAGGACGTTGTAATCGAACGCAGGTGTTTATTGTAACCTTTTAATTGATACCATGTTTGTGTTTGTAAGTAACAGAGCAGGTATTTTACTATGATTTGAATTTAATACAAAGGTAAAATAAAGCACTATATCTTAGATTTTCAGTACAACACTATAGCTCAGATTTTCAATACAACACTATTATATCTCAGATTTTCAGTACAACACTATATTATATCTCAGATTTTCAATACAACACTATTATATCTCAGATTTTCAATACAACACTATATTATATCTCAGATTTTCAATACAACACTATTATATCTCAGATTTTCAGTACAACACTATATTATATCTCAGATTTTCAATACAACACTATTATATCTCAGATTTTCAATACAACACTATATTATATCTCAGATTTTCAATACAACACTATTATATCTCAGATTTTCAGTACAACACTATATTATATCTCAGATTTTCAATACAACACTATTATATCTCAGATTTTCAATACAACACTATATTATATCTCAGATTTTCAATACAACACTATTATATCTCAGATTTTCAATACAACACTATATTATATCTCAGATTTTCAATACAACACTATTATATCTCAGATTTTCAATACAACACTATATTATATCTCAGATTTTCAATACAACACTATCTCCGATTTTCAGTACAACACTATATTATATCTCAGATTTTCAGTACAACACTATAGCTCAGATTTTCAATACAACACTATTATATCTCAGATTTTCAGTACAACACTATATTATATCTCAGATTTTCAATACAACACTATTATATCTCAGATTTTCAATACAACACTGTTATATCTCAGATTTTCAATACAACACTATTATATCTCAGATTTTCAATACAACACTATCTCCGATTTTCAGTACAACACTATATTATATCTCAGATTTTCAGTACAACACTATCTCCGATTTTCAGTACAACACTATTATATCTCAGATTTTCAATACAACACTATATTATATCTCAGATTTTCAGTACAACACTATATTATATCTGAGATTTTCAATACAACACTATATTGTATCTCCGATTTTCAGTACAACACTATATTATATCTCAGATTTTCAATACAACACTATATTATATCTCAGATTTTCAGTACAACACTATATTGTATCTGAGATTTTCAATACAACACTATATTGTATCTCAGATTTTCAATACAACACTATATTGTATCTCAGATTTTCAATACAACACTATATTATATCTCAGATTTTCAGTACAACACTATTATATCTCAGATTTTCAGTACAACACTATATTGTATCTCAGATTTTCAATACAACACTATATTATATCTCAGATTTTCAGTACAACACTATATTGTATCTGAGATTTTCAATACAACACTATATTGTATCTCAGATTTTCAATACAACACTATATTATATCTCAGATTTTCAATACAACACTATATTGTATCTCAGATTTTCAATACAACACTATATTATATCTCAGATTTTCAGTACAACACTAATTATATCTCAGATTTTCAGTACAACACTAATTATATCTCAGATTTTCAGCACATCACTATATTATATCTCAGATTTTCAGTACAACACTAATTATATCTCAGATTTTCAATACAACACTATATTATATCTCAGATTTTCAGTACAACACTATATTATATCTGAGATTTTCAATACAACACTATATTGTATCTCCGATTTTCAGTACAACACTATATTATATCTCAGATTTTCAATACAACACTATATTATATCTCAGATTTTCAGTACAACACTATATTGTATCTGAGATTTTCAATACAACACTATATTGTATCTCAGATTTTCAATACAACACTATATTGTATCTCAGATTTTCAATACAACACTATATTATATCTCAGATTTTCAATACAACACTATATTATATCTCAGATTTTCAGTACAACACTATTATATCTCAGATTTTCAGTACAACACTATATTGTATCTCAGATTTTCAATACAACACTATATTATATCTCAGATTTTCAATACAACACTATATTATATCTCAGATTTTCAGTACAACACTATATTGTATCTGAGATTTTCAAGACAACACTATATTGTATCTCAGATTTTCAATACAACACTATATTATATCTCAGATTTTCAATACAACACTATATTGTATCTCAGATTTTCAATACAACACTATATTATATCTCAGATTTTCAGTACAACACTAATTATATCTCAGATTTTCAGTACAACACTAATTATATCTCAGATTTTCAGTACAACACTAATTATATCTCAGATTTTCAGCACATCACTATATTATATCTCAGATTTTCAGTACAACACTAATTATATCTCAGATTTTCAGTACAACACTAATTATATCTCAGATTTTCAGTACAACACTAATTATATCTCAGATTTTCAGCACATCACTATATTATATCTCAGATTTTCAGTACAACACTATATTATATCCCAGATTTTCAGTACAACACTAATTATATCTCAGATTTTCAGCACATCACTATATTATATCTCAGATTTTCAGTACAACACTAATTATATCTCAGATTTTCAGCACAACACTATATTATATCTCAGATTTTCAGTACAACACTAGATTGTATCTCAGATTTTCAGTACAACACTAGATTGTATCTCAGATTTTCAGTACAACACTAGATTGTATCTCAGATTTTCAGTACAACACTAGATTGTATCTCAGATTTTCAATACAACACTAGATTGTATCTCAGATTTTCAATACAACACTATATTATATCTCAGATTTTCAGTACAACACTATATTGTATCTCAGATTTTCAGTACAACACTATATTGTATCTCAGATTTTCAGTACAACACTATATTATATCTCAGATTTTCAATACAACACTATATTATATCTCAGATTTTCAATACAACACTGTGGTCTAGCTATAAGCTACACTGAATAGTGTTGGGTAGTGGAAGCTTTATTGCTCAAATCTGGTTCTTTAGCTCAGATCTGATCTCTCTAACGTACGTTCTGAACAGCAAACTAACAGCACTAGGAGTCTTCACTGCAGTGATAATTAGATCAGAACTCTGAACTAATTATCTCTCAGATGCTCATTAGTAGAGCAGTTTGTGACGGAGTCACCATTTTCTCCGTTTATTGGCTCAGACTTAAGCTTCAGTGCTGCTACCATGTTAACCCTGAATGAAGGCACGCATTCTCTTTCCGGTCACACAGCCATGAATTGAATACATATCAGGTCTCACAGGTCAGAGTTAAAAAGATCAGGTTTGTGTTTACTGCTCATCTCATTTTATTGTAGACCCACCATTTATTTTAACTACACAATGTTGTTTGGTGATTCAAAAGCAGGCTAGAGAGGGGTCTTTTGTTATGGTTTGAGCCCCTCAGAATGTCTGTTCATGTCTCTTTATAGGGACGAACGATTTGGGAAAATATCAGCGATTTTTCTGACTAATATTGAAATTAAAATTGTGATTATTTTGTATAAGTTATGGTTCAGCCCGGTCTTTATTTCCCAAAATGACCAGAATATCAAATTTTTACATACCGTGTAATGTATCTGTACATAGAAGCTATTCTGTTTAATGGATGTCTTCTCTTGTGCAGTATGTATACTCATTGTCCTCCTATATTATCTTTTATCTGTCAGGTTTGACCCCTGAATGCAGTGTGCCAGACTTGCCATTAAATTATGGTTGTGACATCACAACACATGGGTTTTGAAGTTTGGTTTGGATGCAACGCCTGAAGTTTGGTTGCCAAGCTCTCAGAAACTCAGTGACTTGACAATGGCGCCCTCTTAAATTGCAGTTTTGGTATAAAAAACAATAAAGCCGATACACTCCATGATATGCTCAGAAAAGCATAATCCAACATGACAACCGTGATAACCTTACACATAAAAACACCAAATGAAGTTCCTTTAAATGTAAATCTATACGAGGAGAGTGTAAGACGAGCTTGAGCTTGATGTTGATTGGTGCTCTCACTGCAGCTCATGCTATGTGGTTGAGCAGTGCTGTGTACTTGCTACTGTCTGCTACACACTTGCTGTGTTGGTGTGTGCGGTGGCCGTAAAGCTGTTCATGTGGTGCTTCCTGGTGAGAAACTTAGCCAAGACCACATAAAGGCAGCACTCGATCGGGGCGGTTTGTTTTCTGTGCTGGGCTCTTGTCTCTGAGACCTGACTGGAGCCCCACGCCTTGAATTACTTTGGAAGTCTTAAGAACTACAGGAGTGTGTATTGAGGCTTTAATGAGTGAAGTGAAAGGACTCGCCACTGACCGAGACGCTGAGGACGTTGAATATAGTGAGTAAGCTACTGTTCTGAGGTCAGCCGTGTACGTTTGTATAGCTTTATTTTTATTTACTCGCTCTCAGCTCCAGGGTGGAGATGCACTGGTCACCTGTTTTGCTGTTTTAGACGCTACCTGTGTTCTTAAGCAGCGGTGGGTGCGCCAAACACTCGCAGTGTGGGAGGGTGGGGGGGCGGGGTTTGTATGTGTGGTTGTTGGTGTCAGTGCAGGTTGGTTGTTTGTGCTAAAGCCTCAGGGTTTGTGTTTAGGTCTCTCTCTCTCTCTCTCTCTCTCTCTCTCTCTCTCTCTCTCTCTCTCTCTCTCTCTCTCTCTCTCTCTCTCTCTCTCTTCTCTCTCTCTCTCTCTCTCTCTCTCTCTCTCTCTCTCTCTCTCTCTCTCTCTCTCTCTCTCTCTCTCTCTCTTCCCTGCTGCAGTGCCTTCGTCAGGTGGGCTTCGGGAAGCCAAACTGACAGTTGGATTTAGTTTTAATCAGCAGCGTGCAGAAATAGTGATTAATTGCTGGAGAGAATATGTATGACAGCCAGTGTGTGTGTGTGTGTGTGTGTGCAGCAGTCAGACAGCTGTATGGGAGCTCATGTGTGAAATCTCAGCGGCCCACCGGAGTGAAGAGCATGCGTGTGCCACATGCTGAAACGCGGCTGCACTCACCGCAGCGCTCCGGCTTTGTTTTCATACATTTTCAGGACAGCGCTTGTCGCCATATTGTGGAGAAGCGTGTACAAACACGAAAATCAGGCTTTCTTTTTCTCACGCCGGCCCACGCGACCGACCCGTTAGCTGCTCAGAACCTGCCTAGCTGGCGCCGCACCATATGAACGATGCTCGAGTCATTAAAACATGTCTGGGTCGGATCGGGAGATCATTAATTGCCATTAAACTATACTGCCCACATAATGAGGCCTCACTGAGTGTGTGTGTGTATGTGTGTGTGTGTATAGAATAATCATACAGGCCTGCGTAGTTGGGACTGGACATGGAGCAGTATGACCTTGACTGACAGCTGTGAGGGGGCTCCAGTAAAGGGATGTGTGTGCACTGCTACTCGTACGCGGTTACCCAGTAGAGATGCCAGTGTTTGAGTGCTCAAACTATTGGGGTCTATCTCTTTCAGCACCGGAGCAACAAGAAAACATACAGACCCAGGCTGCTTTCTCACTGAACCCTGTAAACAGTACCATAGGCCTGAGGTAATAAAAGCCCAGGAGCCCCCCTGTCACCTGGCACCAACCAGTTCTCCTCTCCATTCGTGCCATTTGCTCCATCCTTGACTGCATCACTGTATCACCCACCTGATGTAGCACCTGTACAGCTTCTAAAGCTCTTACCTTCAGCTTTAGTTTAATAAACTGTAAGTACTGTTCCACCAGAGGAGGAGGGGTCTCTGCTTGTGAGTCTGGTTTCTCCCAAGGTTTCTTCCTCCAGTTGAGGGAGTTGTTCTCGTCAACATCGCCTCTGAGTTGCTCACAGTGGATAAAGTGTTGTGATTTCATGTTTTCATGCTTTTAAACTCCTGTAAAGCTGCTTTGTGACAATATTGTTGTAAAAAGCCCTATACAAATAAACTTGACTTGATAGGGCGATGAAATCAGATATCAGTGATGATCGATGACCATATTTGTCACGCAATAATCGCACACCCTGGCTGGGGCAAAGAGCGGCGTCTGCTGCTTCAGAATTGTATTAAATGCCCTGAAATCTAAAGGACGTATAGACTACAGACTGTGGAGCTACAGTGCCCAGTTGTCACACTACAGCAACATTTACAAATAACTGTTTTCAGAAACACTGCAGACCAGAGAATAGCTCACAGCAGAGAAGCTATGTCATACAACCGCCACTCTCAGGTCTCAGTAGGTGAAAGAGTGCGCACTTCTAGGCACAGACACTCACACTCTCACACGTCTCACAGGAGAGAGGAGGTCTTCCGGCGTGAGAGACCTTCAAAAGTAGCCTTTATTAAATGTGTGTCTTTCATAATGCAGTGTTTTTTACTTAACGCACACACCGTCTTTTTTATATTCACATTTAAACATTAAAAGATGGCACCACATCCATCTGTTTTGTCTCTGTGTTGGGGCTAAATATTATTTATCATTATTAAATGTGTTTTTTGAGTAAATGAAAATCAGATAAATGGAAAAATGGATGGATGAATAAAAGAGCAGCAATACTGAACAAGTAAAATTCATACCTTAGTTAAGTTTATATTAAGTACCCAAATATACCCTCTCCAAAAAAAGCATGGGGAGGGGCGATATTACTGAGTATCCCTATTTTTATTAAGAGAATATCCCTTATATCCCTATATATATATATAATATTAGGGCTGTGTATTGGCAAGAACCTGGCGATACAATATGTATCGCGATACAGCGGTCACGATTCAATATATTGCACTGTACTGCGATACTGCAAGCAAAGTGATATGTTGAGATTTTTCAGATCTTATTATTATAACACGCCACTACATGAACAGGTTTGTCATTGCTTACAATAGCATTGCGCCCTTGTGCTGCTTGTTATTGTTGGAGTAGAACTGAAAATGGATTACAACACTGCCATCTAGTGGTCAGAGGTTTAAACACAACACACAATGATTCCCTGTCTGCCAGGAATACTGTGTTTGAGAATCGATACAGTATCACCAAACATAATATCCCCATATTCGATATTTCAATATTACACCCCTCATATATATATATATATAGGGGTGTAATATTGAAATATACACGCCTACTGCTTTGCTATTGGCTGTGCAGTTGATAACACGTGAGCTTTATATGATCCTGAGCTTTGAAACCCACCACAATATAGCGGGGCTGATTTTCAGTGTCGTGTGTGGGGGTGGGCCGAGTGTGGGCGGGAGCACTTGCGTAGAGAAATCCCACAAATTAATAAAGAGTCAGCGTAAATGGTAACTGTCACTTCATACCTGGCACATGTAAATAATTTTAAACAACGAAAATAAATAACTCATTTTAAACCGAAACTCTAAACTAGTTCTGAATAGAAACAAGCACTCATGTACGCCATCACGTCAGTCGCTTTGTAGTAGGCTACAGAAATGAGCCTCATATGACCACAGCTGAGCTCTTAATAAAGACCAATACACAAAAGTGAAGGCGACTGTAGGCAGTCTGTCTACCGCGGTCGTTAGCCGGCTTTCGCCTCAGACAGAAAAAATGTGAATTAATTGGTGTTTCTGTTCACTAGTTATGAAAAGAGATATGATTTATGGTTATAAGACAAAAATGGCAGTGAGAACAAAGGCTGTGGACCTGGAACCTTAGTTTTTACAGTTGGTCCAAGGAAAATGTTCAAGCTGGTCAGGTAGCATGAAAAGGAGTGAACGTCTACTTACAGCTCAGTGTTCATTTCGCCAGAAGTGGTTCACTTTTGGCTGTTCTGTCCTTCCCCGCCTTAGCCAGGTTTCAAAATTAGCTGTAACATACATCCCTCCACCAGTATAGAGTAAATCATGGGATATACTACCACTAGTGATGTGCGTGGGTACTCAAGTACTCAGTTAATCAGTAAAGTAGCAGTATTTGAAGACTGAAATCACTGATTTTCATTATGTTTGATCACAGAAAGATTAAGAAATGATACAAACTAACGAGGAGTACGCTGATCATATGTTTTATTGAGCTGTAAAATTAGTATTGAGCTGTGAATGAGTGTCTGAACATGGCTGCATTACCCAGCATACTGTTACTCAACCAACATGAACACCTGCTTTAGCTCTCAGCCTACAGCCCGACACCACCACTACCCGAAGTCTATTTCCCCCTTTTATATTGATTACTCCTTTCCTGCTGTTAACTGGATATTTGCTCATTACTGCTTAGATACACAAACATCAGTTGGGACACACACACACCTACCTAGTATCTAAACAGCAGACTCTATAAAATAAAACACAAGAAATATACATGAGCATGTAAAGTGTCAGTGCTTGTACTATAAACCTGCAATTCATACACGTGCAGTCTATGACTGTAGATACGTGCTGGGTGATGAGATGGAGTGAGGGTGGAGAAAGTTCAGGGGCCACTCTGCCGTGTAGCGAGCTGTAGTGACCCTGCTGTGATTGTTTCTGTCTGCGCTGAGGGAACTATTTATGATCACAACATGACAGCGTAGTGGGAAGTGGTGAAAGCAGAGCTGCTCTGGTGAAAGTCGTGTGATGTTACTGTGTATGTTGAATATTATTGTATATAGAATATCTTCACATATCCAGCTTGTGTTACACACATTGACGATCTCTCTCTCTCTCTCTCTCTTTCTTTCTTTCTCTTTCTCTCATTCTCTCGCTCTCTCTCCTTTCCTCTCTCTCTCTCACTCTTTCTCTCCCTTCTCTCTCTCTCTCACTCTCTCTCATTCTGTCTCTCTCACTTTCTCTCTTTCTCTCTCTGTCTCTCTCTCGCTCACTCTTTTCTCTCTCTCTCGCTCACTCTCTTCTCTCTCTGTCTCTCTCTTGCTCACTCTTTTCTCTCTCTCTCTCTCTCTCTCGCTCACTCTTTTCTCTCTCTCTTCTCTCTTTCTCTTTCTCTCACTCTCTCTTCTTCTCTCACTCTCTTTCTATTCTCTCTCTTTCTCTCTTTTTCTCTTCTTTCTCTCTTTTTCTCTTCTTTCTCTCTCACTCTCTTCTCTCGCTCTCAATCTCTCTTCTCTCTCTTACTTTCTCTTTCCTCTCTCTGTCCTCTCTCTCTTTCTTTTTCTCTCTCTCACTCTCTCTCTCACTCTTTCTCTCTCACTTTCTCTCTTTCTCTCTCTGTCTCTCTCTCGCTCACTCTTTTCTCTCTCTCTCGCTCACTCTTTTCTCTCTCTCTCTCTCTCTCTCTCTCGCTCACTCTTTTCTCTCTCTCTCTTTCTCTCTCTCTCTCACTCTTTTCTCTCTCTCTCTCTCACTCACTCTTTTCTCTCTCTCTCTCTCTCTCTCTCTGTCTCTCTCTCGCTCACTCTTTTCTCTCTCTCTTCTCTTATTCTCTTTCTCTCGCTCTCTCTTCTTCTCTCACTTTTTCTCTTCTTTCTCTCTTTTTCTCTTCTTTCTCTCTCACTCTCTTCTCTCTCTTACTTTCTCTTTCCTCTCTCTGTCCTCTCTCTCTTTCTTTTTCTCTCTCACTCTCTTTCTGCCTCACTCTCTCACTCTGTCTCTCACTCTCTCCTTTTCTCTCTCACACTCTCTCACTGTCTCTCTTTCTCTCTCTCCAGCTGCATCTGGCCGCTGTGGCGTCTCTAAAGGGTGACGTGGTGGAGCTCAACAAGCGGCTGCTGCAGAGTGAGAGAGAACGGGACGTGCTGGAGAAAAGGCTGGCCAAAGCACAGGTCAGAGACACACACATGCACTGCCCAGTGAGGGACTGCAAGCTTGCAGTTGTCCTTCACTTTTAACCCGTTTAAGATCGTCCAGTTTCTCACAGTCCTCACTGCACGGCTTGCGTCATAGTTTCATAGTACCTACAGAATCATCCTCCTAGAATAGAATAGCAGCAGACTGCAGAGTAATGAGCTGTTTCTGGATAATAAAACTTAATGTTTTAACAAGATTGTGAGCCCAGAATAACTGAATAATAGTGAAAAGATATAATGGCTTGAGATTAATAGCTAAATGAGTCTGGAGTAACAGCAGAACTAAATATTAACTGAGTAATAAGCGTGGTGGTTACTGGATAATAATAAATACACTGCTGCACAGATTCATAATTGGGACGAGCATTTAAAGGTGAAATGATACATGAATGTTTCATTTCTGTACAGTAAGGCTGGGATGACACATAATCGATAATGAAATCACGAGCGTTGATGAGTAGCGTTGATGAAAGATGGCCACGTCTACTGAAAGCATGGATCCGGAGCGCGAGCTGCAGCTACAAACAATCACTCACGTGCATCTAAAGTTGTGAAAGTGTTTCACACAGAAACACAACAGTGTGGTGCTCTGTCAGCTCTGCACAGTGGAGATGATCACAACAGTACAACTGCTATACACGAGACCTTGAAGATCAAACATCCTGTAGAGCTTCATCAACACAGCAGCAGGACAGCACCTGTTTACCTGTTTATCTTATCTTATATTATTTTAAGATTATTAACACGTGTAACATGTTTCTTTCAGTAGTGTCTCATTGCTAACTGTTTCTTAATCGTCCAGTATAGAACCTAAGACTGTTCTAGATACCACGGGAGCTTTAAAACACACATAGCTGCTTCTCAAATGACTCTCTGCCAAAATATACAGTCCACAAACTGTCCGAGTTCTTGTGTGTGAGGCGTGTAAAGTTGAGTCAGAGCGTAGACTTATAGTCTTTTTAACCATTTAACATATATTACATATATTGGTCACAAATCTTTAACAAAATAATAAAAAATTGAATTCCTAACAAACTCACATTAGAGTAATAAAAAAATAGATTAGATTAATCGACTAGTCAGGAAAAAAAAAAAAAAAAGAAGAAGAAATGAATTGTTAGATGCTGCTCTACTGTACAGTGTTGGTGAATGGAATAAGGGTTGCATTGCAAGGCTAATATACGCATTTCATTCATTATCCATAATGAGTAGTGAATGTAATGTTGAATGATAAGTAGTAATCCTGGAAAAGTCCTTTAATGTATCACATAATTATCATAAAACCATGTTAGGCATCAGCCAGTGTCTGCATATCCCCTTCATTTAGCCTTTCTATGATGTGATAGCATTTAGAAGTAAACATCTGGTTCTTGTCACCATCACTGTGAACAATAGTTCCTCTAGAGCGGAACATTTCACACCAAACAGCTCTGCATGACTTTGTTTACATCTCAACCATGAAAGTATGCAGAGAATAAATAAATGAAGGGGTTAATCTGGCGGTGGAGATGGCAGGAGAGGGAACTGAAGCACTGAATCAGTGTGGGTGGTGCCTCAGCATGGCCTGAGTGTGTTATGGTGAGAGAGCCTCACAGCTGTATTGTTCATTGTGGTGTACAGCTTTGGACGTGGTGTGAAGAGGTGATGCTGAACCGGGGTGATGAGTTTTCTCCGTTTGTGCTTGTGTTTGCACTTTTTTGCACGGGGCTGGAATATTTGCGCGTTTGCGTTTTGTGCGTGCGCGTGTGTTGGCACGCAGCCAACCTGTTAGTCGGCAGTGATTGCCTGCGTATGTCACACACTGTCATCTGAGCTGAGTGTTCTCCTCGTCACACCGCGCAGCCTCTGGCTTTCTCTCCAGCAGTCCTGAATCTGACACTCTACTTACTCCGCCCGACACCGGACAGATGCCTTTAGTTGTCTGCGCTACAAATCCTAACAGCTGGCTCCACTGCACCATGGGAAATGTAGTCCTCCGCTTAAAGCTAACCCCATCGTTTGACCTTGAGATAAAGGGAAGGAGTGTAAGCGGTGGGATGCTCATTTAGGAACCCCCACCAATTACCGTGACCAGTTCCGCCTGCTGACTAGGTTTCCCCCCAGTCACACAGCGTTACCAAGCTAGGAGATTGAAGACCCGTGTGTGCTTCCTTCAATCTGCGTGAAGCACCACTACGTCTTTCAAACCTGCAGCACGTCTCACTGTTACACACTAGGCGGGGTCCAGGTGGGTCTCCTGGCGCAGATGCCATCCAAACACCACCTGCAGCTGTACATCGCTTTCCCTCCGTCTCTTGTGTATGTCGATCTTCACCCTCTGTTTCTCGTGGCTGTCGACTTCCTTGTGTCGTCTCTCGATGCTGTCATCAGCGGGTAGGGTTTGGCCACTGCCTTCCTATATATATATATATATATAAATTTTTTTTTTTTTTTTTTTTAATTTATTTATTTATTTATTTATTTATTAGAGATAGAAGGATCGATCGGCCATGTATCGTTATCGGCCTATTTGTAATCAAAATATGTGATCAGTGATCTGCGATCGGCCGATCCCGAGAGCCGATTGATGGCGGTAAACAAAAGAGCCTTATTTCTGTATTAACAGCTAACGTTTCATCCAAGAAGAGGAGCCCTCTGTGAAAGCCACTCCGTCCAGCTCCCTGCAATTCCTATGTGAACCACTAGGTGGAAATACATACTGTTTTATTTTCGTCAGACTGACTAAAGCAGCGGCCTCGAGAGAACAGTTTAAGCGTTCACAGCATGTACGGAAAGAAAACATCATCTGTCTGGCAGTTTGTTACTGTATGTGACTCAGACTCATCCAGGACAGTTTAGAACATCTGTAACATTAGTAACATCAGCGTCTCTGACGGGGGGACCAAGACAAAGACATTTAACATACTAATCTGATAGGGCGCGTACACCACACAGCTGAATACAGTGAGTATCAGTAACAGCGCAGAACACCGTACAGACCAGATCTGACCGGTACGAACAGTACAGCAGCAGCAACAGCCAGAGAGCTGATTGAGTTTATAGTTCTAGATAAGCAGCTCTTCTCGGCTGTAGAAGACGTTCATTCTGCTGCTTAATGTTCCACCTGGATCCACGCTCTGCTGTTCCTAGTAGAGATACTTTTCAGATGTGGCTCTTGCGGAGCTGCATCAAGTGGTTTACTCCCACATACACCAACTTCTAATTTAGTTAATAATATTATGCTGTTTCACATGAGCTTGTTAAAAATGTTAATAAACCAGTTTAGACCATGTTTCATGATTTGCTTGTGCTAATAATATGTAGCCCTGTCGTATCTAATAGCCCCGTCCTCGATCAGTATCGGCTATCGGCTGATCGTGCTGAAAGGTGATCGGCGATCAGAATCGGCCTCAAAAACGCTGATGGGTCCATCTCTCTGACTTGAGACTTGACTCTAGCCTAAAGACTTGTAACTTGGACTTGTATTTTGTGAACTTCTGACTCTTACTCCCAAAACTATTACATGTTCCAGTTCTTTAAAAACAACAGAACATCCTTTTATTTATTCGCCCTTCGCCAGCATGGTCAGTTCTTTCTTTATGGATGTGGGTTGTGACTGCAGTTCATCATAATTTAGTCTTTATTTCATGTAGTATTGGCTGCCGTATCCTACCAAAGCTCATCCCCATACTCTCCATACTGTCCACTCCATATGACTAGGACATCTAAAAACTGAAAAAGCTCAGTAACCATGCCAACTCGTCCATCCCTCTGGATTCTCTGAAGAGGATAGGAGAGGCTCAGTCAGCCTGCTTGAGTGACCGTGCAGGAGAGAGACTCCTATATGATTCGAGGGTACTGTTATTTGTGAAGATGTTTGGTATCTATTGTCTTGCTCTGTTTTAGCCCATCAGTCGTGCAGATTAGAGGCTCCAGATGCAAACCCGGACCCTGTTTCTCTCAGTTGAGCTGTTGTGATAGAAAGAGCCTCACGTTGGTTAGTAATGCATCAAATGTGTCAAAACGAAGCAGCAGTGATTATTTTAGAGCGGCGGCTCCGCAAGGCTGCCTCAGTCCTAGCAGCTGGTGTTAAATGCAGTGTGGGAGTTACAAACATAATTGTTAATTAATTCATTATTAATTAATGTGGGAAACATAAGCAGCCTGGTTCAAACATAGTCACGGTTTAACATTTGCCCTCTGCATTAAAGGCTTAATTAGTCTGTCGTCTTGTTTTGCTGTGGAACCGAGAAGTTTGAACGCCACTCCAGATAGGCTCAGTTCAGTTCAACTCAAGTTTATTTGTGTAGTGCTTTTACAACAATGTTGTCACAAAGCAGCTTTACAGAAGTTAGAAAACAGACATGTATCCTCCAGTGAGGAAGCCAGAGGCGGCAAGGAACAACTCCCTCAGACTGGAGGAGGAAACCTTGGGAGGAACCAAGACTCACAATGGGAGACCCGTCCTACTCTGGTCAAACAGTATTTACAGTTTAATAAACTAAATACCAAAGAACAGTTGAGAGAACATCTGTTTGAATGGTAAAAGCATTGGTAGAGGCAGTCTCTGACTAAGGCAGTCTCTGACTAAGGCAGTCTCTGACTGAGGCAATCTCTGAAAAGTGGGAGTGAATTGAAACAGTCCCATCCTATCTCAGTGTTGGTGCGTCTGGATGACACAGTGATGTAACTGAGGGTGTAGCAGTTGGAACAAAAGGGCAGGAGAGCTGGCTGGTGATGGTGGGGAGGAGGCCCTGATGGTCAGTCTTCCAACAGTGTTCAGCAGGACAGGAGGACGGTCATTACCTCAGGAAAGAGGTGGATCTGGGTTGGATCTGGGTTGGATTCCCGGTCTGGGTGGTTCTGTGTGGAGTGTGTATGTTCTCTCCGTGTTTGAGTGGGTTCCTAAAGAGAGAAAATGTGTTTTGCTCAGGAGTATGACTGTGAAGAAAGAATAAATAAACAAAAACAATGGTGACAGGTGACTCCGGCAGGTCTAACTATAACAGCCTAGACTAAAAGGAGAGAACCAGAAAGTAACATAGACATGAGAGAACCCTGAGACACTGGGGTCCCACCACTCCACCGTCAACAAACCTGTGTGATCGCGTGAAGTGGTGGGACAACAGCACCAACATCTCAGTTTACCATAAACCTCTGTGTCCATAAACCCCCAGAATCACCAGAAGCTGAACTAAACAAGTGTGTTTATAGTCTAGACTTAAAGGTTGAGACTGAGTCCCAAACAGTAACTGGGAGCTTATTCCACAATTTGGGGCTTTGTAGGACCCCCCCGATCGGCCATATATTCAGATGACCAGTGTCTATTACAAAATCTTATGTCCTCCAATATATTAAATTTAGCAAATAATTAGAGCTTGTGCATGAACGTTTGTGAAATTACTCCAGATCCTTATAGAGCAGAGGTCACTAATAGCTGGACCGCGGTCCTGGTCCGGACCCAGACATTGTCCAATGCGGACCCAAAGCGATAAACTACTAAGAACGATTTAATTTAAAAGTGTTTTTTATTTATTTATTTTAAGTGGCCAAGATTTTCTTGTCTTTACGGTATACAGGTTTTGCGGTGCTTTAACCTTTTGTACCAATCGCATGCGCTGTAACATCACCAAACAGTAAATATACTGAAATATACTGAACAGTATGTGTGGTGTGTTGGTGTTTCAGTATCTGATGGTATAAGATGCTGATACTAGACTACTTTAGTAAACAGGATACACCACTGAATCAGAACACACGTTAGAAATGATGAGGGTCTGACCCTGGGCCTGAGGAGATCCAGTATAAGCCAATAAATAATCAACATCAAAAAGCTGATTTAATCAATGGTCCCCAAACTTTTGCACTAGGCCTTGTCTGTGGTCTTCTGGATCTTTATTTCTATATGATAACCTCTACCCTGAGACTCCATGTGGGGTTTAATGAACATGCTCTGCAGTGTCCAGACAGGCGGCGGTCATTAGGAATGCACCGACTATAGCCGTTATTGACTGTTCAGAGGTCAGACCCCTTTCCAGCCCACACACACACACACACATATATATATATATATATATATATATATATATATATATATATATATATATATATATATAGACACACACACACACACACATAGACGTACATAGTAGCGTGGGGGACACAGAGTGTATTGCTGTCATGCTTGAACACCAAACAAAGCAGTAAATTAGTAAATAGCACCGTGAGGCTGAATATGAACAAGCAGCTCATTCAGGCAGGGGCCTGAAGTTGGCACAAAGAAAAAAGAGCCTGCAAACTAAGAAAGAATACCTTGTTCTCAAGACAAGTTCTCTGGTGGGTTCGAAACAAAGCCTGACATTTCTAAAAGGACTCGGTTCCGTCTCGACGCGGGGGCTGCGAGCTTGTACGATTGTGTCGATGCGCTTTGTGATTGAAGTCCTATTAAAACGTCGTTAAAGCTCCGGTTTCTGTGAATTTTCCCACCTCGTGACTCATCCGAGTGCAGCACGGCCTGTTTGAAGAGGCAGCGTCGTGTTAGATGAGGTGGGTGTCGAACAACTGCCAGCATTGCAGCCGTTCTCCGTGATTGGGACGGCGTTTCAGAAGTTGCATGATGTCGAAACAGACGTTTAGACTGATTGTGCAGCCAAAGCTCCAGTCATTTTCCTGCTTACCGCACATGGAACCAATCACCCCGGGCATGTTTAGTGTCTCGAGTTTGCTTCTCTAGTTTTGCAATAGAGCTACGAAGCTAATGTGGCTAATAAATGATAGAAGCTAAAGCAAACAGCAGAGTGCAGACCCGGGCTGGACTGCTTTCGTAGTCACAGTGAATAGACGCATCATTTAGAACAGTAAAGATGCTTTATCTCTTTATCTCTACTTCACTGGGCCGCTGTGTGATATAGTTAAGTTGGCCATCTGTAGCTTTAATGTACAAGTAGTCTAATTTACCCCATCTGTGCTTCAGCCCTGCTGCGCTTCTTCATTACTGAATGAATCTTGTTTAAGCAACTTTCTGTTTTTTTATTATACGTACCCTACTCACACTTTTTAGACCTTTCTCCACCTCTCTAAAATTAATAATACTAATAATAATAATAATAGAGCCAGCACGGTGGTGTAGTGGTTAGTATGGTGGTGTAGTGGTTAGTACGGTGGTGTAGTGGTTAGTACGGTGGTGTAGTGGTTAGTATGGTGGTGTAGTGGTTAGTATGGTGGTGTAGTGGTTAGTACGGTGGTATAGTGGTTAGTACGGTGGTGTAGTGATCAGTACGGTGGTGTAGTGGTCAGTACGGTGGTGTAGTGGTTAGTACGGTGGTGTAGTGTTAGTATGGTGGTGTAGTGGTTAGTGTGGTGGTGTGTAGTGGTCAGTATGGTGGTGTAGTGGTTAGTACGGTGGTGTAGTGGTTAGTACGGTGGTGTAGTGGTTAGTACGGTGGTGTAGTGGTTAGTATGGTGGTGTAGTGGTTAGTATGGTGGTGTAGTGGTTAGTACGGTGGTGTAGTGGTTAGTACGGTGGTGTAGTGGTTAGTACGGTGGTGTAGTTGTCAGTACGGTGGTGTAGTGGTCAGTACGGTGGTGTAGTGTTAGTATGGTGGTGTAGTGGTTAGTGTGGTGGTGTAGTGGTCAGTATGGTGGTGTAGTGGTTAGTATGGTGGTGTAGTGGTTAGTGTGGTGGTGTAGTGGTCAGTATGGTGGTGTAGTGGTTAGTATAGTGGTGTAGTGGTTAGTATGGTGGTGTAGTGGTTAGTATAGTGGTGTAGTGGTTAGTACGGTGGTGTAGTGGTTAGTACGGTGGTGTAGTGGTTAGTATGGTGGTGTAGTGGTCAGTACGGTGGTGTAGTGTTAGTATGGTGGTGTAGTGGTTAGTGTGGTGGTGTAGTGGTCAGTATGGTGGTGTAGTGGTTAGTATGGTGGTGTAGTGGTTAGTGTGGTGGTGTAGTGGTCAGTATGGTGGTGTAGTGGTTAGTATAGTGGTGTAGTGGTTAGTATGGTGGTGTAGTGGTTAGTATAGTGGTGTAGTGGTTAGTACGGTGGTGTAGTGGTTAGTACGGTGGTGTAGTGGTTAGTATGGTGGTGTAGTGGTTAGTACGGTGGTGTAGTGGTTAGTACGGTGGTGTAGTGGTCAGTACGGTGGTGTAGTGGTCAGTACGGTGGTGTAGTGGTTAGTACGGTGGTGTAGTGTTAGTATGGTGGTGTAGTGGTTAGTGTGGTGGTGTAGTGGTCAGTATGGTGGTGTAGTGGTTAGTATGGTGGTGTAGTAGTTAGTATGGTGGTGTAGTGGTTAGTGTGGTGGTGTAGTGGTCAGTATGGTGGTGTAGTGGTTAGTATAGTGGTGTAGTGGTTAGTATGGTGGTGTAGTGGTTAGTATAGTGGTGTAGTGGTTAGTACGGTGGTGTAGTGGTTAGTACGGTGGTGTAGTGGTTAGTATGGTGGTGTAGTGTTAGTATGGTGGTGTAGTGGTTAGTATAGTGGTTAGTACGGTAGTGTAGTGGTTAGTACGGTGGTGTAGTGGTTAGTACGGTGGTGTAGTGGTTAGTATGGTGGTGTAGTGGTTAGTATGGTGGTGTAGTGTTAGTATGGTGGTGTAGTGGTTAGTATAGTGGTGTAGTGGTTAGTACGGTGGTGTAGTGGTTAGTATGGTGGTGTAGTGGTTAGTATGGTGGTGTAGTGGTTAGTATGGTGGTGTAGTGGTTAGTATGGTGGTGTAGTGGTTAGTACGGTGGTGTAATGGTTAGTATGGTGGTGTAGTGGTTAGTATGGTGGTGTAGTGGTTAGTGTGGTGGTGTAGTGGTCAGTATGGTGGTGTAGTGGTTAGTATAGTGGTGTAGTGGTTAGTATGGTGGTG
Organism: Megaleporinus macrocephalus; assembly: GCA_021613375.1. Taxonomy (NCBI): domain Eukaryota; kingdom Metazoa; phylum Chordata; class Actinopteri; order Characiformes; family Anostomidae; genus Megaleporinus; species Megaleporinus macrocephalus. The sequence goes on along the minus strand of CM038726.1, from coordinate 29,255,231 downwards.
TAGTGGTTAGTATAGTGGTGTAGTGGTTAGTACGGTGGTGTAGTGTTAGTATGGTGGTGTAGTGGTTAGTATAGTGGTTAGTACGGTAGTGTAGTGGTTAGTATGGTGGTGTAGTGGTTAGTACGGTGGTGTAGTGGTTAGTACGGTGGTGTAGTGGTTAGTACGGCGGTGTAGTGGTTAGTACGGTGGTGTAGTGGTTAGTACGGTGGTGTAGTGGTTAGTATGGTGGTGTAGTGGTTAGTATGGTGGTGTAGTGGTTAGTATGGTGGTGTAGTGGTTAGTACGGTGGTGTAGTGGTTAGTACGGTGGTGTGGTGGTTAGTACGGTGGTGTAGTGGTTAGTATGGTGGTGTAGTGGTTAGTACGGTGGTGTAGTGGTTAGTATGGTGGTGTAGTGGTGTAGTGGTTAGTACGGTGGTGTAGTGGTTAGTACGGTGGTGTAGAGGTTAGTACGGTGGTGTAGTGGTTTGTACGGTGGTGTAGTGGTTAGTATGGTGGTGTAGTGGTTAGTATGGTGGTGTAGTGGTTAGTATAGTGGTGTAGTGGTTAGTATGGTGGTGTAGTGGTTAGTACGGTGGTGTAATGGTTAGTATGGTGGTGTAGTGGTTAGTACGGTGGTGTAGTGGTTAGTACGGTGGTGTAATGGTTAGTACGGTGGTGTAATGGTTAGTACGGTGGTGTAGTGGTTAGTACGGTGGTGTAGTGGTTAGTACGGTGGTGTAATGGTTAGTACGGTGGTGTAGTGGTTAGTACGGTGGTGTAGTGGTTAGTACGGTGGTGTAGTGGTTAGTATGGTGGTGTAGTGGTTAGTATGGTGGTGTAGTGGTTAGTACGGTGGTGTAGTGGTTAGTACGGTGGTGTAATGGTTAGTACGGTGGTGTAGTGGTTAGTACGGTGGTGTAGTGGTTAGTACGGTGGTGTAGTGGTTAGTATGGTGGTGTAGTGGTCAGTATGGTGGTGTAGTGGTTAGTACGGTGGTGTAGTGGTTAGTATGGTGGTGTAGTGGTTAGTACGGTGGTGTAATGGTTAGTACGGTGGTGTAGTGGTTAGTACGGTGGTGTAGTGGTTAGTACGGTGGTGTAGTGGTTAGTACGGTGGTGTAATGGTTAGTACGGTGGTGTAGTGGTTAGTACGGTGGTGTAGTGGTTAGTACCGTGGTGTAGTGGTTAGTACCGTGGTGTAGTGGATCTGGGTTGGATTCCCGGTCTGGGTGGTTCTGGGTGGAGTGTGTATGTTCTCTCCGTGTTTGAGTGGTTTCCTCCAGGTGCTCTGGTTTCTTCCGACAGTCCAAAAACATGCATGTTAGGTTGATCACTCACTCTAAACTGCTGTAGGTGTGAGTGAATGTGTGTTGGCCATGCAATGGACTGGCGACCATGGTGAACCCCGCCTTCACCCGATCACGCTGGGATTGGCTCCAGCCCCCCCGTGACCCCGACTAGTGGGATAAAGCAGATAATGGATGGATAATAATAATAATAATGAAAATAATAATACTAGTTTGAATTTTCTAGCACTTTACATGTAGTACAGCTGTTAATAATTCTTTAATGTGTACGGTTTGACGGAGTATGATGGCTTTCCCTGGAAATTCCTGATTTATCTTTAAACTGCTTGCTCAGTATGTTTATAGAACTTGGTATTAAGTGTGCTGACAGACACCTCAGTAGTCAGTTTAATAGGTTTGTTAAAAAACTGCTTCTTAGTTCTATTAGTACTGTTAGCTTTACGCACCATGAAGCTCTGTTCTAGTTATTTTTCTTAGAGAGAAAATGGAGCTGAAAATTAATGCAGACGTGCTTTGTAACGGTGTAAAAGAACCAAGCCAATGTGACTCAGTGTTACACTAGGACAGATAGGACTAGCATTGGAACCTTTAGTACCTGTAACATAGAGTTCCTCTGATCCCCATCTGCAGGAAACAGGATCAGAAAAAAGTAAAAAAAAAAGAAAACAACAATGTAAGCTATTATTATTATTATTATTTATCACTTTTCAACTTTTTTAACTTTAACTTTTAAACTACTGCACTGGAGACATTGCCTGACAGTGTTTTGTTATACTGTACAGCTGTGTATTGGTATAAGGCCAGTATAGTTGAATTAAATAGAATAGTCTTTATTTATAGAGCACTGTTCATACTAGTGCCTGCTGAAAGTGCTTTACAGACAGTATTACAGACAGTATGTACACATAATGTTTAGTTCACTCTTTCTGTTAAAACATTGGGTTAAAATCTATGAGGCTATAGTAGAGTCAGTTCCCCATCATCCCCACCGCATGTGATTTACTGGGTCTTTAACTAAATTTTGAACTTGAAGTTTTTCCAGCCTGAGGAACAGTTAGTCACCCCAAATCTACACCAGAAGAAGCTCATGAACGTACACGCAGCTCTCCTGGATGGCACTTGCAGTAACATTCATCAAAATGAATGTTCTAGAAATGTATAGATGATGTAGTGATTCTCAGTATTATGTTATTTTTTATGTGTATTTTATTGAAGATTCTCATTAAAACAGTTAATGTTAAAAAGAAAAGCATAAACACTAAAAACAGAATAGAAAGTCACCCAGAGCTGCAGCAGACTGCGTATATTGGTTTCTCTCCTGCTGCCATCAGAAAAAAAAAAAACCTCAACAGGGACTTTTTGCACGTTTTTAATTGGAAGATATTGTGCTGATTAATTTTAGATGTCACTCGGGCCTAATGATAAGTGCACTGAAGGCTGAATTTCTTTTATACTTTGTGTCCGTTTGAATAGACGACAGTATGAACATGCTTCAGTAGAACAGACTCACTTCTTCTTACTACAACCATGTGACAGAGTCCATCTGTACACTGCGGTGTCTTGCCCTCAAGCATGACACTAGCACTGGGCAGTGAAGTCGTTGTTAACAGCCAAGATGTCCACTGCCACTGTCCTCTCAACCTCTTGTCAGTTCATTCTGTCAGTCAGTAGCTCTTCACATGCCTGCTAGCCGGTTTCCTCAGACAGGGAAAGGGTCCCAGTGCTCTGCACAGAGCCTCTAAAACCCTCAGACATACAAGACGCCTCACGCAGGCATTGTTTTTAACACTCTTAACACAGTTCAGCTTCTTTAAGGTGCACCCAGGTGTTCAACAACACACACATACACACATATAGTTTGTATTATTATTATAGATGAGCGTTGATCAGGACCTACGGGCACCATGCCCAATACCAGACATCAGCTAGGGGAGTATAAAGGCTCCCACCATCAATATATAGTGAATATTTCTGGGCACATAGGCTGATCAGTAGGGCTGTGTATTGGCGAGAACCTGACGATACAATATGTATTGCGATACAGCGGTCACGATTCAGTATATTGTGATATTGCAAGCCAAATGATATATTGTGATTTTTCAAATCCTACTATTAAAACACACCACTATATGAACAGGTTCAACAATGCTTACAATAGCATTGCGCCCTTGTGCTGCTTGTTAATGTTGGAGTGGAGCTGAAAATGGATTACAACACTGCCATCTAGTGGTCAGAGGTTTAAACACAACACACAATGATTCACTGTCTGCCAGGAATCTTTGCATGTAAACTGTTAATTAATAATCAATACTGTTTTTAAGAATTGATACAGTATCACTAAACATAATATTGCGATATTCGATATTTTGATATTTTCTTACACCCCTACTGACCAGCCGTGCAGTCATGTTCTCTGGAGTGATGGAGCTCCATCCACTACCTTTGAGATGAGTTTGAGTAACCCGGAAAAAATTATTCAGCATCAGTACCTGACCTCACTAATGCTTTTGTGGCTGAATCCATCATATCCTCACAGTAATGTTCCAACATCTAGTGTAAAACCTTCCCAGAAGAGTAGAGGCTGTTACTGCAGCAAATTGGGAACAATCAACAATACACCACTGAATCATAACACAAGTTAGAAATGATGACGATCCGGACCTTGGTCTGAGGACATCTCCTCTAACTGGACCTTACTGACCTCTAATTAAATATCACTGCCATATGAGATGCAAAAAGCTTTTGATAACCTTTAAAGACTACTTGAAGTAACGAATGTGCTAAGAACAGTTTCACTTACACAAGCGGTTTAATCTGCGGTCGTAATAAGCTGTGATTAGCACTTAGCCGTTAGCATTTTGTTAGCTTGTTTGCGGCGCTGTTATGTTCTGAGTAGAGGTTTTTGTGATACAAGCGGTCTGTGGCTCATTGTTCCACCTGACAGCTGTAACAGCAGCATCACCTTCTCTTCTCTATGTTTATATATGTGCTCCAGAGGATGCTCTGTCCTCTTATTGTTCAACATCAAAGAACATGTCGTAGGATACGTCACATCACGGACCTGCTAGACCTTCCATTGTTTTGTTTTGATGCATCCCAGATGCCACGTCGCTGTTCTTTGATTGTGTTGCGCTACCACACAACCTGTTTCTCATTCCAGATGCTCATATTCAGATCAGACATTGGAAATTTGTTGAGTATGTCAACATCATGTCAAGTTTTTTGTAGTCTGGTCTCTGTATTAGTCTTGTGGCTGCAGTGCAAACCTAACGTATCTTGGCTGATCACCTACGCTCTTGGGACCTTTACCTTGGACTGCTCCACATAGGCTTGTTATGTTGGACCGGGAGGTGCATATTGACCTCCTGGCTGTTTCTCTAAGACCTGGCTGGAGCCCCACGTTGTTTGAAAGGAACACAGTGGTGTGTGTTGCCACACTATGCTAAGCACTCAATCACCACACACGCTCACTGGCTTTTGAATCTCCTCCAGCCATTCCTTCAACAAAGCATCCATTGTTGCCGGCACAGGCGCTGTTGAAAGTCAGCCATATAGACTTAGAGGGGCTGTGTAGCAGCACACTGATTGCCCAGACCACGCTCAAAGAGCTAATTATTAAGATGTGGAGCAGAGAGCGTTACAGTACACTGTAAAATCTGTTGAGAGAACTTGGAGTATCAAGGCAACATGGGGCAGTAAGATTATAGAGGGGTATTTATTGTGGTCATGCTTATCAGCATCCGAAAACACCACAAGGGTGGTCTTAACATGGCCATTTCAGTCAAACACACACACCATTGTGTTAAAGAGATTTAATATAAATTATTTTCTTTGCTTGACTGTTGGTATGGTGTGGTAGGGAATACCCCTGCCCTCAGTCAGCATGGATTGAGACCACAAGTTCTTATGCAGGACTCTTAATGCTACATCGGCTAGCTCTGACAGTGTTTGACAGCAGCCATAAATGCAATATAGGTTAAGTTTCCCTGTGTGTTTGTTTGTTTATTTATATATATATATATATATATTTATCTTATATATATATATATATATATATATATATATATATATATATATATATATATATATATATATATATATTTATCTTGCTAACATCTTGCTAACTGTTTTTTAATCTTTTAATTTGGTTTGAAGTAGAGATGGAAGGATCGATCGGCTATGTATCGGTATCGGCCGATATTTCTCCAATTTAGCTTTTTCCAATTATGGCGTTAAACAAATGAGGTTTTATTTTGTATTTCCAGCTAGTGTTTCATCCGAGAATAGGAGCCGTCCGCGAAACCCCCTCCGGCCAGGTCCCTGCAACTCCTATCTCAACCACTAGATGGAAATACATACCATTTCATTTTCGTCACACTGACTAAAGCAGGGGCTACGCAAGAACAGGTTACGGCACACGCTGACAGAAAACATCGTACGCCTGGCAGTGAGTTACCGTATGTGACACAGACTCATCCAGGTCTGTAAACTCAGAGTCTTTGGTGTATACATGGACGTATTCTATTCCGATTCAGCTATTAGTTTGATTATTAACAGATTATTGGGCTGCATGTAAACGTAGCCACTGGCAGGAAAAACTCCCTTAATAAAAGGAAGACCTCTTGAGAGGAACCCAGGTTCAAGGGAGGAACCCACCCTCCTCTGCTCTCTCAACTTTGGATTTAATGCTCAAAGTTAAGTCAAATATAGTGATGTTAGTATGGATTTATGAATTTATTCACTAAATAAAAAATATACAAATTTTAATTCCTAAATAACAAATGACTTTTCTGCAGTCAGTGAGGTTTCAGCATAGGTGGACCTTCTTCTGGTCCTGTTGGACCAGGATATCAGGTGGGGTCTCATGAAGCTGCTTGAGAGAGCGTGTGAAACTGCTTCCAGATGCAGCGTTTGCTGTAAAGAATCTTAAATAGAAGATTTTTCCTGTTGCTGGTTTTTAGTCCCTCCCTGTTTTTCTAGGAATCATGATGAAACTTGAGATCGCATGGTGGATGAAACTGTTCCCTAAAGAATTATCATCACGTGGAATTGTTAGGAGGTCAGAGGTTTACACCCCTATGAGTGGCTGACCGTGCTTTTATTTTATAGCGGTTTTGAGTCTCTGAGCTGTAGCCATGAAAACGTACCAATCTCCTCAGGTCATTGGATGAAGGACACGAGCGTGTGCGTTCACTGTGCTCTTCCCCGAGGCTGAGTAATCCCAAGCTCTGCTGGTTCTCTACGGCCCAGTTAGGTTACCTTATCTTCACCTGGGGAGACGAGCTAAAAACAGCTCCATTCTCAATGTTGTGTATAAGCAGTTAAGCCCTAGGTCAGTCTTAGTAGTGCTACGTGCTGCATCGTCTGAGCTGCATATCAGGAAAGTCATTTCTTTTCCATTTCTGTTTCAGTCAGATCAGGACAATAGACAGTAAAGCAATAGACCAGGCAAAACCGTTTATTCAGTTAAGCTAATAGCCTCATGTAGCTGATCACATTTGGTTTTTGCTTCTTTGGTTGTGTGCTGGAGCTGAGGGGCTGATGTAGATAACAAGCAATTGAAGCTTAAACCCCAGCAACTGGCTTTCTGCAAACAGCGTGCCTAAAGCATCACACATTGCCTGATGTTTATTCACACTCCCAGAGAAGCAGTAATGGCCACTGTTACAACAGGCCTGCATCACTAGATACACCACATGCAGCTTAAAAAATATAGGTTTTTTTTAGCTTTCTACATCATTTGAACGCGGCAATGGCCTTTTACATTGTGTAAAAATGTTATGACTAATGAACTAATGAAAGTCTGGTTCCATTGACTTACATTAAAAGTAAAATATGTTTTTGGTCCTTCCTGTAAAGTTACAATTTTGGAGATACCTTTTTTCATTCGACAGCGATGATGTGTGTGTGTGTGTGTGTGTGTGTGTGTGTGTGTGTGTGTATATATATATTTATTTGTATGTGTGTATATGTATGTATGTATATATATATATATATATATATATATATATATATATATATATATATATATATATATTTGTATGTGTGTATATGTATGTATATATATATTTATATGTGTGATTTTTATAAATGAAAGTGAACAATTAATTCTTGTGTGTGTGTGTAGATAGATCTATCTATCTATCTATCTATCTATATATCTATCTATCTATCTATCTATATATATATATATATATATATATATATATATACACACACACACACACACACACACACACACACAACCGCTCAAAAGTTTAGGATCACTTTAGAATTTCATTTCATGCAATTTTCATGCAATTCATAAACAATATTGTCCATTTCACAATTAATGTAAGTGTATCAGATGATTTTTAAAGAATAAAAATGTTTGTATTAAAGTCTATTTTTGTATAGAGGCTTATTTTGCATATAGTCTATTATCAGCAATTCTCAGTCCTCTGTCTAAATCTCCTGGTACGGCCGCCAATCCAAGTTAAGGATGTTATTGGACTAATTGGTTGTTAGGACACTCTTGTTTAATTGTGATGTACAGCTGAAAAACATTCTACTAATAAGTGAGTATAAAAGGGAACAACATTCTAGGTTAGTTTAGTATCTGAAGATCAGCAGTTGATGGCTTGCTGATCGACTCAAAATGACCAGAAAGAAACAACTTTTTTTAGAGACCCGTCAGTCCATTGTTGTGTTAAGGAAGAAGATACTCCATTGAAAACATATATATATATATATATATATATATATATATATATATATATATATATATATATATATATATACACAGCAGCAGCCAACCTGAAGCCTGCAGTTGAAGGCAAGTGTGTGATTTACTCATGTAGACTGCATCACACTTTCACTTGTTTGCTCCTTCAGACTCTGTATAAAACCTACAGAAGCCAACACTACACACGTTTGCTGACTGACTGCGTTTGAAGTCATATATTGTGTACGTTCGTTTTTTACTTTACATTTCTCCTAAAAACGAATGCTGAATCTAACCAGGTCTTTTGGAAGCATTAACTGAATCAATCCCGCGACTTCAGTTCATCTCCTGAATGGGTTTAAATGAAATGGACACTGACCCCGTGTCCGTTTATCTGACTGTCGGCATCAGAAGCCATTAAGTAGCCTCTCCGATCAAAACGTCTCATTTAAGGCACGTAGATGCTCCAGGTTCAGAGCGTTCCTCCCACGATATATCTCCAGTAGTTTTAGCGTTCGGGTCGACATGAGATGAATTTAAATCCCAGAGGCACTCGATAGCTAATTCCACTGTTGTTAATGCTGCCATTAATCAGTGTAGAGTCTGACAGGCCGTTATAGGAAGACAGTACGTTCAGTGTGTGTGCGGTGGAGAAGTGGATGTGGGTGGGCAAACATTGGCCGCCGCCACTGCTGCAATGAAGTGTTGGCCATGCTCGTATATTTCATTACTCAGCCTGTAACGGGAACGGACAGGGTGAATTATTCAGAATCCGCTACCTCCCACAGAGCGAGCAGTCTTTATGAATGAATTAGCGTGCGTGTGCACGTGTGCGTGCTTGTCGGCCTGTGTGCTTGTGTTTGTGGTTCTGTGTGCTGTTGATGTGTGTGTTCTGATGGGAAACGGTTCCGTGCTCAGGGTGAGTGTTTGCATACCCAGCATGCTTTTGTTTGTTCATCTCACCTCAGGGGGGTTTCTTGGTGTATTTTTGTATTATTAATCTCCCTCATGCTGTGTGTGTGTGTGTGTGTGTGTGTGTGTGCACGCAGTGCGAGCAGTCTCATCTGCTGAGGGAGCACGAGGATGTTCAGGAGAGAACGACTCTGCGCTACGAGGAGAGAATTACGGAACTGCACAGCGTCATTGCCGAGCTCAACAAGAAGATAGACCTGCTCCAGGGAACCACCATCAGGTGTGCTGTCTCTCCCTCTCTTACTCAGATAGGTCCACCTGTTACATCTGCACCTGAGGTTTGCAGGTACCCACTGACTGGTCAAGCTCTGTGTTGTGAATTTTTTATATACCATAGCATCTGGTGAAAGCCTATGTGTACAGATGGGTCCACTAAATGCTGCAGAGCTCGCGGGAAGGTCATGGCTTTGTGGCCCCCGTCATTTGGGGTTTCGTGGCAGGCAACTCCAGGCCCAAGAACAAGACAAGAACTTCTATTTAAGAACAAGACCCAAGCCCAGGAGATAACCACCTGGTCAGGTGTACTACAAGGGCCAGAAGGAGCCGGAAGGCGGGCCTATAAAAGACAGTGCAGTCGAAGACACGATTCGGGGCTTGAGACCTCAGAGAAACGTTGGTACTGCAGTTCTAAGAATAAAGCTTATCCTCTGAACTGGTCTTCCTCTTTATTCTGATGGCAAAAACAAAGTTACGACATCCGCCTTCCATTTTCAGCTGCAGCTCTCGGAGCTAAACCAAGCAGACGGCCCAGAGCATCGTCACAATCTCCTCCAACCTGTTCATCATTGGGAAGTGGTCAACATAGGACCATCTTTGACCTGAATGTTCATAATTGACTGGGTTAGCTAGAGAACAGTCACCATTTTCATTTCCCCCGGTTGTAGCTGATCAGTCAGAACACGTTTGGTGTCCAAACCTTGTTCCTGTAGTTCAGGGGTGTTTAATTAGAGTCAGTAAGGTCCAGTTAGAGGAGATTTCCTCAGGCCAACGTCCGGACCATCATCATTTCTAACTTGTGTTTTGATTCAGTGGTGTATCCCGTTTACTGAAGTAGTCTAGTATCAGTATCTTATACCATCAGCTACTGAAACACCAACACATCACACATACCGTTCAGTACATTTCAGTATATTTACTGTTTAAATGCTGAACTGAATGAATTATTTATAAACTTCTAATAAATGTTTTTTCCTTACTTCGAGAAAAACAAGGGCTACATTAAAAAAAAACAGAATTCTTTTGAAAAAAGTGGATCTTAAATTGTTTATTTATAGAGAAAATAAATAAAATGTGGGTCTTCTTGTTAACTCAGCTTCACAGATTAACATGTTGGTTGTACAGAGCGGTGTTCTCCAAAACTAGACCAGCAGGTCCATTCCAGAACCGTTCCTGTTAAACACTCAGTTCTCTCTGTTCACTTTTCTGTTTTTAGAGCTCCTTATTTTCTTTAGTCTCCGGCTGCTGCTGCTCGCTTCGTACCTCACCTGTGTGCGCACCGTGTGCGCAAATGATTCGCTGATTGGCTGAGGAGCCTTCAGTGATCTTACAGCGCATGTGATTAGTCTCTGAGTTCACTGCGCCGTAAAGCCTGTATACCGTAAAGACGAGAAAAGCTCCGCCGCTTAAAATAAACACAGACAAGATTAAATAATTCTCAATAGATTATCAGTTTGGGTCCGCATTGGACAACATTTGGGTCCGGATCCGGGCCACGGTCCACCTATTAGTGACCCCTGCTGTAGTTTAACACTATAGCTGTAGTGAACACGTTGCTAACAAACACTAGAAGTCAGTGGTCACCCAATTTTATTCTCAGGTTTTGAGTTTATTTGTTATTTGCACATCATGTCAGGACATACATGCAGGGTAGATCTGACCAAATCTGATTTGTCTGTTTACTTGCATCATGAATAGGTTTATTAAAGCGTATAAATATGTTTAAATATCTTGAAAGGACCACAAGCTGCACATTTTTGTAGTGTCCAGACGTGTCCAGGGACATCAGACACTGGGCTGTCTACCCCTGCCTGGAAATTGTCCCTGATTATCTGTGGCTTCACTGCATAACCAGGATATTTTTGTTCTGACGGTTCACAACAGCAAACACACACACACACACACACACCACCTGGTCAGACACACATGCAAACACATGCCTCACTATCCGTCCCCTTCCTCACACACACACACACACACACACACGCTTTTATCCTGCTAATCCGTGCCTGGGGCTCGCTGTGTGTGGTCAGGCAGAGGGCCATACAGATACACAGACCACTCCCTCCAGCCTGCAGGCTGTGTGTTCACGGAGAGAGGAGACGGAGGGTCAGCCGCAGGTCCGCCGCCGAGGGAGCTCGGTCCGCCTCTACCGCCTGAAGCTGCTGTTTTAGACAGTTAGCTGGACGACTGGTTAGCTGAACAGCCGTAGCGTTTATCTGCGCCCATGATCGCCCCAAATGAGGGTGTTGTCAGCTCGCGTGCCCAATGTTCAACGTGAGGTCCCCGTAAAGAGGGAACATGTTGAAGGCGTTTAGCGATTTCCTCTGCCTTATTAAAATGTGCTGCATGTAACTGGAGCTGTTTCCATGTCCCATCGCACTCATACGTCTGAAAGGCTTGTCAGAGTTTCAGATAATTGGCTGTGATAAAATGTAGAAAACTCACAGCGAGTGCCGGAGGAGCTCTGAATGTTCTCTTCCTGCACAAATTGCCCTCGCACAAATGCAAAGTGATTTCTTAAACGTGCTGTCCTGTAGGGGTCGGCGATGTGAGACAACGTTGTATTGCGATACTTGGTCTTAACACGATATGGACGAGGGTTTGCATGTCGGCGACATGCTGAGAGAGCTTGAACAAACTACCAACATTTGAACAAACTTAATTGTTCATATTAGTGCTCTGCAGAAGGCACACGAGTCTAAAGCAAACACACCAGTGTTTTCACGTAGTTGCAAAACTTATCTGCCTTCAAACTACTTTGTTTTTTGTTTTCAAGTGCTAGACGTTAGGATATAGATATAGATGGCTACACAACGACTTCACCGAGGGTTGGAGGTGTCACGATTGCAGTTATAAACTTACTTTGAGTAATACCAATGTCTTCCAGGGGCTATATCTCCAAAGACCTCAGCAGTTTAAACTGAGACATGTTAACAAGTGAAAGAGTTTAGACCCTGTTTAACCCACAATGATACATGAATGAACAGGGAAGGTTATGGGTTATGTGATTGTCATTGGTTTTGGGGGTCTGCAGGCATGTTTCAGTTGTGTCTGTAGGTGTAAACCTGCTCAGCGTATCTACCTGTAAATTTATTTATTTATTTACTTTTTTAAGATATAGCCAGGGCGTGAAAATGTGGATTCATAGCGAGAAACATCCTATAAACCCATAGCCGAATCCACAAAGGGCCAGCTTGGCTTTTGCCAGTGGGTGCCAATGTTAGCTAGTGAACATTAGAATCAAACTTCGTTTTTCTTCATTGTTTAGGAATTGTAACTCATTAACTGCATGCATTTCCTCTTCTCTATCTCATCATAAAGAAAGTGCTAGAATGATAGCCGAGTATTTTTTAAGGAACACCGAACTGCAGCTGCTGGAAAGACAGAAGCTCCGCGACTCACTAGCGACTCAGACCGGGACAGGTTAACAAGCTTATTGGAGCCGAAATAGCTTAGACCCTGTTTAACTCTCGATGATACATCAATAAACAGGGAAGCCACTGTGAACAGGTTTACAATAATGTGATTGTCATTTGTGTTGGGGGTCTGCAGACATGTTTGTTGGAAGGGGGAGTAAGGAGTGGGTTATGTGGGTTATGATGTCGCTACTAGTGTTGCAACCCAACCACAGACTCAAAAGAGATTGGAGAACTAACATTGAATTATAAGTAACATAATACTGAGTTAAACACTTGGATAGTCTCATAGTCTCATTACTCCTATTTCATTTACAGCTTGTTTTCATTCATGTACATTTACATTCTAGTAAAGATTATTGATAACTTGTCTTTGAAGTTTGACTTTTTGCACCATTACAACACTTATAGACAACTAGTCATCATATCTTCTGCTCCATAAACACATGTTAATGTTCAGTAGTAACAGATATGCTTCTTTAATATATTTACATTGTACTAAACTACATTCATGTTTAATGGGCGTATATGCGGCTGAAACAGGAAGCCTAGCACATCCCAAATTTATCAACGTTAACATTTTAATATAACATTATAGTCATTATAGCTTTTAGAAGAATTATTTTTGGGGAGGTGGGCTAGTGCACTATAGACCCCTGTGGTGCTGCCTAAGCTTTTGTCCTCAATGCCTTTTTTTTCTTACATTACTTTTACTTTTATACTTTAAGTAGTTCTGAAATCAGTACTTTTACACTTTCACTGGAGTCAAAAGCTTCAGTTGATACTTCAACTTCTACAGAAGTATTTTTAAACCCTAGTGTCTATACTTCTACCTGAGTACTGAATGTGAATACTTTTGACACCTGTTGCAAGTTTGTCCCTCCCTGAACAGGGCAGTGTAGGTCCGTGTGCCACACGAGCTTTCCTCTAATAACCACACAGGTCTGATTGATGCTTCAGCTCAAACAAACGGTGCACAATATTATCAGTGAGTCGAGTCACCCTGCTGATCCTCCGGCAGTGAAATTGGCATTGAGTTTAAATAAAAGAACAGATTTTCGGTGGACACTGGTGACATTTTCTCAGCGGAAGATGACAGCATCTCCACCTTCGTTATCCTCCTGCGCATGTATGTGCATATATTAGCATGCAAATGACCAGAACTCTGCAAGAAACGTTACTTCACTTTAATTAGTGGAGCCTCTGGTGTGTGCAACACGTGGCGAGGTCAAGGTGGTCGCATATTTATTAGGGAGGTGTTCGGGTCTAAGAGAACAAGTGCGTGTCTACAGGGGATGTGCTTAGAATAGTATATTCTTCAGTGAGTCATTACTGAGTAACGTGGTTTAATTAGCTTTGAGACAGAGATGCTCAATATTATAAATCACAGTTCTTTAGCCTCTTTCTTCCTTTTGTACATTATAACACTGTAGTCTCCCCAAAAAAATATAAATACTACACCAAGTAGTGCTTTTACATACGTCAGTGTGTTTATTTAACCCTTTCCAAGCTTCTCCTTCTATAAACAACCCAGTATTATTATCAGTTCTCATCTAATACCTGCTTTAACTGCTCAGTACTTCATTAAGCTAAATCAAGAACTGAACACATTCATACAATGTCTGGGGCGTCCAGGAGAAATCTGGAACTACACTTTGTTCTTCAAACTGGAGCTCAAGAAATTATCTACTTCTCTCACAATAACATATTCATATGTAGTGTACACTTGTTGCTAAGATGATTTTAAAAATCAGTGAGTTGTTCAAGGCTTTTGCACAGCAGTGATATTTAATATAGTAAATAGTTTCCATTGAGGGGCACCATTAAATTTTCAATGTTAACTACATGGTGAGACTCTTTATGGGGTGTGATGCTCCAAAACTTGTAACAAAACCTATAAGTGTGATTAAAAAGCTGACATTCTTGTGAAAAGTCCAATGTAATTGGAGCATGATATTATAATTGAACCAAAGTTAGACTAAAATGAAGCGAGGTGGCTGCCACAGTATGCACCCGAACAGAAATGATTAATGTATATATAAAAGGTAAAGATATTGTGCTCACAGGCATTCAGCTATGCAACCCATTCAAATATCAATTGAGTTACATGCAACCACAGCCAACGGTTAAGAAACCCCACTGGTTGGCGGGCAAATTCTTTATTACAGTTATTGTATCAATTAAATTCTTATTACATCTGAGTGTTCGTAGCTGTTCTGAAATGCTTGATACACATGCACTTATTAGTGCCCACTAGTCATTGTACAGCTTTTATATGATGAAAGTCAGAAATAGAACCACAAGAGAAGAGAATGCTTTGCAGCAAGCCACTTCAAAATCTGTCAAACTCCATTGGTGAACAATGAACCCTAGATCTCTAGCCTTTAGGGAACCAGAGATATGGACCCCAGAGTCTTGCAGATTTGTATCTGACCAAGGCCCATCTTGTGCAGCTTAGCCGTGATGCTCATCCATGGTGGACGTCAAGAGAGCCAGAGAAATTTAGAGCCACTTCATAGGATTATAGGATGTTGTGTTCACTCTCCAGTGACCCATGACTTTTTATTTATCAGAGACTATCACAGTGCACCTGATAGTGAAAGCATCATGAAGTTAGCATGCTCCCAGTCTCTGGTACACATTGCAGTTGTGTTGGACACGTAAGCCCTTTAGAATTTGCTACATTTTTGTAGAACTATGCCCTAAAACTTCACCAGGTTCCTAAAAGCAGATGTAGAAAACCCAGGTAAACAAATAAAATGATAATCTTCTGCCTGGTCATTTATTTAATGATCCAGTATGACATTTCCATGAGTAGGAATAGTGTATGAACCTCCAGGATTAGCAGTTTAGGAAGGTTAAGGTTATGACAACGACACCAAGCACACCAAGTAATTTTAAAAAAGAACGGTTAAAGAAAAGTAGAGTTAATTTCTGGCAATGGCCAAGTCAAAGTCCTGAACATGATCCTATTGAAATGTTGTAGGTGGCTCTGAAGTGATCATGTGAAGAAACCCCCAACATCCCAGAGTCGAAGATGGAGTTGAATTGAATGAATTGAACTGAATGATCCGCTATTTGCCACATTTGATCTCTGCATGTAACCCATATGTGCAGTAAAACACCCACATTCACACACACTAGTCAACGCACACACTAGAGGGCATTGAGCACACTTGCCCAGAGCGTTGGGCAGCCCTATCCACAGCCCCTAGGGAGCAGTTGAGGGGTTAGGTTCCTTGCTCAAGCTTCCTTGAGTCATGCCCTGTTGGTCCAGGGGATCAAACCGGCCCACGACTGTCCTGGACTGAAGTTGCAGTAATAGCCGCACAAGGCGACACAAGATACTCAACGCAAATGTTTACATACTTTTGCTACTCAGAAATATGTAGTACTGAATCATTTTCCTTAATAATTTTAGATTCCGATAAGCTTTAAACGCGATTAGCCGATACCGTTCGAGAGCGGGGTATATGCCACAGCAGGGCTACATGTAGTTATTAGCACAAGCAAGTCATGAAATATGGTGGAAACTGGTTTATTACTATTTTTAACAAGCTCATATGAAACAGCATCATATTTTTAACTAAATTAGAACTAGATACAGGTCCGAAAGAAAATATTTCCTACCGGGAACGGCATAGCGTGGATCCAGGTGGAATATTAAGCGGCAGAATCTCACGTGTTCTACAGCCGAGAAGCGCTGGTTATCTAGCACTATAAATTCAATCACTTTGGCTGTGATTCTTTTAGCTCTCTGGCTGCTGTTGCTGTACTGTTCGTACCGGTAAATGTGGTCTGCATGGTGTTCTGGGTTATTTGTTTTGTGCTAGCTGTGCTGTTTGCTGATACTCACTGTATTCAGCCCCGTGGTGTACTCTTATGTGCCGTATCAGATTAGTAGTGTTAAATGTCTTAGTCTTGGTTCCCCACGAGACACGTTGATTTTACTAACTTTACAGATGTTAGAAGCTGCTAGAAGAACGCTGTAAACTGTTCTCGCGAGGCCACTGCTTTAGTCAGTCTGTGGAAAATGAAAGGGTGTGTATTTCCACCTAGTGGTTCAGATAGGAATTGCAGGGAGCTGGCCGGAGGGCTCCTCTTCCTGGATGAAAGGCTAGCTGGAAAAACAGAAATTAGGCTCATTTGTTTAACGCCATCAATCAGCTAAATTGGACAAATATCAGCCGATCACATATTTTGATTAAAAATCGGCCGATACGGATACATGGGCGATCAATCCTTCCATCTCTAAATAACTTAATGGGCGAGTTTAATATTTTTGTCCCATTTAACTGTGCTCAGTATCTACTCTTGTGTTGAGTTTGAGATGTTCTGCTCTCTGTGTCCTTAATACGTCTCACTGTCACACTGACCTTACCCCTGCTCTCCGGAGTGCAGGCTTTGGCCATGTACCGTATACGTGCTCATTTATTTCTCTCTCTTTGTCTCTGTCAGGGAGGAGGATGAGTTTTCGGAGTTGCGCTCTGAACTCAGCCACAGCCAGCAGGAAGTCAACGAAGACGAGCGAAGCGTGGATCAGGACCCCGATCAGGCGTCCGTCTCACTGCCCGAAAACCAGTCAACGCTGGTCACTGCAGACATGGGTGAGCAAGCCAGTCTAACCTGTGTATCAGTTAGGATCCATGAGGTGACATGAAGAAATCCATGGTTACGTTTATGTGCTCACGCTAACATTTCAAAGGCTTAATGGCGTATATGCTTTGATGTGCCTCTGTTTTCATTTGGTTGAGTAATTCTTTTCTAGTAGCTCACTGAAAGAAAGGAGGAAATCTTGTGGAAGGTGCAGATTGGACATTTATAATACATGCCACATATGTATTTGTACAAATCTGAGATGTTTGACTTTCCTAAAAATTAATCAATGGATCGTTTTTTGGCATTATATGACGATATATACACTGTTAAAAAAAATTAAGGGAACACTTAAACAACACAATGTAACTCCAAGTAAATCAAACTTCTGTGAAATCAATTAGCAACACACTCAATAAAGGAGTGGTTCTGCATGTGGGGACCACAGACCACTTCTCAGTACCCATGCTTTCTGGCTCCTGTTTTTTTTTTACACTCGTGGTAGTATGAGGCGTACAACCCACACAAGTGGCTCAGGTAGTGCAGCTCATCCAGGATGGCACATCAATGCGAGCTGTGGCAAGAAGGTTTGCTGTGTCTGTCAGTGTCCAGAGGCTGGAGGTGCTACCTGGAGACAGGTGCTCGCCAGAGGTAGCCTGACTGCCGTTAGGTACTGAGATGAGATCCTCAGACCCCTTGTGAGACCATATGCTGGTGTGGTTGGCCCTGGGTTCCTCCTAATGCAGGACAATGCTAGACCTCCTGTTGCTGGAGTGTGTCAGCAGTTCCTGCAAGATGAAGGCATTGAAGCTATGGACTGGCCCGCCCGTTCCCCAGACCTGAATCCGATTGAGCACATATATATATATATATATATATATATATATATCTCAGATTTGGGGATCCAGTATAATGGATTGGGTATTATCTGATTCATAAACAATCTCTTTTTTCCTCGTTCTCCACTTTCTGTTTACATCGCTGGCATAAACGGACATTATCCAAAACCTACAGGAGTGAGGAGCATGAAATATGAGCGAGCAGTTATGACACTTCAAGTCTACTTGCTGCAACTTTTCACTGAAGCATGCACAAAATCCATCACCGCCTCAGCTCTCACTCACAAGTCCCAACCAATCAAAAATACAACTATCATTGGATCATTCTGCTTCAGCAGCTACGCTTCCTCTGCTTTTAAACCAGCTTTAGCCAAAATGACCTTCAAAACATAGAAAAAAAATAGTCTAGTCCACGTAGTATATTGTTATGTACATGAATATTAAAGCAGAAGATGAAAGATCTAAAGCCTAATCATTAGTTTGATCAGAAGCCAATACTATCTATAAACGTGCACAGATCAGATTGGTATTAGCATTTATAACACATTATAACTGGCATATATATATATATATATATATATATATATATATATATATATATATATATATATATATATATATATATATATATATATATAAACTGGAGTAAACAAAAATGTACATTCTTTAATATATTATGGAATCATGTTTAAATAAATATAAAACCTACAAAAAAAACCCTGTTTACTGAAAATTAGTTAATTAGTTAAATTATGATCTGCTCATCCCTAATAAAAATAAAGATGAATAGAGACAATGCTGCTATGTAGAACAATATATTTTTAGAAACATTTTATTCGTAGAACATTAATTTATTTAGTATTTCTGGAACGTGTTCTATACAGCATCTAAAAAAGTTCTGCTGTTATGTTGTAAGCATCTATGGTGCTGTATAGAACCATATACAATACATCTTTGCAACGTACATGGAACCATTTAAATGGATCTAAATACTGCTTATATAAAAGCACTAACTTTACTGATAAACGCTTAAATCACCAACTTCTTTAAGTATGTAATATAGAATGTTTATAGAGGAAACACTATACTATCTATAAACATATCACAGATCAGATGGTTATCGGCATATATAACACATTCATAATAAACTGGATTGAAAGTAACTGTACATTCTTTAATATATTATATAACCAGGCTTAATTAACTATGTAACTTATACTGGAAACGTGAACTGCTGTGAAATTCTAAATCTTTCTACAGCAAAAATAACAACACCATTGTGGAAATAATTTCTTTTAACTCTCATTTAGTTAAAAAAATGTGATCTGCTCATCCCTAGTAAAAAGAGGGTTCTTCAAGGGTTCTTGAATAGAGACAATGCTTCTATGTAGAACAATATATTAATTAATTTATTTTGTATTTCTGAAATGTGTTCTGTACAGCACCTACAAAGGATCTGCTGTTATGTTGTAAGCATCTATGGTGCTGTATAGTATCATATACAATACATTCTCTATAGATCTGAAGAACCATTGCATCGTACATAGAACAATTTAAGCATGCATATGGTTTTATACAAAGCTTATATAAAAGCACTGACTTTACTGAAGAATACTTAAAGCACCATCTTTTTAAAGTATGTAATATAAAATGTTTATAGGGGAAACATGTAGGTCAGAAAACAAAACTGTACTATCTATAAACACATCACAGATCAGATTGGTATTGGCATATATAACACATTCATAATAAACTGGGTTGAAAGTAACTGTACATTCTTTAATATATTATTGAGCCATGTATAAATAACTAAACTTACTATGTATTCAGAAGATGAATTGCTGTAAATTCTAAATCTTTTTACAGCAAAAATAACAACACAGTTGTGAAAATATTTGTTTTGGTTAAACAATATGATCTGCCCATCCCTAGTAAGAAGATGGTTCTTCAAGGGTTCTTCAGTTGAGACAAGGCTTCTATGTAGAACAATATGTTCATTAATTTACTTTGTATTTTTGAAACGTGTTCTTTGCAGCACCTAAAAAGGTTTAAAAGCATTTTTGGTGCTGTATAGAATCATATACAATACATTCTCTATAGATAGCATGCACATTGTTCTATATAAAGCTTATATAAAAGCACTGGCTTTACTGAAGAACCCTTAAAGCACCATCTTTTTAAAATATGTTATATAGAATGTTTATAGGGGGAAAAGTAGGTCAGAAAACAAAACTGTACTATCTATAAACATATCACACTCTCTATAAACATATATAACACATTACCAATTAACTGGGTTAAAAGTAACTGTACATTCTTTAATATGTTATATAACCAGGCTTAAATAATTATGTAACCTATATAACTATAACTATGTATACTGGAAAGATGAGCTGCTGTAAATTTTAAATCTTATTACAGTAAAAATAACAACACAGTTGTGAAAACTGACCCTGATTACATTTGCCAGAGTCTTTTACTGAAGAGGTGCCTGCATCTCTAACTGTAGCAGCGAGGTACTCATGGGAAATATGTAAGTAAAGGACGTCTGATTGTCATTGGTTTATATTGGATTGACCTTCTGCTTCACCATCGACAGGAGCTCGTCTGGATCTCGTCTTCTGCACTATTATTTTCTTGTTGCCGTTCTGTGGGCCAAGAAGAAGCCCATTATATAAAAGCCTGGCTGTGAACCAATCCAGCTCTCGTCGTGTTTTCATATATATTGGCTTCCTCGTAGTGGTTAGCGGTTGAGTGTTAAGTCAAAAGCAAACCGTTTGATTGATTCAGCGGCGTCCATTAGACACATACAGACCAGTACCCGTCCTGGGTTGGTCTATTGTGTCCGTGCATGCACTCGAGTGTGTTGTTTAGTGTGTGTGTGTTTTTTTTTTTTCTAGCCCCTGAATGGAAAATTGATTTAGAAACGTTTTCCATGGCAATCAAACGCCGCTCCTCTTCTAAAAGGTGCTATCGCTTTTGTCCCCACGCTCACCGTTATCTTTCCTATAGGACACTTAGGGAGCGGCTCATTGAGTCGTTCTGTTCTGTTACCCACATCTTTGATTAAAATCTTTTTCACACTGCCAGGTCTTTTGTTCTTCTCTTCATTCGTGCCGCCGCAGACCATACGCGCACGAGTGTGCCGTCACTGGCAGACGGGTAGCAGCTATTATGCTTTCCACGATCATGCGTTTGTCTTGCTAATCACATGCTTTTACACGTTTAACCCTTACAATCTCGCCGCCCTGCCTGCCGATGGCATCTGCGATTCTAATACTAGCTTTATAGGGTGAAAGTTTTATGCAACTTTAATTGCTGCTAATTGAAACCTGCACTAAGCTAAATTGCACCTGAGTTGCAAAATGAGAAGCATCTTAACTTTTATTGAACGCCATTATATCAACATTTGCTGTCACTGGATTAACAGACAATTGAATACATCAGAGGACGCTATGTTAGATGATGTAGAAGGAGATCTTCCTCATCACTAAACGCACTTTTAACTTCACATAATGCTGGAAATTTCGAACAAACAGACAAACGAGTTTCTCGAAGCTGACGTTTCTGTAAACAGCTGGAATAACTCGCTAGCTAATGCTAACCAAGTTTTAAACCTCTTATTGTGCTGCTGGTTATTCTTCTTAAGCCAGCTGTAACATAAAGGTAACATAAATACACCTTCATTTGCTATTTCATTGCACTTTTTCTGCTTATTTCCGCAAACATATTGGACAAGAAATGTAAAAAAATATATATATATTTAATAAAACTGTGTATATATATATGTGTATATATATATATATATATATATATATATACATTCGCTGTCCAATGAAAAACATGTGGCTGTCCAATGAAAAACATGTATCTCCAAAATTGCAACTTTTTACAGGAGAGAACAAAAACATACTTTACTTTCCATATAAATCAATGGAACCAGAATTTTCTACAAGCAATTTTGGAGCATTTCTATTGGTCCATTCAAATTTCCACATGTAAACGACCATGAGCAGGTTCAAACTATGCAGAAAACTTAAAATCGACAAAAATAAAGATACATGATTTTCACTGGACAGCGCCTAGAGTGACCGATCAACCTAACATGCATGTCTTTAAACTGTGGCAAGAAAAGAGAAAAAAAAATTTAAAAAAATTATATATATATATATATATATATATATATATATATATATATATAGTACAATTTATAAATCCCACATCACAATTTTTTTAAAAATATTTCTAATAATTGAAATAATAATAACAGTTCTGGTAGAATCAGGATAGATAGACAGAGATAGACAAAGAGAGAGGAAATTGAGGCGTCCAGTAGCTTAAGAAACAACACAATTAGGTAAACAGAACACAAAAAGAATAGATAGCTATACAAAAGGCTAAAACTTGGTAGAACTTGGTAGAATGGTGCAGTAGATGTTTTCATCAGCCAGTAAATAAATATTCTACAAAACTAAAGTGAAATTGGTTGAGAGTTATTGAAGAGATGAATCTCCAGTTTGAGAACCTTTGCACCAGAAAATCAACAAGATGGCCAACGTTTACAGTTTGAAACCCCTAAAAAGCCCCTCTACAAATTCTCCTTCTGCTGAATGAGATTTCTGTAAGACCTACTGTAGACCTGGTCTAAACCGACAAAAGCTGCTATGAAAGAGTACATTTGAGGGTGGAGCACGTGTGGGTCAGTTACCATGCGTATCCATGCTGAACACACACTGTCGTATCCACAAACCTGCAGCCGAACACGCTGTACTTAACTTGTTTTGTTTTGAATGAAATCAGCCGCATTGTTCTCGTCTCAGAAGCTGTGCGTTTCCACGTATCTACACAGCTGCGAAGCGCTCTATGATGATTGGCTGTCACGTGCTTGAGTTCTTTGTACTGTGAAGGGCTCTCTCTGAATAGGTTTGTTGAGTGAAGCGCTGTGATTATGATTCGGCTGGAATTATTGTGTCTTATCCGAGACCATTCCCAGAAGACTTTGGCAGCGTGCTCATGCATACTTACTCACCGCTGGCAGCAGTTAGTAAAATGAATTCTGTCTTCAGCTCCGGATCAATATTTATCTTGTAGGGTAGACCTTACTATTGATTGGCAACTTGGACATAAATCTGAGACCTCGGCAGCTTATTCCAAGCCTCCCCCGTTTCATTGTCTTACGCCTGCTTGCAGTGTTTGCCGGTGGTATTAAGAAAAGCTAACAAATCTCCATCACATGCACACCAGCCTGATGAGACATCCAGTGGAGGAATAGATGCACGAGTAGAAACAGATAAGGAAGGTGTACAGCTCTGACCTCACAGCTAATTGATTCCCTGTTGTTTTGTTGGGGAACATATTCCATATATATATATATATATATATATATATATATATATATATATATATATATATATATATATATATATATATATATATATATAGTATATACAGTACATCAAGCTTTAAGGTTTTTGCCAGTAATGAGTACATTATTAATGTTTTGGTCATTTGGTATGCTTATGAGGCCTCTGTTGGATAAAGATTCCTCTTTTCTGGGTAAACGTGTAGAAAATAATCAGAATCATTTATTTTGCCACTATATAGATAAATAGAATAAAGAATAAGAATTTATAGCCTGATTTTTTTCCTGAGCTCGTCCTCATTACTGGGATTGAGTCACTTCTTAAGGACTGTGTATAACTGCAGTAAACTGTTTACTTGTAGTAGCTCTAACTTTGAGAAACACAGTTCAGTAAAGTTTTGATTGTAGTTGATTTCTATTTTCAATTTGGCCACAAATCTATAAGGAACTGAATCAAGTATGACAGACGTTAACTACTGCCCAAGGTTGTTTTGCCCACTTTTCTTTAATGCCTTCCTCTTTAAGCCCATTTGTCCTGATTTGAAACATTAGGGAATGTTAAGAGTTAAGAGTCTTGGCCAATGAGTCTTACTACCAGTGTGGTTTACCTGCCTGGGCAGGGAATCAAAGCACGGTCTAATACATAGAGTACAGTAGTATTACTCAGTAATGTCTGGATAGCACTACGGGTGTGTCTCAAACCCTTGTGAGCTCCTACATAGGCAGCATTTTACATTATAGTATGCACTCCCGACATGTAGACTGTCCCAATTCTTACATACCTTAAACATGCTTCTACTGAGGAACCTTATTTAGACCTGATTTTAAGGAAGCATCGAACGCTTCCTCAGCCGCTTAGACAATCCCATGATGCAACGCAGGCAAATCTATGAGCAGTGAAGTGGTTTTAAATGTAAGTTATTTTGATTTTCTCTGGAGTTTTAATGTGTTTTTGGTCATATAATCACACGAAACAGTATTTTATTATCAACTCTGTAGCGAGTCCTTCACCATTTAGCAGTTTTATACTGGAGCCATTAGCATTTATGCTGGCGGATTTTTAAGCCTCAGGCTATTGTTTTGGATGCCAGCCGGTAACTTAGCAACCAGCTAAACTACCGGTCGGGTGCTGCAGTGGGCGGGAACAAGTCGTGACGCAGTCTCTCTCTAACTAGAGTGTCTCAGTAATCTGTTTTATGAGGAGATATGAGGAGAGAACGCTGATACTTAAACAGCTGCTACCTAGACAGCCTACTTACACACTCACTAGGATTTAAGACAGACCCAACATGACTGGTTGAGTGGTCAGGTGTTTGTGCTGTTCACACTACATGGCTGCTTGTGCTGTAATCGGAGTCTTTCAGTTGTGGCTTTCACACTACATGACTGGTCGGTGATACAGGGTCACCAATGACACAATTTTCACCCTGGGGAACCACCTACTTATCTGGCTGCTTTCCAAAAACACGAGAGAACTCGTGAGAACTAGCGACACCACGTAGAACAAATGCTATTTCTAACAAACAAGCGATATGAGTTGTTACTGCGCTGATTTGCAGTGATGAAAGAAAGAAGAGAAAGGAACGAAGATGGACTGGAAGATGGGTAAAAGCTCTCGCAGCCATCGTTTACTGTTTGAGTACCCCTCCTCGACCGTCCACAGCAGAGGTGGCATCAACAGTGAAGCGGTTCTCTCTCTATGCGATGCCATTGGCTGTAGCTGGACGCTGCTGTTGACTCAGTCGCCGACTGGCCTACATATTAAACATGCTAGATGTTTGCCGGGCATCTGCAATTAGTCGGTGACCACACGGCGACAGCAAGCGTCAATCAGAAGTTCACACTACACGACTGAGTGAGCGACAAGTGATTGCAGGGTAGAGGTTTTTGTCGGCGATCTACTAAAAACAGTCGGTGACTGAACAGTGTGTAGTGTGAACTAAGCATAAGCTACATGAATCAAACTTGTGTGCATGCTTTAAGAGTTGTTTTAACTGGGTTTTCTCCGTCACAGGGTGCTGTACAGTAACTCAGTTAACCGTGACTGGACACCAGCCTGATTAATTCCCCATTCAGCTTCTATAGCTACCTTCCCTCTCGTGCAGTCAATCCTAACGCTGTCCTCTAATTCTCGTTTTAGACAACTGCAGTGACCTGAACTCGGAGCTGCAGCGGGTGCTGACCGGCCTGGAGAGCGTTGTGTGCGGCCGGAAGAAGAGCGCCTGCAGTCTGTCTGTGGCTGAGGTGGACAGACACATCGAGCAGCTGACCACGGCCAGCCAGCACTGTGACCTGGCCATTAAGGTACGCACACAAAATCCTGTAGTAACAGATATTGGCAGATGTGCTGCATGTTGGCTCTGTGTTTGCTAAGGTGAATTAGAGGCATTCCTTCAAATGATTTGCGTTCTTGTACACACATACGATTGTAAAGTCAGGCGGTGGGCAGCTTGCACAATCTGATTCATTCAAAAAATTATTATATCTGCAGAACAATAAACAATCCGTTTGTTTCCATCCTTTTCCTCCTATGGGTATATATATAATGGTGTACTTAGAGATGTATGGTATTCTATTTCTTTGCTGCTGTCCTACTTGACCTCTGTTTATGTTTTTGTTCACATCTATATTGTATTGTTTGTGTTTTTGTATTGTTAAAAAAATATCAATAAAAAAAAATAAAAAAAAAAATAATTATATCGTCGCTGTCCAATAAAAAACTGGTATCACAATTTTTGTCGATTTTGAGTTTTCCACATCATTTAAACATGCCAGTGGATGTTTACATTGTCTGAAAATTTCATGATGAATGGACCAATAGAAGTGCTCCAAAATAGCTTGGAAAAATTTCTGGTTCCATTGACTTACATTGAAAGTAAAGTATGTTTTTGTTCTGTTCTGTAAAGTTGCCGTTTTTGGAAATACTTGTTTTTCGTTAGACAGCGACGATATGTTAATTCATCTGTTAAAACACACGTCACAGAAAGGGCCTTTAAGGTTGTATATAGAATAGATATGCAGTACAAACATGTTTTTCATGTTCCAGTAGTTTAATTTGATGTTGAAAGGTGTTTGTCCTAGCGCAGTGTGTTTGCAGTGGAGGTGTTCCCACTTTCTGACATGAAAGCCCCATGCAGTGTGCAGGGAGTTAAGATGGCATCTCTTTCTCTCTCCTCTCTCCTGCGCTCGTCCTCATTACTGGTCTTGAGTCACTTCTTTACTCTGAAGGACTGTGTAATGATGGCTTCATTTGCTGTAGGTGGGTGACTCACCCTTTATTCCCTCCACTTCCTTCTGTAAAAGATTTTCCAGACACCAATTAAGCGCAGCCCTGGGCTGTGTGTCATTCTCAATGGCAAACCACCAATAACACAACTTCATGTTGGACTGGGGCTCGATCTATTCATACAGATCTACTGTCCCAGAAGGTAAACCGCTGTCCATCTCACCTTCAGCACCAATGAAAGTCGCTGGTAATTTGCAGAAACAGTTTTTTTGAAGGTTCTCTGTGGAGGATGTGCTAACTTATTTTTTCCGTAGACCAACAAAGCATGTTATTTGATTCCTGGTGTTGAAACTCTCGCATATAACCATATATCACTGCGGTCCATCTCCTAAATGGTGACTTTCTAGAAAAGGGCCGAACTGACTCTACTTCTAATGCAAGTTAATGGAACCAGAATTTTCCCAGTGCTCCATTTTTAAGCATTTCTATTGGTCTGTTCTTTATAATTGTAAACAGCAGCTGCTGCAGTCATGTCATGGAGCTACATGTTTTTTATTTGGACAGCAACAGTATACAGTATGAGGGGCTCCACTAGACGAGGCTGTACGGCAGCTGTTCTCAATACCACTCTAGCAGTAGCTGGTCATACACTGCACTAACATTAAACAGCATGAAGAAAAACAAGGGTCTTCAGAATAGCTACTTTACAGTAGAGGGCAAAATCGTTCTTCATACAACATCACAAGGATTTTAGTCATTTTGGAGCGTTTCTGTTGATCTGTTCATCATGACCATATTCAGACTTTTATATTAGTGTTTTAAAGCAAGTCAGGCTTGGAACCGCCAGAGTAGTGCTTATTTATTGTTACTGGTTAGCATAGGGATCCACTTTTAGACTACCAAAACACTCACTGCACTGTTCAGTCATTAATTTAGTCAGCAGCTTACATAGTGTATTTGAATGTAGTACTATGTAAGCTGGTGACTTAACTAACGACTTTGACAGAGCAGTGTAGTCAATGTTTTAAATTTAATGTGTTGTATGTAAACAGGTTATTGTGTAAGGTTGTTAAGTAAAATGATTACAAAACTTTTTATTATTAGACAAACTTTTGGTATTTAACAAGCACAAAAATAAATATTTCATGTTTTTTAAATATTTTTTTAAATGCAAAATCAAGTAGAATAGTGAAAAGAATTTGATTTGATTAATATGGGAACAAATCAGATTGTATGTAATTGAATACACAAATATGACTGATGGAACTGTTTGCACTACAGTAGAATATAGCCAATCAAAACAAGGGACGGAAATGATTAACCGATAAAACGTCATCAATTGTTTCACCAATAAATAATTTGAATTGTATTTCTTTTTCAATAAACCAGAGCACTTATTTGAATAGGCAAGTTTGTCGTTCAAGTGTAGTAACTTTTTGTTGTTAAACCTGCTAGAATATTAAGTGCAGAGCTAAAAGTAGTGGTCCTGGAATACTGACGTGCCAGATCAAAACTTAACTTAAACTTAATATTTGCCGCCACAGGATTTTAACCTCCGCATTTAACCAATCCATGCAGTGAAACACCTACATACACGCTAGTGAACACTTGGGGGCCGTGAGCACACTTGCCCGGAGAGCAGTTGGGGGTCAGGTACCTTGCTCAAGGGCTTCAGTTGTGTGCTATTGGCTCAGAGGATCAAACCAGCAACAAGACCGGATCCCTAACCTTCAGCCCACGACTGCCCACACTAAAACAAACACAGTAAAAAGAGCAACATCACCTCGGATAGCAATTTCTCAGGTTTTAGTAATCAGTCAGTTACCGTATTCTACTGTAATCAAGTCTGATATTGCAAAATTAGGTCACTATTGATATATTGATTTACCATTGAATCCCGTAGTGACTGTTCTCACTATAGCAAGTCCAGGCCATGAGTGCATCACTAAGCACAACTCTTTGAGAGACAGACTCCAACATGCTGTCGCTAGAAGAAAAGACTTCAAGGTCCAGTCCTTCAGTATCTGGTTTAGCTGTGGAGAGTTAGAGAAGTGACCGGTTTCAGTGGCTGTTCTGATGAAAAACAGGAGGCATTTTCAGCATCACCTGCAAAGAGAAGAGCGCTCGAGTCGTAAATCTGAGAGTTTATCAATGATGTTGTCTCAGGAATGTAACGCAGCCTACATGCTGGCTTTATACGCTGATGCATAATAATTGTGTTAATTAAAAGTGGTCACGTGGGCTGACTTACATTCTCTCAACACACCTTAGTTTACTTTAACCTGATCCTGTTTATTTGTGTGCACTGAGGATTGTTTACGGATCTAAGCTTAGAGGAAAGGGATTCAGTGTTGGACACGTATGAGGGTATAACGTCAGAAAGCTCCGGAATGGTTGTTTCTTGATGTGCAACTCCTGGCAACCATTAACTCATTGAAAGACTCTATTTTTGGTGTTTTGCTTTTGGAAACAATTTCAAAATCCATGTTATCCTTTGCATTATGTGTAAATTTTGTGACATGGACTAAAAAGAAATTGACGTCTGGTTCCATTGACATGCATTAAAAGTAAATTCTGTTTTTCATTTTAAAGATTTCCAAGTTTGTGCTCCGACCACTGGGCTGTAGGGTTGTATGCAAAAGTGTGGACGTCCTGGCAAAACTACATATTTCGTTGATATTTGGAGTGAAAACAACAAAGCTTTTGAGTTGCTCTATATTTGCAGCAGTTTGGACTCGACTAATTTTGCCGGGTGCTCTTTTTAATGCTGCTCTTTCCTCCATATATAAGTTTGGTTATTGGGTAAATATTTGAATATCTGTTACTTCATCAATACTCAAGACTTCTCTGGTTAATCTAGATGCTAGTTTGTATACTTCAGATGTGAGCTCACGTGAAGAGGTTGCAGGCAAGGCTTCCACAGGCTTCCAACACTGACCATTGGCTGGGCTTCCACAGTAGACCTTCCAGCAGGTCCTTTACTGTCATATGGGGGTTTTGCTTTGCCTTCTTGTTTCTTTTTCTTCTAGAGTGTGCCTTGCTTTCCAGAGTTCCTATTATCTCTTAACTTTTCTAACAGTGGAAACTGATATCTAGGAGTGCTGGAAACGTTTTCATACCTTTCCATAGCCTGTCCCTGCTTCGTAGGCATCAGTCAGCTTCTGTTTCAGTACTTCACCTTCAACCTGATGCTTACTTTTACACCTGTACAGGACGTACTGGATCAATCGGATCGTTGAGCAAAGTGTTTGTGTTTGTGTGGCGCAGACGGTGGAGGAGATCGAGGGGGCCCTGGGCAGGGATTTCTACCCGAGTCTATGTGAGGAGCGCGTGCGCTGGGAGAAGGAGCTGGCGGGGCTCAGAGAGGAGAACGAGAGCCTGACGGCGATGCTCTGCAGCAAAGAGGAGGACCTAAACCGCACCAAAGCCACCATGAGCGCCATCCGCGAGGAGAGAGACCGCCTCCGCCGCCGGGTGAGTCACCGCACTCGACTCTCAGCGCAGGCTTTGTGGTTTTACTCCAGAGTCTGTAAAACGTTAGGGACGTGTGTATGTGTGTATGTGCACCTAATAGTGTGTTTGAATACACTATTCAAACACACTCGACCTTCGGAGAGTAATGGGAGCTGACAATACAGTAAAGACATGCTGAAGCTCATCAGCCAGTCTATGTACACAGCTGTGATCCTTAATTACCCCAAAGCAGTTGTGCAGATTACTTCACACGCTTGTCTCAAAGTGGTTCAGTAGTCTCTTAAATAATTGCATTTCTGGTTCCTTTTTTTTCTATATTTCTTTTTTTTTTTTTTACCCCTCATGTCTGGCAATTTTCGCAATCGGAATGGTGATCTGAATGCACGGATGTACCAAACATATTTGCTTTTACAAGAACAGCTCTATAGGTTTCTATAGCCTATTCTTGTTAATGGTTGTATTTTTATTGTATTTATTTATTTATTTAGCCAGGCCTGACTGGCTAAAGTAAAAAGAAGTAAAAAGAAGAAAGAAAGAACGGGGAAAATAATAATTATAATATAAATACATGAATAAACAACTAGATAAACAAACAAATGAAAAAAAGATTTAAAAAAAAAAAAAATGCATTTCTGGTTTCTGACACTGAACCTGCTGCCGAGCTGTGATGAGGACAGCGGTCTGCTCCCATCACTTTCTGGACAACTTGAGGACATTTCATTGCAACACAGCTACAGTCAATATTAACTAGCAAGCAGACTTACCTGAGATCCTGGTTCCCAAAGAGTGGCAGCCAGACCAGCTCCTCCCTCTGTACTGGTCAGCGGGGGCTGTGGAGACTGGAATACCTGTGGAGAGAACAGACTGAGTTAATAAATGTAGATACCAGTAGATGTGTGGATGTTATGGTTATAGAGTGTGTATGTCTGTGCACAGTAATGGTGGGAAAAGGGGTGTTAGCACGAACTGATTGTATTATGTTTGGTGGACTTACCTGCACCTGTAAAATGCTTTAGCTTGGGCGGGGCTTGAGATATATCAAGGACTGCAGGAACAAAGAAGGGGGCTCCCTTTTCCTTAGGTGTGACTGACTGCTGTTGAGTCAGCTGGGGATCTTAAAAATAAATAAATAAATAAAATAATAATAATAATAATAATAAAAATACAGTGCTGATGTTAAGTATTGTGTTGCTATGTAGGACGGTAGCCGATACACAAGCTTGCGTGTAGTCCGTTATAGTTGTTTGTTTTGAATCCTTTATTTTCTTATCTTTATTTATTTATTTATTTTTATGCTTATTTGTTTATAAAAAATATAGCTCGAACTTACCTGGAGGTGTTCCGTGTCCTGGTGTAGTAGACCCGACCTTCTTCCTTGGCACTACATTTTCAGATGTAGTGTGTGGTGTTGATGTTTTGAGTGTGTGGTGATTTATGCATGCGGTTAGCATAATGCTAAATGTTGTATAATCTTCCATTACTAGTTAGCCACATTTACACCACAGCACTGGGTTTGGCTGGTTGATTTCTAAGTAACTGGGAATGTAAAAGGTCATGCATTACGATGATTTTATCACTTTTAGGAGGTGTTGGTACTTTTAAACTGCAAGTAAACAAGCTTACAGTTAAGCTGAGGCAAAAACTTGGTGTCCTGTATTGAAACAGATCTACAGACATGCATCTACAACCTCATTGAAACCGTTAGGCTCTATATATGATTCAGCTTTAAGGTTACTGGTGACCTCTACAGCACACATCACTGTTTATTATATGGAAAGGTTGGGTGGTCTTCTCTTGCTGTGCATAGAGAAACACATTGGTTTCTTTTTATTCTTAAAGCACTTTCTGGCTGTATGCCATCGTATATCGCAACAATGTTCACTGAGAATAGTACAAATCACGGAACTCGCTCCAGTGACCGGATCACCCTTCAGGTTCCAAGAGCTTTTACTGAATTGGGAAAATCTGCTTTTAGCTCCAGCAGCACCAGCGAGCTGGACGTCAGTGCAGGAAACACTAAAGCTCAGCTTGCTGGTGTCACTGAGGTATATTAAACTCTATTTCCACACGACCTGCCAGTGTTTTTATTTCATTTTAGTTATTGTTTTATCTTGATTTTTATTGCTCTTTTATTATTATTATCATCCTTATTAGTATTATTATTTTTATTATTGTTTCTTTTACTATTTTGAGTTTTACTACTATATTTATATCTATTGTATTGATTTATTTTTTACTTTTGTCTTATTCTTGATTTTAGTTTCTCATTCGGGTTTTAATTTGATTTATTTTACTTAGTTTTTTAATTTTGTTCATATTGTATATTTTTTGATTTATTGTTGGGCATTTCGTCAGTGGTCAGAGGACGCTTTAGGCTGGATAGTTTTGATTGGTGGATGATTGTCAGTCCAGCAGTGACGCTGAGCACTGCTGTGTCTGATCCACTCACACCAGCACAACACACACTAACACACCACCAACATGTCAGTGTTAAAGCAGTGCTGAGAACGATCCACTATCCACATAATACCCGTCCTGTAGGGGTCCTGACCGTTGAAGAGCAGGGTAACAAAGTTTGAGAGTAGAAACAAGGAGGTGGGTTGGTGGCTGGTTGGTGTAGAATGGGCAGGTTCTGATCTCCAGTAGTGAGGCCGGCGTGTATGAATGGTGGCCTACGTGTGGTGAATAGTCTTGCTTTATAGATCTGGCGTTTGCTTCTGCGTATCAAAGAGCTAAATCACCAGAGAAGTGTATTTTAGTTGTCGATGGCTTTGTGGTCTGCAGTACACAGTTAGCAAACATACAGCACAGTAGCTGGAGCTGACCACAGGGAGAGGCCTACACACACAGCTGCTGACCTGTGGTCGCCAAGCCCCAATCAAACAGCCCTCTACCGCAGAGCCCAGTCTGTAATTATGGTCTTCCGGGCACGTATCGGCTCAAAGGCTGCGGCCTGCGAGTTCAAATATAGCCCTTATGCTAACTCCCGCCTCTGACAGAGCTCTATGTGATTTTGATTTATGACAGATCTATTTGGGATGCTTAAAAAAAAAAAAAAGCTGTATCTCTGAAAGAAGCCCCTCGGTACCCGCGTAGCCCTCAGTAAACAAAAAAAAAAACCCTGAAGCTTCTGGATCGATACGTCTCTCGAGTTTGACGTGTCCGGTAATCGAATCTGGCTGCCTCCCTCTGGCTGGCCGAAGCTGGCTACTTAGCAGGGTAACAAGATTAGCGGTGAGATGCACTGAGCGAACGGGACTAGAGGCTTTCCATACAAGCGCTGTAGCCGGACCCCTGGTAGACCCTAGCTTCAGACAGATTGCGCTAGACACAGCACAAACAGCACCCACCCGTACGGCCAGAGCCGTAATGAAATCTGTCCCGCTGCAGTCTAATTGGACAGATGAGTCGCTCTCCATTTGCTAATGGCGTCTGAGCGTGGTATGGATGTTGCGTCCTCGGAGACCTGTGATGGAAGCTGGAGTAGAGGTGGACAACATGACGATTTGTTATCGTTACTGTAATCAATTACGTCATAGAGTGCTTTTACAAAAACACTGCATACTGACCAGCGTTAGAGAGTCTATACCAGCGACAGTCAGTGGTGTCACACTGTACAGTAACAACATGACTTTAGCTCTACGGCTTTATCTTGTTTCTTAGTTTTTTAACAGTTGTTTGGATTTTTTTTTCATTTTTTTCCATAAAGACAAACATCGCTGCGCTTTTAATGCGAACCTGAGTTGAAGAGAAGTTGTTGAGGTGTAATAAATGCAGATAAAAACCAAAAGTAGGGTTTTTTTTAAGTCCACTTGAAAACAGCAGTAGAAAGAATCAAGAGCGATTTGGTTCCACCCAACTAAAACTGAAGAAAACCACCAATAGCATTTGTTTCTCTGCTAGTTTGTAGAAAAAACATCACAAACCTATAGACAATAGAAGAAATGAATTCCAGTGAGTAGACAGGAACTCAAAATAAACAGATTCTTTATGCTTCCAGTTTACACCACTTGCTGATATAGTTTCAGACACTTTCTAAAGGGCTGGAGTGAAAATTGTTCAGCCCACATTAAACTATATGTGTGTATTTCTCCTGACAGACACACACAGAGCATTGATTTTGTCCAGTATAGCTTTTTCTTAAGCCTTCATTTCTGCTATATGCTATGCTGAGATAAACCAGGTGGCTTGGTAGAGATATGGGTTTTCTATAGTGGATGCCAATGCCGATGTTTAGAGGTCAGGGTCAGCCGATGGCCCATTTTTAGGGCTGATATCTAGAAGTTTTCCACTTTACTTGCTTATAAAATGTCACACTAATAAGAAGTGGATGCACAACATTTCTAAACTTAACATCATTTATTGAACACTGACTTAACTAGAAAAAGTTAAGTCAGTTTTTATTTGCCCCCCAAAAATACAGTATGACCATGTTACTGCTGAGAGAATGTAAGATACTCTTTATCGTTAATAGTACTTATATACTTATATACTATACATATAGTATGCATTAAAAATACTTCCACACAGCCGACATCTTGTAGTAAAACTGCGGAGGAACTGGAAGAGAGCGTGAGTGATGGACAGAGAGACGCTGAGATGCTGTAATGGTTGTTAACACAGCGGCTCTGTCCTCTTTACTCTTTCTTTAGTTACGTTTGGCTTGAATGTTGGATGCTGAGTAATATCTGAGAGACTCTAGTTGCTCCAGAGAGACTCTCTGTGTATCAGTAACGTGTTAATGTGTGTATTACACTAGAGAAGTTAGCTTTAGCCCCGGAGCTAAAGGAGCAAAACATCCGCTCAGGTTCACGACTACGGCCGGAACTAGAAACACATAACCGTATCATTAAAAACATCACTGTTCACTATAATTTCTTAATTTTCACTTATTTGGCCAAACAGTTCCAAAAGTTTCAGCTTGGGGTCCTTCACATGCAGCAGCAGTACATTCTGCCTGCGGACATGCCAAATTGGTGCTACCAAACACTGATATCGGCCGATGGTGATATATAAAAAAATGGCTTAGTAGTGATACAATAAAGAGTTTTTGTCTTATATAAGATAATTATCACAGTCCGTAGGCTCCGGACAGGTAATTGGTTCTTAGAGCTGAATGAAAATGACAAAAACAATAATAAACTAATAATAATTCAACTAATAATAATAGTTATACATGTGGAATATGAAGAAAACCTCAGCTTCAGGCTCACCTTTATCTACTATATGAGTTACATCCAGCTAACTGGGGCTGTACAACTAGAGGTGGTTGTTGCTAGTTTTACTCCAACATTACTGCATATCATCAATGTTCAGAGAAAAACAAGAATAGCAACTTTACAGAAGAGATTAAAAACAGTCCTTACTTGTAATATAAGTCAATGGAGCCAGAATTTATTAGTTATTTTAGAGCTTTTCTATTGGTCCATTCATTAGGATATTTTCACACAGTAAACAGTAGCTGTTGTGTTTAAATAATGTTAAAAAATAAAAATAGTCGCATTGGAGAATCATATTTTTCTTTGGACAGCGATGATATAAAGACCTTGATATTACATTTACAGCGTCAGCTTGCATTGAATTTTTTCATTAGCTTATAGTAACTGCTCCAGAATGCTACCAGCCCACCAAGAATATCCGTATTCACACTGATGTTATATCCATAACCTGTAGCTGGCTGGCTACTTGCTGGGCCAGTCTTCTGAAAGGTCGTACAGGCTCCTGTGATATGAGTAAGTGTGGTCATTTTTGTGCACACTGTGTAGAAATTTTATATATACAGTTGAACAGTATAGTACAGTTGCAAGGAAACTCTGTGAAGCTACATGCTAGTGTAAAGTGTATCATCCTCTCGCCAATGAAATGAAATGCTTATAGTAGGATCCTGCTTACAGGCCGCTAAGCAAGCAGCAGGCATCGACTAAAGTACACTACAAGTGGTGCTGTGATAAACTTTCATAACAAGCACTCTTAACACATTCAGAAACGCTTGAAGAACCTACTTGCTGGGAGTTTGGTCTGGAACTCAGAGAAGTAGAGCAGTCACTCAATACGAGGGAGAGGATTTCGAGTAGCTGACACATCTGTACTGCCAACTCTGATTGCTACTTCGGCAGATCTGAGGCCGCCTCTGTGTCAAAGTATCACGAAAACTATAGATAAAAAGATGTTCGTGCTCTGCTTCTGCTTCTGTTCCACTGCTTGCTAATGTCTTTCCTCGCGTTACCTATAAAAATAAACAAAAGTTCAGATCGCATTTAGGCATCAGGATCATTTTACCCATATGCCTTTGTCCATGTTTATATATAACAGCTGGGCAGTCGGTCTTGTGACTGGAAGGTCGCCGGTTCGATCCTCTGGACCAACAGGCCTTGACTGAAGTGCCCTTGAGCAAGGCACCTAACCCGCAACTGCTCCCCGGGCACCATGGATAGGGCTTACCACCGCTCCGGGCACATGTGCTCACTGCCCCCTAGTGTGTGTATATGTGGGTGTTTCACTGCCCCACAGTGTGTGTGTTCACTAGTGTATGTGTATGTGGGTATTTCACTGCCCCCTAGTGTGTATGTTCACTAGTGTGTGTATATGTGGGTGTTTCACTGCCCCACAGTTTGTATGTTCACTAGTGCGTGTATATGTGGAAGTTTCACTGCCCCACAGTGTATGTTCACTAGTGTGTGTATATGTGGGTGTTTCACTGCCCCACAGTGTGTATGTTCACTAGTGTGTGTATATGTGGGTGTTTCACTGCCCCACAGTGTGTATGTTCACTAGTGTGTGTATATGTGGGTGTTTCACTGCCCCACAGTGTGTATGTTCACTAGTGTGTGTGTATGTGGGTATTTCTCTGCCTCCTAGTGTGTGTGTTCACTAGTGTATGTGTATGTGGGTATTTCACTGCCCCCTAGTGTGTATGTTCACTAGTGTGTGTATATGTGGGTGTTTCACTGCCCCACAGTGTGTATGTTCACTAATGTGTGTATATGTGGAAGTTTCACTGCCCCACAGTGTGTGTTCAGTAGTGTGTGTATATGTGGGTGTTTCACTGCCCCCTAGTGTGTATGTTCACTAGTGTGTGTGTATGTGGGTGTCTCTCTGCCCCCTAGTGTGTATGTTCACTAGTGTGTGTATGTGGGTATTTCACTGCCCCCTAGTGTGCATGCTCACTAGTGTGTGTGTATGTGGGTATTTCTCTGCCTCCTAGTGTGTGTGTTCACTAGTGTGTGTATGTGGGTATTTCTCTGTCTCCTAGTGTGTGTTTACTAGTGTGTGTATGTGGGTGTTTCTCTGTTACTAGTGTGTGTGTTCACTAGTGTGTGTATGTGGGTATTTCTCTGTCTCCTAGTGTGTGTTTACTAGTGTGTGTATGTGGGTGTTTCTCTGTTACTAGTGTGCGTGTTCACTAGTGTGTGTATGTGGGTATTTCTCTGCCTCCTAGTGTGTGTGTTCACTAGTGTGTGTATGTGGGTATTTCTCTGCCTCCTAGTGTGTGTGTTCACTAGTGTGTGTATGTGGGTATTTCTCTGCCTCCTAGTGTGTGTTTACTAGTGTGTGTGTGTGGGTGTTTCTCTGTTACTAGTGTGTGTGTATGTGGGTATTTCTCTGTCTCCTAGTATGTGTGTTCACTAGTGTGTGTGTATGTGGGTATTTCTCTGCCTCCTAGTGTGCGTGTTCACTAGTGTGTGTGTATGTGGGTATTTCTCTGTCTCCTAGTATGCGTGTTCACTAGTGTGTGTGTATGTGGGTATTTCTCTGTCTCCTAGTATGCGTGTTCACTAGTGTGTGTGTATGTGGGTATTTCTCTGTCTCCTAGTGTGTGTGTTCACTAGTGTGTGTGTATGTGGGTATTTCTCTGCCTCCTAGTGTGCGTGTTCACTAGTGTGTGTGTATGTGGGTATTTCTCTGCCTCCTAGTGTGTGTGTTCACTAGTGTGTGTGTGTGGGTGTTTCTCTGCACTGATAGGTTATATGCGGAGGTCAAACAGTGGCTAATTGTAATTCTAACATATAGTAGTCGACCTGAGATCAGTTTACTAACACAGTTTGTGTGAGTGTGTGTTGTAGGCGTGCAGTTTGCACAGTTCTGGTTGGCGTGGTATAGAGTGTTAGCTGTGTAGCTCTGGTGATAAAACTAAAGACACTTCGTGCACCATGCCTGAGCAGATGGGTTGCGTTGCAGTTGGAGAGGAAAACTGTCATCTTCAGTCTGGAATTTGGAAGCAGTACCTTTAGTTCGACTGGGGACGTAACTGTGATCTCTGGAACGAGTAAATCAAATGCACCGTGTTCAGTTAGGATAGAATGCTGCACGGCCCAGTGGTGTCATTCATCTAGCCTTACGCTGGACGCAGATTCATACTGTAGTGAGTTTAAGAAGCTGAGTTACACACTCACTCATGTTCTCCTGCATGAATTCAACACCATCACCCTTTTACTTTGAAATGAGGGCATCAGAAGGAAAAAGCCCGACTGTGTAATAAGCAGCCGAGCCGTGCTTTAGAAAGCGAGACTGTGATTGTGTGGCTGTGCTTTTTCTGGGCTCGGATTGGAGCTGGACGGTGGATTAGTTTGTGATGGCAGATATGCACTCCTTTCTTTGTCCTTTGGCAACCTCTCTCCTGGCAGAGGTGCTTCGCTTGCCTAGGCAAAAGAACTGGTAACTCTGCCAAGCATGCTCTCTCTCTCTCTCTCTCTCTCTCTCTCTCTCTCCCCCTCTCTCCCTCTCTCTCTCTCTCTCTCCCTCTCTCTCTAAAATACACACACACACACACACACACACACACACACTGTCATGAATGCTGTTGATGTGCCAGGTGCTCGTGGGGAGATGAAGGTGGGGAAATCTGTTCTCTCTCCGGGCCTCACAGTTGACGTCTTATCTCAGCACACACACACACACACACACACACACACACACACACACACACACACACACACACACACACACACACACACACACACCATAGTAATTGTCTTACTATATTTGTGAGGTCACCCATAGGGTTCTATTGATTTGTGTTTCTGTAACTACATAGTACTACACATATACCCCATCCTGACCTTAATCTCAGTTTCTGCTGTTTTAGATTTCATATATATATAAATATATATATATATATATGTGTGTGTGTGTGTGTGTGTGTGTGTGTGTGTGTGTGTGTAGTCGCTCGTGTTCTTTATACGCGAAAGTGTTATATTAATGTATATAATGGGGTATATATAGCTATAGGTAGAGCTCCACTACCACTTCCTAATGATGACCTTAGTTTCTTGTGCACCTGCTGTGGGTGTTCTGTTTGCCGTTACTTGTCTGTGGAGATTATACAAGCTGTCTCTTGCAGTTGGACGCCTGCATCAGCAACGGGGCAGCTTAAAGTCGCTGAACTCACTAATTAAACGGAGTCTGAACGTGTGCTTTTGGGCATGCAGTCTACCTGCACACACCTAAACATAATGATTTTCACTCACTGTGCTTATGCCTGCTGTGTTGGTGGCAGCCAGAGGTCAATCAGTAAGCCCGAGAGACAGAGAGAGAGAGAGACTCAACTGCTTTGTCCTCTATTTGTATTTGTTGGAACTGCACTTCTTTCCACTGTCCCTCTGGTCCATGAGCCTGCCTCTCTCTTTCTCTCTCTCTCTCCATCACACACACCTGGGAGTGCACAAACTCTCACACACGTAAAACCCACTCGTCCGCCCTCAGTGACCCAGTGAAAGTCATATAGAGGAGCGATGGGGAGGCTGTGCTGCTGAGAATGTGTGCTCATGTCCTCATTACGCAGGAAAACAGTGTCAGACGCTGCAGGGGCTGGCTAGATTCATCGAAATACTTGAGGATTCGTTTGTTATGCTAGTATTTCTTCTCTAATTATTTTTTAGAGGCGTGGGTTGTCATCTAAACCACAATACATTTCAGCCAAATAGGTTGTCAGTGTCAGCTGTTTTAGCATCACACAGAGTAAGAAGGGGGGTAGGGGGCATCCTACCCCCCTTCTTAGGGGGTAGGGGGCATCCTAACCACCCGTGGCATGCCACGGATGGCTGTGGCATGGCCGGGACAGAGCTTGTGGGATCTCTGGATGTTCCTGCTGTGATAGTTCTTTATGTTATTCATATTGTTTTAAAGCAGCAACTTGACTGTTGAGCTGTTTGAGCCCAGTTATTGATCTGCTTTCTGTGTAGCCACTAGCAAGAAAATATATATATATTGTGATTTTTCAAATCCTATTATTAAAACACACCACTATATGAACAGGTTTACAATGCTTACAATTGCACTGCGCTCTTGTGCTGCTTGTTAATGTTGGAGTGGAGCTGAAAATGAATTACAACACTGCCATCTAGTGGTCAGAGGTTTAAAACAACACACAATGATTCACTGTCTGCCAGGAATCTGTGTATTGATACTGTGTTTTTGAGAATTGATACAGTATCACCAAACATAATATCCTGATATTTAATATTTTTTATATTTTCTTACACCCCTACTGGCCACTGGATCTAATATTCCTCAGAAATGTGGAACATGGGCCCTTTTACAGCGCAGTGGTTTGGAGAGCAGCTACACACATACACACACCCCTCAGTGCTGCGTTTCATTGACTGCACACTCTGCAAGACACACCGCTGGGAGAAGCCGTGAGTGGACTGTAGAGGTAAACGAGGCTTCAGCCATGCGTGTTCGCCAGAGAGAGCAGGTAGGGGCCTGTATGTGTGGTGTTAAATGTCAGTGCATCTGGTGTAGAGAAGGTCTGTGTGAGGAGGCTGGCCTCAGTAGACACAGTGGAATTGTATTTTTTGAGATGTTTAGATATCCATACTGATCTGAGACCTTCAAGATGGCATATACTACACCTCTTCCACAAGTTAACACCGCTCCATGGGGGGTTAAAGACATGTCTGTAGTCAAAAAGCTGAAGAGCACAGCTCCCCTACGTCCCTCTCTAAACAGCCCTACTCTCAGCAGCCGGTTTGAAGGTCTCAGGCTTAAAATGCTAATCCACTCCTAACCCCGCCCCTTTTACAATAGTGCAGTGTGCCGCGGCGAGGATGGCTTTCCCCTGCTCTCACGATGAAGTGAATCTTACAGACGTTCAAACACACAGATTAATAGTGTTAACATGACTGAAGATTACTGTGGGCAGTAACAGCAGCTCTCTAGAACAGCGGTGTTTAATAAGGTCCAGTTCGTCCATAGCATCATCATTTCTAACTTATGATTCAGTGCCATATCCTGTTTACTGAAGTAGCCTAGTATCAGCATCTTATACCATCAGCTACTGAAACACCAACACACCACACATACCCTTCAGTATATTTCAGTATATTTACTGTTTAAATAAATGAATTATTTATGAAGCTCCAAATCAGAATCAGAATCAGGAATACTTCATTGAACCCAGGGGGAAATTGCAGTTATTACAGTAGCAGCCGGTTATGTAGAAGAATAAACACTCTAATAATAATTTACAACAAAAAAGAAATTTGTAATATGTACACATATATAAGTCTTATAATACAATAGAAGAATAAAATATAAAGTGACTGTGGAACATATATAAAGTATTATAATACAATAGAAGAATAAAATATAAAGTGACTGTGGAACATATATAAAGTATTATAATACAATAGAAGAATAAAATATAAAGTGACTGTGGCACATATATAAGTCTTATAATACAATAGAAGAATAAAATATAAAGTGACTGTGGATATAATAATAGGTACAGATATACTGTATACAGCAGGACGAGTTTAGAAGTAAATAAATGTTTTTTCCTCACTAAGTAAAAACAAGGGCTA
>CM038726.1:29174275-29212334 GCA_021613375.1 Megaleporinus macrocephalus | reverse complement strand
TTCACAGCACATCTGTATATCCTTTACAGCATATCTATCTATCTATCTATCTATCTATCTATCTATCTATCTATCTATCTATCTATCTATCTATCTATCTATCTATCTATCTATCCTTAACAGCACGTCTGTATATCATTTACAGCACATCTATCTGTCAATCCTTTACAGCATGTCTATCTATCTATCTATCTATCTATCTATCTATCTATCTATCTATCTATCTATCTATCTATCCATCCTTAACAGCACATCTATATATCCTTTACAGCACATCTATCTGTCAATCCTTTACAGCATGTCTATCTATCTATCTATCTATCTATCTATCTATCTATCCTTCACAGCACATCTGTATATCCTTTACAGCATGTCTATCTATCTATCTATCTATCTATATCAGCATGTCTATCTATATATATTTTAGAGTGCATCTATCTATCCATCCTTAACAGCACGTCTATCTATCTGTCCATTACCGTGCATCTATCTATCGATCCTTTACAGCTTGTCTATCCATCTATCTTTCCATTTATCCATCTCTCCATCAATTTTATCTATCTCTTTTTTTCTTTCCTCACCCTGTTTTATTTTTAAATTTTTCCCTAAATATTACTCTCCTTTTTTTCTTTCCTAATCTTCTTCATCTCATTCATTCACTGTGTGTCAGACATCTTTTTCTCTCCCTATCTTTATCTTTCTTGCACTTTCTTTTTATATATATATATATATATATATATATATATATATATATATATATATATATATATAGTTTCAGGCCTTTTTACAGAAATCGCTATGAGAATAAATTACTCAAAATATTTGGAAAATGTTGAAAACCTTGCATGCCCTGATTGTATGTTTCAGCAGGGAGCCAATAAAATCAAACAAGAGCATTCAGCAGCTCTTTCTAGCACTGAAAAGAGTAAAATGAGTAAAAAGTCAAATGTCTGTTATTTAAAGACGAGGGATGTGATTACTTTCCTATAAGAACACAAATGACTGAGATGCTTATGATAAGAAGTTTATTTTGTGGGCGGAGTCAGTAGTATAAAACAAAAACACAGGGTCTTTAAAATATTGTATGTTTTTTGTTTATATTATTGGTAATATTGATAATATTAATAAA
This sequence comes from Megaleporinus macrocephalus, assembly GCA_021613375.1. NCBI lineage: Eukaryota > Metazoa > Chordata > Actinopteri > Characiformes > Anostomidae > Megaleporinus > Megaleporinus macrocephalus. Next base: position 29,211,205 of record CM038726.1, on the reverse strand, counting down.
TTGTTACTTTACCATAAACCAAGCATTTTATCAGATTATTAAATGTTTATGCACCAACTTGCAGATGTGCTGAAGAAATTGATTAATACATTTGTGTGCCGTCATTTCACGATCAGATTTGATTGTACGTAACTTTGGGCCAGTGAGGTACACAATGTCTTCAAGCACATTCACAATCAAACCGTCCAACATATTGTGTTAGGTGTGCAAGATCATTTATACACATTTCAACTACATGATTTTATACATTTATTGATAAATAAATCACACTCTAATGTATATGGTATGTATATGTGTATAGTAGTGATATATAGTTATTCAGTGTCCTGGACATAGTTTATACCCATGATATACTCTGAAAATATATCACAGTGAAATGTATTAAATTTAAATGAATAATAATAATAATAATAATAATAATATCACATCATATCACTCACCCCCTCATATTCACTGCTTCTGTCTCCTTTCCTGCCCGCAGCTGAAGACTCTTCGCGGCTCCATCCTGGAGGAGTCAGTGCCGTCTGCGGCGCGACACACAACCCCTCGAGGGCTCTCGCCGAAGAGACTGCTGGAGTTCATCCTGCCGGACCTCAACCTGCACTGTCTAAGGCTGGCCTCCAACTCGCCCAAAGTCCGCGACACACTGCTCAAACTGGACGAGCAAGGGGTGAGTTCACCGCTTCAGAACCTCCTTTACTGTGACCGTTAGAGCTATAAGAGAAAAACCACATTAACAATAATGCTGACTTCTGCTGTCTGTACCAAGTCTTTCTGAAGAAGCTGAGCTCTTATTTGAATTTCCCGTTCCACCTTAACCTGTAGATGCCCTAGCTAAGCAAACCCCTTCTAGTGCACAACATGGGTTAAACGTGACCCGTATTCATTTCCTATGTTACTGTATGCATTGCTAAGTATCTTTTTGGAAAATCTATTGAAATCAGTTTATTTAATTATTTTAATTGTTCGTTACAACTGTTTTTGTATAATGATCTTAAGTCATTATTACAATTCTTATTTATTTACTTGAACAACATTTATATGAACAAAACTAGTTTGTAAATATGTTCCTGACTGAAAATGTTTACAAATGTAAATAGTTCCTATTAAACTCCATAGTAAGGGTTCATTTTTGCCCATGTTGTGCATTAGAAGGGCTGTAATAAATTTTTTATTAAAAAAGTAAATAATAAAACTAAAGTAAGGATTTTCGATTATCAAAAACAAGTAAATAAAATAATAAATAATAAAAAAATCTCAGTGGGGTCACTTTTGACCAAGGTTGAGCACTAAATGGTTAAACGGTGCAGCAATTACATTATAATGGCTGAATGCCCCAGAGGTGCTGCAGCATTTAAGGTGGAACTGAAAACACAGACTAAACCCAAACATTTGGAGCGTCTAAAAGTATAAATACTTTAACTCAACACTCGTGACAGACATACACGAGCTTAGTTTATCTCTTGGCACTTCCAGAGTGATTGAGGGCTGAGCTCTTCTAAAAATACACTGATTGGGCTGCTGTGATCACAGTCAGTAACTGTGGGCAGTTGTGTAGAACGTAGGACTACGATTAGAACGTAGAACTGAGCTCTTGGTGTGGGCTGGGTGTGGGCTGGAGGTTAAGGAACCAGCCTTGTGACCGGTCACCGGTTCAATCCCCTGAACCAACAGGACACAGCTGACCTGCCCTTGAGCGAGACACCTAACACCCAACTGCTCCCCGGGTGCTGTGGGTAGGGCTGCGCTGTGTGCTCTGTGTTCAGTTGTGTGTATATGTGGGTGTTTTACTGCGTGGAGGTCAAATTTGTCTGTGTGCTTACACAAGTGGTGAATTATTGCTATAATAATAATAATAATAATAATAATAATAATAATAATAATAATAATAATAATAATAAAAATAATAACAATAATAATAATAATACCTGGAACTTCCAGAATGCCTAGAGAGACATTTCCTTATATGCCATTGGAAGTCAATTGGTTGGTTGATTCCTTAATCACTCCATAAATATACTGATGGTTCTAATGGGTCTAGAACTAATGGCTTAAATCTAATTGGTTACTATATCTATCTGGATACAGTAAAGAGAAACTATTCCTGCTCAATTTTCTGTTCACCATTTCAGGAATTTAACCCTTTTGTTTCCACTCAACACGAGTCATGCTGTAGTGCTTGCAGAGGAAAAATTATCAGACGTGCATTTTTGAGTTCCCAGAAATCATTTAGTCCTTCTCTGAAGACCTAGAAGGCCCTGAGGGTTCCCCTCTGATTTTACCGATGGTCCCTTAATAGCTGAGGACGTTTTTATGGTCTGAGAGCCCATTACAAGGGGAATTCCAGTGGTTTTTCAAAATTTCTGCATAATTCAGTGGCAGAGATGTAACAAAGCCTTTCAGAGTGGCTCAACATGAGGTGGGTCATTGTAGAGAAGCGGATTGACTCAGAGTTCCTTACAAATGATGAGCACCACTCAACATTTAACTGTTACTGCATTATATTACACACAAAGACTGAAAGGTCGATCTGTCTGAAAGTGTAAACCCATCTAAATGTTGATTCTAGTTAGTGTCTGTTCAGGTATCTCTAACTTACTGTGATGATATGGCCTAGTTTTCAATAATCAGATTATAAGGTTAATATCTGATCATCTTAAAGGGCCAGTGTCACAACAATATATATAAAACTTATCAGTCCATATGGTCAGTTCTTGAATGCATTGTTTTTGTGACGTCATAAAAAATAAGCCATATAACATACATTTGCCCTTCAGCCTACAACAGTTTAGCTCCGCCCACATACACTAAGCTTTTGTGTAAGTGGGCGGAGCTAAACAGCCTGTCAGAACAAGCTCATGTACATATATCAGTCTTAAAGGCACAGCAAGAAACACAGCTTTCTATTTATATGTAATAAAATGAGGAAAAAATATTGTATAAAATTATTTATGGCTGGTTTTGATACATAAAAACCCCAAAAGTCATATATCATAGAGAAATAAAAGACAAGAACAATGTAGAATATGGGCTCTTCATTAAAATTCCTGTTTTTTGCTGGACTTCGGTACATTTCATACATCAAAGGCCACAGAAATCTCAAATGTGGATAGAATTTGAATATTAATAATAGACATGTCAGATGATATCGCGTGGTGACATTAATCCAATGAGGATGTAAACGGGGGATGGTAGGGGAACGATTTGTCTTTTTTTTTATTCCGTCCCCCCTGTATCCTCCCTCCTGTTGAGCCCTGAATAAAACAACAGATAGTTTATAATAACATTATTATTAATAATAATAATGAGGGTTATTAGAAAGGCTGGCCTGAGACCTGCTTTGTACGGCAGCTGCTGTTGATGCTTTAGCTCCGTGGTGTTCAATATTTCATGGTCTGGTAATGTATATGTGTGGACGCCTTAATAAAAAGCCCTGTAAGTGCTTCTTTGTGCTTAACTGATCAGGCTGATGTACTGAGGGAGTAAAAGTTAAGATACACTTATGGAGGAGATATCTGAGATAGTCTCAGTAATCTGGGCTATAGAACCGCATCTGTCTGAATAAGAGAGTAAAACTGGACCAATAGAAATGATTCAAAATGTCTTATATTATCATATTATATCATATTATCATATTATATTTATCATATTATATTTATATTTTATTTACTTTTAGGTTCTATTAACATAAATTAAAGGACAAATTCTGCTTCATTACATTTATTTTCATTCTACAGTGTCATTCAGAGTGAATTTGAAAGTGAAGTGTTTCATCATAAAGAAACATACTCAGATTTTGTTACAGTGGTGGTGAATGGAACCCGGGGTTGCATGTACGTAACGCAAACATAGACATTTTATTTATTTTCCAAACCCACCAGTGAACCTACACGAGCCTCCACACAGCCTGCAACTGTTTTATTTCATTTTTGTTAACATTTTATATGATTTTGTTTTTTTTAGCTCTTTTTCTTCTTTAACGTTTTACACTCGCTCTTATTTTCTGCCTCCAGATATCGAGCAGATATCATTTCCCAGCACAGCACCAGAATTTTGAAATCAGACCCATGCGTGGCCAGAGCAGATTGGCTTTACTGCTTTTATTCATTCTTACTATTGTTTAGTTATTTCTTACTTATTGTTTATGAACTTTTAACATCCTTTTATTTATTATTATTATTATTTTTGTTTCTTAACTTTTGTTTTTACTTAAATTTAAACATTAAAATCAATCAATATTCTGTGTGTCTCGGCTGCACTGTGAATGAGGGTCACCCTCAATGGACTCAATGGACTGAGTATAAATAAAGATTGATAGATTTATTTATATGCAAAGCTGAAAATAGTAGTGAACATAAACATTTTCTCTGTTAAACACATTCATACTGGATTGACAAAGTCAGCTCTCAGCCAGCAGACACTGTATGCGTACAAAAATATTATGTAATAATTTGTGAGGACGTTTTTAGAGACATTCAGCTTTTCAGACCTCTGATTACTATCACCATCACTGTGAACAGCTGTGACACGGCAAGTTTCCCTAAAGGCAAACGTTATATGTCGCAATACCTTTCAGTTTGTAAACACTGTTAAATCACTGCTCGCTCTATAACGGTCTGTTTTTTTAATTCATTGTTTTTGTGATGTCATAAAAACCAAGTCATTTAACTTATATTCACCCATTCAGCCTACAGCAGGTTAGCTCCGCCCACTGAGACTAAAGTCATTTAAAAGTGATATATCCAGCATCTTGTTTTAGACCACTCCAAATGACTTAAGCATTAAATTATGCAAACAAATATTTGACTTAATGTTTTGAGTTATGTGAACTTGTAACAATACGTTTCTGGCCGTCAATCACAGATACTCTTCCTGTTAAATTACTGTTTGAACCTCAACATTTTGAAGCAGGCAGGGCACTAACAACGTGTATGATATGAGATGATGTAGTTTCTGACACACTTTGACTCACTGTTATGTAAAAAACTGAACTAAAACATGCTGCTATAGTGTTTTTAGCCTCGGCGTGTACTTTGGGTCTATATTAAACAGCAGTATGCCATGTAGCATCAGATACAACATATGGAAGTCCGACTGGGAAGCTGTAACTGACAGATTCCGCTGCTGTGTGTTTCTGTGCAGCTGAATTTCCAGCGGAAAGTAGGAGTGATGTACTGTCGGGCTGGGCAGAGTACGGAGGAGGACATGTATAACAACGAGAGCGCCGGGCCGGCGTTCGACGAGTTCCTGGACCTGCTGGGAGAGCGAGTGCGACTGAAGGGCTGGGAGAAATACAGAGCGCAGCTCGACACCAAGAGTGAGAGAAAACACTTCACACAGACAGCATTACTCACTCACTACAGTGTGGGGCTGCAGTGAGCACTGCCATGGTAGAACACTGCGGTGGTGAGCAACTCACCTCCGTAACAACTGTTTTGGTGGGTTTTTTTTGGGGGGGGGGGGTGGCTGAGACACAACCGTCAGAGTTTATATTAGACATTAAAACACGTCCCGTATCTGAATGTTGTTCACTGACTAACTGTACGTGTGATGGGAAGGTGTGGGGATCATAAGGGATCATCATCCTCCAGACACAGCATGTTTACACCTGCCCTTATCATCTGCCTCCAGATATCGAGCAGATATCATTTCCCAGCACAGCACCAGAAATCGGGGCCAGAGCAGATTGGCTATAGAGTGTTTGCTCTTAATTTCCAGAGAATATGAAGACAGATTACACGTTGCTGTTGATTTTCTGGGTGAATATATGTAAACACATCCTCTACAGCAGGGGTATTTAATTTCAGTACAGTCCAGTTAGAGGGGATCTCCTCAGGCCAGGGTCCGGAACGTCATCATTTCTAACTTTCAGTGGTGTATCCTGTTTACTGAAGTAGTCTAGTATCAGTATCTTATACTATCAGCTACTGAAACACCAACACATCACACATACCGTTCAGTATATTTCAGTATATTTACTTATTAAATGCTGAACGGAATTAATTATTTATAAACTTCTAATAAAAACAAGAGCTACATTAAAAAACAGAATGCTTTTGAAAAAAAAGTGCATCTTAAAGAGTTTATTAATAGAGAAAGTAAATAAACGTGCATCTTCTTGTTAACTCAGTTTCACAGATTGACATGTTGGTTTTATATAGCGATATTCTCCAAAACTAGACGAGCAAGTCTCAGTTCATTCCTGGTTAAACAGTCAGATTCAATGTGGACTTTTGACTGTGAACACATTTAAACACATGACTACATTTTAAAGCATAATCACTGTTTAAAATAAAAGTTGTGGCCTGTTTTGTATTTTACAATGTTAAACTATATGTGCCACCATTTGCAGAAAAATGCTGTATTGAAGGTGTTACCTGTAGAGAATGTGTTACACACACTACTGTCCAAAAGTCTTAAGACCTAAGCTGATTGTTTATAAGCCTTTATCTGATCAGTAAGCGTATGCTCATCAGTAAGAACACCAGATATGATTAAAACAGATGTAAATAATCATACATACAATACAAAGTAACATGAATATCTTATTGTGAGAGAAGTAGATCATATCTTGAGTTCCAGTTTGAAGATAAAAGTGTAGTTCCAGATTTCTCCTGGACGCCCCAGACATTGTATGAATGTATTCAGTTGCTTCAGCAGTAATCTTGATTTAGCTTAATGAAGTACTGAGCAGTCAAAGCAGGTATTAGATGAGAACTGTAAATAATACAGGGTTGTTTCCACAAGAAGAAGATTAAATAAACACACTGACGTATAACCTACCACCAAACTTCTAAGACTGAACTTTGGGGGCGTGGCTGCAGGTTTCTTTGCAAAACTGGAATATAAACTGTTATAAAGACAAAGTGTGGACAATAAATACTGGAAATAATAGATAATATACAGAGTTTAAGGCTTCTGTGTAACTTTGTTATATATTTAGTTTGTTAGCCTAAAAAGTGAATAACTTAATAAAAATAACTTGATAAAAATTAAAAATTAAAGAAATTAATGGTGTTCTCTGACTAAAGTGTTCTCCGAACATAAAGACTGTAGCTTATAAGCATTTGGGAAATAAAACTATCCAAAATGTGAAGTGATGCAGTGTGTTTAACCCTTTAATTCACAAGCTAAGCAAACCCCTTCTAATGCAAAACATGGGTCAAACTTGACCCACATTTATTCAATCAGTTATTTCATTATTTAATGTCCAAAATGTTTATTGAAAATCTTGTTTTTTATTATTTTAATAATATTTATTTACTTCATGAACAAAAATAGTATTTGTACATATGTTCCTGACTGCAAATGTTAACAAATGTCAACAGTTTCATTTAAATTCCATAGTGAACACATACTAGTTAATTTTGGCCCGTGTTATGCATTTTTATTAATAGAGTAAAGAATAAAACTGAAATAAGGATTTATGATGATGGAAAACAAGTCAATTGAGGAATTTATGGAAGCTTGAATTATGAAATTCATTTATTGCAAAGACAATAAAATCTACCAGGGGGGTTAAATCTCAACATATAGTGCTTGAATGCAAGACTGTCTAAACAGAGGCTGCGTTTCTCTATGTGTTCACAGCGGATTCCACGGGGACGCACTCCCTTTACACACGTTATCAGGACTATGAGATCATGTTCCACGTCTCCACCATGCTCCCCTACACGGCCAACAACACGCAACAGGTAACCGACTGCTAATTAAACAATTTAGCAACAAGACAAGAAGGCAACGTGCCCTTGCTCAACAGTACACGCTAGATAAACGAGGATGAGCTGATAATCATCATAATATGTGTTAACAGGCTGATAGATGGAGGAGATGATTAGAGCACTGGTATCTTCTTTAGCCTTTTATCGAGGACGTCTATTTAACGGTAGCAAAAATCAGATAGCGGTTTAGGAGGCACCGACATTGACCTGGCCTGTGCTAAAGAACAGCAGCATCATTAGTGGTCGACTTTGGCTGCACACCAACAAAACCGAGAGATAAACTCTTCCAGTCTGGATAAGGGCTCTGTTAACAGATGCTTCAGGCTGGCCTTTTGACCTGGAGTGCTTTTGAAGTACTTTGGCGGTGTGATGGTTTATGCTCTAGGTAACATGCTGTTCAGAGCGAGTTTTACAGGAGTCTGAGCACGCGTGCTGATTAGCTATTAATAAGATTGTACATATTTCAGCACGCTTTTGAAAGACTGACAAAATGAGCATAAGTTGGGCAGGAAATGGGAGGGGCTTATTGGGCTCCAGTGCTCAAACAGCATGACCAATCATGGCCAACATTACCAAACCATCTATGAATCTGTGTTTTGACCAGAGCTCTGTATATCACTTATATCACAAGAAAAGTCAAAAGTCTTCAGTCTCTGGGGATGCCACAGCTGTCCGTATCCCAAGACAACACAGTTGTTCTCTTGCTCTCTCTGGTGGCCCTTATGACCAATGTGGAATGGGGACCGCTCCAGTCCCTGCATTTCCACCAATAATAAATCAGAAAGGTTCACCCCCAGCTGGAACCAAAGAAGGTTCTTCAGCATGAACCTCAGAAGAGAGAAGGCAACAATGGCGACACCTTTAAAGGTCATATGGTGGTCTGATGAAGACCTCTGTCTTCTTATCAGAATCAGCATTTCGCCAAGTATGTCACACTTTTGTGAGGCACACATGTATGACATGTAACAAGAACAATATTACACTAAGAGAAACGCACAACTCGAGACAATAAATAGAATAAAGAATAAGAATAACGAGAGTAATAAAGAGCCAGGAAAGGTGCTAATTAAATATATGAAAAATCTGTGTTTATGCGTGTACGGATACTCTACACTTAAGTGAGTCTGGGTAGATATATATTATAAGAGCCATTACTTACAGAATCTCTACTGCTGTGCAAATAAGCATTACATTATCTTACAAAGGAGGACTTCCTGTAATACAGTGAGGTTCAGTTCAAGTATGAGTTTGAAGTGCATGGCGATCACTGTGGTTAATGAGAGTAACAGTCAATCCAGGTTTGCTTTTGGGATAAAAACAAGCATTTTTAATAACAGCACAAATGCTCACAGCTAATCCATGTGCTCCACCACCTTTCTACTACTGTTTATAACTGCTTTGCAGTGCCATCTGTTGATGATGTATCCTTTGTTGTTCCTTGGTTACAATAAAAACTGGTGCAAACCCAAGGTTCTAAGAAACCTTGGGCGGATCTTGGTCGCACAGTGTGATGTTCTCCAGCTCTCTCTGGCTCTTTTTGACCAATGTGGAAAGGGTTCTGTTCCAGTTCCCGCACAGTTTTGCCGCATTTCCACCAATAATACATCAGAAATGTTCGTTCCAAGCTGGAAACAAAGTAGTTTCTTCAGCACAAACCATGACGACATCTGTGGGCGTGTCAGTTGTGGAGCAAAAAGAAGGCAACAATGGCGGGATCTCTGAAGATGGTGCAGATGGTCTGCTGAAGACTTCCACGTCTTCTTATCACCAATAGTCGAGCCAGGCATGCTTTTGGGATAAAGACAAGCATTTTTAATAGCAGCCGTCTGTTGTGTCCTTTGTTGTTCTAAGAAAAACTGGTACAAACGCATTTCACCAAGGCTCTAAGAAGTCTAAACGGAACCAGTTTAGGAACCAGAGTTTCCTTTGGTTGAAAAGAGCTATGGGTGGTTACAATGGTCCTGCTTATTCCACATCACTAGCACTCTGACATGCTAGTTCTGATAGGATTAGTAGTTAGCATTCTCCTCCAAGCATGTTGAGCTTTCCAATGACATTATATTAGCTCAAGTAGTTCAGAGTTGATGCAGTGGTTTCATGTGCTGGTTGCATGGTGTGACAGAGGGAGACCTAGTCTCGTGCAGCAGAACGGTGATCTGGGGACAAGCTGTTAAACTTTTGGTGCTAAATTGCGGCCAAATTCATGACCAAGAGTGTGCTCCCTTTAAATACCACCGAACCTTTCATGGTTGCCCTTTTCATGCCCTGAGGGCAATTATTAACACAATCAAAGCAAGCTAGCTAGCAAAATGTTAATGTTAGTTCACATTCATTTGGTTGTTCCATTTGTTAGAGGTGTGTTTGATGCATGAAGCCTATTCAGCTTCAGCCTTGCTTGCTGCAGGTAACGGGTGTCCTTTTCACATGCATAATAGTGGGCGTGCCATCACATTGTTTAGCTCCAGTAGAAACCCAAGAGCCCGTCTTTGCTTTATCATAGCTGCCAATGCTTGGTTACTCTGTTTCATAACTGTACATGAAAGAGTCCACATACAACTGCTGGCAACCCGTCATCAACTTGCAGTACTTGCCCGGTGATATCTACACTATACAAGCTTAACTGAACATTGTTTATGTTAAATGATGGTTAGTTTTACTTTATTTTCTGTGATAAAAACTTTTTAATCATGAGGTAATGACAGATGTGTTGTTCATTGAACAGTATTGACAAGCGCCATTGGTGTAGGTCTGCATATGCATGGTAGGGACATGTCTCCACCAATATTTTGGGAGGATAGAATTGTCCCTACCAATATGAGAACCTGTACACATTATCTTTGGAGTGAAGTCATATTAATAAGTTACATTCATTCATTTTGAATGATGCAGAGATGCAGAGTTGAAAATATTCAGATGTGAGTGTGTGGTTGGAGGTATCATGATGTTTTTGTTGGCATCCTTGCATTTGATTGGCTGGTAAAGAGAGGTCAAGGGGTATAAGCATCGGGTGTTGTGTCCCTACCAACGTTTGCCACCAAACCTACACCTTCACAAGACGTTGTTCCCAACCAGACCAAAATCTTCTCAGTGTTGTCACCAGACGTGTATTCTTGGTATGAGACTTTTGGTATTCTTGGGTGGATCTAGCCAGCAGGTGGGAATTGGCCAGAATTCCAATGAAGAAAATTGGCTAAAAATAAATTAAATCAAGAAAAATGAAGAAAACATACCATTTGTTCAGGGGTATTCAAACAGCATGCCTTTCATTATTACTCTGCTTGCTGATATATATTTATGTATATATATATATTAATAATTGTAGATCCATAAACACAGTTTTACTTTCTCTCGCAGCTACTGAGGAAGAGGCACATAGGGAACGACATAGTCACAATAGTCTTCCAGGAGCCCGGTGCACACCCTTTCACACCCAAAGCCATCCGTTCCCACTTCCAGCACGTCTTCATCATAGTCCAGGTTCACGAGCCTTGTACGGAAAACACCTACTACAGGTACGAACAGTAATCCCTACTAGAACTGCAGTGGAAGGTCTTCGTACAGCCATCATCTCTGAAGCCTTTACGTCTAATGCTCTGCATGCGTGCCTCTCTTTCTCTCTCTCTTTGTTAGAGTCGCTGTAACCCGCTCCAAGGACATCCCTCTGTTCGGGCCTCTGTTCCCCAAAGGGGCCCGCTTCCCACGTTCGCCAGCGTTCCGCGACTTCCTGCTGGCCAAGGCCATCAACGCAGAGAACGCGGCCGAGAAGTCGGAGAAGTTCCGCTCCATGGCCACACGAACGCGACAGGAGTACCTGAAGGACCTGGCGGAGAACTACGTCACCACCACGCCCATCGACTCTTCCACCAAGTTCCCCCTGCTGTCGCTGGGGGGCAAGCGCAAGGACAAGCTGAAGGGGGCCAAGGGGGCGGAGCTCCACAGCGCAGGGGCCCTTGTGTGGGCCGTCTGCGGCACTCAGGACAACGGCGGGCAGAAGCTTCCCTGCCTGCTGGGCGTTTCTGCCGAATCAGTGGTGCTGATCGAGCGCTTCTCAAAGAGGGTGGTCTTTAACTGCTCCTGCCGCGATGTGATTGGCTGGAAGGCGGTGACTGAGGCCGGGGCTAAGGGCAGTCCTTGCCTGGACATCTTTTACGAGAGGGGGGAGGCGGTGTCCATCATGGTGGCGGAGAGTCAGGCAGAGGATATTAAAGAGGTGGTGCAAAGACTTGAGGTGAGAATAATAGTCGTTTATCAGTGATGGTGCTGAAGCTGCAGTAGGACACTCTTCAGTTCTCCACTGCCTTACAGCTCATACTATGAAGGAACATGACTGGTTTTAACATTACCATTAGCTAAATAGCTTACCAAGATGAGTCATCCAGAGAACCAGCATGCTTCCAGAATAACTGACCCAGCAAGGTCAGCTTTACAAATGATGCAGTTTTCAACCTTTGAGGCCAAGTTAAGAGTGAAGTGCTCCCACACTTTGGAGGGTTTGGTTGTGAAGGTCACTTCATTCCAGTAAGCGTTACTGCCTACATGTCCAAGCATTCTGAGTCAGCAATGGCATCACCAACTCATTAAGTATTAAATGTGTTGCCAACTAATATAGTGATTGGCTTCAGTTGAGTATGTTGACTACTTGTTGAACATCAAGTTAGAACCAGGACTGTCCTGGACCCCCGTCAGATACATTAAACCTACACTTTTTCATTCATTTACACTAGTGGGATGTGTTAGCTCTTGCATAATCATATTAAACCAGTGAGGAACCAGTGAGGAACCAGTGAGGAAGCTGTCTAGGCCTTTAGAGCAGGTCTAATAAATCTGTGAAATAAAAACAATACATGTAGTATTATAGTTATACTTCCACCTCATTCCTAAGTATTATTTGGAAACATAAGATACATTCTTGAGCTTAAGCTGTCCCATTGGTCAGGTGCCAGCTGACTGGAACCAGTTCTAGAGTTCAAGATGCATCACTGACCATGAATGTGAAGGGTAGCCTGATCAATGTGTTTCATTCAGACATGGCAGCTTTGTGTCAGGACTCTTTACTGAAGGAGTTACTGTAAAATATGTAATAGTAAGATACAGGCTTAAATTAAACACGGCATGTTATTTACAATCGTCAGATATTCATGTTTAATCTAAAAATGACCAAACCATGTTTACACTGTTGACTTAGTACTTTCCAGAAATGAGAATTTAGAACAGAAATGAGCGTGTAGAGTCGTTTCTTTGACATTTGTGGTCCAGAGTGAAGTCCTAGCTCTGACAGTCACACTTCGTCATTGCATATTGATGTTGTTTTTAAATGACTTGTCAATCAATTCATTTGGCATGTAGTTAGTGAGCTCTTTCACGTTGAAGTGTGTTATTCAATTATGCATTTTGAGCACTTAAGCTTTATGGGCCTGTATGTGAGCGCACACTTCACTTCCTCACTCTCAAAAGTACATAACTCACAACGTTGTTAGTTTAATAGTGCACACTGAATCATTTATAGCAGTTACTGAATAATAAGCCTTGGGTTCAAGGGCGCCACAACTATTATATGTGTGTGTGTGTGTGTGTGTATGTGTGTGTATATATATATATATATACACACACACACACTAGTTAGTTTAATAGTGCACCCTGAATCATTTATAGCAGTTACTGAATAATAAGTGTAATATATATATATATAATATTTAATAATATATATTTATTTATTTATATATACACAGAGAGAGAGAGAGAGATTGAACATAGTTTATAAACTCTAACAGCCCTGTCCTGTACTGTACTGTAGCTGGTGACGCGGGGCTGCGAAGCACGAGAGGTGACCCCTCTGCGGGACAGCGTGGGTCAGCCGGGCTTCCTGATGAGCGAGGAAGGCTTTGTGACGGATTTGCAACGGTTCGGCTACGCGGAGAGCGGAGGGCTACAGCTGGGGGCACGTGTGGTCCGCCTCTGCGGCCAGCCGCTGGTCCACCTCAGCCAGGAGGACAGGGGCAAGCTGCTGCGTACTGCCCCGAAAATACACATCACCGTCATCCCGCCCGACGAGAACGGCAAGCCACGCAGGTGAGAGAGAGAGAACAGCTGTGTGTCTAACAACAACTTTATCAAGCAGCTGTGGTGTAATCTGTGTAATGCAGGGCTTCTAGAGGCGAATTCATATAACATGGTAAACTCTGTAGGGCTGGTCGATATATCAATTAATTGATGGTATATTAATATATCTTCGTATGAGGTATACTCCCTACAGTTTGATGTTGCATTGAAATACATGAAGCTTTTCTTTCATGAAGCTGTGCCAGTGCATTCCTCCTCTCTGATACTGCCTGACAGCTGCTGGTAGAGATGCCAAAAACTCAAATAAACTAAAGCGCAGTGAACTGGAGGTTAAAAACATATCGTGGCTGCAAACACTGCTTTTCCAAACACTTTAGCAGCTGCGTTAGCTGTCAGATGTTATCCTTCTTAATAATCAGCTCCTAACATGTTCAGCTGTGTATGTATTATTTACCATCATCACAGTAATATTTTATCTGATGAGTTTTTAATTATCACACAGAGGTAATACGAGGATATGGTGGTGTGCAAAGAACAGTGTGGTGGTCTACCACATCCCTAAAAATAAGGTCCCTGTAGCAACAATGGAACCAGAAGTCTTCAAAAAACTTATGAAACACCAGCTGCCCAGTCTTAACAAACATTTTGTATATACATGTTAAAGAAAACTCAGTCACTGCATTTTATCAGTCTTTATTAATAAAGGTGGACTTACAACTGCATATTAAGCCCACTTCAAGGACAAGTTTATATATATAGGTCTGATTCAGGTCTGTGTGTACTATACGACGAACACGATGTGGCCTATTTCTGTTTTCAGCACATGTCAACCACGAAGCCAGTGTTTAATTTTAGACTCTGATATGTCGTATCCGGTACTGAAATAATATTGCAAAGGTTGCATTCTGTCTTTTTGGAAATGTGGCTAGAATTTGACCTTTACAGAGAAACGTGTCCATGTATGCAGAGTTGATTACCATTAAGCTCTTTCAGTAGACTTCCTGACAAAACAATGCATTCAGCACGGCTCTTAACAAAAACAAAGGAGAGAACCTCCATCACCCTCGCTTTAAAAGTTCTGCACTGCTGACCTGTGACGGTAGGGAAAGGTCTACTGCTTGTTTTGAAGCTGGAAATGACTGTAATGCACCTGCGTATCTCACGCGATATCTGTTTATGTATAAACACACAATCTTAGGTCTCCAGATACTAACCCTAAACTGCAGTACTCATCACCTGCCATGATTAGTCACTCAGGTTCTGTTCACACCTGAAAAAAAGCTTTAACATTATAATGCACACCCGTGTTTTTCTATGTACAGCAAATAATCAATCATGATTAATCACATAATTCTGTGTAGTTAATCACAACTAGGGTTGCGAAGGGGTGGACAATTGTCGATACATTTCCAGTAAATTACTGGTAACTTTCCATGGGAACTTTAGCTCGGGAACATTGGAAATATTGCAAAATGTAAACTTTTCATGGACAATATGGGAACTTCGGGAATGTATGGAAATGTATTTTTTGGACTTAATAGAAAATATTTGATAATTTAAAGAAATTAAATGAAAGGAACTATATCATATCACATACATCATACACTATATCATCAATGTACCGGTTTTTGTTGACAGCAGACATAAAGGCATAACAATACACATAATAACTAAAACACATAGTGAGTTGCAAGCGGAACTTTATAAATGCTTAATTTTTTAATTGAACAATCAAAAGTTCAATCAAAAAACAATCAAAAGAACACAACTCCTCTTGCTCACTGTTTTGGTATCATATCTAATTCTTTTAGCCAAGATTATGCTTCAGTATTTTTTTTTTTACCAACTATATGTAAGTTTCTCACCTTAAGCTTTGAATATTCCCATTTTATTTCCATGAATTTCCCTTAATTCCCATAATTATCTGTTAATTCCTGTTAATTCCCATGGTAAATGTCCCAACTTTAAAAATTCCTGGAATTTTGCAGTCCAAATCAGAATGTTTGGCTCTTTGATAAGCTTCATCAGCGTGAGTTTATCAGTTTATGCATTGTATCATTCATAATTTAGTACTAGTATATGATATAATTTATTATTGTTAACACATTATCTTTGACACCACTTATTATTTTATTTTAATTCATTAATTTTATTACACTCTACTTTTCTATTGGAAATCACTTTAAGCTGCTACGTGAATAAAACAAGTGCTCTAAAAATATATTAAGATATGTTTTTATAATACATGATCTTTTATTTAATTATTTAATTTACATGCTATATCAACAGCTTGGTGTCTGCACTTCCGACTTTGTTATGTCTGCTAATATTCAGCTGTAGGAAAAAGAGGGATATTTTCAGGTTATCAGCAAATGGCCCACCCACAACGTCCCAGCAGACCTCCACAACTTGGGGAGGCACCACAATACTGTGAACCCTTCACTGCTAGTGATGTTACAAGCAAGCTGATTGGCTGTTTTCCTGAAGGACAGGGCTTTCTCTATGAACGGATTTCATGTTGAGTGTTAGGAGTTTCTCCAGTCATATTTTAACCAGTGGGTCATGTGACCACGCTCACCTCTGCATCTGGGTTGAGTTGCCAGGTACTGCAAGGCATATCCCACCCTGAAGCTGAGGAATACCTGTTTAATTCTTATCACTGTGAAATTGGGAGATTCATGGAAGTACAGGATTAAAATTAAAGAGAGAGTTCTGTGAGAATCAGGAGTGTTGCCATGTATGCTTTGTGGCCTGGTTCTAATCTAATCTGTGACAAATACATGATAAAGTAGTTCCACAAGTTTATCAACTTTAAACAATAATCTCACACCTGGTGTTGACTGGAGTTCTGAATCTACTTGTTTCACCAGACTTCTCCACTTTCCTCCAAATTACCACTAGCTTTTGTGACCGGCAGCAGAAGCACTGACCTGTAAGAGTAACCCAGTAGGACCTGAACAGTGATCAGACGTACATGTCCATCTTAATTCTGATAAGCAGCATTACTTTGTGGCAGAAGCAGAAAGGGGCATGTTAATGATGATGACAGTGTGAGCGTGCAGTGTGTCAGAGAGCAGGAATCAGTGAAGAACCTGAGCACAGGAGCGAGAGCAGAACAGTGTGCACTGAGAGGATGGAGTGATGGATGCCTCTGTGAAAGTGGAAGAGTGGTATTTGGAGGAAAGAGACGTGATTGATGGTTGTAGCGAGACCCTGAGGCAAGAAAAAATGCAGAGAAAGAGTTCAGGAAGGAGAGAGAGAGAGATAGAGACAGAGAGAGAAAGGAGTGAGAGAAGAAGAAGAGAGAGAGAGGCAGTGAGTGATGGAGGGAAACAGACTCTGGAATAGATGGATGGCTGGATGGATGAGAGAGGAGGAGGGGGTCGGTGGAGGTTGTATTAATTTTGTGGTGGAAGAGTGATTTGGATATGGTGACAGATGAGAGAGAGAGAGAGAGAGAGAGAGAGGAGAAGAATGAAAGAAAAAAGATAGAAAGAAATTAAAGGAAAAGGAATGAGATGGGAAAGGAGTGTGAAAGCAGGAAGAAAAAGGAGAGAAAAGGAAGAGATGGAAAGAGGGAAAGGGAGACATAGAGAGTGAGAGGGAGAGAGAGTTACAGGATATAGGAGGAGATGTAGCGGGAAAAGGAGAGAAAGAAAGGGGGAGTGAGAAATACAGAGAAAACAGGGAGAGAGAAAGGGGAGAAGGGTGGAAAAGAGGGAGAGACAGAAGAGCAAAGAAAGAAATATAAAGATATTGAGAGAAAGGAAGTGAGGTGGAGAAAGATCAAAAGAGGGGGAGACAGAAATAGAGAGAAAAGGAATGTGATGGAGAAATGGAAAGAGAGAAAGGGGGTGAGAGGGAAAGAAAGAGGAAGAGAGAAAAAAGAGAAATGGAAAGAAGAGAGGGAGAGGTAGAAAAAGGAGAAGATGCAGAGAGAAAGAGAGCAATGTAGGAGGGAGAGAAATGTAGGAGGGAGAGAGAAAGGGGAGCGAGGAATAGAGATGGGGAAAGAGAGAGAGAGAGAGAGAAAGAGAGACATAAGGGAGGCCGGGGGGAGAGAAAGAGAGGAGGGAGCAAAAGGGGAACGAAGGAGAGAGAATCGGGAAGAGAGGGAGAGAGATGGGGAAGGAAAGGAGGAGAGAAAGTGAGATGGGGAAAGAGGAGAAGAAAGAAAGAAAGATAAAAATAGCAAGTGAGATTGGGAAGAAAGGGAGGGAGAGAACGAGAGGAGAGAGCAAGAGGGGAGAGAGAGAGGAAGAGATAGAAAGCAGGAGAAAGAGAGAGAGAGAGGAAGAGATAGAAAGCGGAAGAAGGAAAGAGAGAGAGAGAAAGAGAGAGAGAGGAAGAGATAAAAAGCAGGAGAAGGAAAGAGGGAGAGAAAGAGAGAGAGGAAGAGATAGAAAGCGGGAGAAGGAAAGAGAGAGAGGAAGAGATAGAAAGCGGGAGAAGGAAAGAGAGGGAGAGGAAGAGATAGAAAGCGGGAAAAGGAAAGAGAGGGAGAGGAAGAGATAGAAAGCGGGAGAAGGAAAGAGAGAGAGAGGAAGAGATAGAAAGCGGGAGAAGGAAAGAGAGGGAGAGGAAGAGATAGAAAGCGGGAGAAGGAAAGAGAGGGAGAGGAAGAGATAGAAAGCGGGAGAAGGAAAGAGAGAGAGGAAGAGATAGAAAGCGGGAGAGAGAAAGAGAGAGAGGAAGAGATAGAAAGCAGGAGAAGGAAAGAGAGGGAGAGGAAGAGATAGAAAGCGGGAGAGAGAAAGAGAGAGAGAGAGGAAGAGATAGAAAATGGGGGAGAGAAAGAGAGGAAGAGATAGAAAGCGGGAGAAGGAAAGAGAGGGAGAGGAAGAGATAGAAAGCGGGAGAAGGAAAGAGAGAGAGGAAGAGATAGAAAGCGGGAGAGAGAAAGAGAGAGAGGAAGAGATAGAAAGCAGGAGAAGGAAAGAAAGGGAGAGGAAGAGATAGAAAGCGGGAGAAGGAAAGAGAGGGAGAGGAAGAGATAGAAAGCGGGAGAAGGAAAGAGAGAGAGGAAGAGATAGAAAGCGGGAGAGAGATAGAGAGAGAGGAAGAGATAGAAAGCGGGAGAGAGAAAGAGAGAGAGGAAGAGATAGAAAGCGGGAGAGAGAAAGAGAGAGAGGAAGAGATAGAAAGCGGGAGAGAGAAAGAGAGGGAGAGGAAGAGATAGAAAGCGGGAGAGAGAAAGAGAGAGAGGAAGAGATAGAAAGCGGGAGAGAGAAAGAGAGGGAGAGGAAGAGATAGAAAGCGGGAGAGAGATAGAGAGAGAGGAAGAGATAGAAAGCGGGAGAGAGAAAGAGAGAGAGGAAGAGATAGAAAGCAGGAGAGAGAAAGAGAGAGAGGAAGAGATAGAAAGCAGGAGAGAGAAAGAGAGAGAGGAAGAGATAGAAAGCGGGAGAGAGAAAGAGAGGGAGAGGAAGAGATAGAAAGCAGGAGAGAGAAAGAGAGAGAGGAAGAGATAGAAAGCGGGAGAGAGAAAGAGAGAGAGGAAGAGATAGAAAGCGGGAGAGAGAAAGAGAGAGAGAGAGGAAGAGATAGAAAGCGGGAGAGAGAAAGAGAGGGAGAGGAAGAGATAGAAAGCGGGAGAGAGAAAGAGAGAGAGGAAGAGATAGAAAGCGGGAGAGAGAAAGAGAGGGAGAGGAAGAGATAGAAAGCGGGAGAGAGAAAGAGAGAGAGGAAGAGATAGAAAGCGGGAGAGAGATAGAGAGAGAGGAAGAGATAGAAAGCGGGAGAGAGATAGAGAGAGAGGAAGAGATAGAAAGCGGGAGAGAGAAAGAGAGAGAGGAAGAGATAGAAAGCGGGAGAAGGAAAGAGAGGGAGAGGAAGAGATAGAAAGCGGGAGAGAGAAAGAGAGGGAGAGGAAGAGATAGAAAGCGGGAGAGAGAAAGAGAGAGAGGAAGAGATAGAAAGCGGGAGAGAGAAAGAGAGAGAGGAAGAGATAGAAAGCGGGAGAGAGAAAGAGAGAGAGAGAGGAAGAGATAGAAAGCGGGAGAGAGATAGAGAGAGAGAGAAAAAGAGAAGGAAAGAGAGGGAGGGAGAAAGAGAGGGAGTCCAGTGGGAGGATTAGTGATTTGTATCGTGCTCTCAGTGTCTGTTCATCTGAACATCTTTATTACTGATTGGATGAAATGATCTGACGGTCCTGCACGTCCAGAATATTCCGAAGGCGCTGAGCTTGGATGTGACTCCGGGACAAAAAGTGAGAATCAGAGCAGCATGGAGGAGTGAGAAATAGATGTGGTGGGGGTGGCGAGCGAATGGATGGACAGATAGAGTGAGAGAGGAACAAGGGAGAGGCGGGGAGCAGATGGAAGGAAAGAGGAGCACAAAGAAGAGAAGAATAGAGGCAGGGGTCAGTTCCCATTCTATTGTTACTGCCGTTGTTTCAACCGGCCTTTCACCAGCTGGACAACCACTAATCAATTCTTCTAATGATGCCTAACAATGCGCCCCCAGGCCCACCACAGAGAGAGAGAGAGAGAGAGAGAGAGAGAGAGAGAGAGAGAGAGAGAGAGAGAGAGAGAGAGAGAGAGAGGGAGAGGGAGAGAGAGAGAGAGAGAGAGAGAGAGAGAGAGAGAGAGAGAGAGAGAGAGAGAGAGAGAGAGAGAGAGAGAGAGAGAGAGAGAGAGGCTGCAGTAAGATTCGTCCGTTGTTGGGCAGATGGACAGGCCTAATGCAGCCCTCCTGGCGCAGCGTTTGTGAATTACTAAACCTGACGAAACGGTGACAGTGGGGATAAAAATAGCAGCACGCTAGCAGCAGCGCGAGCGAGAGCTCGACTATCCTTCAGAGTAATGCCTCATTAGAGTGGATGCACGTTGAAATATCTGGCAACCTGATTGATTTAGCAAACAGACAGAAACGTCCGGTACCGTTTAAGCGGCAGCGCACCGACTCTCTTCCCCCACTACAAACAAGACGTGGCCGGTTTTAGTCCCGCTGGTATTCTCACAGACTTTTATTTTCAGTCTCCTGAAGCGGTTTGTTCAGAATGACTTTAACTCCTTAAACTACAAAGATCTGTCCAAATATATCCTGACAGCTCCCAGAACACGTACCCGTTACTGAGACAGTCGTGCAAACATTAAACACTACAGTAGCATTCATCCCTGTTTCTGCACTGACTGTCCAGTTTATCAGCTCCACTGACCGTATAGGAGCTCTCTGTAGCTCCACACTTACAGACTGTAGTCCATCTGTTTCTCTGTTTACTCTGATATGCTGTTCTTTAGTGGTCAGGAGCCCCACAGGACCACCACAGAGCAGATATCATTTATGTGGTGGATCATTCTCAGCACTGCAGTGACACTGATGTGATGTGTTGGTGTCTGTTGTGCTGGGGTGAGTGGATCAGACACAGCAGTGTAGCTAGAGTGTCACTGCTGGATTGAGAATAGTCCACCAACCAACACTATCCAGACAACAGTGTCCTGTGGGCAGCATCCTGTGAGCATTGGTGAAGGACTAGAGAACACAAACTGTGTCTACAAGGTGGACCGACAAGGTAGGAGTGTTTAGTAGAGTGGACGGTGAGTGGACACAGTGTTTAAACACTCCAGCAGCACGGCTGCGTGACAGGAAGGGGGTGACGGGGGGGGGCTGGCGTGCATTGACTCGATATATCATTCACGTAAATCAGTGCAGGGAAACGAACAGTAACCCACAAAGTTCTAACAGCCCCGGTGCGCTGGTGTGTTTGCAGGAGTTTCTCAGAGCTCTACCAGAAGTCCATCCAGGACGCAGAGAGCAAGTCTGGCGAGGGCCAGTCGGGCGAGGCCTGGGTGCTGGACGAGCGAGAGGCGAAGGAAGAGGAGGAGGAAGAGGAGGAGGCACGAGAGGAGGCACAGGAGATGGTAGCAGAGGAGGAGGAGGAGGTGGAGCAGGGAGAGGGAGAGGAGTCGGTCAGCGTGACCCAGCCGGACGGAAGAGATACTGAGGTGGAGAACGGGGTGGCGGGACACGGTCTACTCTCCCCACCCAGCCTGCCTCTGCTGCGGGCCGCCTCGCTTCAGGACACCCCCCTGCCCCAGGGTCTGGAGGTCACCCCCTCAGGCCTCACACGTAGCTACTCATTGGAGAGACACCCGCCCTGCCAGGACATCTTAGACGGGTATGCATGTACACACTCTTCTGCTCAGCTCTTCTGCTGAGAGCCTCGCAATTAGCTGATTATAGATTAAGGGGCCAAAAGGTTCTTTGGAGCGGAGCTATAGAGCCACTCTGGGTTCATTTCAACAGATTTTTATATTTATTATTTTTTTATTTATTATATTCTTGGACTATACCAATATTTGGTGCTATAGCAATATAGTTTTTTTATTCCCCAAAACCATACTGCCAAGCCAAGAACCACTTAATGTGTAGGCCATTCTTGAATCCAGTCAGATGTTGTTTGAGAGATAGAATCAATTCCTCTTCTTCAATAGTCTCTTATTTGAATGGGTCAGAAGCACCATCTAAATCTAAAATCTTAGCAATTAGTGTATTTTCAACAGTAAGAACACCAGATATCATTAGAACATCTATAAATAATCATACATACAATACAAAGTAACATGAATATCTTATTGTGAGAGAAGTAGATCAGATCTTGAGCTCCAGTTTGAAGAACAAAGTGTAGTTCCAGATTTCTCCTGGACGCCCCAGACATTGTATGAATGTATCCAGTTCCTTCAGCAGCAATCTTGATTTAGCTTAATGAAGTACTGAGCAGTTAAAGCAGGTATTAGATGAGAACTGATAATAATACTGGGTTGTTTCCACAAGGAGAAGCTTGGAAAGGGTTAAATAAACACACTGACGTATGTAAAAGCCCTACTTACTGTATAAATAGTATTTGAATATTTTAAAAATAAAGTGTTTTGCTGAGCAAATAAAAGCTTTCTGTCTGGAAAAATAGCTTTTTAATTATTATATAGAAATAGAATAGAAATCTAATATAATGTCTACTACAGCCCAAAACCTTTTCATAGTACTGTGTATATAACCCAACAAGTAAATGCCACTCAGTCAAGCTGAGTAAGATTTCAGGATGTATAAGTTAGATAAAGCTAGTATCAGTACTCAGTGTCAGTCTATAATTATGGATCAGGTATCAGTATTAAAAAGTTGAATTGCAGTATTTCTTGATTATACAGGTTCTGAAGAAATAAAATAGAAAGTGTGAGATATATAGAAAGTCTTCATATTCCACAGAAAGTCATTTTTAGTGCAGAAGCTTGCTCAAAGTAGGTCTTGGGAACCGAACCTCCATGCACAGAAATAGCCTGTTTCCCACATATAGCACGTGTTCCAGTGAACATGCTCCTCTTACTGAACCGCTGCTGCAGTTTCCTCTGACTCAAGCGACCCGCAATGAAGGCAAACCGAAACAACACAAAGAAGAGAAACAGCCTCCGTCCTACACAGGATGCAAGTATTAGACCCCTTTCTCCCAGAAGACCTACACCTTCGTATAGGCCGCTCTTTTAGAAACGAGCTTCGCTTCAAACACTCAGCGCTCACTTTAGCACCGCAGCAAAGCGAGCGCTCTCGTTCAGTCATCAGGTTGAGGTTTTCAGTGGGAGGAGTGTGTATGTGTCACTCTGGGGTTACACAACTGCTGTACTCAGCTCGGCTCTTCCTGTATTTTAATGAAGGTTTGAGTAGCTGCGTATGAATCATATATTAAAGCGATAGATCAGCAAACACTCAGGTTTACATAATTTTCCTCTTATGTGCAGTGTATGAATCCCTGCTCTAGAGGAATGTTTCAATTCATTTATTTTAGTTTTTTTTCTAAATATAGACTTATTAAAAGTTTGATTCCTGGAACATGTTCCAAACATGCTTACCACAGTTACAGCCTTGTTTCTTTTAAAGTCACTTAATTGTGATTTGACCTTTGAAGACACCAAATGATCCAGTTGTGAAAGCAGTGTTTTGTCATTCTGGTGTTATATACAAGAAAATTCAATCAGCTGTACAGTCAGCTATATCTGATTAAATGTTCTTGTATATATACATACAAGTATATAACTGTCTCCCAGCTCTGGACTGCAGACAGGTCAGTCCAGCATCGACACTCTGTGATTACTCAGTCATGCTGTTGTAATGTGCAGCATGTGGTTTGCCATTGACGTCCCTGAAAAAGACGGCATCTAGAAGGCAGCACATATATCGCTAAACTGTGTGTATATTTCTTTCAGTGTTAATGGTGCCTGCATAGATATGCTCACTAATCCCCCCATACCATGCCAGACCCAGGCTTCTGAACTTGCTGGTAACAATCTGGATGGTCGATTTCTTGGGCCCGGAGAACAGGACATCCATTATTTCCATAAAGAAAACGAACCGTTGACTCTTCAACGGGCCATGTTTCCATCATGCCTCAGTTCAGAGTCCAGAGAGGTCTGTGGTGTTTCTGGGCGTTGTTGACATATGGCTCCTGTTGTGCACAGTGCAGTCTTGCATTTGTGGATGCAGCAACAAACAGTTGGTCAAAGTGTTCCTGAGCCAGTGTGGTCATAGCCAATCCTGAAACAAGATGTTTTTTTAAGCTAGAGCTTTCCGGAACTTCATCATTTGGTCAAGTGTGAAATCTGTTTTCTAAATCCAGGAGTGGTTCAGAGAACCGATCTCTGTTTCTCTTGAAATTGTTGGTCTGGAGTTTGCTTCTGGTGCCACATGCTGCTATCTGCTGTAGCACTGCGTGATTGTTTTGTGATGTGACTGCCTTGCATCACTTCCCTTTTCTTCTCCCGTAACCTCAGGGTTGAGGTTAGTGTGTCGTAGGAATGCAGCTAGCACAATGCTAATAGCTAGGTTTCATGTTTGTTCTTTCAATGCATTCAGTTTGCACCGTGGATGCAGTTTAAGCTTCCGTAACTCGGTAGCTACAGCCTTAAAGCTCCAGAGCACAACTAATACAGCAGACTACCACACCTTACACATCAGGTCTGACGTGTAGGATGAGGGGAAACTGGGCTAATCAGTTTTTTAAACACAGACAGCTAGATGTTGTAATACTGTGGTGGTTAAAAGGTTCTGCTTTGCAGTCACTATATAACATTTCCAAGTCGTCTTCTTGAGAGCCGAGACCCGTTTGACCCTAATCATACAGTAATGCTCTTTCCTGGCTCAAACCAGCCACAGCTCCAAAGACCATGTAATCGTTTTAGATCCTCTGTGAGGTCTAGATTGGAAATGAACACACTCCAAGTGTAACAGCAGCCTAATTTATGTATGAACGTGTGTGTGTGTGTGTATCTGCTCTGTGTCAGTCATGTGTACGATAACGTCGGGCTGAAGGTGAAAAGGCACATCTACGAGAACCCTGGAGAGCTGAAAGATGCGACCCCTGACCTTATACTGGCAGTCAAACCCAAAGTGCCTCTGGAGGAGGAGGGGCAGGTTAGAACATACATACATACATACATACACACATACATACATACACACATACACATATATGTGGAGGTGGGGTTGGGGGTCAACTGGATCCATATACAGTGCTGTGCAAATGTCAGAGACCACCTGTCTTTTTTTTTTTTTTTTTTTCCTTTTATTTCCAGTCAAAACTGCATTGAATACACATTACCCTTTTTTTAGTGGCGGGAAAACAAAAACAGAAAACAGATATTTAACAGAAAACTTATTTAGTGTTCACCCTACTTGCATTCTATTTAGGAGACTTTCTTCCATTTTTTTCCAAAGAAAGCTGCAGAGATATTTCTCCACACCCTCTAAGTTCAGTCATAGGGCGCCTACACGCTAGACGAAGTGGTAGACACATACGCATGCAGACCTTGCCTGTCTACAAGGCGTGTACAAGGCTGGAGCAGGGGTGGAGTGTGTACAGTTCAAGTCCAGTGGAGACAAAAAACGATTTGCAGCAGATATGAAGATAAATGGATCATGGAATTTACCTTTTGGTTCTTCTATATCGTTCTTTATATCCTTACAATGTTTTATAATAAACTGACCAATAGGAATGCTCCATTACTGTCCTTAACTGTCAGTGTAAGTTAATGTATTAAGTTATTAGTTTGGAGATTGTTTTCCTCTGGACAGCGATGATGTGCAGAACCAAGCAGAAAGCATAAGAAAGAACAGTAAACGAGTGTACAGCAGTCCTCTGCCTGTCCCGCCCATCCACATCTCTAATGTTTAACGGGCCTCAACGTCAGAATCCTTTGCAGACATACAAGATGCATTGTCCGCTTCTCACAATCCAAGCAACACATGCAGTGATGCTGAGGTCTGGACTCAGCCCACTGTTCTAAAACACATACATGTCCTTTCAGACACTGAGTGCTGAGTTGTCTGCTCACAGTAGAAGAATGGACATGTGGATGGGGGCAGTTTTGGGGGTCTCCCACGTCTTCCAGGTTGTTTTTGAACTCCAGTTTAGGAAATTAACTAAGTTGAGGGCCGTCTCTGACTTCTGCACAGTACTATAGATGCATAGTGCCTATACATAGTGCATGCTGGTTTATGCTGGTCTATGCTGGTCCAGTGCTGTCTGATGCTGCTTAGTTGGCCACCCAGAAAGTTCTTGCTGGATGGCCAGCATAACAGCATCCAAAACACAAAAGCTGGCTTTGGTGGCGAATAGCATATAAGCTTCTATTGATGACAAGCATACCAGCATCCAAAACTGGGCATCTCCAGCGTGGTAGCTTTTCAGGAGAAGCAAAAAACTTTTCAATGTAAGTCAATGGAACCAGACTTGTTTCTAAGGATGTAAAGGACAACAGGCATTTCCAAATTAGATCAAACACTGAAAAACAGAGCAAGTTAAGCTCTTTTACCGTCCGAGTCCAGATGCAGCTGATCAGCTGAGGCATGTGTGTCTAAAGTTTGCTTTTATTAGTTAGCTTTGAAGCTAATGTGTAGATACAAGCTTCCATTACTCTGTTACTGGTTGATCAGCTACAGATAACTGGACTGTATGTATTTATTTATTTTAAATATATTATAATCTATGTAAGCACTTACGCTTACCTTTAAAGCACGTGTAATTCGTTTACCCCTTTCTTCATTAGCATAGACGACAGCAAGTGAACATTTAGCGTGAAGCGGTTTCTGATGAGAGAGCTACCTGCAGTGTTTATTTCCTCCCTCACGCGGGCCGTAGCGTAGATCACATCATGTAAATGATCTATATTTGGGAGGTGATTCAGTCAAGACTGCAAAGTTTGCAGAGTGGTTTAACCTTCCGAACGCGCTCACCAGCTCTCCCACTCTCTCCTTCTAGTCCTCGCCCGCTCTCCATCTCGCTCCCTTTCTCCCACCCCCACTTCATCCTCTGTTTTCATCCATCACCCTAGAGTCCTCTCTCTCCTGTTTGCTCTCCCCCTCTTTCCTGTTTTCTCCCACCCTTGTAGCCCTCTCTCTCTCCCTTATCACCCCCAAAGAGTGTTACTCACCAGAACAGTCAATATTTAGCACCGTCTCTGTATGACTATGTGAATTGATAATTCTCTCTCTCTCTCTCTCTCTCTCTCTCTCTCAAGACTGGAGTGGATGAGGGGGGTGAAGAGAGGCCATCGGGGAGTGACGTACCCCTCCGCTCAGCATGTATGGAGAGAGCTGAGAGGAACTCCAGAGCACTGAGTCTTCATAACTCCATCACCAAGAGTGAGTGCTGCTGTGGCCTGAATCATCTCCCACTAAGGGTTGCTGAGAGAGGACATACGTCACCCTATCTTATTTTCATCACGCTCTAAGATTTTCCTGTTAGCCTTAGTTCTTAAACTGATAGTCTGAATATTTGGTAACACTATGATCCTGTATTCACTAGCCTTTATACATGCATCTATAAGGCATTATATGTTATGCATAATACCTTACAATGCCTGGCGTAGGCCTATAGAACTGATTATAAATAGATATAATTAGAAGAACACTTTATAAAGCAAGAGAATATGACTAAGGATTCATAATCCATTATAATATCTACTCATCAGAACACTGTTAACATAAATATCAATGCTGTCCAAATGCTGCATCTCTATTTTTTGTCATTTTTGGTTTTCTGAATTGTTTACATGCAGCAGCTGCTGTTTACATTGTGAGAGTTTCTTGATGAATGGACCAATAGAAATGCTCCAAAAAAGCTTGGGAAAAAAAATCTGGTTACATTAAAAGTAAAGCCTGTTTTTGTCCTCTCCTGTGACGTTGCCCTTTTGGAGATTCTTGTTTTTTTTTCTTTGGACAGTGATGAAATGGTGATGCATTGCAGAAACAGGTTTCCACTATGTTTCTTGTGCAGACCAGTCAAAACAGTAGCTACCCACTTAGCTCAAATAAATATATAATAGAGTTTTTATATGCAGTGTGAATTTGATAGAGTAATTTATTTTTAACTGGTAACTGAATATGTATTATATTGTGTTATGGAGACTGACTGTATTAAGTTGCATACTTTTGCTCTACGAAGTGTTGTGTATATAGTCATTACTACTGAAGAGTAACTATATACACTAAAGCCTGGTATTGTAAGGTGATGTAGATGCGATATAATCTCTTTTAAATGCATTTATAAAGCAGAATGAATACTGGATTCATAGGAAGTGTTACCTATGAATACCCCAAATGTAGGCCTTGCTGTGCATCTGAAGTTTGTTTCTGTAGTTTTGTCCACTGAAACTGAGACACTAATGTAGCTAACAAGTAGCAAGAAGTTTGGGTGTGTCTCAAAACCTAGTGAGCTGTCTAAGTAGAAGTGTTCTGTCTGACATCTCTCCTCATAAAACAGATTACTGAGACGCTCTAGTTAGAGAGCAGCTGCGTTACGGCTTGTTCCTGCCCACTGGAGCACACGGCCGGTGGTTTAGCTGGTTGCTACGCTACTGGCCTGCATCCAAAACAATAGCTAAAAAATCTGCTAGCATAAATGCTAACACCTCGAGTATAAAACTGCAAAAAGGTAAACGACTTGTTACAGAGTTGATAATAAAATACTGTTTTGTGTGATTATATGACCAGAAAAACATTAAAACACCAGAGAATCAAAATAACCACTTCACTGCTCGTAAATTTGCCTGCGTAGCATCATGGGATTGTCTTAGCGGCTGAGGAAGCGTTCAATGCTTCCTTAAAATCAGGTCTAAGATTATTTTAATAAGGTTCCTCAGTAGACAGCATGTTTAAGGTATGTAAGAATTGGAACAGTCTACATGTCGGGAGCGCATACTATGACGTAATACGCTGCCTCTAGGTTTTGAGACACACACTTTAGGCATCATGTAAACTGCATGCCTAAAGCTGCAGTCCTACCTAGTACGAGTAAAATTTGTCTGCTGAGGAACGAACTAACTTGAATGAGAACACAGGAACGTGTTAGAAACTTTCTAGTAAAGGTCACAGAGTCAGCTTTGAGAAATTTGTTGGAGGGAGATTTGGGATGAGACTGTTTAGCGTAAACGGCTCCATTTACACAGCAAATGGAAATCAGACACACAGTTACAAACATCTCCCACAGAGAAACAACAGACCAGGTTCTAGAGGAACAGCTAGCATTTACAACGCACATCATGATACAGGGGTTACTATGCAATATACCGTCGCTGTCCAATGAGAAACGAGTATCTCCAAAATTGCAACTTCACAGGAGAGACTAAAAACATGCTTTAGTCAATGGAACCAGAATTTTTTCCAAGCTATTTTGGATTCTATCGGTCCATTCATCATGACATTTTCACACAATGTAAACAACCATTAGCGTGTTCATGTAGAAAAATCTAAATCATGTTTTTTTTTATTGGACAGTGATGATACTGTGATATATTGTGATGCTGCCAGCAGGGTGATACAGTAAGATGATATATTGCAATTTTTAACATTTAATTTTATGAAAACTGTCATAGTATAAATACACACCACCATATGAATAGGTTTGCTAATGCTACTTGTTTACTTTGGAGTGAAAAAAAAAAATAGATTACAACACTGCTGCCTAGTGGCCGGAGGTTTAACACACCACAAAATGAACCACTGTCTGTCGCCAATCTTTGCATGTAAATGGTTTGTTAAAAAAATCATACTGTGATTTGGAGAATCGGTTCAGTATCACAAAACATTATCGCCATGTTTGATATTTTCCCACACCCCTAATAACTAGCTTTCTGTTGACTGAGGATCAGTTTTTTCTAGAAAGAATGTACCACAGCTTGATCTTGCTTTCTGTTGCCTCATTCAAGGCTTACAGATTTTGGGTTAAAGTTTTTGAAGTTATCAACAGACTGTGATCTTGCCTTCAGTCGTGCTTGACATTAATGATGTGAAGTTGTTAAGCTCCACCAATTTTTCACAAGTTCTACATAATTAAATAGTTGAGATGTGAACAGAGTCATTGGGAGTGGTTGGGTGTGAAATGCAGTATTTCTAGAGACTCTTAACGAGTCAAAATTGTTCTCAAGAGATGATGGGAACCAGACGTCCACCTGTAAAAACTCCCTCATAGACAGTGGTCATGAATGTGCTGCCTATTGTCTGAGATGTTGTCTTATGAGAGGTACATGCAGGGTGCTGGAGGGCAAGAAAGTCTTCAACTCTTCAACATTACATATAAAAACTCAGATGTGCAAGTTCACTGGTGGTTTGGGATAATGAATAAAGTAAGACCCTGTTTACACTTGGCCACTTCGTATGACTAGTATCTGGATTGACTACTGTAGTATCTGGATTGTTTCCTGATAACATATACACTTGTTAGGCAAACGTGTCTCTTGTTAGTTAGACTGAAATCCGAATATGCAAATCCACTTGTCATGCAGCAGCCAATTACCAGTTTATCCGTTCAGCCCCACCGTCTGCAGTTTGTTTTACACAGTAGCAGCTGTCCATATTGCTGCTGGGCCATACTGTGTGTGTCCACCATGATGTTCTTCCTTACAGACACGGATCACATATCCAGTGACACAGTATGGGGACGGTTTTGGATGTACAGAGAGGGGTTTGGTTGTACAGAGAGGAGTTTGGTTGTACAGAGAGGGGTTTGGTTGTACAGAGAGGGGTTTGAATGTACAGAGAGGGTTTTGATTGTACAGAGAGGGGTTTGGTTGTACAGAGAGGGGTCTGAATGTACAGAGAGGGGTTTGGATGTACAGAGAGGGGTTTGGTTGTACAGAGAGGGGTTTGAATGTACAGAGAGGGTTTTGATTGTACAGAGAGGGGTTTGAATGTACAGAGAGGGTTTTGAATGTACAGAGAGGGTTTTGATTGTACAGAGAGGAGTTTGGATGTACAGAGAAGGGTTTGGTTGTACTGGGAGGGGTTTGGTTGTACTGGGAGGGGTTTGGTTGTACAGAGAGGAGTTTGGATGTACAGAGAGGAGTTTGGTTGTACAGAGAGTGGTTTTGGTTGTACAGAGAGGGTTTTGATTGTACAGAGAGGAGTTTGGATGTACAGAGAAGGGTTTGGTTGTACTGGGAGGGGTTTGGTTGTACTGGGAGGGGTTTGGTTGTACAGAGAGGGGTTTGGATGTACAGAGAGGGGTTTGGATGTACTGGGAGGGGTTTGGATGTACAGAGAGGGTTTTGATTGTACAGAGAGGGGTTTGATTGTACAGAGAGGGGTTTGAATGTACTGGGAGGGGTTTGGAAGTGCTAGGAGGGGTCTGAATGTACAGAGAGGGGTTTGGTTGTACAGAGAGGAGTTTGGTTGCACAGAGAGTGGTTTTGGTTGTACAGAGAGGAGTTTGGTTGTACAGAGAGGGGTTTGGTTGCACAGAGAGGGGTTTTGGTTGTACAGAGAGGAGTTTGGATGTACAGAGAAGGGTTTGGTTGTACTGGGAGGGGTTTGGTTGTACTGGGAGGGGTTTGGTTGTACAGAGAGGAGTTTGGTTGTACAGAGAGGAGTTTGGTTGTACAGAGAGGGCTTTTGGTTGTACAGAGAGGGGTTTTGGTTGTACAGAGAGTGGTTTGGTTGTACAGAGAGGGCTTTTGGTTGTACAGAGAGGGGTTTGAATGTACAGAGAGGAGTTTGGATGTACAGAGAGGAGTTTGGTTGTACAGAGAGTGGTTTGGTTGTACAGAGAGGGCTTTTGGTTGTACAGAGAGGGGTTTGAATGTACAGAGAGGAGTTTGGATGTACAGAGAGGAGTTTGGTTGTACAGAGAGGGCTTTTGGTTGTACAGAGAGGGGTTTGAATGTACAGAGAGGGGTTTGGTTGTACAGAGAGGAGTTTGGTTGTACAGAGAGGGCTTTTGGTTGTACAGAGAGGGGTTTGGTTGTACAGAGAGTGGTTTTGGTTGTACAGAGAGGGCTTTTGGTTGTACAGAGAGGGGTTTGGTTGTACAGAGAGGGGTTTGGTTGTACAGAGAGGGGTTTGGTTGTACAGAGAGGGGTTTGGATGTACAGAGAGGGGTTTGGATGTACTGGGAGGGGTTTGGATGTACAGAGAGGGTTTTGATTGTACAGAGAGGGGTTTGAATGTACTGGGAGGGGTTTGGAAGTGCTAGGAGGGGTCTGAATGTACAGAGAGGGGTTTGGTTGTACAGAGAGGAGTTTGGTTGCACAGAGAGTGGTTTTGGTTGTACAGAGAGGAGTTTGGATGTACAGAGAAGGTTTTGGTTGTACAGAGAGTGGTTTTGGTTGTACAGAGAGTGGTTTTGGTTGTACAGAGAGGGGTTTGGTTGTACAGAGAGTGGTTTTGGTTGTACAGAGAGGAGTTTGGTTGTACAGAGAGGGGTTTGGTTGTACAGAGAGGGGTTTGGTTGTACAGAGAGGGGTTTGGATGTACAGAGAGGAGTTTGGATGTACAGAGAAGGGTTTGGTTGTACTGGGAGGGGTTTGGTTGTACAGAGAGTGGTTTTGGTTGTACAGAGAGGAGTTTGGTTGTACAGAGAGGAGTTTGGTTGTACAGAGAGTGGTTTTGGTTGTACAGAGAGTGGTTTTGGTTGTACAGAGAGGGGTTTTGGTTGTACAGAGAGGGGTTTTGGTTGTACAGAGAGTGGTTTTGGTTGTACAGAGAGGGCTTTTGGTTGTACAGAGAGTGGTTTTGGTTGTACAGAGAGGGGTTTTGGTTGTACAGAGAGGGGTTTTGGTTGTACAGAGAGGAGTTTTGGTTGTACAGAGAGGGGTTTTGGTTGTACAGAGAGGAGTTTGGTTGTACAGAGAGGGGTTTGGTTGTACAGAGAGGAGTTTGCATGTACAGAGAGGGGTTTGGGTTGTACAGAGAGGGGTTTGGTTGTACAGAGAGGGGTTTTGGTTGTACAGAGAGGGGTTTAAATGTACAGAGAGGGGTTTGGTTGTACAGAGAGGAGTTTGGTTGTACAGAGAGGGCTTTTGGTTGTACAGAGAGGGGTTTGGTTGTACAGAGAGGGGTTTGGTTGTACAGAGAGGGGTTTGGTTGTACAGAGAGTGGTTTTGGTTGTACAGAGAGGGTTTTGATTGTACAGAGAGGAGTTTGGATGTACAGAGAAGGGTTTGGTTGTACTGGGAGGGGTTTGGTTGTACAGAGAGGAGTTTGGATGTACAGAGAGGAGTTTGGTTGTACAGAGAGTGGTTTTGGTTGTACAGAGAGGGTTTTGATTGTACAGAGAGGAGTTTGGATGTACAGAGAAGGGTTTGGTTGTACTGGGAGGGGTTTGGTTGTACAGAGAGGAGTTTGGATGTACAGAGAGGAGTTTGGATGTACAGAGAGGAGTTTGGATGTACTGGGAGGAGTTTGGATGTACAGAGAGGAGTTTGGATGTACTGGGAGGGGTTTTGGTTATAGTATATGTGTCTTGGAGAGATGAGGTGTTTATGCTCCTATAGCTTGTGGCTCATATGCGTCTCAGACCAACTCCTGAAGCAGTTTGAGGGATCAGACTTGCGTCTGTTTTACATGTGTCTTGGGGGCATTTACACTTGTATTCCTATGTGGCTTGGCCTCCAGAATTAATCCTGATAACCAAGACAGAGGAATTGACCAGGTGTGAACGGGGTTCAGGTTTCTCTACATTTCATTTCAAACCACTTTTTTAAAGACTGAATTGTTTAAAAGTTGAGAATACTGAATTGAGAAATTGGTAGCATTTCTCTTTAATTCATCTCAAACAGACTTTCTTGGAACAAAATGTTACACGACTATATAATATGTTAAAATATACAAAAGGACGTGATGTTTCTTTAACACACATGGTATGACATGTTAAAATGTAAGAAACTGAAACCGCTTCCAAAACGTCTGCAGCTCGATGCATGGCGCTTTCTCACTGTCCCATTTCTCTCCTGCTGCAACGAGGCATTATAAAACCTGATGATGCCCAGCTTTGGCCTGTAAAGCCTGGGATTCAGTTCCTCGGGAGCGTAGCGGGAGTTTTGGTGGGTGTGTGTGCGGCGCACTGTAAATGCCCGAAGGCGTCGTGTGCAGAAGTGTGGCTGGGGAGAATGACGCTAGTCGTTGTTAATTGCTGTAAATGGAGTCTCATTCTCTGTGGAGTGGCTCTGCTTTAAGCCCAAATGGGAGCCTGTGGACGGACCGGAACAATGCTGGTAGCCCCCCAAAAATCAGAGCAGTAATTAAGCCTCCATCTTCTTTTCTTTTCTTTTTATTTCCCCTTCTTGCCTTCAAGAGCTTTGCTCTCCTTACAGACCTGCTGTATTACCCTCTCTTTCCCCATCCCTCCCTCTGTCTTCTCCTCTTTCATCGTCTTCCCTTTATTTCGGTTACCCGCAGTAGTCCCCTGCCCCTCCTCCTCTTCAATCCCCCCACCCCACCACGTTCCACCACCCCATATCAAACATGAAGGCAGGACAGATGGGGGCTGGGTTAGGGCCAGGTTGGGGTAAAGGGGGGTAGAGGGTGTTATCCTGCCCAAAATCAAGAGACTCTCTCTGGGCCATCTGGTCCGTCCCTGGCCCTCGTCTTGTGGGGTGGATGTTCCTCCTCAGGGTTGCACGAGCAACGCACTAGGCTTGTGATTTTAATGGTATGTGTTGCTTTATTACTTGCAATGTATTAAAAAATAAAAAAAATTGTGAATCAACATTTTAAAGACTGGCATATTGGTATGATTGAAAAACCAAATTACTAACTGGACCTGTGATTGGTTAGGCAACTTGCATTAAACACTGGTGATTGGCTAAAAGGCAAATTTACAATTTGCCGCCTTCAGTAACATCAGCGTAGACCCGTACTGCAACAATGAGCGACAAATGGAAAATAATGCAGCTGGTGTGCTTAACCTTTCAGTAAATACTCTGGGCTTTTGTTAAGGGGAGTAGATCAGCCTCTCAGCAGCTCCCACTGTGTCTAATGTCTCCATAGCAATGTGTAAGTGCCCCCTGGTGGATATAACTGGTCATTGATTAGAGCTTCTTTGCCCTTCTCTTTGTTCTGTGTTCTTTCACCTCTGGTACATATCGGCTGGCTTGTTTATTTGTCTACTGTATATCTAGATGTTCTTATTTACTGAGCTTGTTTTATCGTTCAGTTCTTTCAGAAACCACGGATTCATCCGAGGAGGAGTGGCAGTCCATTTCAGACCTGGCTACAGCCTGCAGAAGCATTCTAGAAGCCTTGTCGCGAGAAGGTGCGGAATTTTAAAGGCAAATAATGAACTCAAATGTCCAAAAGTATAAAGACACGCCATCTAATTACTTGTGCGGAAGTGTGCCCATGGCTGCCCTCGCAGCTCAAACACTCTCATTAGAATGGGATGCTCTGGAGCAGCTGCACACTGGTGATGCCAAGCATTGGCTAGAGGGGTATAAAGCCCTCCAGCATTGGGCTGTGGAGCAGTGGAGGGATGAAGCTCCATCCAGTACCTTCGGGATGAGATCCAGAAGTAATCATCTATCCGACTACCTGATCTCACTGTTGCTCTTGTGGCTAAATGCAATCAAATTCTTACCAGTGATGTTCCAACATGTAGTATAAAGTCTTCCCAGAGAATCTACTTCTCTGGGAAGACTTTATACTACATGTTGGAACATCACTGGTAAGAATTTGACTGTTACTGCAGCAAACAGAGGACAGACTCTGTTAAATACTCTTTAAATGCTGGACAAGCTAGTTTAACAATGGAAAAACTAGTTTCACTCTCTTTAATGTATTCCTGATAGAGAGTATGTGTTTCATTATTAGTGTTGGTTAGCTGTCAGGGTGACTAACCTGAGTTAGTCTGACTAATGCGGGTGAGTAACAGAGCGGAATGCTTTGTTTCAGACCGGAAGGCGGGAGACGGCAGCCAGGCAGCAGCAGACACTGGGACCTTGCCGGGTCAGACAGACGGCAAGCTCAGAGATATTAAAGACAGGTGAGGCCGCCATGTCCACTGAACATGATCACTGTAAACAAAATCACAGTACGAGTTCAGCCTGTAAGCAGCCGGACAAAGACACACACTTAGTTGTGACCATGTGACTACAGTACAGAACCTCTGCCTCAATTTAAAGATATTGACTTCAGTAGTTGAAGCATATAAGGTTGTATGCAAAAGTTTGGAGATCAAATTAAGTTAAAACAAGTTAATATTTACTTTATAGAAAATATAATTAAAGCTCATCTGTTGCTGCACAGTTTATGTTTGTCATCTAGTCCTTCATAAGTGGTCACAGCACTGTGCCCCCAGGACACCGTTGGCAGGATGTTGCTGGTTGGTGAACTATTCTCAGTCCAGCAGTGGCACGTAGGTGTTTAAACACTCCAGCAGCACTGCTGTGTCTGATCCACTCACACTAGCACAACACACCACGACCATGTCATTGCCCCTGCAGTGCTGGGAATGATCCACCTCCCTAATAGTACCTGCCCTGTGGTGGTCCTGACCATTAAAGAACAGGATAGACTACAGTCTGTAATTGTTGATCTACAAAGTGCTCCTTTATGGTAAGTGGAGCTGATAAAATGGACACTGTGTGTAGGTATAAGGAGGTGGTTTTAATGTTAGCGCTGATCGGTGTATATATAGACATAATAACAAATAATAAAACACTCTGTTTAGGAGACTGGACAGTGGTCGTGATGAATATTCTGCAAGAAGGTATAGTTTATGGGCCCTATTCACTATTATAGCACAGATGTAAATACCCCCAATTAGAACTGGCATTTTCACCGGAGTACAGAGCCAAAACAACCACAACTGTCACGGTGCATTAATTACTTCAGCCTGCACTATTATCCCCACTCAGTAGGAATAAACGTACAAGCAGGGCTAAATATATAA
>CM038726.1:29011775-29169275 GCA_021613375.1 Megaleporinus macrocephalus | reverse complement strand
TTTTTTTTAATACTTTTAATACTTATACCTATTTTTTTTAATAGGAGAGTGCATGAATTTATTATTTTATCATGAATTTTACACAATCATGAGTCGTGATTTAGTCATATTTGCAATGCATACTCCATATGGAGAATTCTCTCTCAGCTACAAAGTCAGGATTTGCACTTCGACCACAGCCAGTCAGAAGCAATCGCAGTACAACAGCTTTATTTTAGATTTCATTTCATGTTCATATCATGCAGCCCTATTCTCCAGTAGTCTTTACCCAGAGTCCACCAGCTTACCCGTGTTTCCCTAAGCCTTCTCTAGCTACTCGTTCCTAGAATACTCAGGAAAAATGTTTCTCAATAGTATAGATATTCACTATATGGACACCTGACCATCACACCTACATGAGCTCATTGGATGCCCCATTCTGAAACAACTGACATCAATATGGAGTCTCCTTTGTCAGCTGTAACAGACTTTCCACAAGATGTTGGAGGGTGTTTGTGGGTAACGTCGGATAAGGTGGTCAGTTCATTCCAGAAGGTGTTTAGTGGGGTTGAAGTCAGCGCTTCCTCCACACCAGACTCAATAAACCAGGTCTATATGAAGCTCACTCTGTGCACAGGGACACGATCATGCTAGAGCAGGAAAGTGTTCTAACTTTGTGAAGCATATCACTGTTATCACAGCATTAAAATCACCCTTCACCTCCAAACCCCTGATAACCAGTGCACTCCTCCACCAGATGTTACTTTTGGTGTTACCATTCATGCATGGCTATGTGCTTGATTTTGTACACGCCTGTAAGAAATGGGAAGGGTGTCCTCATATTTTTGGCCATTGTGTGCTTATACAGTTCACCTATACTATCTTAATTATGAAGCTCTAACATGACCCTTCAAAGCTCCTTGAGGGCCGTTCTGTCCAGCGCAGCCTAACAAAGCCATGATATTCCTTAAACACTAGAGAGAACGCTAGAGAACAGTGATTCAGATGAGTGATACTATACGTAAGTGAAAGAGGCTTTTCCTGTGATTGATGATAACGGCAGCCGAACCAGCCACACAGCATGATAAGTAAGACAACATACGCATACATATACATAAACAGAAGCAGACAGCTTTCGAAGGGCCTCGGTGCAGCTCTCAGCCGAGTCTAAACGCAATTCATTACTCTGGTTTGTTAAAGCGTGGTTTTGGTGGGTACAGGCTTTTAGAGTTACTGTTCTGTTTCAGATGCATTTAAAACACAGGCATAATCTATTTTTGAGCCATCTTCTTGTGAGATGGCGCCTCATGAATGCTTAATGTAGCTGTCATAAGCTGTTTATGTATGTCTGATGTTGTTGCACTTAGCGTGCTTTGTGACAAGCTCCCCTCGTCTCACCTCATCTATTAATTATGGCTGTGCTGGAAAATAACCTCTTCATTTTCCTGACAGCAGAGCTACTGCGATTAAAAGATAAGAGTTTCTTAAAAGCTCCACGCAAACTGCCTATGAACTCTTTCTTCTTACTCTTCGTGGCTCTGTTGTCTTTTCTTTTTTTTTACGTCTCGTCAGTCTCATCCTTCTCAGTGGCTTCAGGTATTTTCTGCCCTGAGCAACTGGTTTATGGACTAATCACTTTCTGAAAGCCGCTGAAGGCTTGAAGCTCATCCTGGACTAGTTGTGAAGGGCTTAAAATGCTATTTGTCTTCTGTTAAAGATGGCAAGAAAAGTGTGAGAACCATGGCTTGTTCTAGATTTCCTGTTTCAGATCTTTCACAGTCGCTTCACAAACTAATGAGAGTTTTAGTACACTACCAGTCAAACGTTTTAGATACACTACCAGTCAAACGTTTTAGATACACTACCAGTCAAACGTTTTAGATACACTACCAGTCAAACGTTTTAGATACACTATCAGACAAACGTTTTAGAACACTACCAGTCAAACGTTTTAGATACACTACCAGTCAAACGTTTTAGATACACTACCAGTCAAACGTTTTAGATACACTATCAGACAAACGTTTTAGATACACTACCAGTCAAACGTTTTAGTACACTACCAGTCAAACGTTTTAGATACACTACCAGTCAAACGTTTTAGATACACTACCAGTCAAACGTTTTAGTACACTACCAGTCAAACGTTTTAGATACACTACCAGTCAAACGTTTTAGATACACTACCAGTCAAACGTTTTAGATACACTACCAGTCAAACGTTTTAGTACACTACCAGTCAAAACGTTTTAGATACACTACCAGTCAAACGTTTTAGTACACTACCAGTCAAACGTTTTAGATACACTACCAGTCAAACGTTTTAGTACACTTCCAGTCAAACGTTTTAGTACACTTCCAGTCAAACGTTTTAGACACACTACCAGCCAAACGTTTTAGACACACTACCAATCAAACGTTTTAGTACACTACCAGTCAAACGTTTTAGATACACTACCAGTCAAACGTTTTAGATACACTACCAGTCAAACGTTTTAGACACACTACCAGTCAAACGTTTTAGATACACTACCAGTCAAACGTTTTAGATACACTACCAGTCAAACGTTTTAGTACACTACCAGTCAAACGTTTTAGATTCACTACCAGCCAAACGTTTTAGATACACTACCAGCCAAACGTTTTAGATACACTACCAGTCAAACGTTTTAGATACACTACCAGTCAAACGTTTTAGTACACTACCAGTCAAACGTTTTAGATACACTACCAGTCAAACGTTTTAGATACACTACCAGTCAAACGTTTTAGATCACTACCAGTCAAACGTTTTAGTACACTACCAGTCAAACGTTTTAGAACACTACCAGTCAAACGTTTTAGATACACTACCAGTCAAACGTTTTAGATACACTACCAGTCAAACGTTTTAGTACACTACCAGTCAAACGTTTTAGATTCACTACCAGTCAAACGTTTTAGATTCACTACCAGTCAAACGTTTTAGATACACTACCAGTCAAACGTTTTAGATACACTACCAGTCAAACGTTTTAGATTCACTACCAGTCAAACGTTTTAGAACACTACCAGTCAAACGTTTTAGATTCACTACCAGTCAAACGTTTTAGAACACTACCAGTCAAACGTTTTAGATCACTACCAGTCAAACGTTTTAGTACACTACCAGTCAAACGTTTTAGTATCACTACCAGTCAAACGTTTTAGAACACTACCAGCCAAACGTTTTAGATACACTACCAGCCAAACGTTTTAGATACACTACCAGTCAAACGTTTTAGATACACTACCAGTCAAACGTTTTAGATCACTACCAGTCAAACGTTTTAGTACACTACCAGTCAAACGTTTTAGTACACTACCAGTCAAACGTTTTAGATCACTACCAGTCAAACGTTTTAGTACACTACCAGCCAAACGTTTTAGTACACTACCAGACAAACGTTTTAGATACACTACCAGTCAAACGGTTTAGATACACTACCAGCCAAACATTTTAGATACACTACCAGCCAAACGTTTTAGATACACTACCAGCCAAACGTTTTAGATACACTACCAGTCAAACGTTTTAGATACACTACCAGTCAAACGTTTTAGATCACTACCAGTCAAACGTTTTAGTACACTACCAGTCAAACGTTTTAGATACACTACCAGTCAAACGTTTTAGTACACTACCAGTCAAACGTTTTAGTACACTACCAGACAAACGTTTTAGATACACTACCAGTCAAACGTTTTAGATACACTACCAGTCAAACGTTTTAGATCACTACCAGTCAAACGTTTTAAGTACACTACCAGTCAAACGTTTTAGATTCACTACCAGTCAAACGTTTAGATACACTACCAGTCAAACGTTTTAAGTACACTACCAGTCAAACGTTTTAAGTACACTACCAGTCAAACGTTTTAGATTCACTACCAGCCAAACGTTTTAGATACACTACCAGTCAAACGTTTTAGATTCACTACCAGCCAAACGTTTTAGATTCACTACCAGTCCAATGTTTTAGATACACTACCAGTCAAACGTTTTAGATACACTACCAGCCAAACGTTTTAGATTCACTACCAGTCCAACGTTTTAGATACACTACCAGTCAAACGTTTTAGATACACTACCAGCCAAACGTTTTAGATTCACTACCAGTCAAACGTTTTAGATACACTACCAGTCAAACGTTTTAGATACACTACCAGTCAAACATTTTAGTATCACTACCAGCACAACGTTTTAGATACACTACCAGTCAAACGTTTTAGATTCACTACCAGTCAAACGTTTTAGATACACTACCAGTCAAACGTTTTAGATTCACTACCAGTCAAACGTTTTAGATACACTACCAGTCAAACATTTTAGTATCACTACCAGCACAACGTTTTAGATACACTACCAGTCAAACGTTTTAGATACACTACCAGCCAAACGAGGCAAATGAGGCTAATTTCTAAAAGACATCATAAATATTCTTTAAACCACAGTTAGATGTTGTATTCTCCTCCTGGAATAATTCTATATGTGTTATTATAGTTTTATAGTTTAGTATTCATTAATATTATTACTATTAAAATAAAACAAATAAAAATCAACCTGGGTAGGTGTGTGAACGTTTATCTGATACTCTAAATGGTAAAATTGATACTTCCCAGTTTCTTACAGCACTCGAGCACAGCATGAGTTAACACGTCCTCTACAGGGAACACACTTTAACGTGTCTGATTTTTTCCTAAAACTTTTAGTGTTTATTTGCAGAGTTTCACATTGTAAAGAAATTACATAGAAAATACAGAATGTGGCTTTTAGACAGATGCTGTTTATGTTTTTACCCCAATGTGTTCATGTCTGCAAATAAACAGTAGCTGTGCAGTAAATCGTGCAGCAGTGTTTCTCTCTGTAGAGGATCTGTTTACTTACTCTCACTTCATTAGACCAAGGGCGCCCGCGCTTTGGCTCACAACTAGAGTGGCTCTTATTGGGTTGCCCAGTGACACAGTCATTGAGGATTTACTGGCAACATCGTCTGTAAATATCAGAGCATTATTACTGATTAATATTGATAAAATGGTGCGTCGATATGATCAGCCAGCCAGTTTATTAGTCAGGCTTTCGAATGTGATGGTGGCTGTTTGACTGAAGTTATGAACACACTGCTGTCAGAATAAAACCATATCTCAATTATTATTATTTTTTTAATTCAATTGTTTGAAAGTACTGTTACTCTTTGCATAGTGTGTACATTTTGTGTACATGTACATCTAAATTACTGGTCTGGTTCCATTGAATTACATTAAAGGTAAAGTTTTTGTTCGACAGCAGTGATACGTGAATGAAGAGCTGACTAGTCGAGAGACCACCATGGTTAACTTTTCTATCCATCTTTATCACTTTATCTCAGTGTGTTGTAAGAGTCTGTCTGTTCCGCTGAGTGTGACTCATTCCACACTGACCTTTCTGTGAGTGTTTCTGATGTCATTTGGTGTGGTGGTGGGTTTGATTGCCCCCCCCCCCAAAGTGGGGTTCGAGGGGTCTTTAGTAAAGGTTATGATTAGATAGAGAATCATGACCACTCAAAAAACCATTTGAATGCTTCAGTGGTTATTTGCATGGTTCAGTGGTTCTTCTCAATTATGGTGAAATTAACAGGCCTGTATACAAACATGGTCTTTGTTGATTTTCTAAGTGAACCCAAGTTGAGTACAGGGACAGACTTAATATATATGGCATACTGCTATTTATTTATTTGTTTATTGAATAAATAAAATATAATAGGTGATATAACCTTTACACAAGCCACATTTCATTGTTTCTTTTTTCTCCAAAATGTTTAATTCAACAAATAAACTGTGATTGTGTATTAAATGTGCAGAAGTGTGTCCTCTGTAAAGGATGTGTTACTTATTTTCACGTAGAAAATCAACAAGTCATCAGACCAGGAGTGGCCAAACCTTTGTATAAGACTGTAGGCTGTAAATTAAGATGCAAATAAAGTCTTTCAGAGTGGTTTGAAGTGAAATGCTCCATTTTAGAGAAACTAACACAGTGGTGGTGATAGGAACCAGACATAGTACCTCGAAAATCTCACCATTTCATTTTTTCCACTATTTTACCATCATCAACATCACTTTTACACACTCAGGAGGCACTTGTAGGATCTCTGGTGGTTTTGGTTGGTAAATAAAATGGCTATATTTGTGTTGTAGACATGGTGACTCCTGGTTCCATTCACCACCACTGTAAAGAACTCAGAGTTGGTAAGTTTCTCTACAGATGACCGCTCTCACATCAGGCCACTCTGAATGAATCTGTTTATATGGCTTTTTTTTAAGTTCAGTGACTAAGAGTGTACTCTCATTAACCACAGCTAGATTCACTCAAAGATGCTAAACCTCCCTCTCCAGTGTTCCTTTAATCCAGTGCTTTACCAGCATCTGTTCGGCAGCCAACACAAGCCTGAACAGTGTGTGCTTCGTCTGCACTCACACTAAGGCTGAAGTCCTGGAGCTCTACAACTCCACCGTCAATTCTGTAGAAAGATATTGACGGCATCAAAAATCAGATTGAGTCTTATGTTCATGTTCAGAAATCATTTTGAACTCTAAAACCTGTGTATGGATTTATAAATAAATAAATCATTTTATAAATCAATAAATCATTTCATATTGATTTTTATAGTCATCCTTAACTGGCTTTAGGTACTAACTGAATTTCTGAAGTAACTTGTAGCATAAAACGCTACATTAAGAAGCAATAGTAGTGCTCAGTTCAAATCTATTCCATTTTTTATGCTTAAAGGAACAGGTAGGCCTGGCCTTTGCTTGTTTATTCGAGGTCTGGGACTGCCGGCCTACTATTGCTAACAAACACTAGAGCTCAAAGGTCAC
Source organism: Megaleporinus macrocephalus (assembly GCA_021613375.1). Classification (NCBI taxonomy): domain Eukaryota; kingdom Metazoa; phylum Chordata; class Actinopteri; order Characiformes; family Anostomidae; genus Megaleporinus; species Megaleporinus macrocephalus. The sequence goes on along the minus strand of CM038726.1, from coordinate 29,162,423 downwards.
CCAAATGATTTCTGTGAATACATCCATAAAACTTCTCTCAACTCTTCCAATCCACTTTATTATAGTTCCATGGATTTGTCAACATGCTTCAGAACACAGTATGACTCATTAAGAGCTGCAAAAATTAGTAAAGCAGCTACACCTTCGCATGCACTTACATCACATAGACATATGGACAGCCTACGTTTGCAGCAAGTTCTGCTTTTTTATAGAATAACTGTCATTTTGACAATGTTTACAAACTGAAAATCATGTACGCAATCTGGAGCCTCTGCGTCGGAATACTAACACCTGCGACTCCTGGCTGCGTTCAACTACACAGTGAAGTGTTGTCAAGTTTTTATAGCTCACCATTAGTCACACTGTGTGCTAAACAACTTTGACAAGTCTGTGTAACCATAATGAAGAGCAGGAGGCAGTTAGAGAAGTTGAGAGAAGTTTTGGGGAAGTGTCTACAAAAACTGATTTGGGTGACTTCAGTGCCAGTTCCCATCGTAGCTTCAGTACTAAACCAAGAATCTAAATTTAGTCACCAAATATACCTTAACTAATCAACTATATCTGAGGTACATGAAACTGTAAACTTTATTTCTCTGGAAACCATTCCAGAAAGTTCCTTTCACTAGCTACCAGCATTGGACAACAGACAAAATAGCAAATGTATTCAAGATTCAGCTGCCTGTTCAAACGTGACCACTGGGAGGGATGGGAAGGCCTTATTCTATTCTAAACCCACTCTCAGCCACCTACACCTTAGCTTTCCCCACCTACAAGCAATCCCACCCTGTGCCCCAATGGGGCGCTCTGATGGTCAGTTGTGTTGTGTGTGCTACTCCCTCGGCAGGAGAAAGAGGACAAGGCGGTGCTCCAGGCAGAGGTGCAGAGTCTGAGGCAGAACAACCAGCGGCTGCAGGAGGAGTCGCAGACCACCGTGGCGCGCCTCATCAAAGTCACCGAGCTGCTGTGCAATGTCAACAAGCCCTGCTAGTAGAACGAGCCTGCAAGAAACACCCTGACCAATGAAGATTAGTACAAATGTGAGCAAGTCCTGCTAGCGAAGCAATCCAACCTGCAAGACTCATAGAGACCACTGAGGAACGACTCTAATGTTAGCGAGCCCATGCTAGCAAAGCAAGTCCTCTCAAACAATCTTAAACGATGGAAATGTCCTTAAATCCCTGCTAGTTGTATAAGATGTTGGCAAGTTCTGCTCGCAAAGCTGTCTAAACCAAAACGCAAGACCCAGAGCCCATACACAGACTCATTAAGACTACTGAGGCTAGCGAGTTAGCAAAGCATGTCTTCCAAAGTTACCTGGAAGAAAGACAGAAACCTTTGAAAATGGATATAATGGCCACCCAGAACAACTTCACAAGAAAGTGTTAGCAGGTTGTAGCAACAGGATGTAAGGGATATATTAGCATATACTTTAGAGCTGAAGATGGGAAGATCGATATTGGCAGGCAAACTAAGTCAGAAAGGCAGCCTACAGTCCTGAAAAGATATTGCACATAGACTGGCACAGCCTAGCTGGTTTGATTGTCATATAGTACTTCTAAAGAACATGCAATGAACCCCAGACCTGCTGAAATTGGAATTTCTGTGCTAAGCTTTGGTTTGATTGGTGGTTTCATAGAATCAAGGGCCCCTCTATCCTCTCACAACATTAGACCCTTAAACTAGCCTTTTGGATCTTTGACATTAACAGACTACTGCAGTCAACTGGGCCGAACTACCAGGAATTTGTAGTCCAACCTAATAATGAATGAAAGTTATAGGTGTTCGTTTAGCATAATGACATCATGCTAAATTGCCCTCAGTAATTTAATTTGTTGTTAGCCAAGTTAGCATTCCCTTAAGTGTTCCTTTAGTGTGTGGAATGTTTTCCATGCTGGAAGACAATGGAAGATCCATTCATGTTCACAGATCTGGACATATCTATACAATACATTGAGAGATCAACATGGACAAGACTGCTCAAAGCTTCTCAGAGTGGGAGCGCTATGGATCGGCTCCCATTGTAGTAAATAAGACAGGGCTCCCAGGTCTGCTCTGAGAAGCTTTACCAATTCAGGCCTTGCTCACATAATTCTGGTGCCCATCTTTCAAAGATTCCTCACTCTGGCTTGTCCTACAATCAAGTTTGGCGCCTCAGGTTAGCTGCTAGTCCATCACCATCCTGACGATAATGGGGGCATTACTGTTAATATGCTACTTGATTAGCGTGCATCTGCTGTAATGTTCATGCGTCCAGCCAAGTGCAGGTCATTTAGTATGTACAGGTTTTCTATAACTTCAGAAAAGTCAGCAACAGTAAGGTCAGGACTTCCATCAGCTTATTGGACATCCATGCTCTAATTTATAGCCCATTTTTGGACCTGGACTCTGCAGAATTTTCTCTCTCCTCTTCGCCTCCTACTCTTCCACCTCCCCTTCCCTAAGGTTGGCTTTGCGGTGTTGCTTACTCCTACGCAGATGGTCACTGCAGGGTTGGCCGAACAGCTGCAGGATATTTTAAGTGAAAATGAGTCTATGGGCTCCAATCACCTGCTTCTGAAAGGCAACCCAGCCTGGCACCTTCTCTTACTTTACAGCATCGTTGACAATGGACCTTCTACAAGCCTCAAAATGAAGGACTATGTGAAATTGCCTCTTCTCGCGTATGTAAGATAATGTGAAAACCTGTCAAAAAGCTAGCTGCAAACTCAACATTGCGAACACTTCAGCTCCATAAGGAGCGCATTTGTACTTATATATGTTGGAATGCAGCTTCTGTAGCTGGAAGGAACAGACTCCACTTACTGGACATGAAGGGAACTGCATCCGGAAACATGACTTGAAATAGATGGGATTCCTGCGTCTTATAACAAGACTGAGCCTTTTTTTTGGTGTATTCAAAGACATTTATAGAAATATTGTATTTGCTTTCAGTAAGTGACTGCTGGCTCAAGATGTAAACTCCACGTCAGCCTCGTGCGTGTGCTCTGCTTCGCTCACGTCGGAACGGACCGTCTGCTTGGGACGTTGCGCACATGCACACCTACAGTTCTTTTTATCCCCCCAGGCACATCACTTATACAACGGAGTACTCTCGCTTCTTACCTCACGTCCGATCCACATCACAACGTGACATGAAACAGCAGGAAAAAACAAAAAAAGAAAGGAAAAAAAAAGATGAACTCTCGCCTTGTTGCCAGTGCAAACCCTCCAGCGCAAGGCGCACGTGCGCACCCTGGACTAAACTTGACCAAACCAGACACGTACATGCAAAGGGATGCCAAGCGAAACGTTGAAGAACCCGGTCAATACGTCTGTATGTTGTACATAGTCTTTGAAGCTCCTCCTCTTGTTATTTTAGAGTCACTGTGATAAACCGGTACCAGCAGATTCTCATATAACGAAGATTAAATTATAACTCTTTATCTTTATGTCTTATGTGAAGATGTACAGCCAAAAGGATTCAGTGTTACTTCCCTCTGAGGCTCCACAGCTAGACCCAAACTAGCCTAGCCTAGCCATTCTCAGTCCTGCGTTAGCCTGTTAGGGAGCTATAGGACCTGTAACGCTTTCCACAGTTTCTTTTTCTGTGTGAATGTGGAATCCAGGCTTAAAGGAATGGGGAGAAAAATCTAATTTACTCAATCTTTCACTTCGGATGTATCAGCCGAGGCACTTTCCGTGTCAGAAAGGTAGCTTCTTCAGCTTGAAACTAGAGCTAGGAGGCTAACGTTGCAAACATCACTGGAAGTCAGTACCCCCCTCAAATATTTTCTTTAAATACAGCCTGTAAGCTTCTTTGATTAAACTGAATCTCGGGCTTCATGAAGTCGTACACATGTCCAAACTTGTCTAGGACACAGCATGACCAAAACTTTGTAGCTTTGTCACTGTGTAGCTGGACTGGGGGTGGGGGGACAGCACTTTAACATTCACCAACTTGTCACACCTATTTTACACAACTGGCCATTCAAAGTAAGAAGGGATCAACAAGGAAGGGATTTTTGCCTCCAAATAGGTTAGCATCAGTGTGCTAATCATCTATCTGTGCCAACTTTGTTTACAAAAAGGTTGAACATAACACGTAACCCACAGAACATTTGTGAATGATCGCTTTGTCTGGTTATTAACATGAAGTACAGCTGTTCTGTGGCCCCTTTCTTTGTGTTATAGTTAGCCATCTAACATTTTGCATGCTAACTAGCAGGCTAGCAGTTGTATGCCTTATACAACAAGAATAGTTTGTGTTAAAAGTCCAGCAAATTGAATGCTATGGGACTGTAACACACTACACATTACATTTACAGTGTCTATGTATAAACAGCTTTGAAATAGTGGAAAGTTGAGTGATTATATACACATGTATAAATAAAAACAACAGAATGTATGTGGTGACCATTTAGCACAACACAGTTGTTGTCTGAACATTGTCTGTTTAACTACACAGTGAAGTTTTTCTCGTTTTCATAGCTCACAGTAAGTCCCCAACAAGACTCCTCAAGCTTGTGTATTTACAGATTTGGGTAACTATTGACTTCTAGTGTTATTTGTTAGCAACATAAGCCTCATAGATCCAGTTTAAAACCGAAGAAACTAAATTTAAACACCAAACCTGCCTTGACTGATCGACTACATCTAGAGAAAGTGTGAAACTGTGTATGTTTGATTTTTCGTCATACTATTTCTTCGAAATCAGACATTCAAGTGTGCTCAGGCAAGCCCTCTCCAGTGATGCATTGTGGGATATATTTAGCCAAATGCTAATGTAAAAGAACTCTTTTCCTGTTCAATTGTGTGTCTAGTTTTAGAGAATGTAGAGGGGTTGGCAAGTACGGGAATGCGCCAAGCGACTTCCAGATCTCCTCTGTATGTGTATGTATGTATAAAAAAAATATGTAATAACTTATTAATCTTGCAAATGTGGATTTTATTGTTAGATGTATCTGAACTAGAGGGGTGGGGATGTTAATACACGAACTACTGACTGGGCAGGTATAAGGTTATCAGCGTTTTTTTTTTATTTCTGTCTTGTTTTTCTAGAATTTTTATTTTGTAAGAGCTCAAATGGAACTTAATCTTAATGCAGAGGCAGTATTTAAATGATTATCAATAACAATATCAATATCTGTCGAAGAGTTTTCTTTCCTCCAGGTTTTGTATGCCTTAATGTGGTACACTTTTCTTGAGAAAACTGGAAAGTGGGCTATTCCTGGCGAAGTAACGGCTGGTCAGTATGAAGGCCGAGAGGTATTTGAAGGGTTTCTGGTGTGGAATTCTTACACTTTCCTGTTTGGACTGATCTTTATCGGTCAATATGCCAAACCTCTTTCCATCTCTTTTTAAGATTCAGCACCTTGCCCTTTATCGACGTTTCTGTTTCTGACCATAGACACATGCTTTGTTGGAAACATGGCTCTTTCGTTTTCTAAAGCAATCGTTTTTAATGCACTTTAAGATTTTAACACAACTTTCTCGCCCCAAATCTTGCGCTTTCAGTAAAATCGTGGCGGTGCTCTTGGCGATATAGTTTAGATTTCCAGTGAGGCAGCACATTATCCATCTGAACATGCACTAGAACCTTCTGGATAAAGTGAAGAAGATGTGGCTTTGGTGTAGTTGAGAAAATGGTGGTGTTAACTGACTTGATTTCAGTTTTTCTATGTGAGCAAAGTATATAGGACACCAACACAATTTAGTCATTTACATTTTGGCTGTAATTGTGCTGTGGCCATTTATTTTATTCACACGGAAACTTACACGATCAGTCAAGTAACGTCTGCATAATGTGAATGCACTGGCTAGTTATAAAAAGAGGAAATCCACCCATTTTTCTAAATTTCTGCATAATCACAACTTTTACAGCGTAAACGGAATAGCTTGGAGTTAAACGTGCTATTCTAGATAAACATACCGTCTGAGAGTTGTTCACAGTGGTGATGATGGGAACCAGCCGTCTGTCTCTAAAGGCTACCTCGCAGAATGACTTTACATGAAATACGCTGCATTGGTGTATCATAGTTTTGAGATGAGATCATCTGGGCCTTAAACTAATTATCTACATACTAATACAGGTGTTTGTAAAGCAAAGTAGTTCCCAGAAGATATACGTTCACCATTTCACCATCACCACATATTCACACATGTTTTCAAACTACTGTAAAGCTGCTTTGCGAGAACATTGTTGTAAAAAGCACTGTATAAATGAACTTGACGTGTACGGTCATATGTGGTCACAGCGGACATCACATTCTCTGGTTCCTATCAGCGCCCCTGTAAAGAGATCAGCATTTGAAACTTGGAAAATTGGTGGAATTCCCCTTCACAAGTGAGTTCCTTCATGGACCAAAACCGCACTTGCGTTTTATTACTTTACCTCATTTTTTTCAGCTTCAGCTTCGTTTTTGTATTGTTTGATTTGATCGCTGTATCTTACCATGTAACGCCTTATTCAGTAACAGCAGTAAGGCTCAGAGTCATCATAGACTAGACGTGCAGAAATGAGCCTAATCACTGGCTCTCTCAGTAGAGCAGCACTGTTGTGTCACGAACGTTGAAGGAAAAAGGATCTGAACCACATGCATCGCCAAAACCCGTATGCTAAAACACGTACTCGCTCACATACACACTATGCATACTGGCCTGTGGTCTGCACAGGGGTTTTAGTTATCAGGACCAAAGGCAGGGGAATGTACAAAAAGAGTCAAGCATACAGACAAAGTGGAGGTAGATGGTCATCTGTGCTCTCTCTGTGTTCCTTTGACCCTGTAAGTGGAATGGGCTGATGATTGAGTGTTGTTCTATGTGAACTGGAGGGATACTGGCAATAAAAATAAAAACTGAACTTGTATCTGTAACAGTGACTGATGTTTTTTTTATCTTTGTGGTTTCCAGAGAGTTTAACTTCAGAGTTCTGAAGCATGTGGTCAAGCTACAACTGGTTACTGGTATTTGTTATAAGATGTGATCTTTTAGTCCTCATGACCGACCACAGCCAGCTTCTTCAAAGTCAGATTATATACATACATACATACATACATACATACATACATACATACATACATATATATACACACACATACACATATATACACTACCGCTCAAAAGTTTAGGATCACTTTAGAATTTCATTTCATGCAATTTATACAATTTTCATGCAATTCACAAACAATATCGTCCATTTCACAATTAATGTAAGTGTATCAGATGATTTTTAAATGTTTGTATTAAATTCAATTTTTGTATAGAGGCTTATTTTGCATATAGTCCTATTATCAGCAATTCTCAGTCCTCTGTCTAAATCTCCTGGTACGGCCGCCAATCCAAGTTAAGGATGTTATTGGACTAATTGGTTGTTAGGACACTCTTGCTCAATTGTGATCACAGCTGAAAAACATTCTACTAATAAGTGAGTATAAAAGGGAGAACAACATTCTAGGTTAGTTTAGTATCTGAAGCATCAGCAGTTGAGGACTTGCTGACCGACTCAAAATGACCAGAAAGAAACAACTTTCTTTAGAGACCCGTCAGTCCATTGTTGTGTTAACAACAATGGCATTGAAAACAAGAAAAGTTCACTCCCAAACTTTCGAGTGGTAGTGTATATACACATACATACACACATACATACAGTCACTGCCCGAAGTTAAACATGTATCTCCACTATTCTGCATTATTTGTAAACATGAGCTTTTATGATTATTTTTTTTTAAGTAAAGGTAAGTTTACACATCCTTTCACACACTTAAATATGAGTATATTCTCATTTAATCAGTGGTGCACAAACTTTTACATACAAATAACGTTTTTTACTGATATTTACTTATATTAGCTTGCCTAATTCCAATATCTAATCTAATATTATTAGTGTCATGCATCCACGTGCACTAATGTTTGCTGGGATGAAAACAAAAAGTTAATAAAACTTCTTTTTTTTTTAAAAACAACATTAGTAAACTCAACAATTCCACCCAGAACCCACCGCCACACTGTAATCTCTTCCATGTTGATCAGACACTAGAGGGCGCTCACGAGACAATGAAAAATGACAGGTAGACTTATGGAGCTTCTGTGTAAAACTGAGCTGTGAAATGGGACATTATGTAGATGGGAATTCCACTGACTGCATAAATAAACCATCAGGCTGGAAACAAGGTCATCAGAAAAACGTTACCTGTAAACTCCACATCACACATTATTACAAGAGATGGTCCGTGCCAGAGATGATGTTTTTGTTTTGTTTTTAAGTGGTGTTGGGCCTAAATCTATTTAAAAGTACATGTTTTCAGATTCACTAATATTATTTCATTGCATTATAAACATTGCATGTAGGAACTCTGAAGATGTGCAACAACGATGTGAACAGCTATATTTGTGTAGCCATTGCAACCCCTGGCTCCACTGACCACCGCTATAGAAATTTGAGTAGGTGGGTTTCTCTGTGGTGTTTACATTTAAACTATACAGATTTCTAAACTATTCAGATTTCAGAAAAAACAGACTAATTACAACAGATTAATCACATACCCTCACTTTATCAAGTACACATGCTTGTATCTACACTCACTGTCCATTTCATCAGCTCCCCTGACCGTATAGGAGCACTTTGTAGTTCTACACTTACAGACTGTAGTTCATCTGGTTCTCTGTATACTTTGCAACCCTGTTGTTCAACAGTCAGGACCCCCACCGGACCACCACAGAGCAGGTATTATGTGGGTGGTGGATCATTCCCAGCGCCGCAGGATCACAGCAGTAAGTAATGTTTTTTCAGATTTCTTCTGAATCCAGCCCCCTCCTCTCATGCTGCAGTAACAGCCCCTACTCTTCTGGGAAGTCTATACACACAACAACATTTCTGTGAGGATCTGATTGCATTCAGCCACAAAAGCATTAGTGGAGTCAGCAGGTACTGACGTTGGATGAATAGTTCTGGATCATGCCAACTCATAACAAAAGTACTGGATAGCGCTTCCAGTGGCCACTGCCCCTCGTCACTGAGCATGGTGGTCTTGGTGGGCTCATATGTGGCTGCTCCAGAACATCCAATTCGCTTTTCAATGCTTTTTTGTGGCGAATATACAAGCTACGCACCTGTGGCAGCAAAGTGTACACTTTAAAGGGGCAGTCCAGCCAAAATAAGAATTTTTGCTGGGACTGCATCCGTTATAATCATGCCTACTCACCTCCTACATTGACGCCCGACTAATCTGAGCCCAGTTTAAAGGACAGGAGTAGCCCCTTCTGATGATGTACCTTGAAGGTGACAGGCAAACTATAACTTGGGCAGATACTTGAGGGCAAGGACATAGATTTGCTCTTGACATTGGTGGGGACATATGTATCCGCGGACCCCCCACCACTCACACACACCAATTGCCGGGTTTTGTTATTGTTGTTTTCTCTTTAAACTGATATACTACATATACTACACATGCTATTCTAAGTACTTTAAAACTATTCCGAATAACAATTCATGAACTATATAAAGTTAAATTAACTGAGTTAGCAGTTTGTTGTGCAGTTAATTTCATTATTCAAAGCTACAGACGATGTTAGCCGCTGTATGCTGTGCGCCAGAGCCTAGCATCGCCATTAACGTTATTATGATGAACTCATTTAATTAGTGAACTCGACTTTAAGTGACGTTTCTTTAAAAAAACAGCTCCTTATGTCCACCACCTTCTTGTTTGCTGCCATGCTTAAGGCTCATTTATACTCCCTTTGCGTGTGGAAATGTCTGTGTGCATGTTAATCGATGTAAAAGTCACTGCCCACATACTTTTCTGCATCAGCTCTGCTGACATGGTTGTTGAGCAACACTTCCAGTCCTGTACGTATCCGTAAGCTTTTAAGGCTCATTTATACTCAACGTTAAATACGGATACAGATACGCATTGAGCTTTTTGTACGTACTCTGCGTTCATTTTGTGCGTAATTTGCACGTTTTCTAAAAGCTTACTGATATGGACGGGATGGAGTACCACTTCCATACAAACATGACGAAGAAGAAATGGCAGGACTTTTTGAGGACTGGTTGCGAGTTGGTTATAAATTTTAATCATGATGTAAGATTGCCGCGGTGCAGAGACAAACCATTGTTTTTAGTTGTTTTTGAAGTAAATACAGCTACTAGCTCATCTACGAGCTTCTCTACCGTCGCCATGTTTGATTTACTCCATACTGCCCTCTACTGAAAGTGTTGCTCAACAACCATGTCAACTGAGCTGATAGAGAAATATGTGGGCAGTGACTGTTAAATCACTTTAAGGCTGATTTATACTTCCTCTACGTGCGGAAATGTCTGCATGCGTTTCAAGTGATATAGTCGTCACTGCTCTTACTTCAGTGCGTCAGCTCCGTTGGCATGGTTGTTGAGCAACACTTCCAGTAGAGGGCAGTACAAAGTAAATCAAACATGGCGACGCTGGATGAGCTCTTAGTTGTTAGTTCTGTGGTTTGTCTCAGTGCTGTGGCGAAGACATTTCTAACCAACTTGCACAAACTATCTCCAAAGGTCCCGCTGTTTCTTCTTCGTCGTGTTTGTATAGAAGTGGTCGCGTTTTGCACTGACCCCACGGTCTGCAGCGATATTGCTCCGTCCGGTTCGTATCAGTAAGCTTTCTGAAAACGTACAAATTACATACGAAATGAAGGCAGAGTACGGACGGAAAGCTCCATGTGTATCTGTATCCGTATTTAACGTTAAGTATAAATGAGCCTTTACACGCTTCTGACAGTGTCACCCATACTGCACCTGACGGCGCGTCTGAAATCGCGTACTTAAATAGTATGTACTAAGTTGGAGCTAGTGCACACTGTCTGCCCGTTAAAGCAGTGCACTCTTTCAGTGTGCAAGTGTGCAGTATCCCCACAACCTCGCTCACACTACATCCACTATTCATTTAAAAGCCCGTTTACTGACGGATTTAGATTCTGTTTGTGACACTGTTCTGCGTGTTTGTCTGAATCTGTACTCAGTTTAATCATTGTCATCAGTAGGTTAGCGTGGCTAGTATGTCTAAATACTCAGTAGTGAAATCAGTAGGTTAGCGCGGCTAGTATGTCTAAATACTCAGTAGTGAAATCAGTAGACGAGCGCGGCTAGTATGTCTGAATACTCAGTAGTGAAATCAGTAGACGAGCGCGGCTAGTATGTCTGAATACTCAGTAGTGAAATCAGTAGGTTAGCGCGGCTAGTATGTCTAAATACTCAGTAGTGAAATCAGTAGACGAGCGCGGCTAGTATGTCTGAATACTCAGTAGTGAAATCAGTAGACGAGCGCGGCTAGTATGTCTGAATACTCAGTAGTGAAATCAGTAGGTGAGCGCGGCTAGTATGTCTGAATACTCAGTAGTGAAATCAGTAGACGAGCGCGGCTAGTATGTCTAAATACTCAGTAGTGAAATCAGTAGACGAGCGCGGCTAGTATGTCTGAATACTCAGTAGTGAAATCAGTAGACGAGCGCGGCTAGTATGTCTGAATACTCAGTAGTAAATCAGTAGGCGAGAGCGGCTAGTATGTCTAAATACTCAGTAGTGAAATCAGTAGACGAGCGCGGCTAGTATGTCTGAATACTCAGTAGTGAAATCAGTAGACGAGCGTGACTAGTATGTCTGAATACTCAGTAGGTATTGAGTAGTAGATGAACGGTACATGGATGACCTACTGAATCAGCAGCCATTTTTATGTAGGTCAACACAGCACACTATGTATCCCATGATTCACCTGGAGCCGCGGATTAATTCAAAGCAGAGGAAAAAGCTGAACGTCGGCTGTGTGTATGTAGCTACTGCTAGTGAACTGCCGCTAGAGAAGTTAGCGCTACTGCTGAGATAAACAATGATTAAACTCCTTCTCTGAGCTACAACTCGACACCGTCTGAGTACATAATCAGACAAAAACTCAAATCAGTGTCACCAAAAGATCAAAATCTGTCAGTAAACGAGCTTTTAAATGAATAGCAGGACTTTTACGGTGGTGGTCTGACGTCTTGTGTCACAGGACGCTGGTAATATGGTGGATGTAGTACGTTTGAGCTTGTGTGGTACTAAAACTCACCTACTGAAATTACCTACTAGTCTGCTGCTCGAGCAGCACGTACTGACTCTAATCTAGTACCTGACTAGTAGGTGATTCCGGATGCTCCTATCGTGTTTTTTTGGAGGGGATTAAGTTATTTGGGGGGACAATTCACTTCATTCCGTCCATACTAATTCTACGCCCTTGTTAAATTAATATTTATATATATAACAAGTATTTGTTATTATTTAAGTATTTAATAACAGATGGCACTGCGTGACATATTTGCACAATGCATGCTGGGTATGGTAGTGAGAGAGCATTGATGGATAAAAACATTACAGGATAGAAAATTGTGAATTCTGAGGAAGTCTGAGGGACACGATGCTAAAGCATAGCATGACAACATAAGAGGAAACCTGGACGTGCACTTTTTCCATACACTGACAACCTGGCAGATCTTAAAAGCAGCTCCCCCCAAAAGCCCTTTGATGCAAATGCAGCTGAGATGGTCAGCAGATTGTTCACACGCCGTTGTATCTTTGAGGACAGCGAACTGTTGCACAGCAACCCACTCTCGTACACACACTGAACATGCTCTTAAATCAAGCTGTTCAAGTCGATGACCTAGTTGTGCTGCTATGTAAATCCCAGCTGCAATCTGACTCACCAAGCCGTCTGTGTTTTAACGAAAAAGATGCTCCGTTTTATTATTAAGCATCTCAAGCATCTCATCAGACTCATCATCTCAAGCCTGAGTCCTTTCATCCTATTAATCAAATTACACTGAATTAAACAGAGTCGTAACTGGAGTCAGTAAGCTGAGTCTGGCTATGGACAGACAGGAGCCTGTATTTACCACCGTTGTACACAAGCAGGCCAGAACGGCGGGAAGATTATTAAACAGAGTCGATGGATTTACAGGCCTCTTTTAAACCACGTACGTTCGCGCTCTCCTTTTCTGGCCTTTGTAGATAGAAAAGTGATAGAAAGACTAATCACGCAAAAACAAACCTCCTCATACACAAACATGAGATCAGGACACATTTCAGTTTTAGATTTTTCATATTTTACCCTGTTTTTATTTCATATATTGTACTTTTTCAAAGACAGGGCAGGGCAGGGGGCAGCTTTCCTGATCGAGGACAACAACAGCAAACCAGAGACAGTCGAAATGTCTCTAAAGTGGTGCTAACTGATATGAAGTAATAATGCTATGCTGATGAGTTGCTGTGTGGCAGGTCGTACTGACCACCAGTTAAAAAACACTGGTCTCAGATTTGTTCCCCTGTGACATGGAGTGCGTCTGAAATCGTCTACTTGCCTACGACTCGGTAGTGAAATCAGTAGGCAAGCGCGGCCAGTGTGTCCAAATACTCAGTAGGTATTGAGTAGTAGGTAAACGGTACCTGGATCACCTACTGTATCAGCAGCCATTTCTATGTAGGCGAACACAGCACACTGCGCTATCCCATAATTCACCTGGAGCCACGGATGAATTCAAAGCGGAGGACAACTGCTGATACAGATGTTGGCGCTACTGATGAGGTAAACAATGATTAAACTCCTTTCGTTTCATCTTCTCTGAGCTACAGCTCCACACCGTCTGAGTACAGATTGAGACAAAAACACAGCTCAGTGTCACTAAAAGATCTAAATCTGTCAGTAAACGGGGCTTTTAAATGAATAGTGGGCCGTTTACTGTGGTGGTCTGATGTCTTGCGTCACATGACGTTGCTAAGATGGTGGATGTAGTACGTCCAAGATTGTGTGGCTACTAAAACTGCCTGCTAGTCTGCCGCTCCAGCAGTACGTACTGGCTCTTATCTAGTACCTACTGACTATTAGGCGATTTCGGACGCACCCATGCTGATTGGTGCTCAGACTAGGGGCGTGTCTGAAATCACACCCTATTTACCGCTTAGGTTTCTATTTAGGGTGCCGGCAATTTTGTAGTGCTGTCTGAATTCTCAGTGGACAATTCGATTCCTTATATAGTTCACTATGTTGTTATCCACAATGCACCGTAAATATAGTGGACAACTGTACACTACTCACAAGTTAACACCCCACAATGCATATAGTGGTTTCTTCAGAAATATGGGGGTCCGAATTCCCTCTACTGTCTCCCTTACTGTCTCCCCTATGTAGTGTTCTACATGGAACAGTCTATGTAGTGACCAGGGAACGAGTTAACGAGTGGACCATTTTAGACACACCATAGATGACTAGGCCAACGCAGCTAGCTGGGTCAGTTGTCAGAGCAGAACTGAAGCAGAAATTATTTCACATATTATTATAAATTAAATCATTAATACTTTCAAAATGAGAATATTTCATTGATAGTTTACTGACCTGGAAACTCAGTAAGATAAAAACAGATGTGTGGTTTGGACACCTGATGCTGAGAGACTGAAGGGACTGAAGATTGAGTAAATGTATCAGTTCAGTGTTTCGTTTATGTTCTATGTTGGGACATACATTCATCTGGTCTAGTTTATAAATGACCCGAAGACTCTAATTTAGTTCTGGTGGTTCTCTAGTGGCTTTGTTTCATAGTGCTGGTTTACATAACAGTCTATTGGCAGTGTTCTTTGTTTGACCCATCCCAAAAATGGTTGGGACATGTTTTAAAGAATAATTTATGAATGTGGCAATCTGTTTTACAGCCCTCGCACATTTACTTATCCAAGATATACAGTACTGTAAGTTTTTTAGTCACTTAAAGACATTATTATATTTAAAAAGCTATTTATCCAGACAGGAACCTTCTATTTACTCAGTAAGCACTTTATTAATGGAAATATTCAAACAGTATTGATACAGTAAGTAGTGCTTTTACATACATCTGCGTGTTTATTTAACCCTTTCCAAGCTTCTTGTGGAAACAACCCAGTATTATTTACAGTTCTCATCTAATACCTGCTTTGACTGCTCAGTACTTCATTAAGCTAAATCAAGATTGCTGCTGAAGGAACTGAATACCTTCATACAATGTCTGGGGCGTCCAGGAGAAATCTGGAACTACACTTTGTTCTTCAAACTGGAGCTCGAGATATGATCTACTTCTCTCACACTAAGATATTCATGTTACTTTTTACTGTATTTCTGCAAATGTACATCTGTTCTAATGATATCTGGTGTTCTTACTGGTGAACATACACTTAATGCTCAGATAAAGGCGTTTAAACAAGCTTTTGCAGTGTAGGAAAAACAAAGCTACACAGGTCAATAACTTTATGAACTCATGTGGCTATTGTTTGTTATACAATTATGACTGTGCACCCACATGACTGGATCTACCATACATCTCACCTGGATAGACTGCCCAGGACCACCAAACGCCCATAGGCACCAAAAAGTGCACATTTTGAATTATTTGCTCAACATATAACTTATTGAACCAATCACTTTACCTTAAATCTAATTCATACATGACCACAGACAGTCTAATCTTCCAACCAAAAAGAATCAGCATTAGTAAAAACTGGAGTACAGTCATTTGCGATCTTTGACATAGAGCTTATGGTTCAATTTAGAACTTCAGCAAAATCATTCTATTCAGCAGATGGGCTTCAGTTTTATTAGTGGGTTTGTGGGGAGGGGGGCGCCATAGCACTAACCTACAGGCACACAAAGGATCTTAATCTGGCCCTCTGCACCTGCCACACTATTCATTACAGGGTTAAATAGAGAAGCATTCACGGTATGAGGGTGTTTTCCCACTGAACACATTCAAAAACCAGGACACAAACACAAACCTAATAGTTCTAGTTCTGATCATACTACATTTCCCACACGCTCAAGAACAAAATAAAATATCCACCTTTAATGATTTAACAGTCATTCGGTTGAGTCACTCTAAAGTAGGGCTGACCAGTCATATCCGCAAATGGTCTGTGTGGCTGCAGGTTTTCATTCCAAATGAGCAGCAGATCACATGATTCTAATAAATTAATCAACTGCTCAGCCTTCAAAAAACTGATTATGTGATCTCCTGCTTAGGGGGTGGGGTCAAAATGACTATTAAATCATTAATGCTGTTTATTACAAATGGCAATTAAAGTATGAAAGTATCTTCAATTATTCAAGTCAAGTTTATTTGTGTAGCGCTTTTTACAACGAGGATGTCTCAAAGCAGCTTTACAGAAGTTTGAAAACAGACAGTTACAACATATATATCCCCCAGTGAGCAAGTCAGAGCCAACAGTGGCAAGAACAACACCCTCAGACTGGGGAGGAACCAAGACTCACAAGGGGAGACCCATCCTCCTCTGGTCACACAGTATTTACAGTTTAATAAACTACATACCAAAAAAAGAGTCTCTGTTTTAATTCTGGATGGAAAAGCTTTAGAAGCTGCACAGGTAGAGGCAGTCTCTGACTGAGGCAGTCTCTGACTGAGGCAGTCTCTGACTGAGGCTTTATGTAAAGTGGGCGTGAGCTGAAACAGTCCCATCCTATCTCAATGCTGGTGCATCTAGAGGGCACAGTGATGTAACTGAGGGAGTAGCAGTTGATACAAATGGACAGGAGAGCTGGTTGGTGACGGGTGGGGAGGAGGCCCTGATGGTCAGTCTTCCAACAGCGGTCAATCTTATTTAGCTATCTTGCTTCTTAGTTAGCTTATTGTTATTATTACCTTATTGGCTAATATGAAACACTATACTGCACAGATTGGCACAGCGAGTTGTAGAATCAAACAAAGCTTACATTTTACTCTGTCAGCTGAAACTATGAACTATGATAGCATAAACAGCAGTAGCTTCCTATAGCTTATGTTTATCTGCTCTTTACAAATAATTTAAATAACTTGGCTATCAGGACATCAACATACCAACCTATCAAATTCCTGTGCTAACACCTCAAATGTGCTTAACTCATTTGTGACTACACACCCAAATGTGGAGCAAGGAGAACATAGAAAGGTAAATTCAGCCAGCTTCTCACTCCAAATTTCTGTTCCACCTCAAAAGAAACAACTTGATGCAACCTGTTGAATTCATACTCTAAACAAATATGGGGCAGTAGATCATCAGAATGTTGGTGTTCAGCCCTGTTGTAATTTAGTTCTGGTGGTTCTCTAGGGGCTGTGTTTTATAATACTGGTTTACATTACAGTTCATAGACAGTGTTGTTTGTTTAACCCAACCCAAAAATGGTTGGGACATGTTTCAAGGAAAATCTGTTTTACAGCCCTCAAACATTTATTTATCCAAGATTTACAGTACTGTGCAAAAGTTTTAGTCACTTAAAGACATTAGTATATTTTTTAAAAAGTTATTTATCCAGACAGGAAGCTTTTATTTACTCAGTAAGTTAGTTATACAGTAAGCAACCTGTGCAACCTGTTGAATTCATACTCTAAACAAATATGGGGCACTATATCATCAGAATGTTGTGGTGTTCAGCCCTGGTAGTTCTTTTGTTTGCTTTTGAATGTAGGCAGAGGTGGTTGCTTTCCCAGAGCTTCAGTTATCATTGAGTTTACTCTTTCTTTTATTGGCTTTTTGTCCTTAAAATGATCTAACCAGCAGCAGCACCACCATCTACATGATTGATAAGAGGATAGAATACACCAACAGGGCAGCAGTGCTACTACTTCATCCTCACATGTTGGACAGATGGTGGACTCAACACTAAAGGGACTCATTATCACCTCTAAAGGTACAAAGTGGTATTACAAGACAGGATAACTCGGAGGTAGCTGGTTAACATGTTGACTTCAGTAAGTATCTTTCACGTACCATCAAAACTGATGTGTTTACATTCTGCTGGTAATTTCACATATTTAAATTAAGCATCGGCTATGTTGCAAAATGGATAACTTTATTAAAAGGCAAGCCAATAGGAAGCCATCTACAAAACCTTCTCTACAAACAAGCTGCTATGTAGGAATGTTAACTCTTTAAAGCTTGAACCATTAATTCTAATTCTTTGAAAGTCGAGTGTTTATTAAACCATCATTAAATAATAATAATAAATAATAATAATAATTGTTATATAAACAACAATAACAGAACTATATGCAACTCCAACTACATAACACTTTGCATATGAGTTCTGTTTTGTGTCATAACAAATGAAAGCATTCAGAACACAGTGTTTTAACCCTTTATAGATTATTTTAAAAGGTTTACTCGAGTAATGTCTAACCATACAACATGGTTTTACACATTATGTATCTACTACAATCTTTGCTCAAACCCACACTTTGTTCCAAAGGTTAGTGGAGACCCAAAGTTGAGGTGTACATCAGGTTTACACAGGTCTTAAAAACCTGCACGTTTTGCACCTCTATTCAGTTGTACAGTCCCAAAAAACAACAACAGGACCTGAGCAGTGGTGGCATGCAGCTGCGTAAACTCTGCCATAGTGACAGCGTCCACAGAAAAATGGTGATGACCTGAGCAGAGCTTAAGCCTCTGTTATTTATTTAAGGAGGCAGGAGGAGCCAATAACTCAGCGTCTTTGGGCTCATCCTGTATTATAAAAGCACAAGACGGATTACGTTTTGTAACATGTTTATTGGCATCAGGGAACTTTTCAGCACTAAGAAATCTCCGAGAGGAGCGGCCTCCCTCCTCCCCTCTCACTGGTGACTGGAAAACACAGCGTAAACAGATGTAGATGGCCAGAATTAAGGACGGCATGTCTTAGAGATGTGAGCTTTATCTTTCAGATTTACAAGTAAGGACCCCCTCTACACCCACAGTCGCACACACGGTAACGAGCGGCATGGAGAATAACCAGTCATATGCAGTATATGGACCAGTGTGTGTATATTTTCTTTCTCTCTGAGCCTAATGTGCATCCAAGCAAAGGCTCATTTTCCGGGCATTGCATCTCTCAGCAGAGCCATCCATAACCGAGCGGATCATCAGTGCGCAAACATGCCGGCTGGATTATCTCACAGTGAGAGCTTTGCTAAACAGTGCGCGCCCCGAGCAGCTCTTTATCGTTCTGGATATGACACCTGTGGACGGATGATGACAATAATGCTCTGGCTTATGTCTTTATTTGGCTTGCAGGAGAAACGTGGCTCCTGCGGCTTACGAGGGGTTTGAGTCGAGCCCTGCACTGTAAACAGAGAGGAAAAGGAGAAAGAGACAGAGAGGGATAGACGGAGAGAGAGAGAGAGAGAGAGAGAGAGAGAGAGAGAGAGAGAGAGAGAGAGAGAGAGAGACTGTGGCTACAAAACAAAAAAAGCTCACTCAAGGCCATCCACTCTCCAAAGACCCGCTTATCCAGCATTTCTTCTGAAATCATGGGTATTAATCAGAAGTATGTCCTCCGTTTGCAGCCGTAGCTGTTTCTACTTTTCTGGGAAGGCTTTAAACTACATGTTGGAACATCGCTGTGAGGATTTGATAGCATTTAGCCAAAAGAACAGTAGTGAGGTCAGGTACTGATGTTGGATTATAAGTTCTTGATCACTCCCAAAAGTTTTTGATGGTGTTTCATTGCTCCAGAGCCCAGAATTGGGGAGGGGGGGGGGGTT
Organism: Megaleporinus macrocephalus; assembly: GCA_021613375.1. Classification (NCBI taxonomy): domain Eukaryota; kingdom Metazoa; phylum Chordata; class Actinopteri; order Characiformes; family Anostomidae; genus Megaleporinus; species Megaleporinus macrocephalus. The sequence continues at coordinate 29,142,905 of CM038726.1, read as the reverse complement.
TAGCCCTCAGCACTGAGTAGAATGACCTTAGGCTCATAAGCAGCTGCCGCAGAGTGTCACAATCTATTAGCAGTGCTATTAAATGGAAATAATATTAGATAGATAGACAGATATAAATGGACAGACAGACAAACAGACCATTGGTTACAGACTGCTTGAAAGGCTCTAGACTGATATATAGACAGACAGAAGGACAGATGTAACTATTAGAATGGGATTTTGTGGTTCTGTGTGTTCCATTATAATTATTTCTGGTTTGTCTGCCACCTTCTAACTGCTTGCAAAATCCCTTTGAGAGAGAGAGAGAGGGGGGGGAGAGAGAGGGAGAGAGAAAATGAGAGTGGAGAAAGAGAGTGGTAAACAGAGAGACTGTGGTTACCAAAAAAGCTCACTCAAGGCCATCTACTCTCCAAAGACCCACTTATCCAGCATTTCTTCTCAAATCAAGGGTATTAATCAGAAGTACGTCCTCCGTTTGCAGCCGTAGCTGTTTCTACTTTTCTGGGAAGGCTGTAAATGGAGATGGATAGATAGATGGATAGATGGATGGGTCTGATTCCAGACTGACTGTTAAAAAGACTGTCTTCTTAAAAGGCTCTAGAGAGACAGATCATTGACCACAGACTTCTTAAAAGACTAGACTGATATACAGACAGACAGAAGGACAGATGTAACTATTAGAATGGGATTTTGTTGTACTGTGTGTTCTATTATGATTATTTCTGGTTTACTGCCTGCCACCTTCTAACTGCTTTAGCAATACTGTATACAAAATCCCCTTGAAAGAGAGAGAGAGAGAATGAGAAAGGACAGAGTGAAAGAGAGGGATAGACAGAGAGAGAGGCTGTGGCTACAAAAAGAAAAGCTCACTCAAGGCCATCTACTCTCCAAAGACCCGCTTATTCAGCATTTCTTCTGAAATCATGGGTATTAATCAGAAGTATGTCCTCCGTTTGCAGCCGTGGCTGTTTCTACTGTTCTGGACATGCTTTAAATTGAGCTGGACGGACGGACGGACGGACAGACAGACACAGACAGACACAGACAGACACAGACAGACAGACAGACAGACAGACAGACAGACAGACAGACAGACAGACAGACAGACAGAGGTCTTTGAGCCTGCCCCCCTGATCCAGCAGGAGGGTGAGGGTCTCGACACACCAAGACCTGGAACAAGGATGGGAGCAACAGAGGGAGAGAGATGGAGGGATGAAAAAACATACCATTCACTCCCCAGTACATACACTCCATATATGGAAAATAAGCTGCACTAACAGCCTGTTATAAAGTCACATTTTTTGTAAACTCTTATTATTATTATTATTATTATTATTATTATTATTATTATATTATTATTATTATTAATAATAATAATAATAATAATAATAATAATAATAATACTCAATGCCAGATCAAAGTATTCTATCAGTAATAGAGCAAACTATGAGAATTAAAAATCATGAGCCACAGACACAGACTGTATGTGTAAGTACTAAGAAATGTAGTTTTAATGAAAAAAATAGAGGTGTGTGTGTTAAGTAAATAAAATAAATAATTAAAAAATATAAAAATAATTATAAACTCTCTCAGAGTTTTCAGTATTTTTATGCTAGGCATTTACAGATGGTCGGTTTCTGATCACGACAGCTACTTTTTATATCCTGTGAAAGTTCTAAGACAGGGGTATATAATTAGAGTTCAGTACAGTCCAGTTAGAGGAGATTTCCTCAGGCATGAAGACTCACATTTTACTAACTTTTTCTATAAATAAAAACTTTATGAACTTTTTTCAAAAGCATTTTGTTTTTTAATGTAGCTCTTGTTTTTATTGAAGTGAGCAAAAAACATTTATTAGAAGTTTATAAATAATTCATTCAGTTCAGTATTTAAACAGTATATATACTGAAAAATACTGAACGGTATGTGGGATGTGTTGGTGTTTTAGTAGCTGATGGTGTAAGATGCTGATACTAGGCTACTTCAGTAAACAGGATACACCACCGGCCTGAAGAAATTTCCTCTGACTGGACCTTACTGAGAAGGAAAGTTCAGCTGCTTAAAATAAATATAACAATCCTTCTCACTAGGGTCCACATCGAACAACATCTGGGTCCAGACCAGGACCGTGGTCCGCCTATTAGTAACCTCTGTTCTAAGGACTGTTCCACCTACAGTAACAACAGCCTGTTTCACTGTAAAACAAAGACAGGCCGTCATGTCTCATAAAACCACACTAAGGTTAAAAAGCTCGCCTCTAACTGGGAATCTAACAGCATTCTTAACTTCCAAACTGACTCTGATATCAGTGAACTCTGAATAAAGAGCTTTATCTCTTTGATTGAAATGAATCTCCTTCTCGAAGCTCGCTGAGCTGCTGCAGGACTACTCAGTGGAGCAGAGACATCAAGCTGCAGTCAGACTGGCCGTCCAGGTACATGAGGCAGTGTGTGGTGAGCAATGGTGAACAGTGGGGTACGAAGTGGCACCCCCTAGTGGCGTTTCTCCGCCGTTGCTCGCTGCGTTAGACCACGACCACTGGCACGACCCCAGCCGTGAGTGGGAGTGGTGAGTGAGTGAGAGAGTGAGTGAGTGTGTGCATGTGTATGAGAGCGAGAGCGAGAGAGCGCGAGAGAGACCCTCGGCCTGACCCGCAGGCATGTGAGTAAAATCTGAAAGAAGTCGTCTGAAAGCGGCTGACGGTCTCAGCGATGCGTCGAGACGCTTCCAAACACTTGGAACGACTGCGCGACGGAGGGATGTAGACGCAAAAAAGCGCAGCCCCCCACCCCCACCTTCTCCCCCCCAACAAACAACAAAAAAAAAAAAAGCAGCCACCAGCTTAAACTCAAAACTTTAGTCCGTCTGAGGAGCCTCGGGATCGGGGAGGAGGGCGACGGTGCCACGGAGCTGGCAGCGATGTTTCTGCGCTCTCCTGCGGGGCGAAAGGCGACGGCATGAAGGCGGCGTTACGCACCCGGAGACGGCGCACTCTGCAGCGGCTCTGCTGCTGCGGGGGACTCGGGCTGCTGGCGGTCGTGTGGCTCGTGCGCGTCCAACACCTGACAGGTAACGACGAGCCTGCATGGGGAAGAGCGCGGCTTGTGTACTCACGATTGCGCAGCACGAGGCTGAAGTTGGCGTCCCGTTCGCCAGCTTGTCGTCGGAATTCTCCCGTTCCACCTTAAACGGTGCAGCAGTTACACTGTGGGGCGCCGGAACGTAACTGCTGCACCGTTTAAGGTGGAACGGGAACATTCCTAGAAGAAGCTGGCGAACGGGAAGCCGACTTGAGCTGATGGTCACTGAGGCAACAAATGTTTGTTAAGTGTTTCGTAATATGCATACCTTCACTCGAGGGCTTAGTGGCTTGTAGCGCATTAGCCTACTTTTGTTCTCGGGTTTTTGCGCATAGTCGAGCCTTTACAAAACAGCCTGAACCCGACGTGGCGCGTAAGCTGCATTAACCAGTACAACGTGTGATAGGCTTGAACTCGAGTCATATCTGGCTTACAGAGGAAGAAACACGCGCTTTATGCGCAGGTCCGCCGGGTTTAGACCATCTTTGCCCAATGTCACACCTGCGTCACACCCATTTTACATCATTTAGTCCGGCGCGCCTCGTCCCCGCGCGCTCTCGAGGAGAGAACCAGAGACGGATGCCGCACAAGACACCCAGCTATGAGTCCGTTCCCGCCAGGTAGAGGAAAACACACAACAGCAACGTCTGACAGCAGAACACCACAAACCTGACACAGTACAGCGACTCACCTTACTCACAACATTGGATGATAAAACATATTTTCTCTAAATTTTGACTTGATATCTCGAAATTAGGATGCCATGGCTTGCTATCTACGTATAGTCCATATGCACATGAAAGGAGTTGTTATAATCATTATTTGTGATTGTGTATTTATAAAATGTCAGTTCATTATTTTGAGTTACAAAGTCAACATGTCATATTTTTCAAGTGTCTAGAAAAGAAGTACATGTTTTGCTGCTTTCTGGAAATGTTGACACAGTATCTTAATGAATTAAGACATGCAAAGTCACTCTTTCGGGATACAATGTCAAAATGTCTAGAAAATAAGACATAGCAGGTCATTATTTCAGGACCCCATGTGAACGTTTCCAGAGAATAAGACATAGGAAGTCATTATTTCAAGACCCCATGTGAACGTTTCCAGAGAATAAGACATAGGAAGTCATTATTTCAAGACCCCACGTGAACATTTCCAGAGAATAAGACATAGGAAGTCATTATTTCAAGACCCCATGTGAACGTTTCCAGAGAATAAGACATAGGAAGCCATTATTTTAAGACCCCATGTGAACGTTTCCAGAGAATAAGACATAGTAAGTCATTATTTCAAGACCCCACGTGAACATTTCCAGAGAATAAGACATAGGAAGTCATTATTTCAAGACCCCATGTGAACGTTTCCAGAGAATAAGACATAGGAAGCCATTATTTTAAGACCCCATGTGAACGTTTCCAGAGAATAAGACATAGTAAGTCATTATTTCAAGACCCCATGTGAACGTTTCCAGAGAATAAGACATAGGAAGTCATTATTTCAAGACCCCATGTGAACGTTTCCAGAGAATAAGACATAGGAAGTCATTATTTCAAGACACTATGTCAACATTTCTAGAAAATACAACATTGTAAATCATTGTAAATTTCTAGAACATAAGCCATTTTTGCTCAATTTCAATAATTATTTTTGACACAGCAAGTTAGCAAGAAACCATTTTAACATGTTGAGATAATGTTTTTTGAGATACTAAGTCAAAAATGTTGAGTGTCATTATTTCATTATTGACTTTAAAACCAGAAATTATTATTTTGAGACACTGTCATAATTTCAAGAGCATTTTTTGACATATTTAAAACCAACATTATGAAGTCAGGTTTTTGTGAGCATTGTTATAATTCGTTATTTTCCAACACTATGTAAAATCAAGACAATAAATACTTGAGACGTGTGAATATGTATATAAAAAAATCAGTTGTTATTTGAGAAACTGTGTCAACATGGAAAAAAAGTCTTTTTAGAGATACTAAGTAAAAACATCAAGAAAGTAAGTTTAATATGTTTGACATAGTAAGTCATTATTTCAGGATTCTCCTAACATTTTGAGAAAGATCTATTCTAATAAAGGCACTTATTATTTTTTTTAACACAGCATGTAATTGTTTGTAGATAGTAAATCAGAATTTTGACACACTGCTGCCAGACAAAGAAGGAGAAAGTAAATTCAGGCAGGTTTGTCTTCTCCATCTGAATGAGCTTCTGTACATATGATATCAAATACAAGAACCAAAAGATATTTGTTAGTCTTAAAGAGGAATTCCACCGGTTGTTCTGTGTAATGTGATCACTGAGATGTAAACTGAGTAATTCCAAACAGTTTGATGTAAAACGTTTCTACTGTAGACTTACAGCCTCTGGTTTCTTTAGTGGTGGTGATGGTAACCATGGGTTACAATGTCTACAACAAATGTAGTCATTTTATTTTCCAGCAAACCCACCAGTGAAACGGACATGTGCCTTTCTGAGTTCTATGTAATGTTGATGGTAAAAATAAAATGAAAAGATTTCTTTGGGGAGTATTTGGCCTCACCCTTCATGTACCTCGGCATTTTTAAACATAGCCTACATTAGAGCTAAAATGATCCATCAGCCGAGTAACATCATGTAATATGTTTCTGAGAAAGACTTTTTAGAGGCATTAAACTCTCCAGACGTCTGGTTCCTATCACCACCAGGTTAAACTGTGCATTTCGAAGGAAGCTGCACTGAATGACTAAATTTAGTAAATGATATAGATTTTTATTTAGTGAAATTCTGCTATATGTGAGCTAATGGAGGTTTAAGGCTGTTAACTGTGACCTGATGATTTTCAAACAGAAGAAAAAAAAAAAAACACATGAAGGAAAGTCTGAATCTTGCTAATGGGTTGGATGTAAAAAGGCACTGAACAAATAGTCCCTGTAAAGTAAATTAGTGAGAAAATCATGGTAGGTATGAGGGATTAAGGCTTGTGTGGTGACCAGGGCCATGTTCTCCTGTAGGTAGGTCTGTCCATGCTCGGTTCTTATTAATTAAGAAACCAACAAAAAAAGCCCTTGACTATAAAGCCACAGGTGACCAGCTTATCCTTTTGATTTAAAGCAGGGAGGGGAACAAAAACGGGAATCAAAGGAGGGAAAAGCAGCGTGGAGCGCTTTATTCATATGAAAGAGTGCTGGGAGTTTGAGTTTGATGCAGTATGTGACATGACACGGTGAAAAATCTCCTTTTCAAAGTGGACAGCTGGCTGCCCTACAGGTCATATGGATCAAACTTCACAGAGTAAGCATGCTGGTCAAGGACCACATCCTGAATTTTTGCCTTATGGGCAGTGCGAGCTGACCCGCTATTAGTGCTTGCCTCAGATTCTGGATGTATGGGTCCATGGATCTAGATATGGTTGCCTCTGTCAAGGATTCTCATTTAGTATCTCAAAATAATTTATTAGGTTTTAAAGACATTTATTATCTTATTCACCTTTAGTATCTCAAAGTAAATATCTCAAAATAATGACTTCCTATGTCTAACCAATAACTTACTTTGACTTTCTACCTCAACTAATAACTATTTTCTCAATATGTTGACTAGGGATGTAAAAAAATATTAAAATATCAAATATCAGGATATTATGTTTAGTGATACTTTATTGATTCTCAAAAACATAGTATTGATACACAGATTCCTGTCAGACAGTAAATAACTGTGTTGTGTTTAAACCTCTGATCACTAGATGGCAGTGTTGTAATCCATTTTCAGCTCCACTCCAACATTAACAAGCAGCACAAGGGCGCAATGCTATTGCTTTCTTTGTTTCAGGTATGTCAAAATATTGAAATAATGATTTACTATGTTGAAATAATGACTTAATATCTCAATGTAAATATTAATTTTCTCTTAAGGATAACTTCTCAGTAATGACTTAAAAACTTAATACATCTAAATAATGACTTATGTTCTTAATAATGACTTTATATCTTGAAATGGTAACTTGTTTTGAAAATTAATTTGGAGGTCTGGAAACAGTGACTTGCTGTGTCAATATGATGACTTATTTAAATAAGATGAATTTAAACTGCATTTGTGATCTAGAACTGCTCATCCAATACCAGCTCTCGTGGCTGAATGCAATCAAATCGTTACAGATCCTCCCCAGATGAGTTAAGGCTGTTACTACAGCAAAGTGGGCTAAAATACCATACTGTGAAATCAGATATCAGGGTAATATCAGCAAGTTTAAATATCATTAGATCATGTTTAATAATATTATTAATTAATAAATCCATCCATATTCAGTACTGATAATCATATACTGTACTGATAAACAAATCTGACCTGGCCTGTTTCTCTTAAATGAGACCAAAAGTATGTTTTTCTTACAGATGCACAGATCTTACTGGTCACTGTATCACTGTATCCAAGAAAGACTAACATTTCGTGATATTTCCCTTTTTCAAAAGGCTTCTGATTGTCAATGTTGCATCACACTTCAACCCCCCACCCCCCACTCCCCCAACAAACACGCCTACAAAGCCAGCCTTCAGACTTTCACTGTCACAGCTGCTGTGTAAACTGTGTTAGTGACCAGTTCGGCAGACCCTGTTTCACTGATGTTAACAGGCTTTCTGTGGGCAAACTGGACCTTACGGTGTCCTCACTAGAGGAAGATGGACATTTAGCTAAGCTAACAAGCTCCAGCAGCATTCAGAGTCTGACTTTGCCTGCAAGAAAATCCAGCATGTTCCAGCAAAACCAGCATATGTTCTGTTTCGATGCTGGTATGCTGGTCAACCAGAACCAGACCAGCACTAGACCACCATGGAAGGCGTAGACCAGTATGGAGGTGTAAAATCAACATCCAAACTAACATCTAATTTAAAGAATGTTACTTTATCTTTTAACTGGGGGCTTCAAATCTCTGCAGATTATCCATAGAGCTGCTATAAAAGTCTCCATCGTTAGCCACATGCTAATGTAACAGGCAAATCCCTATTATCAAGCTAGCAAAAATTAGCATTCGCTTAGCAGGAGTAAAGAAGTAAAACTAAAGTACAAGGAATTGCGCAGCTTCTTTATTAAACATTGCTGTGTAATGACGTTCTTGGCCAACATACTGGTTATGGTATCAGATCTTTTCGCTTTAACAAGCTTAAAAAGCCAAGCTTATATGGTCTGTAGGCTGTGATCTGTAGCAGCCATTAATTTTATGTGATGCTAGAGAGCTTAAACTCCACTCCCTCCACTGAGAGAGCTGAAGAGCGCTGTGGTCATTACTACACAAAATCAACACGCAAAGAATGTTTCTGTGAGATGTCACAACACCACTTGCTCCATCTAAAACCAGCCTCCCCCGTTTCCTCTGTTTCTCTCAGATTAAGACTGACCAGAGGAAAAATAATTAAAATCCTGATGCACATGGTCTCTATACCGCATGGTCTAGAACTAATGATTATGTTCTAGGATGGTAACCCCACCATCTGCTTCCCAACGTTCACCTGTTACGCCTTGACAGGAATCAAGGGGTCAGAATAACTGCAGCAAACCAATACGTCCACCCACAGGGGCTTAGTTTTCAGACAGCTCTAGAATTATTGAAGAAAGAAACAGTCACTGCTCACAAAACTTTGAGTGAAGTGAATGAATGTTATGCAGCTGTAGCTGACGTCCTCCTGGAACCTCCACCATTACACAGTTCTGGCAGTTAACATTAGTACATTGTTAGATACTGTATTTTTATCTCAGGTATGATTGGCTCATAAAAAAAACACCATACACTTATAGTATCTGTAGACTGGCCGAATGAATGAGCACGATCTGCTGCGGATGGAGAATTTTTCACAGTTCTTGTTGGCAGCGGGCCTCCCGCCTCTTCCAACAGCTCTTCAAATCTCTTCAAAACTCTTCAAATCTACATCTCTCCATCATTCAAATTGCCACGTATGAGTCTTAATACAAGACTTTCTCTCTTCACGACATCAAAGGCCGTGTTCTGAGAGCAGCCACGAGTGCTCGTGTCTCAGACAAGGCTCGCAGCTCGGACAATAAATCACGATACTTTTATGCACGTCCTATTTGAGGTTTTCTGAGACCCTGTAAGCAGTGCTTAATTTGTAAAACATCAGGTAATGGAACACTAAAGGTGGGGTGATCCAGCAAGTGGGCAGTGATGGAAACGGTCCTGGAACACATACACAGCATTGCTTCAAGTGTCCACATAACATAGTAGCATTCTATGCAATAAGATAGAGTTAGCTTTAAAGAATGCAGTAAGGAGCTGCAACCAAGGGATTCTCAGAGATGCCACTGGAGGAATTAATTTTTGTGTCCTACAAATAAACCAAACAAAAAAAAAACAAACCATTTCATGTTGCACTAAAACAACAATATACGAAGACTGCCTAACCAAATTATTCAAATTACTCCACAACACAGTCATTGCATCTACAGCCCCCACTCAATTTCACGATTTGCTCTGCTTGTCTGTGGCAGTTCTGTGTCCTTTAACAAGATCACACACGTGGCACAGGGTTGAATTGTACGAGCGGTGGACCAACAAGTTTCATAAACAGAAGAGACGATAATGTGGAAGTGTACATGGACGCACGCTGTGACTGACACATCAGGTTCATTTAGAGAAACCTGCTCGCACTCTGCACTTGTGATTTATTTTAATTTACTTTTACAAATAAATCCAACAAATAAATAATGTTAAAAACAAAAAAAGGCACAGAGGCGCTGGATCCATATAAATAAGTTCCGGAACGCAGGTACTCGAAATACGAGAGGTAGTGGATCTTGTTCCGGCAAGATCCGGCACTGCCTGTAATCCCTGAGTATATTGACTGCTCACGACACGCAGCCCTTCCATCTAAGTGCCATCTAACTGGCCTTCAGTGCTGCTTTGAGATCAGCCAGATAGTCTAAAACTCTTGGTTTAATCAAACAGGCTGGGTAAGATTATCTAGTGATGATCCAGTTTTATATAATTGATTCACTTTCCATTCCTTTTGACTGACTTTGTCTTTTGAAGTATAAACATTAAGTGCAAACTGTTTTAAAGCTTTCCAGCAGTTGGACGTAGTCAAATAATATCAAACGATCATCAAAGGGGATCCTCCTACGCGTACAGCCCTGTGCAAATATCAGAGAACACACTTTTGTTTGTTTAAATAGGAATTTCAGAGATTCATCGTTTAGCTGTAAACATCTTTCAGTAGAAGACCTTTCATCATGTAAGGCCAATAGCCGATACTGTTTGAGGGTGAGGCTTAACTGTTTTGCTGACACATGATTGCAATGGGAAAAGAAAACATTACTCATTACCTCATAGCAGTACATTGGTATGGTGGTAACCGATATACCAATGAAAATGGGCGATCATCAGAGACGAGGTACATCAGCGTAGATAGTTTTTAAACAGTGGAGAAAGTCAGAGGGACATGTTAACATTGGCATCAGTCACCTTTGACATGTCTGCTGTCTTCTAATACTCAATACTGGGTTGAGTGATGTGTTCTCAAGTGTGGTATCAGGTTAGTGGTGTTAAGAATCTATACTTTGCTTCATCACCCATTCATTTTACAGCTACTGTAATACCAGTAAAAGTCTGAAACCTGCCAGACTGGCTACCAGCACACATTAGTTTTGGAGTCTGGCAGTTTTGTTCGATTCATCCTCATCAGACGCTGTGGATAGGGCTACCCACCACCTTGGGCAAGTGTGCCCACTGCCTCCTTGTGTGTGTGTGTGTGTGAGGCCAGAGATGAGCACACAAGTGGCAAATAGATCTAAATTCTAGACCCACATTCAAAGCGTCTGTATTGTTTAAATGAAAAACGTCAGGTTCCTGTGTCTAAGGGGCCTCGCGGAGGGCTGCAGTAATCCTTCACTCACTAAATGTGACTCATATGCTTTATGCCACTCATTGAGATGCGGAGTAAAGTTTTGTTTAATTGTGACTGGGATTATTTGGGTTATTTATAGATAGAAAATGCTAAACCAACCTTTAAAACTGAGCTTTGACGGTGTGGATGATGATTTCTCTGAGAAACTGAAAGTAAGACTCTTGAAAAGAATGGAAGAAATGCAAACAGTGGACACTAAATACTGAAAAATGTGATATTATGTAGTTTTATGTGAAATATATGTCTCTGCTGACAATGAAAAATGAATATCTATTGACTGGCAGGTGTGAGTGAAAATAAAAGATTAAATGAGGGCCCTCTGACTTCGACACAGCACTTTAGGGAACCTGCTAACATGTAAAGAACCTTTAAGGACTCTCGGAAGCTGCGCAAAGCCTTTCTTCAAACTCAGAGTTTCACTGGAAGTGGTTCTACGTAGAATCATTAATCATCCACAGAACCCCCCCAAGAACCTTTTAAGAGCGTGCGCTTATTATGCGTGTGATGTGCGCCGCGCGGCGTCGCTAACGTCGGCAGGCCTCATTTGACTTGCATATGGCCCAGGGCCGCGCTCTCTTCACGCCTCCCACATGAAAGACGCCGCGCGGCGCCGTTCTTGGCCAAGAGCGACCACTGCTGTGTCCCTCTGCCCCCCAGATGAATCGATGGGACTGTAAAAGGAAAAAAAAAAAAAAAACAAAACAAAAAAGAACAGCCACCTAATGATCATTAAACAGATACGAATAAAAGAACAATCTGTTCCGTCCCCCTCCCCTCTCTCTCTCTCTCTCTCTCTCTCTCTCTCTTTTGTTCGCCGGGTTTTTAATACAGTGTATCATTCAGCAAGTAAATATACCTGCTTCACCACGGACGCGCTCATCTCCGTGTGTGGCATTAGAGCCATGTTTCATTTTTATTTTCCATGCGCGATGATGGAGGGCAGTAAAAAACACTGTGGAGTCTCTCCATATATAGCTCTGCAAAATGGACGTCCAAATAAAGCCTGTCGTAGAGAGAGAGAGAGAGACAGAGAGAGAGAGAAAGACAGACAGACAGACATGCAGATAAGGGTCCAGGTTTTTACTACCGTCCAATCACACAGAGGTTGAAAAGCACTGAGTATGGACTGCAGAAGAGGAAGGGACAGATCTCCTCTCGCACTGTCGTTATCTAAGTGTATGAAGTTAACCTAACTGAGAGAATAAGTCATCCAGACGGCTCACTTACGCGCGGTGGGAAACAAATATTAGTCCTGATTTTCATCCAGAAATCAGACTGGAATTTCCTGCTGATGTAAATCGACGTGAGTTACGTTGGTGATGAGGGAGATAGGACTGTTATTTTTTGTGTTGTTCCTAAAATTATTATATATATATATAAAAGAAACATATACTGAACAAAAAATACACAGAGGCCGTAGCAGCTAAATACAAGCTTTTCTTTGTCGTCATTACTATCCAGTCCCTCCAGGAGAGACCTGCTTCCAGTTTACTGCTGGGTTTCTTCCACACCTGCGAAGTTCAGTCCTAGAATTTGCGTTAGTTCTCTGCTCTCACTGTCCGTGCATGCTCTTATCTTCTATTCAACAACGGGATTACCCTTTTCTGACTAGTCTGTTCCAACTGAGATACATGAAGGTACGTAACCTGGGTGTGATCTTAGACTCTGAGCTCAGTTTTATTCAGCATGTAAACTCAGTCACTAAAGTAGCTTCTTATCATTTAAGAAATATTTACCAAAGTTCAGCCTTTTCTCTCTCAGAGTGACAGAGAAACTCGATCATGCGTTTGTTAGAAGCAAAGTTGATCACTGTGCTGGTCGGAGTTGATCACTGTGCTGGTCGGAGTTGATCACTGTGCTGGTCGGAGTTGATCACTGTGCTGGTCGGAGTTGATCACTGTGCTGGTCGGAGTTGATCACTGTGCTGGTCGGAGTTGATCACTGTGCTGGTCGGAGTTGATCACTGTGATGGTCAGAGTTGAACACTGTGATGGTCAGAGTTGAACACTGTGATGGTCAGAGTTGATCTTTGTAATGGTCAGAGTTGATCTCTGTAATGGTCGGAGTGGATCGCTGTGATGGTCAGAGTTGAACACTGTGATGGTCAGAGTTGAACACTGTGATGGTCAGAGTTGAACACTGTGATGGTCAGAGTTGAACACTGTGATGGTCAGAGTTGATCTCTGTAATGGTCAGAGTGGATCGCTGTGATGGTCAGAGTTGAACACTGTGCTGGTCAGAGTTGAACACTGTGCTGGTCAGAGTTGAACACTGTGCTGGTCAGAGTTGAACACTAATGGTCAGAGTTGATCGTTGTAATGGTCAGAGATGATTTCTGTGATGGTCAGAGTTGATTTCTGTGATGGTCAGAGTTGAACACTGTGATGGTCAGAGTTGAACACTGTGATGGTCAGAGTTGAACACTGTGATGGTCAGAGTTGATCTCTGTAATGGTCAGAGTGGATCGCTGTGATGGTCAGAGTTGAACACTGTGCTGGTCAGAGTTGAACACTGTGCTGGTCAGAGTTGAACACTAATGGTCAGAGTTGATCGTTGTAATGGTCAGAGATGATTTCTGTGATGGTCAGAGTTGATTTCTGTGATGGTCAGAGTTGATTTCTGTGATGGTCAGAGTTGAACACTGTGATGGTCAGAGTTGAACACTGTGATGGTCAGAGTTGAACACTGTGATGGTCAGAGTTGAACACTGTGATAGTCAGAGTTGATCACTGTGATGGTCAGAGTTGAGCACTGTGATGGTCAGAGTTGAACACTGTGATGGTCAGAGTTGAACACTGTGATGGTCAGAGTTGATCTTTGTAATGGTCAGAGTTGATCTCTGTAATGGTCGGAGTGGATCGCTGTGATGGTCAGAGTTGAACACTGTGATGGTCAGAGTTGAACACTGTGATGGTCAGAGTTGAACACTGTGATGGTCAGAGTTGATCTCTGTAATGGTCAGAGTGGATCGCTGTGATGGTCAGAGTTGAACACTGTGCTGGTCAGAGTTGAACACTGTGCTGGTCAGAGTTGAACACTGTGCTGGTCAGAGTTGAACACTGTGCTGGTCAGAGTTGAACACTAATGGTCAGAGTTGATCGTTGTAATGGTCAGAGATGATTTCTGTGATGGTCAGAGTTGATTTCTGTGATGGTCAGAGTTGAACACTGATGGTCAGAGTTGAACACTGTGATGGTCAGAGTTGAACACTGTGATGGTCAGAGTTGAACACTGTGATGGTCAGAGTTGATCTCTGTAATGGTCAGAGTGGATCGCTGTGATGGTCAGAGTTGAACACTGTGCTGGTCAGAGTTGAACACTGTGCTGGTCAGAGTTGAACACTAATGGTCAGAGTTGATCGTTGTAATGGTCAGAGATGATTTCTGTGATGGTCAGAGTTGATTTCTGTGATGGTCAGAGTTGATTTCTGTGATGGTCAGAGTTGAACACTGTGATGGTCAGAGTTGAACACTGTGATGGTCAGAGTTGAACACTGTGATGGTCAGAGTTGAACACTGTGATAGTCAGAGTTGATCACTGTGATGGTCAAAGTTGAACACTGTGATAGTCAGAGTTGATCACTGTGATGGTCAAAGTTGATCACTGTGCTGGTCAGAGTTGATCACTGTGCTGGTCAGAGTTGATCACTGTGCTGGTCAGAGTTGATCACTGTGCTGGTCAGAGTTGATCACTGTGCTGGTCAGAGTTGATCACTGTGATAGTCAGAGTTGATCACTGTGCTGGTCAGAGCTGATCGTTGTAGTGGTCAGAGTTGAACACTGATGGTCAGAGTTGATCATTGTGCTGGTCAGAGTTGATCACTGTGATGGTCAGAGTTGATCACTGTGACGGTCAGAGTGGATCGCTGTAATGGTCAGAGTGGATCGCTGTAATGGTCAGAGTGGATGGCTGTAATGGCCAGAGTGGATGGCTGTGATGGCCAGAGTTGATGGCTGTGATGGCCAGAGTGGATCACTGTAATGGTCAGAGTGGATCACTGCAATGGTCAGAGTGGATCACTGCAATGGTCAGAGTTGGTCACTGTGATGGTCAGAGTTGGTCACTGTGATGGTCAGGGTTGAACACTGTAATAGTCAGGTTTGATCGCTGTAATGGTCAGGGTTGATCGCTGTAATGGTCTTACTGGAGATCCTAAGAAAACAGTCCAAGTGGTCCAGAAAGCAGCAGCTGGGATCCTAACAAACACTAAACAGATCTCAGATCAGTCCTGTTTTAAAGAGCTGCACTGACTACCTGTATCTGTTAAAACAGACTTTAAACTTCTGTACTCGTCTATAAACTCTAAATAATCTAGATCCTGCTACATCACAGAACGTCTCTCTGTTTATGTTCCAGCTGCTGATCTTAGATCTGCAGATACGAACCTTCTGTAAGAACACATTCCATAAGATACAGAAAACCTGGAGAGACTCTTTCAGCTCTTCTGCTTCTAAACTGTGGAGCTCAGCTTTTATTAGACCGTCGAGCTCAGAGTCTCTTTTACTACACAATTAAAATCGTCTCTCTTAAACTCAGCGTTTAATTAAGACTTTAACATCGTAGTAGCTATAAAACTGAACTTTGCTGGTAAGTTATTACTGATAAAAACTATCTGTAAAGCACTTTGAGCTGCCATTGTGCAGTCGATCCATTATTTTGGATGGAACTTGTGAGTGGAAGCAAAGCTGTAAGAATGAGCCCCTCCCCAAAACGACCCCAGGATGAGTCCTGGATGCGGACTCAGGTGTTAGGTATAAGTGTGAAACTGCCCTCAGTCAGAGAAAATGCTTCTTCTAGCTCGTCTCACTAGCCAGCCTGGCATTAATTATTATATATATTTTTAATGCATCTAAAAAATACTTGACAAAGAAACAAAAAGATGATTTGAATTTGTTGTCCAGTCCAATAAAAACACCCTCAGCCAGTTATCTGCTCTGTTCCAGAGCCCAGCACGACTAAGCCTGAATTCCACAACCTGCATGTCTTGTTCAGGTGTATTGACAGCTGGAAGACAACCAAACACAAAGACTGGCTGGTGGTCCAGACTGGCAACACCTGTTCATTACCTTGATGAATGCATATTTAAGCCTGTTTGTTTAAGCCTGAGCTCAGCTTCAAACCAAATGCCACCAATACCAATGCCATCATAGCTCAATTTCAGCATCTGAAACTAGCCAGGTGATATATTATACCCCCTATTTACAATCTAGCACAGCTCTCAGGGGTCTTACTGTCTCTGACATGCAGCACCACAGCTTCCTTCTCCTCGGTCTATACAGCCTCCCCTCAGTCCTTTAAACAATAATGAGCCACTACTAACCCCGCCCCCGTCTTCAACAGGGTGTGTCCTGACCCCAAGACACATTCTCTTATTCTGCACTTACCTTTTCACCTGCTGATCAGATGAAGCTCATCATACAGACATTCAACTAACAAACTAATAGTGTTAATGTTATTGTGGATTCTGCAGCGAGTAAACGTTAAGAACAATCTAGAACACTCTGTTAATATATTACCTCAGCTTGTCATGTTAGCTAGTGCTAAACGACTAAAGAAACACAGAGCATGATTATTTTTCTTGTTCTTCTCTGCTTCTTGTTTGAATTTTCCAGTTCCACCTTAAATGGTGCAGCAGTTAGATCCTGGTGCCTCAGTTCAACCTATCCAGCTTCTTGTTTGAGTATTCCAGTTCCACCTTAAGTGGTGCAATAGATACATTCTGGTGCCTCAGGTCAACCTGTCCAACTTTTTGTTTGGATTTTCAGTTCCACCTTAAATGGTGCAGCAGTTAGAGTCTAATGCCTCAGGTCAACCTGTCCAACTTCTAGTTTAAATTTTCCAATTCCACCTTAAATGGCGCAACAGATACATTCTGGTGCCTCAGGTCAACCTGTCCAGCTTGTTTGAATTTTTAGTTCCACCTTAAATGGTGCAACAGTTAGATTCTGGTGCCTTGGGTCAACCTGTCCAGCTCCTTGTTTGAATTTTCCAGTTCCACCTTAAATGGTGCAGCAGTTAGATTCTGGTGCCTCAGGTCAACCTGTCCAGCTCCTTGTTTGAATTTTCCAGTTCCACCTTAAATGGTGCAACAGATACATTCTGGTGCCTCAGGTCAACCTGTCCAGCTTCTTGTTTGAATTCTCCAGTTCCACCTTAAATTCTGGTGTCTAAAGTTATTAATTGCTGCACCATTTAACTGCTGCACCAACTTAAGGTGGAAAGGGGAAAAATTCAAACAAGGAACTGGATAGGTTGAGTCAGGCACTTGAATCCAACTGCTGCATTATTTAAGGTGGAACTGGGAAGAAGATGTACAAGTAGCCGGAGGTTGCCAGAATGCAACTGCTGCATCATTTAAGGTGGAAGGGGACAATTTGAGCAAGAAGCTGGAAATGTAGCCCAAGGCACCAGAACGTAACTACTACACGATTTAAGGCGGTTTTTGCCAACTGTTGCTGAACAATGCCAGCAATAATAAACTTCATCCACTCGGTACAGTCAACAACAGATGAGTGATTAGCCTTTAGCTTTCACGAGAGAACAAAAAAAAAGGTGTTGCATTGTCAGAGACAGCTCAGAAGCCGTGGGCCGGCCACATCATTCCCACTTAACGTAGGAAGGGGAGCCAAATCTGAACAACTTGTTGAATCTCATGTTTTCTATCTATCTAGATCTAGGCAGCCCACAAACAACTGACTGGACTGTACTGTTTTCCAGTTTGTGGGCTGGTAGCCAGTCCAGCTACACAAACGTACAAGCACAAGTAGCACTCAGTGGGTTTATGATATGTCCCCATTACACATATACCTCTACCTCAGAAAGATTGCTTATTGATTTCACATGTCATGATGTTTAGCAGTAATTACTTGGTATTAACATGTGATTACTCATTGATTTGTGTCCAAATCAAAGCAGGACTTACTGTCATAACACCCAGCACAGAGATTCAGAGTGCCAGAGTGAATCAGCCAGGGAAAATATATAAGTGACTCACTCCCACTACCAAGCTACAATATTTGCCTTGTGTGTTTCATTCCTCTTGACTTAATGAGTCGAATCATTCAGAGCGTAGATAGAAATACTACTCACGGTCGAAAGCTTTCTCAAGCAGATGGACTCACTTTTTTCACAGGCCTAAATACGAGATGCATCTGTGCTGCGAGTACAGTGTGAAGAACCTAACTGGTGAAGTCTGTTTAAATGCTTGTTTTCTTCATTATTTCAGGATAGCAGTGCCTGTTCATTAGTCCCCATAGCATTTTACAGCAAGCAAACAAGGAGAACGGGTTCTATAAGCATCTGCATAGCACCGAAAAGAGTTCCACTATTATGAAGTCAAGCCTGTGAAAAGAGAAGAAGCCCTGTCGTCGCTGTATAGAAACATACGCAACACATTTTCTGTTAATCCAAAGAATCCTCTCACCCTGTAGAGAAGCCGGGGATTCTTTAGTAAAGGCAGCGGTTCTAGACAGAACAGTCAGAGCTATGTAGAAAACCCAGTTCATGTTTAAATACAGTAAATGGTTCTTTTACATAGAACTCATCATTCTATATTGTGTAGTACTTTATTATTGAATATCTTATTTATTGTGATGTAATTGCATGTTTAATTATTACATGTATATTTGATTAGTATATGAAAACAAATGTACACGGAATAGTATATAAAAACAAATGTATTGTAACTGATCATTCAGGAAAGTTGACAGTTCAAAGCTTTTGGTATAGATTGTAAATGTAATTGTGTAATTGGTATGTAACATAACATTTGAATAGCTTAAAAATCCAAATGTTATATCTGAACTCCCATAAATACTATTATGTACCCCCAAGTTTGGTAAATTCCTGAAATTTAAGTAGATCGAAAAGTCAGATTGTTGGAAGTGCGGACTGGAACCTGGTGATAAGGAACCTAGATGAACTGCAAACATAATAGTGTAACAATTATTTAATTACATGTGCAATTACATCTGTGATCTAAACAGTACATACAACTAAATAGAATAACTGATTGTCCAGGAAAGTCGGCAGGGCAGAACCAAACCTTCTGATAAAAATGTAAATTGCATGTTTATGCCATTGTGTAAATATTATATAAATGCATATGTATTTACATGTTTAATTACATATTTACATTTGAGCAATATTTAAAACCAAATTTCACAAGAGAACTTCTAGGAAAGTGTGTAGTGTAGATTGAGCCTGTTGATAAATAGACTGGAATTTAAATGTAATTGTTATGTAATAACCTTACATATGAACAGCATATAAACCAAACATAACTGATCTTTCATAAATACAATTCTTTATATATTTCCTCCTTTGGAACTGATGATAAAGCCTAAATCTCAAAAGTACAGACTTTTTATTAATAAAGTATGTAAATAGACTGTAAATGTAATTACGCTACATGTGAATAGTGTATAAAACCAAATGTAATAACAGAACTTCTGTAAATACTTCTCATATTTTTATTTTATATATATATTTTTTTTCAAACAGAAAAGTTCCAACATTAGCTGTTGAAGAATGTAAATTGAGTGTATATATAATCATGTAATAGTGACATATTTACATGTGTAATTTGAATTTATTAAATACAACAACATGTTCACCTCCAGTATTTTAGCATTCTGTGTGTTACTGTATGTTGTGTGCTTCTTCATTCACTATATGTTTTTTAAATGTTATATACTGTAACATGCAAAAGTCTGGGCACTCATGGTCAGATCACGCTTTGCACATGCACATCCTCGAGAGAGAACACAGCCGGTGGTACTTTATATGCTATCTTGTATTTTGCATGTGTAACAGAAGGAACCCGTGTACTAGAATGTGCAGAAAAATGCATATTTGATCTCAAACTTTTCCACATGAGTGAAGATTCAGCCTGTCCTCCCTCTCTCTCTCACTCTCTCGCAGAGACAGAGCCTTCAGGGACAGACCTGGCTGAAGATGTTAGCCCTGACTGGTCCAGACGTAAACTGATGCAAGATGGAATCGAGAACCACACCATAGAGCTGCCTCGAGCAGGTGAGAGACATAGCCGTATCTTTTTATCCTGCTGTGAAAGTCAGGCCTGTCTT
This sequence comes from Megaleporinus macrocephalus, assembly GCA_021613375.1. Lineage (NCBI taxonomy): Eukaryota > Metazoa > Chordata > Actinopteri > Characiformes > Anostomidae > Megaleporinus > Megaleporinus macrocephalus. The sequence goes on along the minus strand of CM038726.1, from coordinate 29,122,838 downwards.
CACAATAGCACTCTCTCGGTAGTATTGGTTGGGGTGTCGGCTGGTTGTCTCTGCCGAGGTGTCTGTGGAGGTGTTGGCTGTGTCTCTGTCGGGGTGATGTCTGTGTGTCTCTGTTGAGGTGTCTGTCGGGGTGATGTGTGTCTCTGTCGGGGTGATGTCTGTGTGTCTCTGTTGAGGTGTCTGTCGGGGTGATGTGTGTCTCTGTCGGGGTGATGTCTGTGTGTCTCTGTTGAGGTGTCTGTCGGGGTGATGTGTGTCTCTGTCGGGGTGATGTCTAGGTGTGTCTCTGTCGGGGTGATGTCTAGGTGTGTCTCTGTCGGGGTGATGTCTAGGTGTGTCTCTGTCGGGGTGATGTCTAGGTGTGTCTCTGTCGGGGTGATGTCTAGGTGTGTCTCTGTCGGGGTGATGTCTAGGTGTGTCTCTGTCGGGGTGATGTCTAGGTGTGTCTCTGTCGGGGTGTCTGTGGGGGTGTCGACTATGTTTCTGTCGGGGTGTTGGTGTGCTGGCTGTGCCTCTGTTGGGCTGGGGGCTGTGTCTCTGTTGGGCTGGGGGCTGTGTCTCTGTTGGGCTGGGGGCTGTGTCTCTGTTGGGCTGGGGGCTGTGCCTCTGTTGGGCTGGGGGCTGTGCCTCTGTTGGGCTGGGGGCTGTGCCTCTGTTGGGCTGGGGGCTGTGCCTCTGTTGGGCTGGGGGCTGTGTCTCTGTTGGGCTGGGGGCTGTGCCTCTGTTAGGCTGGGGGCTGTGCCTCTGTTGGGCTGGGGGCTGTGCCTCTGTTGGGCTGGGGGCTGTGCCTCTGTTGGGCTGGGGGCTGTGCCTCTGTTGGGCTGGGGGCTGTGACTGTATCGGGGCGGCGGGTGTGCGTGTGCCTACATGCATGTTTTGATGATGGAGCCAAATTGGGAGGCAAACAGTAGCCGCGCATACTCTCCAAACTCATAAGCTCAGTAAGGTAAACTTGGCCTCTCCTCAAGAGAGAACTCTGCAGAGTGGTGCAGGAGCTTGCCAGACATGTGCAGCAGGAGAGACGAGGGAGAGAGAAAAAGATAGAGTAAACAGAGAGAGGGATGAAGAAAGCGACAGACGGGACAGAAGGAAACAGGTACGCTCCTTCAAATAGTCACGAGGCTTCAGCAACTGTAAACTAACCAAAACCACAGCCATAACCGGCAGTGACCACAGTCTGCTTTCAAAAGTTCTTTAGGTGTCTGGAGGCCAGGAGGACATACAGAGAGCAGAGTTGGTTTGGTGAATGTAAAGGGGCCGTGTAGTTAGTTTAGTCAATCACGTGTCTTATTTGTCCTCAGTAAAGATTTATTTTGATTGAAAAGCAATACATCCATACAGTTATAACTATATTATTGAACAGCTTAAGCAGAATGTGTGTATGACTTTCAGTAAAATATTAAAAATGCAGTTTATTACCGGAGAGCAACACTGCCTGTGCATTCCAGTGAGTGTAGAACTAGTGTGACTGTTACGGTTCTCACAAATGGAGCTCAGTTTGAGCAGAACTTGCCAGTACAGGACTCGCACTTGCATGCACAAACCCATAAAATGTTTCATAAAAACACAAAGATTAGTTGATTAATTGGAGAAAATGTGTTTCGGTAGTGACTCTAAATGTTACTTGCTGATTTCAGACTTCACATTTACTTCTAAATTGTGGGGCCACTGGTCTTAAAGAATGGACTAAAAGAAATGGGCCAAGATTTCTTGAGGAAAACAGTCTGATTACATTGATTTACAATAAAAAAAAAGTCATTTTTAAATGCAAAATAAGGCTCCGCCCACAGACTAAAACTAAGTTGAAAGACATGGAAATTTTTATTTTACTTGAAAAATTAAAAAAAGATATTGAAAAAAAGACTTAATTTAAATGTCAGTTAATTTTTTGTTTTAAGTGTAAAGGTTAAGGTTATAAGGGTTATAAAATGTAGTTGCTATATCTTGCATCTCAATTAATGCATTAAGTCAAAATGTATAAATGATATTGCTGCTGGGGCTGAAACGATTCCTCGAGTAACTCGATTAACAAAAATCATCGATTCAAATTCTTTGCCTCGAAGACTCATTTAACCCATACAGCCGCATATGGTGTTGCCAGGTGACACGAAGAAGACGTGGTTTGATGGCGCGGCTAGCAAAATAGAGAAAAAGAGAGAGAATAAGGAGAGACGAACAGAAGAGACAGGTCAGAGAAAACCACAGTGTCCAAAGTGTCCAAACCGAGGGAGCCGTTACTGAGTGTAAACCTGAAGAAAGACGTGGCTTAAGTTAGCTTCTTATGTAAATTACGCCTTTCCACCTTAAATGACGCAGCAGTTACAGGCGCTGGAATGTAACTTCTATACCATTTAAGGTGGAACGAGGAATTCAAATAAGAAGTTAACTTCAGAAAGCAAGCAACTGAGCTTCCTAGCAAACTGATAGACCCCAAGCCCAGCACGACATCAGTGTTTTAGTCTACACTTCCAGTCCACAGAGCGGAGCGACACACAGTAACGATAACATTTAGCTTAAATCCGTGTGATGGTGAGTTGAGATCAAGGCTAGTAAAGTATGTATGTTGGTTGTGGTTATATGTAACGGCTAGTTAGGAACGATAGTCAGTGTGATGGCGAGTTGTGTCCGTAAATAATCTAAGTTGTACTTAAGAACATAACCACAGAAAATAAAAGCCTGAGCTTCTTTCACATTATCGTTTTAATCATAGTCACAAACAAACACACACTCACAACGACATACACCTCTCACACACACACTTTTCCCTCCCAGTGATGCATAAAATACACAGCAAATTAAATATCAGCTGGTGTTTGTAGCAATTTGGAGCCTAAAATGCACCAAATCCAGTACAGTGAGTATATTCAGTTTAGTTTGTTTGCAGTAAGTGGGTCAGCAAGTGTAGGACAAGCTTCAGTATAGTAACTGAGTGTACAGTAGCCAGTCCTGTGAACTTAGTATGATATATAGGTCTAGTAATAAATTTCAATAATAGTAATTATTTAAATGTTTTCTTTAAAACCTTACTATATGCAATTTAAGCAATAAAATATTAAGGCACCTGTTTTATTTTTTTTATATTTACTATTCCTCTTTAATACAGCAAAAATATTTTATCAGATTACTCGATTAATCGATAAAATAATTGATAGAGTACTCGATTACTAAAATAATCGATAGCTGCAGCCGTAACAGCTAATTGCAGTTTTGTACAGAATTTAAAAGTTGCTGTTGATAAATAGACTAAAAGAAATGGCCCAGTCTGGTTACATTGACTTGCATTAAAAGTAAAGTATGTTTTTTTTCCTCAGTAACATCGTTTAAGATAAAAGGTTATTGTTCCGACAACTAATGCTACTTAAACCTGCGCTGTATAACTGAGTTAATGACGAGTTAATGGTGATACCAAACCTAACAATTCTAAATGATGTTCTGTTAAATCCATGCGAGTACGTGAGCTTGTTGTTTATCTGTGCTTTTCTGCAATGATTCCTATGTGCTACACCTGTTGCTGTACTACCTGCGACCTGGTGCAAAAGAGGTGTGATGCTTCTTGTTAAGCGTAGCGTTTATACGGCTCTAGTAGTCTTTGTGTGCTTGATCTTAAAATTGGATACAAGCTCCTTACTGCCCCCTGGTGGAATGTTTCCACAGCTTATGCATCCCATGAGAAAATGAGATATGTGAACCAGATGCTTGGATATTATTATATACCAGGGGTGTTTAATTAGAGTTCAGTACAGTCTAGTTAAAGGGGATTTATAATTGACATCATGGTTTCACATAGCAGTATTCTCCAAAACTATTTCCTGGTTAAACAGTCAGTTTTGCGACTGCAGCTTTTCGCTTCGTGCCTCGCCTGTGTGCTTGTTGCACTCACGAATCTGCACAGATCTGATTGGACGCCTTAGGGGATCTTACAATGCACGTGATTGGTCTGTGAGTTAATTGCGCCGCAAAGCCTGTATACCATAAAGACAAGAAAAGATCCGCCGCTCAACATAAACACTATCGAAATTAAATCCTTCTCAATAGTTTATCGCTTTGGGTCCGCATTGGACAACGTCTGGGTCCGGACCTGGACCGCAGTCCACTTATTAGTGACCCCTGTTATATATTATTACTGATATTGGCAGCAAACTGTGTATAATTACTATTGCAGTGAATATGTGGAGGATGTTATACCTCACAACAGTGTGATATCATGGCGATGTGAGAGTGCATTCATGTATAAATGGTAATGTGTAGTTTGGAGAGTGTTTTGGCACTGCAGGTACACCTGGTTGGGAAGATGTCCCTCAGGTGAACTATGTTTTTTTTATTTATACTTTGTCCAAAAATGTACAAATGTGTATGATTTACAATGATGAACGGGAAGCAAGCTAAATTCTTGTCTTCACAGCTGAGCGAGGACGTCAGTGCTCATAGTGTCTTCATTGTGGAGTCTGTTTCAGAACCTACTTCTGTCTACACAGACAGCATTCTACGTCACTCCCGACACATAGACCCTCCCAATCCTTAGATACCTTAAAATATACGGTCTTCTGAGGTTCTTTCCTTTGGCTGAATTTTAAGGAGGCATCAAACGGATCCTCTGCAGCTAAAACAAACCCATGATGCAACACAAGCAACATTTTCTCCAACATGATGGATGCAGGCAGAGCTACGAGCAGTGAAGTCATTTTCGATTGCATGTCTGAAGAAAGCACTGCCTGCTTAAACGTGCGAGTCTGACTGCAGAAGATCCAAACTCACGTCTAATTCACGTCTGGAAGAGTAATCAAACCTGCAATAAACCTCACAAGTGGAGAAGCCATGAAGCTGAAATGCTGAGGAGACGCTGCAGCTGAGGTCACTAAACACCGGTCACACGCAATGGGCGTGAACAAGCTGTGACGCGGTCTCTCTCTAACTAGAGCTTCTCAATCTGTCCTGATGAGGAGAGAATGCTGCTACTTAAACAGCTGCCTGTGTAGTCAGTGCACTACGTAGGCAGCTCACTAGGTTTTGAGACAGACCCTATATGTTTGTATGCTGTGTGTTGAACAAGATTTTTTCTGATGAAGAAAGTTTAGCACGGCTGTCTTTGAAAGGGAGGGCAGGAGGTTTTCGTCCACCTGCCTTCAGCCCCTCGTTGCTCACCAACAGCTCAACACAATATAATTGACTATATATTACACAGACAAGTCATATGACCACTTCCTACTTTTGATGGAGACACAAGCTGGTGTTCTGGTCTGGGGAATATTTGTGACATTCTCTGGACCCATTCGTCCATGTGGAGGGCTCAACTGCTTTGGGTGATGAATCCCTCCTTGCAGATCACGTACACCCATACATGCTGGAAGATAAGATCCGCCCCAGGGAAGACAATCAGCAAGACAATGAGACACATCATGCAGCTAGAAATGTCTCATATTGGTTGGAAGGGCTGACTAAGACTTCCAGGTACTACACTGGACCCCTAAATCCCAGTTGAGCATCTGTGGGACCACCAGGTTGGTCGTGTTGGGTCTATGGATTCTCCCCCATGCACCCAGTGGGATTTGCTGCAGTCATCGTGGCTCCACATACCAGTGACAACCTACCAGGACTTTAAAGAGTCTACCAGTCGGTCTAGCTCGGTGGTATTTAATTAGAACTCAGGTTGGTCCACCTAGAGGAGATTTTTAGTGAGAGGAGTGAGCTCTTGGTTGTCCTGGGCTGAAATTGTGTTAGGACCATTCACACATGAGAAGTGTGCATGTTCTTCCTGTGTTTGAGTGGGTTTCCACCGGGTACTCCGGTTTCCTCCCACAGTCTAAACACATGCATGTTAGCTTGATCGCTTACTCTAAACTGCCCGTTGGTGTGTGAGAGTGTACGTTGGCCAGGTGATGGACTGGTGACCTGTCCATGGTCACCCGATGATGCGGGGATGGGTTTTAGCTCCCTGCGACCCCGACTAGATGGATGGATGGATATGAGATACGTGGCTGCTGTTAATTAGCCACGGTCTCAGAACATATGAGATGTTGGTTTGGAGCTGGTCTGTGGAAAGTATAAACATCTCGGTCCGTTCTTGGTTGAAAAGTCGTTATTCGGCGTCGACTGATTGGAGGAGGAGCGCGTTTGGTGATTTTACAACACACGTGATTGGTCTGTGAGGTCACTGCACCGCAAAGCCCGTATACCGTAAAGACAAGAAAAGCTCCGGCGCTTATAATAAACACAGTCAACATTAAATCCTTCTCAATAGATTATCAGTTTGAGTCAGCATTGGACAACGTGTGGGTTTGAACCCGGACCGCGGTCCACCTATTAGTGACCTCTGGTCTAGCTGCTGTCCGTGCTGCACATGGCAGTTACTCTGGATATTCATAATAATGTGACTCGACTGTGTAATGAAAAGGCAACTAGGGGGCGACCAGAAAAGAGGAGACTGCGACGTGGTGTAACCAGTAACTATGAATATTATCATAATGTTTGATGGTCAGTAAGGTTTTTAGTTTCCTCAGAGAATGATGCGGCAGAATTAGGTCCACAGTCTGGAACAGTCTGTACTTGTAGCGGACCCTCCTCTGATTGGCAGAGGAGTGCAACACAGCCCCGTTCAACCCCAAGTTCCAGTTAGCTCTGCCTTAACAGAGTCAAGCAGGGCCTTTTATTGGATCCCTAATTCATACAGTGAACAGAATCTGGTGATATTGCCCCCCTGAGCCCGGCGTAGATGACGCTTCCCGCTGTCTGGAAGTCTGTAATTCAGCTCCTCCGCAGAGATTACTCGCCCAGGAGGTCAATTTACAGCCTGACCAGAAGAGACTACCGGAGCTCATCAGCCAGCCGCTATCGGCCGCGCTCTGCTGTACATACGAAATGAGAGCGCAGCCTCTTTTCTTCCTCGCTCCCCCGCTGGACGCCAGCGCCGCTGATTACGCAATCAGCCCGTGCTCAGACGAGCCGCTCCGCCGTCGAGGAATCCGGTCTGGATGAGGCTGCCAGAGGAAGAGGCTGATCCCTTACTCTCTTTTTTTCCCTGTCTTTATTTCCCTACCCTTTTTTTTCCCTTTTACGCTTCCTCCCTCTCTTTCTGTTCCTTAAAAAAGAAGGAGACGGCAGCCCCCGTCTTCAGGCGAGCACCCTTTGAGGCCAGCGTTGCTAGGCAACTGAATGCTAAATTTTGGAAGTGTGTGTGTGTGTGTCGGGAGCCGTGTAAGAACGGAGGCTGGGATTAGATGAGAGAGAGAGAGAGAGAGAGAGAGAGAAAGAAAGAGAGAGAGAGAGAGAAAGGGAGAGAGAAAGAAGGAGAGAAAGAGAGAGAAGGGGAGAGAGAAAGAGGGAGAGCAAGAGAGAGAGGGGATGAAGGTGATTGAGAGACAGAAAAAGAGAGAAAGAAAGATGGAGAGAGGGAGAGTTAGAAAAAGGGCGAGAGAAAGAGAGAAAGAAAGACAGAGAAAAAAGTGGGAAAGAGAAAGAGTAAAAGGGAGAAGGAGAAAGCAGTTGAGAGTGAAGAGAAATAGGAGAAAGAGATAACAAGAGTAAGAGAAAGAGCAGAGGAACAAAAAGAGAGCAGAGAGAAAGACAGAGAAAGAACAGGGAGAGAAAGAGAAAGAACAGGGAGAGAAAGAGAAAGAGCGGGAGAGAAAGAGAAAGAGCGGGAGAGAAAGAGAAAGAGCGGGAGAGAAAGAGAAAGAGCGGGAGAGAAAGAGAAAGAACAGGGAGAGAAAGAGAAAGAGTGGGAGAGAAAGAGAAAGAACAGGGAGAGAAAGAGAAAGAACAGGGAGAGAAAGAGAAAGAGCGGAAGAGAAAGAGAAAGAGCGGGAGAGAAAGAGAAAGAGCGGGAGAGAAAGAGAAAGAACGGGGAGAGAAAGAGAAAGAGCGGGAGAGAAAGAGAAAGAGCAGGAGAGAAAGAGAAAGAGCGGGAGAGAAAGAGAAAGAACAGGGAGAGAAAGAGAAAGAGCGGGAGAGAAAGCGAGCAAGGAAAAGAGCAGAGAGATGAGAGTAAGCGAGAGAGCGAGAGGGAGGGAGGGAGGAGTGAGAGAGAACTGAGAGTCTGCAGTGAAATAAATAAATAACGAGAATAAAAGGGAAGGAGCTATTTTTAGACGTGTCAATAACGATCGCTCAGCGGGTTTTTTGCGTGTTGCTTTGTTTGCGTTGGCTATCAGGAAAAGGCCTTTTCTCTGGAAGGGCTGATTTTTTTCCGTGGGGATATTTTAGTGTGTGTTTGGGGACGGCAGTGAGAACGAGAAGCTGGCAGAGCGGCTCCTAAATATGTTCTTTCCTCAGACCCCTCCGTCGTCTGGAGAGCAGTTCATCACTCCTGTCAGATAATATTAAAGGAATAGGCTGATGCTCAGAAACGGGGGGTGGTCTTGCGGGCTGTGAGAATTTGGCCCCATCCTGATGCTGTTGTGTCAGGGCGGCGCTGAGCAGCGAGTGATGGATGTAGTCGGTTTATCCCGGCTCGTTTGCGTGTGGAGTCTTATCGTGGCTGATGTTCTGATTTTACCCGACATCACCTTTAATCTGGTAGACAGCGAGCGACCGAGATACAGCGGCGGCGTTTGATTGTGTGGGTGAGGGGCGGCTGGGCGTACCTGTGCTTTCCTAAACTTCAGTTGCTTCCCCTCCTGATCCGGCAGCGCTGTCTGGCGCCGCGCAAGCTCACCTAGCCACATGGTCTCATATGACGTGGGTGAAGAGGGAGGAGGTGTCTGCGTTCTCCTGATCGTCAGTGTGAGAGTGAATCACAATCAGAGCAGGTTTAATGGCTGAGGAATGTCAGTACTTATTGCTTACAAGAAATCTGTCTGGTCAGTAGATCATATACAGACCAGCATAAAAGAAATAGATTTACTAAATAATCATTTAAATAAAGAAAATAGAACATTTTGTTTGTGAAATGTTGGGAAACTAAAATACATTCTAATAATTTTCATGAAATAGTAAAGCGTTTCAGGCAGCGTGTAGTGGTTAGTATGGTGGTGTAGTGGTTAGTATGGTGGTGTAGTGGTTAGTAAGGTGGTGTAGTAGTTAGTATGGTGGTGTAGTAGTTAGTATGGTGGTGTGGTGGTTAGTATGGTGGTGTAGTGGTTAGTACGGTGGTGTAGTGGTTAGTACGGTGGTGTAGTGGTTAGTATGGTGGTGTAGTGGTTAGTACGGTGGTGTAGTGGTTAGTACGGTTGTGTAGTGGTTAGTACGGTGGTGTAGTGGTTAGTACGATGGTGTAGTGGTTAGTATTGTGGTGTAGTGGTTAGTATAATGGTGTAGTGGTTAGTATGGTGGTGTAGTGGTTAGTATAATGGTGTAGTGGTTAGTATGGTGGTGTAGTGGTTAGTATAATGGTGTAGTGGTTAGTACGGTGGTGTAGTGGTTAGTACGGTGGTGTAGTGGTTAGTATAATGGTGTAGTGGTTAGTATGGTGGTGTAGTGGTTAGTATGGTGGTGTAGTGGTTAGTATGGTGGTGTAGTGGTTAGTACGGTGGTGTAGTGGTTAGTATAATGGTGTAGTGGTTAGTATGGTGGTGTAGTGGTTAGTATGGTGGTGTAGTGGTTAGTGCGGTGGTGTAGTGGTTAGTATGGTGGTGTAGTGGTTAGTATGGTGGTGTAGTGGTTAGTATGGTGGTGTAGTGGTTAGTACGGTGGTGTAGTGGTTAGTATGGTGGTGTAGTGGTTAGTGCGGTGGTGTAGTGGTTAGTACGGTGGTGTAGTGGTTAGTACGGTGGTGTAGTGGTTAGTATAATGGTGTAGTGGTTAGTATGGTGGTGTAGTGGTTAGTATGGTGGTGTAGTGGTTAGTACGGTGGTGTAGTGGTTAGTATGGTGGTGTAGTGGTTAGTACGGTGGTGTAGTGGTTAGTACGGTGGTGTAGTGGTTAGTATGGTGGTGTAGTGGTTAGTATAATGGTGTAGTGGTTAGTATGGTGGTGTAGTGGTTAGTACGGTGGTGTAGTGGTTAGTACGGTGGTGTAGTGGTTAGTATGGTGGTGTAGTGGTTAGTATGGTGGTGTAGTGGTTAGTATGGTGGTGTAGTGGTTAGTACGGTGGTGTAGTGGTTAGTATGGTGGTGTAGTGGTTAGTATAATGGTGTAGTGGTTAGTATGGTGGTGTAGTGGTTAGTACGGTGGTGTAGTGGTTAGTACGGTGGTGTAGTGGTTAGTACGGTGGTGTAGTGGTTAGTACGGTGGTGTAGTGGTTAGTATGGTGGTGTAGTGGTTAGTACGGTGGTGTAGTGGTTAGTATGGTGGTGTAGTGGTTAGTACGGTGGTGTAGTGGTTAGTATGGTGGTGTAGTGGTTAGTATGGTGGTGTAGTGGTCTCCTCACAGCAAGACAATCCAGGTTGGACTCCCGGTCCAGGTCATTGTGTGGAGTGTGTATGTTCTCCCCGTGCTTAAGTGGGTTTCCCCCAGTTGGTTTCCCCAAGAGTCGTAGGTGTGAGTGTAAGTGTGAGTGCGTGTTGGCCATGCGATGAACTGGCGACCAGTCCATGGTGTACCCCGCCTTCGCCTGATGATGCTGGAATTGGCTCCAGCACCCCATGACCCCGACTAGCAGGATAAAGTGGAAGATAATGGATGGACAGGTGGATGGATGGTAAAATGTCACACTATGTTTTATTGTAAATAAAATATGGGTTTATGAAATTTGCAAATCATTGTGTTCTCTTTTTATTTACATATGTGTTACTATGTTACTATGTTACTATGCTACTATGTTACTATGTTACTATGTGGAAAGTAACAAAGTTGGGCTATTGTGTAAAACTGAAAAACATCCAAGAATGTGTGAATTTTAACCTGTTTAACTGACAAAAGTACAAAGAGATTTCCTGTGTTTTCATCAACCAGCTTGGAATTTGCTGCCTGCAACACACAGAAGCATGTTTACCACTGAGTTACATCACCTTTTGCTTTAATTATACAGGGTAATGGTTTGGAGATACTGGTTGGTTGAGGATACTGATAGTTACACTTTTTCTATTGGAACTTTTCTTCATTCTGGTTTAGTGCAAGCGTACGTTCACACATAATGTCACCTGAAGTTTGTCTCTCTGTGTGGGTTTGCTTGAGACCACTCTTATCTCGTGTGGTCGTGTACACTGTTTAGCTTCGGACAATATCATCTAAAAATGTGTGCGATGTACATTACTGTGCAAAAAGTCACCTCAGCTCATCATTTAAAAGCCTTCATCTTAGTAATAAGTATATTTACACCAGATATGATTAGAACAGGTGTAAATAATCAGACATAAAGTACAAAGTAACATAAATATCTTATTGTGAAAGAAGTAGATCATATCTTGAGCTCCAGTTTGAAGAACAAAGTGTAGTTCCAGATTTCTCCTGGACGCCCCAGACATTGTATGAATGTGTTCAGTTCTTGATTTAGCTTAATGAAGTACTGAGCAGTTAAAGCAGGTAGTAGATGAGAACTGTAAACAATACTGGGTTGTTTCCACAAGGAGAAGCTTGGAAAGGGTTAAATAAACACAATGACGTAATCAAATGCTTTTGAATATTTAGAAATGAAAGTATTTTGCTTAACATCTGAAAAAGAGTCCAGTGACTGATGAGGAACCACTCAGACTCCCGTCTCTACGATTGTTCCAGGGATTTTGTTGGAGCCAATCAGTAAGACTGCTGCTTCACTGCATTATTTGCATAATCCAAAAAATAATAAATTTTGGCTTGACTACAAATCGCTTACGCCCATAAGAAGTAACTGGACACCTATCGCTATGTGGTCTGCTAGTGTGAACATATGCTAACAGTCCGTGGTCCTTTTACGATGCACCAAACAAGAGAAGACAGATCTGGACTTCAGGCAGGCCAGTCAAGTACATGTATTGGTGTAGCACTATCCAGAATAAGGCCTGGTCCTACTGAAAAGACCATGGACTTCCCAGAAATAGACGATGGCAGGTTACGTCCCTCTAAAAAAAAAAAATAAACCTATACCTCTGGGTCGTTGGTACAGTCACACAAGTGCTAGTCATCCCTGCTGCAGACACTCCAGCAGTCTCCTGGATCATTTGAGATGAGCTCAGGCCCAGAGACCTCGGCGGCGCCTCTGTATAGAACTGATGTATAACTATCTCCTGCCATAATTCAGGTTGCGTTTCTGGATGCAGCAGCGAACTCTGTTCAGCGACAGCAGTTTTTCCAAAGTACTCCCGAGCCACTTGGCTATATTTAGCACAGGAGCAGGACAGTTTCTCACGCAGTGCTGTCTGAAGATTTGAAGGTAAAGCACTCTTAGGGGTTTCCAGCCTTGCCCTGCATGGACTGAGACTCTCTGAATCTTTTCACAGTATTAGATGCTGAACGGATTCTTTGCAGTGTTGAGAAATGTTCTTGTTGAACTGTTTGACAGTCCTATAATGATGTTTAGCACAAAGTCTCGAGCCCTGATCCTTCTCTGCTTGCTCTGCTAGCCTTTATTGGTCATTTCATACCTAGCCATGAAGCCCTACCTGTTACCAGTTCACCTGTTTATTGTGGAATGTATCAGCAGAACATGAATATTTTACAAAGTTATCACTCTTATTTTTTCCCTGTCCAACCTTTTATTTGAGTGTGTTGGAGGCATCAAATTCATGATGTTTATATTTATATCAGCATGGTCAGTGAAAACAGTTCGTCATTTCTTATGTACCCTTGCCAGTTAAATAAAGACTCAAGAGAATGAACAAAAGACAGATTCTTGTATTTATTGCATCTATCCATCTATCTGTGGCGCTGTTTACAATCTACCCATCAACGCTCTGTTTATTCATCTCACTTGTGATGCATCCAAGTCTGAGAGGCTTAGATACAGACGCTTTTAGCTAGCGGGTGCTATTTTAGGACAAGGGCCCCTGTTTCCTATTGGTGCCGTTAAACGAGTTCACATTATGCATAAACACTGCAGAAATTATGTAACTATGTAAATTGATATGACTACATAAACAAACACAGCATCGTAAAGTTCCGCTCGGAACAGTTTGTGCCTGTATGCGAGAGCAGGCGGGGCACATGGCTCTGTAGCCCAGCCAGGACTGCTTCAGTGATAACGACGTGCCTCGCTGTGATGCGATATAGAACTCGGCCTGTCGGGTTGTGATGATTAATCGAGATTAACAGATGTGTCTGTGTTTGCGTTAGGTTTGAATGTTTGGCTGGTGTGATTTGTCAGATCGTTCACACTACAGTGAATAGGAACAGCTGTTACTGACCAGGTCCCTGCACATGTGGTGGGTTTCCGTGGCTTCTTTTCACGCTCATGTGCGGGCCAGCACTGGCACTCAGTCACATTTGCTACAAGGACCAGTAGTGAAGCAGATGCACTGCTAATGCAACCATACAGTTCTGAGTGATATATACACAATACACATATATACATATATACATACACACATATATATACAGGGGTTGGACAATAAATCTGTAACACCTATCATTTTTAGTGTGGGAGGTTTCATGGCTAAGTTGGACCAGTCTGGTGGACAATCTTCATTGATTGCACATTGCACCAGTAAGAGCAGAGTGTGAAGTTCAGTTAGCAGGTAAGATCACAGTTTAGATCTAAATACTGCAATAACACAACATTATGGGACATACCAGAGTTCAAAAGAGGACAAATTGTTGGTGCATGTCTTGCTGGCGCATCTGTGACCAAGACAGCAAGTCTTTGTGATGTATCAAGAGCCACGGTATCCACGGTAATGTCAGGATACCACCAAGAAGGATGAACCACATCCAACAGATTAACTGTGGACGTAAGAGGAAGCTGTCTGAAAGAGATGTTGGGTTCTAACCCGGATTGTATCCAAAAAACATAAAACCATGGCTGCTCAAATCACAGCAGAATTAAATGTGCACCTTAAATGTGCAAACCTTTAGTCACTCGTGCCAATGACAAACATCAGTTTCAGTGGTGCAAGGTGCGCAAATCTTGGGCTGTGGACAAAGTGAGACATGTATTGTTCTCTGATGATCCACCTTTACTGTTTTCCTCACATCCGGGAGAGTTACGGTGTGGAGAAGCCCCAAAGAAGCGTACCACCCAGACTGTTGCATGCCCAGAGTGAAGCATGGGGGTGGATCAGTGATGGTTTGGGCTGCCATATCATGGCATTCCCTTAGGCCAATACTTGGTTTTGATGATTGGTTTGATGAAAGTGAAGTTGAACATCTCCCATGGCCTGCACAGTCACTTAATATTATCTAAATATTATTGAGCCACTTTGGGGTGTTCTGGAGGAGCGTGTCAGGAAACGTTTTCCTCCACCAGCATTAGGTAGTGACCTGGACACTATCCTGCAAGAAGAATGGCTTAAAATCCCTCTGACCACTGTGCAGGACTTGTATGTCATTCCCAAGACCAACTGACGCTGTATTGGCCGCAAAAGGAGACCCTACACCATACTAATAAATTATTGTGGTCTAAAATCAGGTGTTTTAGTTTCCTTGTCCAACCCATGTATGTATGTATGTATGTATGTATGTATGTATGTATGTATGTATGTATGTATGTATGTATGTATGTATGTATGTATGTATGTATGTATGTATGTATGTATGTATGTATGTATGTATGTATGTATGTATGTATATACACATACATAGATATTTTTTATTTTTTTATTTATCGATATATATAATTTGAACACACCACTGGCCTTGGCTGTTTACACTGTCTGACAATTTCATGCTGAATGGACTAGTAGAAGTGCCCCAAAACAGCTTTGAAAAATTCTGGTTCCATTGACTTCCATTGAAAGTCAAGTAGGTTTTTGGTTTCTTCTGTAAAGTCGCAATTTTGGAAATACTTGGACAGCGACGACATATACACACACATGCACACAAATCGTCCATAACAGTTTCCATTTGATCAGCTTCACATACCATATAGGAACACTTTGTTGTTCAACAACTCTGATTCGCTGCATACATTCTTTATCCCCTTTTACCCTTTTCATTAATAATCAGAACCCCCACACAGGACCACCTCAGAGCAGGTACTACTTCATGTTTAATGGGCGTATATGCGGGTGAAACAGGAAGCCTAGCGCATCCCAAATTTATCAACATTAACATTTTAATATAACATTATAGTCATTATGGCTTTTAGAACGATGAGGTTTTTGGAGGTGCACTATAGACCCCTGTCGTGCGGCTTAAGCTTTTAGCCTTAAAGGCATTTTTACTTTTATACTTTAAGTAGTTTTAAAATCAGTACTTTTACACTTTCACTGGAGTAAAAAGCTTGAGTTGATACTTCAACTTCTACAGAAGTATTTTTAAACCCTAGTATCTATACTTCTATCTGAGTAACCACTATAAATACTTTTGACACCTTTGCTAATGCTGCACCTCTTCCGCCAGCAAATCCATTACATCTTGTGCTAGTGTGAGTATTGTCCTGCCTTGAACACCATTGGATATCCAGTCAGTGACTGCTCCACAGATTCACAAGGCTGATATATCGGGGATGTACATGTTGTGGTTTCTGGGAATCTGTAAGCACTGCTACACGGTGAGACACACATTTCCAGGCATGTTCACTAAACCTGCCAAGCAGCAGTGCCTCTGATTTTAGCCTGCTAGCACTAGCGCAGCGGTTCAATGTTTATCATAAAGAATTATCGTATCAGCCAAAGTTCCTTTTTGTGTACTTCTCCCTCTTGGATACTTTTTTTGAGCACTTCAACGTTTCGCACGCTGTCCTGAGCAGACGCACACTCCTTGTTTTGACATTGGTTATGACTTGCTCATATCAACTTTAAACATGAGGACTCGAGCAGAGCCGCTCTGAACGCTCCTTAAGCAGCAACCTCTTTCTGTAAAGGTCAACTTTTTCCAGACTACAAATCCGGAGAGCTCCAGCGTCCTAATGCGTGTGTTTAAAGGAAGTGTATTGGAGTGTCGCGTGTGCTGTGGAGCAGGATTTGAGTGTGTGTGTGTGTGTTGACTCTGCTGGGGCTGGAGACGACAGAGCCGTGTTTTTCACTCGATAGCTTAGCTGGACTCCAAGACATCCTGCAGACTCTGCAGTCAATAACACAACATTCTCTCTCTCTCTCACTCACTCTCTTCTTCTATAACTATAGCTCTCTCTCTCATTTTTTCTCCTCCTTTCTTTTTTCTCTCATTTTTCTCCATGAGTTTTCTCTCACTTTCTCTTACTATTTCTCCTGCTGCCTCTTCTTTCTCCCACTCTCACTCTCTCCATTTCTCTCTAGCTCCCATTTTCTTACTTTTCTCTCTTTTTAGGCATCACTTTCTCTCTCCCTTTTCTCTTTTCTTTCTCATTTTCTTTTCTCTCTGCTCTGTTTCTCTTACTCCCTTTCCCTCTTTTCCCTTTCTTTATATTTCTCCTTTCACTTATTTTTCATCTCTCTCTTTATCAACTTTTTCTCTCAACTAATTTTTTTATTCCCCTCTATTTCTCCCTTACACACTTTCTCTCCATTTCTGACTCACTCTCTTGTCCCTGGCTCATTTTCTGTTTCTCCCTCACACTTGCTTTAACACTCTGTCTCACTCTCACCCTTCTCTGCTCGTTTACTCCCTTTTCTTTCTCTTTCTCGCTCTACCTCTCAGTCTTTCTCTCATTCTGTCTCTTTTCTATCTTCTCCTCTCACTCACAGCCTCTTGCTCTTCTTTTCTGTCTGTTCTGTCTTTCTCTGTCTTATGTGTACAGTTTCTCCCGTCTGTCTCTGTATCTTTTTCCTGCTTTCTTTCTTTCTTCTCTTCCTCTCTGTCACTCTCACTCTCTTTATTCACTTTCACTAGCTCGCTCTCGTTTCTACTTCTCGCTCACAACGTCTGTCTCTCATCTCATGTGCTCTCTCTCTCACACACACACACCCACAGAAACACAAACTCTCTCTTTCATTCCTTTCTAGCCTCTCTCGTTCATCCACAGTCTCTCTCTCTCTCCCTCGCTTTCTCTCTTTCTCTCAGCAGTACAGATGGATCATCAGTATTCACTCTGGTGTTATTTTTACTCTGCATTATTCCCCCTCACCCCCCACAGCCGCCCCTCCCACCCCCCCGATTATTAAGAGTGATATCGTAAGTCACACAGATTACACCACACGACATCACAGCTCCTTGTTGACCCTCACCCAGGACTCGTGATTGGATCAGTTGTGAAACGAGGGAGAGGGGGAAAGAAAAAAAAAAAACGAGCCTCAGCTTGCCATGGTCAAAGGCACTGTAAGCGAGACTCGGAGCCGTCGTCATGGTTACATCTAAGGCCCTCCCACCCATCGCTGGGGGCTATCCACATGTGCAGCTGCACTGGGACCAGAGCCGCCTTCTGATTGGCCACTCTGCGGTCAGTCTCGGCTCTGACTGGCTCCTGCAGCTCGGTGGGCAGATCTACAGGCCCTGGCCGCAGGGTGAAAGGTCACTGTGATGTGTATGAGCTCTGACAGGTTGGGGCTGCGGTGGGCTCTGGCTACAGATGTTTCAGAGGTTCTCTTTCTTTCAGACATGTGAACATGACCAGTAAAATATTAATATTAATATTAATAAACAGTGTTTGTATAACAGAGAGGAACAAAATAAACACTGCATTTTCAGATTCTCAGCCTTAAACGACTGAAAGATCCACAGACCCCTGAAATCACGGCTATCGATGAGGAGTTTGTAGCCCCTTTGCTGATGTAACAATCTCGACACCTCTGAGAAGGCTTTATTTCTAAATGTTGGAACATTGCTGTGAGGATTTGATTACATTCAGCCACAAGAGAGTAAGTGAGGTGCTGATGTTGGATGATTTGGTTCTGATTCACACCAGTCACTCCATAGAATGCAGTTTACAGCTTCACAGTCCAATACTGGGGGGCTTTAATCTCTCTTTCTTTCATCCTTTACCTTACTCACTCTCTTCCTGAACATCTTTCTCTCTCTCTCTCACATTCTCTACTCCTTCCATCTCTTTTTCTCACTATTCTCTTTTCACTTTCGCTCTCATTCTCAGTTTCTATTTCATTTCGTTTCTATGCACTCTTTGTTCTTTCTATCTTTCTCTAACCCCTCCTTTCTCACCATTTCTCTCTCTATTACTCCCTTTTTCTTTTTTCCTGTCTCTCAACTTTTCTTTCTTTTTGCTCTCTTTCTCGTTTCTTCCTCTATCTCTCACTATCTTCTTTCTTACCCTCCTTGCCCTCTCACACACTTTCATTTTCTTCCTTTATATCTTTCTCTCTCTTCTCTCTGCCCTGTCCTACCATTTTCTCTCATAATTCCCTTTAAAAATAGTCTTTCTTTTCTCTCTACTCTCTCATACTCCTTTATTCTTTCTCGGTATCTTTTTCATACTCTCTCACTCACTTTTAGTCTTATCTCTCTCTCTCGCTCTTCTTTCTCTACACATGCTGAGCTGCTCTTTCCCCCACTTTCTTACTATTCCTCTTTCGGCCTCGGTCTCTCTGCCTAACCTCTGGGAAAGAGAGAGAGAGAGAGAGAGAGAGAGAAAGAGAAAGAGAGAGAGAGAGAAAGAGAGAGAGAGAGAGAGAGAGCATAAAGACCATAAAGCAACCAGACATGCAGCGCAGCGTCCAATAATTCAAAACCATTTTTTATTGAGGGTACACACATCCACTGACCGCTGAGTGGTTTCCAGCGCAGCTCATATTCTCAGAGAGCCACAGCGTGTCACTCAGTCTGTTGCTATTACTCAGAACAAGATCTCAAATATCAACAGTAGGTGAGATGAAGCTTGAAATTTACTCAAAAAAGCCAGTAAATCTAATATCTGCAGCCTCTTTCTGCAAGCTCCCTCCCGAATGGCCAGTCCAGTGCACACCAGCTCAGATATCTTTAATTAATTAATCAAATCCCTGTAACTCAGTTATCAGATTATCAGACCAGAATTGGGACCTTGTGAATTGGGATTGAATCGATCCGGGAAATCAGTGGTGATACCCAGCCCTACTCTCCAACCAAACAGCCGGCGACCCTACAGCCGAATAAAGGAGACTCTCCAACCAAACAGCTGGAGACCCTATAATCGAATAGAGGAGGGGACTCTCCAGCCAAGCAACTGGAGACCCTACAACCCATTAGAGGGGGCTCTCCAACCAAATAGCCAGAGACCCTACACCCAATTAGAGGGGACTCCTCAACCAAATAGCCAGAGACCCTACAAGCACATAGAGGGTGACTCTCCAATCAAATAGCCAGAAAGCCTACAAGCGAATAGAGGGCGACTCCTCAATCAAGGGCCGGAGACTCTATAACCAAATACAGAAGGACTGTCCAACCAAACAACCAAAGACCCTGCAACCAAATACGTTGGGGTTCTTCAACCAAACAGAGGGGGACTCCCCAACCTAACAAGTTTTTCTAGTTCTGATTACAGTAGCCCTTAGGCTCATGTGCAGGTGTTGCAGAGCGTGTTAGTCTATTGGTCAGTGCTTTTCTACATGGAATTGAACACCTGTGAGAAATGTTTTGGTGAGCAATACTTCTGAGTATATATTGTATATACCTTCATATAGAATTACAAGCAGAAAAGATCCAATATTAAATTATGAAACCTAATATATTAAGTGGGAATATATGGCAACAAGTTCCAGTGGGACCACTGAACTTTTGCCTTTTCTGTGCCGTGTGTGTGTGTGTCTCCCTCTCTCTCCCTCTCTCTCCCTCTCTCTCCCTCTCTCTCCCTCTCTCTCCCTCTCTCTCCCTCTCTCCCCCTCTCTCCCCCTCTCTCCCCCTCTCTCCCCCTCTCTCCCCCTCTCTCCCTGATCAGGGCGGTTTTACACATAGTTGTTTCTTTCCGTCGTTCTCTGTCTCTCAAACTCTCTCCTGAGAGCTGGTGAGGAAAAATACATATTTTTAGCCATTGCACTTCTGAAGAGCCTGTCATCTCTCTCTCTCTCTCTCTCTCTCGCTCTCTCTCACTTTCTATATGCTTTTCACTCTCTCACTTTCTCTCTCTCTCTCTCACTTTCTTTCTATCCCTCACTCTCTCTCACTTTCTTTCTATTCCTCACTCCCTCTCACTTTCTATCCCTCACTTCTATACCTCAGTCCTTCTCTCTCTCACTTTCTTTCTATCCCTCTCTCATCCTTACTTTTTTTCGTGTAATAAATCAAGTCCATGGGAAAAGCACGTCTCTCCACCCAGTTTCTCGCTCTTCCACTTGGCCGCCATTGGCTCCCTACCACAGCCCATCAACAAACCACTGCCCCCAGGGAGAGGGTCTCCATGGCAACTGCCTGCGCCGAAGCCACTCGTCAAAACCTTCATCGGCGCCCGGGGTTTCTCGGCCCGAGCGCGGGACTGTGAGAGAGAGAGAGAGAGAGAGAGAGAGAGAGAGAGAGAGAGAGAGAGAGAGAGAGAGAGAGAGAGAGAGAGAGAGAGAGAGAGAGAGAGAGAGAGAGAGAGAGAGAGAGAGAGAGAAGCTAATAAGGACGAGGGAACAGAGGGAAAGAAAAGAGGCGAGAGAATAAGTGAAAGTGAAAATTAAGAGGGGGAGGAGGATGGTGTGGTAGAAAAATGAAGAGTTAAAGAACAGATGGAAAGAGATGGAGATACAGAGATAGGGAGTCAGGAAAAGATGTAACGAGAAGAGATGAAGACAAGGGAGTGAATAGGAAGGAATATACAGAGGTGGAGAAAGAGAGAAAAAAAAAGTTTGGTGGAAGATGAAGAGGAGGGATAAAAGACAGCAGTGGGGAGCGGGAGGAAGAACTCTTGGGGAGGATGGGGGGTGTGGTGAAAAAAACAGGACAAAAAAGAGATGGAGAGAGGGAGAGGGTGAAAAATGGAATGGGGAGTATAGTGAGAAGAGGAAGAGCCAAGAGATAGTAAGAGAGAAAGAGAGAGAAAAACAGAGAGAGGGTCAGAAAAAAAGACAGGAGAAAGAAAGACAAAAGATTCTGAGAGAGAAAGAGGGAAAGAGGAAACAATGAGAGACACTAAGTGAATGAAAGAAAGAAAGATAAAGAAACACAGGAGAGAGAGAAAGAGATGGATGGAATAAAAGAAAGGCATCAGAAGAAAGGAAAAGAGAGAGACTGAGAGAGACGAGGTGACAACAAGAGACTAATAGAGACAGAGAGAGATAAATGTGGATAGAGAGAAAGAAACGGAGTCTCTAACAACTTATGAGCCTGAGTGAGTGTGAATACCTCAATATGAGTATGTGTGTGTGTGTGTGTGTGTGTGTGTCATGATCTGTAGGCGTGTTTGGGGAAAGTGGGAATGTGGAGTTGATTATTAGAATATTAAGTAAATAATATTCTAAATAATATAAAACTAACAAATGTCTGGATCTGATCCGTAACTCTACACCGCAGCATTCAGGAGTATCTCCGTACGGAATCTCACTAAAACACATACAGCTTATTTATACTGTTTACTTTTTAACCTGCTTACCTGCAAGGTGCCACAGTACTAAACACAAGCGATAGGGGCTCATTCCTGCCCCCTGGTGGAGCGTAGAGTTTAAGAGACGAGCTGATTTGCATATCATCACTGTCCAAAGAAAAAACAAGCTTCTCAAAATGCTAACTTTACAGCAGAGCACAAAAACCCCTTTTACCTCCCATGTACGTTAATGGAAAGATTTTTTTTTTCCAAAGCAGTTTTGGGCCATTTGTATTAGGTCAACCGTCACGGCATTTTAACGCAATGTAAAGAACCACGGTAGAGCTCAAACTGTGTAGAAAACTGAAAAAAAAAAAAAAAAATTATATATATATATACATATATATATATATACATATATATATATATATATATATATATATATATATATATATATATATATATATATATATATATATACTTGATACTTGGTTTTGATTGGACAGAGACGATAAAAAAATATACATTTTCATCCCTGTTTTAATGCACTGAATTCAGTTGCTAATGTTCTCAGATTAAGAGAGTACAAGCCTCCTACTCCACTCCAGGGTTTCTAGATGAAGACCTCATTAATGACATGTCATGTAAGAACACAAACATCCACAATCTGAAGATAAAGCCAGTCCGTAAGACTCCCTGTTCATATACACCCACCTACTATAGACCACACGACATCTGCCCTGTATACGTCTGCAGGATCAGAGTAATACCCTTCATCTCTGGAGGCAGGAGACAGGATTCTTGTGCGTATGTGAGGGAGGTGCCATTGGCGTGACGATGCGGCCTCATTATGTATGTCTGTGTGTGTGTGTGTGTGTGTGTGTGTGTGTGTGTGTGTGTGTGTGTGTGTGTGTGTTTGAGCCTCCGGTGGCGTGGTGATGCGCCGTTGCTAAAAATAGACAGGGCTCTCTCCAGTCGTTAAAGTTCATTTTCCCCTCTGCCTGACTGCTGTTCCAACCTGCACACTCTGGCTTCCTCAGACTCCCACTGCGCTTACACTGGAGACACCACACACACACACACACACACACACACACACACCTATGAGAGCACCTGAGCGAGACGTGGACTCTAAGATAATTCAATTTCAGCTTATATAATCTAGCTGAGGCATCGGACCGCTTTGAGCCTGATTTCATTAATTAGACTGATCTCATTACTTAACCACATCAGTCACAGCATGATCTAATGACAGCGCTGTGAAGATTGCTCGTGATCTGTAGATATTCTGGAGCTGTCTGTGAGTATTTTGCTGCTTAAATGCAAATCCGGGTATATGAGAGGAACATCTTCGTTACACCCACTTCATACTCAGAATAGATTCATAAATAAACTCAGGCTGGACATCAAGTTGCAGTTCTGAATTAAGCCATATTGTCGTTCCAGATCAAGAGTTGTTACTAGACATGTGCAATGATACCAGACCCTAGTGTATATTGGCAGATAATATCTCATATTATCTCATAATATCTCATAAGAATTAATAACTCATATAGGATCAGCTGGACAGTTATAGTTAGTTAGACAGGGTAACAATTAGGGCTGTGTATTTGCAAAAACCTGGCGATACAATACGTACTGTGATATAGCAGTCACGATTCAGTATATCGTGATATACTGTTATACTGCAAGCAAAGTGATATATTGCGATTTTTCAAACCCTACTATTAAAACACACCACTATATGAACAGGTTTATCAATGCTTACAATAGCATTGCGCCCTTGTGCTGCTTGTTAATGTTGGAGTGGAGCTGAAAATGGATTACAACACTGCCATCGAGTGATCAGAGGTTTAAACACAACACACAATGATTTACTGTCTGCCAGGAATCTGCGTATCAATACTGTGTTTTTGTGTATCGCGATATTCGATATTTTCTTACAGCCCTAGTAACAATTCAATACTGAGTGCAGAAAATTCCAGTCTATATTGAAGGTGTCAGTATCTGTTGGAGCGTTAGGGCAAAAAAATATAATGTCACAATACTTCATGACATTCACGATTTGATAAGCAGCACAGTTTTTTATTTTTCTGAGATTTAGTTGGAACAGACAAAACAGAACTTGTAGTGTCACATATATACTATAATAATAATACTAATAATAAGCACTGACGCCTCTCAGCAAGATGATCTAGGTTGGATTCCCGGTCCGGGCCGTTCTGGGTGGAGTGTGTATGTTCTCTCCGTGTTTGAGTGGGTTTCCTCCGGATACTCTGGTTTCCTCCCACAGTCCAAACACATGCATGTTAGGTTGATCACTCACTCTAAACTGCTGTAGGTGTGAGCGAGTGCGTGAGTGTGTGTTGGCCATGCAATGGACTGATGACCTGTCTATGGTGTACCCTGACTTCACCCAATGACGCTGGGATTGGCTCCAGCCTCCCCATGACCCCGAATAGTGGGATTAAAGCGGGCGATAATGGATGAATGGATACTACAAATAATAATAATAATAATGATAATAATAAACTATAATATCTCTGCTATCCGATAAAAACATGAATCTCCTTTTTTAAGAGTAATATTGTTGTCCATGAACACTGTAGCTGCTCTTTATAAAAGTTTCATGATGAACCGACCAATAGAAATGCTCCAAAATCACTTGGAAAAAAAAAACTCTTTACATGATCTTACACTTGCGCACTGGGGAACACAAAAACATCCACCTGGTCAAGACCCCGCAAGTTGTAAACCATTCATATAAGACTTCACTGAAGCACTACAGCAGTTACCTTCAGCAACAGTAAAGCAGGTCCCATCAGCAAATGTCTAGAAATGATGAGATCTGAAATACTGTGATCTGACATTTCCACCTTTATTTATGGAAGTAATGGAGGGTATGTTCTCTGGGCCAAACAGAACAACAGACCATACTGATTGTTTCCAACATAAAGTTCAGAATCCAGTATCTGTCTGGGTATTCATTGATGCAGAGTACATGGCCAAATATATATATATATATATATATATATATATATATATATATATATATATATATATATATATATATATATATATATATATATATATATATGAAATGTGTGTTGGCCATGCGATGGAGATATACATATACATATATATACATATACATATAGGCGAGAGGTTCGGTACATGGGCTTGTTAAAAACAGCATTGACACGGGTGGTCGGCAGAGACGTGGGAAGTGATGGTACTCTGGGGGGGGCTGCAGCACTCTCGATTTGATAATTTGAGCATAGTAAATACCCTGGCGGTCAGAGCCATATGTCAGCATTTAATGACAAGCAAAACACAGAGAATTAAAATGAGATTTTAATAATTCTAATTATCACTGTTTGTCTTTGAAATGTGTCATGCTTAGCAGTATGTCATCGTGTTTCCAGTCCTCGGGGCAGCTGATACAGTGTAATCCAACACACCTCGGGGTAATCATTTGAGCGTTCCGCCGCGCTAAGTGTGCGAGGATTACTCTATGTTTAAGGGTAATTGGCTGTCATTCTCTCTCTCTCTTTCAGCCATCCATGAATTCCCCGAAGACATCTTTACCAAGGAACAGAGGAAGAGGGGGGCCGTGCTGCTTCATGTGCTGTGTGTAAGTGAAACACACTTGTTCTTGCGCGCGCACACACAAGTGTAAAAAAAAAAAAAAAAGGACTCTCTATCATCAGAGATTAGATGCTTGACCTTTCAGTACGTACAGCATAATGGACAAGCTATCATATCCCAAGAGACGGCGCTAAAGCCATTGCGGCGGCTTTTTTGATTGACGCTGGGTATAAGAAAAACAAATCCATAGCAGTTCCCACTCTATTATCATGGAATGATGGATGGTGACCCGGCATCTTCTGTTTCTTGGTTGTATCCTATTATTTTTTCCCCACTTTCTTTCTGGGCCCCTTTACTTTGTGTGGCCCCTTTTTCCCCCACCGCTCCCACTCAATCTCACTGTCTCTCTCACTCTTTCTCTCTCTCTCTCTCTCTCTCACCTCCAGGCCATCTACATGTTCTACGCTCTCGCTATCGTGTGCGACGACTACTTCGTTCCCTCCCTGGAGAAGATCTCCGAGGTGAGAAGCGGCACCTATCCAGCGTCCCCAGAAGGGCGCCATATGTCACGTCCACACCAAGTGATGACAGCCCAATTTGTTCACGCCGCGGTGTCGTGAACTCTAGTTAAAAGGTCTCGCTAACGAGGCGCATCCTGGAAGCGCGTTTTTCCCCGTCGGATTGGGCCTCCGAGCTTTCCCTACGGCGCCTGAGACTTTTAAACTGGGGCTTTTCAACCTTCAGATAAAGCTGCCTTTGTGGGGAGTGACTGCTCTGAAAGGAGCTTAGCCAAAGAAATGGGATTGAATGGAATCATAATCCCATGAGATATGTACCTCACTCTGTAGTGTCCGGATGCCGTTCCTAGGAGGGGGGGGTTACTAAACCTATATTACCTGACCTAGATTTCCATTCCCGCGGTACGTCTCGGATGATTACCGGGACTGAGCCCTTTAAACTTTCTAATTGCTTACTCATCCGTAGCTTTTCTCTTCATCTGCTTCAGAATCTGCAACTCAGTGAGGATGTGGCCGGTGCTACCTTCATGGCTGCGGGAAGCTCCGCCCCCGAGCTCTTCACCTCTCTCATTGGTCAGTACTGGGATTACCTCTGTATCTACTGGGTATTTGACTGGTTGAGTAGGGAGCTTGGTTATGATCTTGTAACAAACATTACGTTACGTGAGTAGGAACCAACACTCTAGTGGTTAAAAGGTTCTTAGCACTTCTAGGAAAGCAGGACTTTTTTCTTATTGCTTCTCAGAAACCGACTAGAAGTCAGCTTAGCCCCCTCTCCTCCCCCGCCCCCCACCAAGAACGTTTGCACAATAAAAAAAAAAAAACAAGCATGTAAGGGTGCACTTAAAGTAATTAGACCACAGCCTGCCAGAAACGATTCGTCTGCATTCAAATCCGTTTCAATATTTTGAATGAACTCCAAGCGCCTGCGCAGTTTAATTAATTAGCAGTTGGTGAAACAGCATCTTGGCCATCCCTGATTTAGCTCTGAGCTTTACAACAGGGGGTCTAATAAATACACTCAGGCACAACATTAGAAGAAGCTGTACTGTATCGTGAATATTGGCTTCATTAATGTTGCTGAGCAAGAGTTTCAACCCGACACACACAGATTAGTGTGCAAAACACAGAGACAACCTTCTATTAAAGATGCCATAGAATACATCCATCCAGCTCTTTGTAGAAGGACTTTGGTCGGGGCAAAAAAGACCCTGATACGTTTATGATTTGGTCCTAGAATGAAATGAGCCGTTTTCCCTGTTTTTGGGAGACCAAGAATAATTTGAGCTCTGCTCTGATTGGCTGGTTTACTTTGAGAAGCCGCAATGGTCATATATAAGCAACATGTTGAAATTAGACATAAAATATTCGGTGTAAATAAGCTCCACCCTCTAACTATTTAGTTAGCTATGCTTGTTAATTGGAGCTTGCTAGTAGTTATTGTTACCTATACTAGCTACTCGCTTTCAGTCAGTCAACACAAAGTAACTGAAACTTTCAGTTTAAGATGATCTGCTTCAGCCGGCAAACAGTGATACACTCACAGCATGGCTGCTACTTACAGGTCACTGCTGAGGCTGTGATGCTAATAAAGGTAGAGCTGCTTGTCTCTTCAGTGATAAACGCTGAGCAAAGCTACTCAATATCGTACAAATGAAACGTGAACTAACAACTCTGAACTAAAGTCGTCCAGGATCTTGTTTAAGAGGTGGGAGCTGAAGTTCCTATTCGCCAGCTTGTCATATGAATTTTCTTTTCCACCTTAATTGGTGCTGCAGTAACATTCTGGCACCTGTACAAACTTCAGTGAAGCTGGAGAACAGGAAGCCAATTTCAGCCTTGATGATGATGATGATTAAGACGATGAGCATCATTGATGGCCTCTGACAGTACTGTTCCTTGGAAAGGTAACAAAAAGTAGTGACAACCTTTTCACAGCCTGGAACGTCAGATTTCCCCTCATGGTCTCCGATTTTTTATTCTTGTTGCCCGGTTGTTGTCGTTGTAGGCAAATCTAAGGGTGCAACTATTAATGAGTCTGTTATGTAACAGCTCAGGATTTTGGAATTGGCCCATTTGATCGTCCCTCTTTTGTAAATGTGGAATTTGTATCAGACGCAGGAACAACAACTGTGTTGAGGTTCATGGTATGTCAGTTCTATGTATGGAACTCTCTTTATTTAAATATGACAATGTAAATACACCTGGTAGAAAGACTAGACTTCCACAACTGTCCCATCAGATGAACAGCATTTAAAGCTTTTGTCTTTGAGAGAGAAGAACATCAAGCGTCACTATCACTTCAGACGTTAACCTCAGCTGAACCACTGTGATTCAAATCCTGAATCTTTTAGCACTTGTGTTTCTGGTAAGATGGTCTTCTGTTTGATTGGCAGGTGTGTTCATCACTAAGGGAGATGTGGGTGTGGGGACCATCGTCGGGTCAGCTGTCTTCAACATCCTGGTCATTATCGGAGTGTGTGGCATCTTCGCTGGCCAGGTAACAGTCTGTTCAGTCTGTTCTGTAGTACATTCAGACACAGTCAAGTCCAATTTACACCGCCAGCATTTCTGATATGTTTCTAGTTTCACTGTGCCCACCCACACCAGCTTGCACCTGACAAAACTCCTCCATCCTGCTGCATATCTTAATGCATCACGTCTATTTTTTAAATGTTTTGGCCTCGACTAGTTGTTGCAGAGCCAGTACTGCACTGCACTAATGGTGTCTGGAGGCTGCAGTTACAAGAAAAGGGTCCTTTTATGTGACTCCAGCAGCGACAAAAACATTTGTTGGTCACAATAAACAGATCTGCCGTTTGTGGCATCATACAATTTCTACAATATCTGTCCACTTTATCAGCTCCAACTGCCACATAGGAGCTCTTTAGCTCTAAAACCACAGACTGTAGTCCATCTGTTTCTCTGTATACTTAGCTCCCCTGTTCTTTAGTGGTCAGGACCATCCCAGCACAGGTATCACTTGGATGGTGGATCATTCTCAGCACTGCAGGGACACTGATGTGAACAGTCCACTAACCAAAACTTTCCAAACTAGCATGTCTTTAAGCATCAAGTCTATTTTTTTAATGTTTGGGCCTCGACTAGCTGCTGCAGAGCCATTATTTCAGTGCTCTAATGGTGTCTGCCTTTATAATAAGGGTCCTTTTATGTGACACCAGCAGCGGCAAAAACTTGTGATTACGACTTTGTCGCAAAAAACAGATCGGCCGTTTGTTGCATCACAGCTGCAAAACCTTTTAATTAGAGCAGAAATGAGAGCTGATGAAACTGAGCTTCACTGATGCTGTGTTTACGCTTTAATAATGTTCTAATATGCATTGAGAGCTAGAGGTCTGCAGTCGTGGGTCACTCTGCAGCTGATTCCTCTGAAGGAAAAATGGACAGACAGCTCTGCTGTAGCTCCTCGTGGTAAACAGAAATCACTACCCAAGTTACTAGTTAGTAACTCTACAATTAGAGACTGTTTCACATTTGTTGTATAATTTATTACCCTGCTCTTCAGTGGTCAGGACCACCACAGAGGATTTATGTGAGTGGTGGATCATTCTGAGTGTTTAAACACCTCAGTGTCACTGCTGGATGAGAATAGTCCACCAACCAAAACTATCCAGCCAACAGTGGCCTGTGGGCAGTGTCCTGTGACACTGATGAAGGACTAGAGAATGACATGAGCTACTGCCTCTGACTGGACCCAACAAGGTAGATGTGTGTATTAGAGTGGACAGTGAGTGGACACTGTGTTTTAACATAGCAGCACTGCTGTGTCCACCATATCAGTGTCAATGCAGTGCTGAGAATAACCCACCACCCAAATAATAATGGTCCTGTGGGGGTCCTAGTTATTGAAGAACAAGGTAACAAAGAATACAGAGATGGACTACAGTCTGCAGAACCAGAACTGTATGTAGATTGTAAAGTAGATCTAATAAAATGGACAAAGAATGAAAACAGAAGAAGCTGTACATAATGGAGAGTATATGTATATTTACTAGACCATTCTACTGGAGTTATTAAGTTCTACTGAACTAAAATAATTAGTGAAATTATGTGTTTTAATAAAATAAATTCTGTTTAATAACAGAATTAAGGTTTAAGGTTAATTTAAGCAAATGGTATAAATTCAATTAAGTAAATTCTAAAATTTATATAAGCCCTGATTTATATAAATTATAAATACATACACACATATATATATACATACATATAATATATAAAAATTGTATATATATATATATATATATATAATTGTAGATTTACTGTCATATGATGTCAGAGTGCAGGAGTGTCGTCGTACCTGCTGTATGTATGTAGCATTATTGGTATTTGACTGCTAAGCAGGCTTTGGAGAAATCTCTCAGGGCATGACAGTGAGATTCCTAATATGGGCACAATGCTGACTACTGAATGACACACCACTTCAGGGATCTTTAAGAGTGGCTCACTTTTAAAAACAACATCGCGCTGGACATATGGGTCAGCTTTATTTTTTGTGGTCAGTGATGCGCCTTTCCCATGTTTTTGTTTATAGACTGTGGCGCTTACCTGGTGGTCTCTGTTCAGAGACTCTACCTACTACATCTTCTCAGTACTGGCCCTAATAATGGTGAGTATATATGTGCGTGCATGCGTGCGTGTGTGTGTGTGTGTGAGAGAGAGAGAGACACACAGAGAGTGAGTGAGAGAGAAAAAGACAGAGAGAGAGCAAGAGAGAGTGAGTGCAAGAGAAAGAGAGCAAGAGAGAGCAAGAGAGAAGAGAGAGAGTAAGAGAGAGAGAAAGAGAGAGCTTAAGAGAGATTGAGTGCATGAGAAAGAGAGAGCGAGAGAGAAAGACACAGAGAGAGAACGAGAGTGAGTGCAAGAGGGAGAAAAAGCGAGAGAGAGACAGTGAGAGAGAGAGAACAAAAGAGAGTAAGTACATGAGAGCGAGAGAGAAAGACAGTGAGAGAGAACAAGAGAGAGAGCGAAAGAGCGCGAGAGAGAAAGAGAGAGAGAGCCAGAGAGAGGAGAGAAATAGAGAGAGAGGAGAGAAAGAGCGAGAGTGAGAGAAAGAGAGCATAAGAGAGATTAAGTGCATGAGAAAGAGAGAGCGAGGGAGAAAGATACAGAGAGAGAGAAAACAAAAGAGAGAGCGAGAAAAAGAGAGAGAGCGAGAGAGAGAACAAAAGAGAGAGAGGGAAAGAGCGAGAGCAAGAGAGAGAAAGAGAGTGCGAGAGAGAGAGTGAGTGCAAGAGAAAGGGAGAGTGCGAGAGAGAGAGAGCGCAAGAGAGAAAGTGCAAGAGAAAGAGAGAGAGCGTGCGAGAGAGAGTGAGTGCAAGTGAAAGGGAGAGCGAGAGAGAGAGTGCAAGAGAGAAAAAGAGAACAAAAGAGAGTGCATGCAAGAGAGCGAGAGGGAAAGAGAGATAGAGTAGGAGAGTGAGTGGAAGAGAAAGAGCGAGAAAGAGAGAGAGAGAGAGAGACAAATGTCCTTGGGATTAAGTTGAGTAGCGGCAATGACATTCAAATGTTACATGCCTCTCCAAATGAAAGCTCTTGGCTACACACGCTATTAAATAAACCTGATGTGAGCAATAAAGAATTTCCAAGCGAGCCATTAGCAGCGCTCTGACTTATCTATTCAATAATAATAACGCATTTTATTTTAAGAGCTTTTCATGCCACACAAGGTCACTGTTATTAGTTCTGTGCCTTCATTTGTTTCCCGCTCTTGCAGGTCATCTATGATGAGAGGGTTGTGTGGTAAGTCTAATTACAGCCATTCATTACATTCAGACACGAATGAGTGCATCAAACATGCTCTCATATCAGCTTATTACCTCTGTGCTTTGCTCAGACAGAAAAGGCCTCGCAATGAAATTAGTCATAATCAAAGGCTTATTAAAAGAGAGAACTATCAGCCGGTGAACGTTTCATTGCCTTCTGTGAACAGGAGACTTTTCAGGCCTTGTTTTATTTCTTGAAAGTGTATTTCTGAAGCAAATGTTTCCCGAGCTCAGAGCAGAGGAGGGAGTCTGCCACACAAATGCGGTTCTCACCACCTGAAACACTCCTTAAAGGTGCAATATGCCACTTTACCCGCTGCCTACTGCTGTGATCCATGCTGCTCAAAATACCAGAAAAGTAAGGAACTCCCTCCAAAGAGCTGTAAGCATGAGAAAGAATCACGATGCAAAGCAGAACTGCAGTGTCCTCTATGGTGAAGCTCTATGGTTGGGTTGATGTTAGCTTACAAGCTGACTACCTAAACATTGGTGTGGCAGGTCGTCACATTGTGGTAAATATATATATTAATTATAATATATTATAAGCATTAAAGGAAGGATCTGTAATATGACTCATCCTGTCGAATTTATACTCCAAACAGATAGGGGGCAACACCTCACTAGCAGATGTGTGGTGTGCACTCCCATTGTTAGATAACACACAGTCCTTTCTCCTTCTTACCAGTCTGGAGAAAAACACTGAGTTCAGCATTAAACTTCATCTCTTTACTCACCAAGAGAGTCTCCAATGGTGAAAAGCAGCACCAATGTTAGCATGCTGTACTTCTTTTGTTTGCTGACCAACATGAATTCTCAATGTGATCAGCTAGCTGTGGTCATTTTAATGGACCAGCAGTCATCATTGAGCTTACTGTTCCTTTGAATGATCTAACCAGTAGATCACAACAGAAATAGTTTAAACACTACAGTAATTAACTATCACATCATAAGGCACAATGTGGTATTACAAGACTGGGCATGCTGGGCCTAGCTGGTTAGCTTGCTAACTTCAGTAGCCATCTCTAACCTGATACATAGACGTCCTTTGGTACGAGTGGGTAGCTACACTCAGCCATGTTAGCTAGTAAGACACATTTTAGTAAGACACATTTTATTTACACACTTTCACTTTTTACATTAATGTAAGCTGCCTCTTTTAGCGAAACAGCTAACTTTGGCAACTTGCTAGCGTGGTCCTTAACCTTCACCTAAGCCGAGGCTTTATCAGCCCATGCTAAGGCTTTTCTCCGCTGCACAGGTTCTCCAAGAGAGCTTCATGGTTCAGAGTCCAGGCTTATCAACTCCCAGATGCACTACGTTCACAGATATTTAGGAGTGAATATTATTTAAAGCCTTGATTAAGAGACGTTGGGTGTATTCGAAATCGTTTACTTGTCTACTGCTCAGTAGGCAAAATCAGTAGGCAAGCGTGGCTAGTATGTCCGAATACTCAGTAGTCATTGAGCAGTAGGTGAACATCACCCTAATGAATCGCGAGACATTCAAGAATGCACCCGCAGCACACTATTCTATAATGTAACTGGTGCTGTGGATGAACAAGAGAGGAAAGTGGAACGTTCACTGTGTGTACACAGCTACTGCTAGTGTATGTAAAAGGTCAGTATCATAAATGGTATCTAAAATATCTTTAAATGAATAGTGGGACTTCTACAGTGGTGGCTTGATGTCTTGCGTCACAGGACATTGGTAAGCTGTTGGATTTAGTATGTCTGAGATGGCGTGGATACTAAAATCAAGCGTACTGAAACTGCATACTTGTCCGCTCAAGCAGTACGTATTGGCTGTAATCTAGTACCTACTGACTTAGTAGGCGATTTTGGACGCACCCACAGTTTCTAATAATTTCTTATAACTAATCAAGGTTACCAAAGCAGAATAAGTTACAGAACATGAACTACATAAAAACAAGTGTCTGTTAGCCTACCTTCACATTTCCTGTTGAGTCTAGCAGTTTTATTTACATGCAAAGCTTGGAACCTTATTGACCTGCCTATTTCATGCACTCTACAGGTGGGAGTCCATGCTTCTAATCTCCATGTACGGAGTTTACATTCTCATCATGAAGTGAGTTGACAGTCCTGTTACTGCGCTTTCATGGTCTGATGGGATGATTAAGTGAACATAATCCAATTTACACAGCCGTCTCAGAAGTGCCTGGTCAGCCAACACGTTTGGTGCTCAAATGCTGTTTTTGTTTTTACAACATTAGGAAGTCAATAGTCACCCAAATTCTTTTACATAAGTACAGCCCCAAACTTCTCCTGACCTGTTTAAACCACATCCAGGTCTTCATTAGTGTTGTGTAGGCTTGCCGGTGTGCTTTAGGACACACTGTGACTTATAAACTTGAACAAAACCTCCCCGTGTAGCCAAACTCACCAGTCAGACAGCAGGTAACATGCCTCAGGACCTGGTTCAGGTTTTGTTGACGTGTTTATGGGAAAACATTTGGGGGGCTATATATATGTAGTGTTTGATAGCAATGTTACCGTCATAGCTCGAGTTTTAAACTAAGAAAAGTCTTAGAGTAAAACTGGTAAATTAGATTTTTCACTGAACCATTTGTTTAAGGCTGATACATTGTATATCAACAGATGGGCTATGATCAATAACTGCAGACCTACAAAATGGGTGTTTCTGATAAAAAGGCCAGTGTGTGTAGGTTCAATATAAGCCCAAAGAAAAATATATTTAATTTTTTAAAAAGATGTTGCAAGTTTGGTGTAACAGTAGACCGCACTGTACTTCATACATTTTACAATGTAGTCATCACATTTTAAATTGATTACAGGTCAGTAGTTCAGAATAGATTTAGTTTAGATTAGTTACCAGTATATAAAGATAACAAAAATATCTAAAAAAAAAATATATAAAAGAAAAAAAATATATACACAAAATATATAAAGTATAATAATATTATAAGTTGAAGTAAATGAAATTTAAGTATTTTTTTATAATTAAAAATAAAAAATAAGTTACATGGGCTTTTATGTGTTTTTACAATGCAAACAATGATATTTTGTAAACAGTAGTATGGTCCCAACAACCCCCTATTAAATAATCTAAGCTCTTATCATCTCAGGCCCTTAATGTGTCTATTGCAGGAACTCATATCATAATAACATTACAAATAACATTTATTGTGCAGCCATAAAATTTAGTGTATTACAGATCTTTAAAAACTGCAATAGATTTTCACTATTTTCATATTATGATGCATCTAGTACTTCTATTAGAAGTGTCTGTCTCTTTGATCATGCTCAGGCAACTTTCCTGTGTTCAGGTTTAACAGCCAGATTGCAAGCTTTGTGGAGACGCGGGTTGGAGGTCCTGGCCGCTGCTGCATTAGAGGAGAGAACCCCAGAAATGAGGAGGCAGCAGAGGAGGGAGCGAACTGCAACACTTCTATGGTGCTCTTAAGAAAAGGTTTGGGCAGCTTACACCTTCTTTCTGGTCATGGCCCCCAATATACACTTTCACATCTATGAACCACGAGCTACCTGAGCTCTTTACTCCAGCAAAGGCAGTAAAGAGGCTGCGTCTTGCACTCTGTTCAGGGTTTATCAATTAGGACTAGGGCTGTGTATTGACAAGAACCTGGCGATACAATACGTATCATGATACGGTGGTCACAATTCAATATATCGCGATATATTGCAATTCTGCAAGTAAAGTAATATACTGTGATTTTTCAAATCCTACTATTTAAACACACCACTATATGAACAGGTTTATCAATGCTTACAATAGCATTGCGCCCTTGTGCTGCTTGTTAATGTTGGAGTGAAGCTGAAAATGGATTGCTGCCATCTAGTGGTCAGTGAGTCACTGGCTGCCAGGAATCTGTGTATCAATACAGTGTCTTTGAGAATCGATACAGTATCGCGAAACATAATATCCCAATATTCGATATTTTCTTACACCCCTAATTAGTACCAAAGAGGGAAGCATAGAAAGACTACTGCAGCCATCTAAAGGCTACCAAAACAAGATGAGAAGCGATGAGCCAGTGTCAGGTAGCAGATTGTACAAAGCACTGCTGTAGGTCACAGGAGGCATTACAGAAACATACAGAAGAAAATCAAACTCAAAAGATGAACACGCTGCACTCATATGAACCTAAAGAATATAATATTTAAATATTTGTATGATGCTAAACTTAAGTGTTAAACTATCCAGCAAAGTTTGAATAAAAAAAAAAGAGATAATAAAACAAAAATAATAAAACTAAGAACCACTGATCAGTTCTGAGAACTTAATAGACGAAACAAACCATGAATAAGGAAACTGATGAAAGAACAATGCTGGTGATGGATAAAGAAATGAATGGCAGCAGCTACATGCAACTGCTCTAGCTTACTTTGGTTATGCTGGTTAGCTTTAGCTCTCCAAGCTTCTCAGAGTCTGAAACAGCTTCATGTGGGGCGTGGCCAGAGATGACAGCCTTGTGGCTGGTTAGGAAATGCTTACAGAAGTGTTACCCATGATTAGGACCACCCAGTTTACATAGAGAGGAGAGAAATCAGGTGAAATATATGAATCATGTATTGGTCAGTGGAACATTTTCCAAAGAATATGTTTACCGTTTGCCTGCCAGAACACAATGAACAGATTATTAACTTCACTAATGGAACATCAGTTAGTGAATTTATCAGGTTTGCTATCAGCTAACACTCTTACAGACTCAGTGTTTTCCAGCTGAGATGTACGAGGTGAAATTCTCTGTGACGCAAAGCATTTCTCTGTTTATTTTAAAGACCTTCTGTCTGCGTACATTTCAAACCACCTACTGCAGAACATTGGTTTTAATAGTACAGCAAGATGTACATGTTCTCACTGTCTCGAGTGGCATCCAGGAGCCTGTAGCTTTAAGGAGGGGGGGTATTTTTGGAATATCAGATGCGACAGAAATTCATAGTAACTGCCATTAAACTAGTATGTACACAGTACTGTGCAAAGGTTTTAGACACTTCTAGACATTATTATATTTAAAAAGCTGTTTTTTCCAGACAGGAACATTTTATTACTACTAGTAATAGTCAGTACAAGTAAACACTATTTTTTAAATATTCAAACAGTATTAATACAGTAAGTAGTGCTTTTACATACAGCAGCATGTTTATTTAACCCTTTCCAAGCTTCTCCTTGTGGAAACAAGCCAGTATTATTTACAGTTCTCATCTAATACCTGCTTTAACTGCTCAGTACTTCATTAAGCTAAATCAAGATTGCTGCTGAAGGAACTGAATACATTCATACAATGTCTGGGGCGTCCAGGAGAAATCTGGAACTACACTTTGTTCTTCAAACTGGAGCTCAAGATATGATCTACTTCTTTCACAATAAGATATTCATGTTACTTTGTATTGTATGTATGATTATTTATAGATGTTCTAATCATATGTGCTGTTCTTAGTGGTGTAAACACACTTACTGCCCAGTAGTGTATGATGTGAGTTATAAGAGTGAGGGATTTAAGGGGTTAAAAATAAGAGATGAAATAATAGTTTATAAGATTTTCTCTTATTTACTGTAGCTGGCGCACGCTGGCTCGTCTTTCTGCGACCCGGTTCGTAATAATGTTATAAGAAATGCCGTTTTGATTAAGTCACATCATTAATCTGCTGTGTGTGCGGCGCTGGCGAGGGGCTCGGCGCTGTTGCTGTAACTTTCCTCTTCCTAATTTAGTGTGAGCCGCTGTGTGTTTATGTTCTTGTGTCAGTCCGTTCGTATGTTTTGTGTCCGTGTGTGTTTGTGTGTTTGGCGCTGTCATCATGCCGCCCGGCCAGTGTTTTGTGTAACAGCCACGTCGTTAGCTGTGATGGTCTCTGTCTGTTTGAGGAGGACAGTTTTGTGGCTCTGGCAGCTTGACGTTTGTCAGTGTTTAATTTTTCAGATATAAACTTCATCGCCACTCTTTGCTCTGGTTTGAGCTCTAAGCTAAACCAGCAGCAGATTTCAACAGAACAAATACTGCTTGGTGCTCCTGTCAGGTCACCCTGACACAGGGCAGATTTTGTGGTCCAACAGGAGTAATATCGCTCGGAGCTGATCCTAGTTCAGTCTGGCACTCTGTTTATGGCGGTGATGAAACATAACCATTACCCTGCTCACACACCAGCACCGAGAAAACCACTCAGCGTCACTCTGGCAGCCTGCTCATGCAAGCTACAACATGAGATGCAGTAAAACCCAGCGCGCAGCCAGTGTAGGCTATATTTCAGGGCTGCCAAGGAAACTGTTGGAGAGAGATTTGGAGTGACTGAGTTGAGCCACCTAGGCAGATAGAATATGTCTATGGGTATGTACAAAATATAAACAGATGTGGATTTATATACATATACACATACACATATGTATATACATATCTCTATACATAAAATGCATAGATAGCTATGTAGAAATAAAGGTGTATTGAATTAAAACAAATGCAATACATAATACAAGGTACTATATATATGTCACACACACACACATTATATATATATATATATATATATATATATATATATATACATGCAGCGTTTAAAACAAGTGATGTCTTCATTTCAGTTATGTACAGTTTCAACAAATCATTTACAACAAATCATCTACACAAATATTTATTCACTTTAATTGTTAACACTTGATCACAAGCGACTTGCATCTATTTCAGAAGAACAGATTGTACATAGCACACCTATGGTGTCTCCAGTAGTTTGTTAGCGCTGTGCTAAAGGCCATTCAAGATTTGACCGGAACATTTAAAGCCTGTAAAAGACAATAATGTACATTTTACTTCATGTATCAGTGACTTCAAGCTCTGATAGAGCAGTCACTGATTTCTGTTTCTAACAGCAGACGCAAACCTGGTTAGACTGTAGTTCCCATTGGAATTCCAACTTTAGGGAATGTTCCATTACAAACTTCCTAGTCAGAGGTCAGAAATGTCAGAATGCCAAGTACAGATCACAGAACTTTAAAACAAAGTTAAGTTGCTTGACTAGGTGGAGTCACTTAACATTACCTCTTCATTGCTGACGCAAACTTGGTTAGACTTTAGTTCCCCGTCTGTGATGTATCTAGAACTTCCAGAAGGTGTAGTAACATTTTGCGAAATAGTTGATTCCACTGTTGTTTCTAAAGTATGGTGGACCAGATTTTGAAGGCCTAACCAATGAGAGAGCTCACTTGATTGTATACACCTACATTGCATGAGAACAAAAATACTAATTCGACAATTCCATGTTGGTAAAATCAAGATTTTGACCATTTGGTTTCCAGCCAGAATGTAACCAAAGCATAGAGAGCTCTGTTTAGTTCTCAGAAATCTGAAGGACCTTCTTTGAATACTTTGAATCCTTGAAGGTCTTCATGGTTCCCTGTTTATTTATGGCGAGGCTCTTTTGCTCTGATCTCAGGCCAGATATTCTTTACAGTGTGAATGACATGATCTGGTTTCACTCTCTCTAACTCACCCCGTACTCTTCATATGAGTAATGTCTTCCTGTTCTGATCTCAGGTCAGTCTGGTGCAGGACAGCAGGAGTCTCCAGTAGTGATGGTGGATGAGTTGCTGATCCTCAGGCCACACCAGCTGTCCTTCTCAGAGGCTGGACTGCGCATCATGATCACGCCACACTTCTCACCCCGCACTCGTCTCAGCATGGCCGGCCGCGTGCTCATCAGCGAGGTGGGCGACACTGTAGGACAGATCACACTTAGCTGAGGTGTCAATCCTGACCTCATAATGATTCAATCACTTTAAAACTCTCTGGAACCGAGGTGCCCAAATCAGGGTCTGGTGGTTCATCGCCATGCAGAGTTTAGCTGTATTCTTACATTTTATAACCTTAACACAGTTAATTATGGCCTTCTGGATATTACACCCAGGGTAGATCACCAAACTAGGGATGGGTCAGAATCCATTAATACCCAAACAGTCATGAAAACGAGGCGCTTTGATAAATGTTTCACGCTCAAATATTGAATAAACACAAAATGACTGAAATCACATTATGTTTTTGGCCAGAGTTTGATATGTTCAGTCTAAAGTCCCCTAACTCAACTCTACAACTGATCCAACCAAACAGGGACTTGGAAAGATCGTTCTGATTGGCAAATAGGGTTTGGGACTAGGCTTCACCACGAAAAGAGATAGGAATACTGTGTTAGGCCTTCTTATCAGCTCTTAAAGTCGTAACCAATAGCAGAGCTAGCTATATCTACCTAGATACCATGAAAAAACATTCCATACGGGCCAGTTTTCCTTTGGAGATTTGAATAATATCACTGTCCGTTAAAAAAAACATTCACAGCTGTCATTTACATTGTGTTGATATCGTCACGGGTTATTGACCAATGGAAATCCTCCAAAATTGCATGAAAAAAATTGGGTTCCTTTGTTGTGGCCTTGTCTGTGAATTTGGCATTTTGGAGATAACCTTTGGACAATGATGATTGTCCAAAGGCCTTTTTGTTTCCACATAGAAATGAAGAAGACTAAAACTTGCAGAGAATGACTCTGGTCTGGTGAATTTAATGATCTGCTCTGTGAGAATATCATAAAGTACCTGCAGTTCAGTTTTCCTCCATAAACGCTGTGATTTATAGGAGCTGCTCCTAAGTTGGTGTACTTACTCATTAATCTATGGATATTTTTGGAATATATAAATTATTCTGTTTAACTGGAGTGAGAATGTCTAGTTTAAAGCAAGGTTTCATTTACTGCTCACTACACTGTGTTCGGAGTGGACAGGGCTTCTGTAAGCACACAAAGAAAAGCTAAAAGTTATTGGCATTTCCACTGTGCTTGTTTGTCTTTGATTTTCTTGACTCTAATGCATTTATTGCAATAAAGTGTTGCTGTGCAAAAAAATTGAGATACATGTTTTACTTTGGCCAGCGACGAAACTTGTGTGGGGGTCTTGTGTTAGTGTGTTGTGCTGCTGGTACGAAAGTATCATGTGTGTATATATATATATATATATATATATATAAAACTGATAAATTGGGTCTCTTTTAAGTCTCTTTTTTTGTTTGTTTTGTGTCTCTTGGTTATTCAGAGACAGAGATTGATCAGGGAGTCTGGGCAGGGGGGCAGCCCGGTCAAGTCATTTGGCTCCGGAGGGATTGAGAATGGAGGGAGTGTGGAGAAACCTCTGGAAGATGGAGAGAGAATGGACAGAGATGGAGGAGTGAAAGCAGCAGACAACCTTCAGCCTGAGGAAGATGATGACGGAGATGACATCTTCAGACCACTACATGTGCCAGGTTAGTGCCTAGTGAAACTAGTTATAATGGAGCTCATCAGTTTGGTCAGTATGGTCAGTAAGGCGTTTGATAACTTGCTTTGTACAATCAAAGAAGGTTTGAATGAGTTCGGTTTTGAAACATGACACTGTACCTATTGCACCAATTAGTGCACATGTGTAAATGTATTTGTTTATATTTTTATATTGTAATACAATTCACAATTATTCAATTAGAACATTAGAATTACAAATAAAAATGTTAGCTCTCGAGTGATCAGTAGTTGCTGGATGGTAAACAGTGTCTGATGGATATTATGAAACTGGTGTTTAGCAGAGGAAGAATTGTGAGTATTGCTGAAATAGAGGAAACCCACACTAGCAGGATCTTATGAATGCATGTGTTCCCTAGTTTCCCTAATTAAACTTTTCCTTCCATATCCCCCTTTATTTCAGTCCCGTTCTGTCCCTACTATAACTTTACATTAGTTCATACACTTCTCCTCAAAGTTTTAACAGATTCTACTGCTGATGCTGTGCATCTCACTGCAATATATATAATAAAATTCACAATTATTCAATTAAAACAAATAATTATATATAAAATGTTAGCTCTCGAGTGATCAGTAGTTTCTGGATGGTAAACAGTGTAAACAACCTAATCTTTCACAGCTGAAGTATGTAACTGCATGTATCTCATTATACCAGCAGCAGGTTTATAACTTATAATACTTACATGGGCTGCATTTCACCTCCCTGCTCTGGGAAAAAGCCAGAGCTTCTTTTGAGCTGTCTTTAAATAATGCCTGGGCAAGTTCAGACATGCTCAGTAAAACCCTATTGGAGTGATCCATTTAGAGGTGGGGGTGGGGGTGGGGGTGGGGGTAATGGGGTTTATATAGTTTGAAATATTATTTCATGTTAGTTGATCTTGTTCATCTTGATGTGGGTTTTGATTCAAGTGTTCATTTAGAACCAGTATTTCCTGAACTCTGTATTTACTTTAGCAGTTACTGTCTATGGTCATTCCTGTCTTCCCCTGCAGAGAGGAGGAACTGGTATGTCCTGGACTGGGTAGACCAGTGGAAGTCTATTTAGGAGCTTTCTCCAGTTGTGTTAAGAGAGGAGATGGTTGGTTCATTGTTGAGCAGTGATGTAGTTTGAGGGAAAACATTGCAGCCTAATATTTACACATATATTCAGTATTTGTTTTGTTATTTTTGCCTTTTTTCCACCCCTTACTAAATAAACACCCTCAAATTTCACACATATAATCTGTAAATAGTTTTTGCTATCTTTCACTGAATAAACACCTTCACATTTAATATGTATATTTTGCAAATAGGGTTTTTTTTATTTACTTTTCTGCTTTTTCTCCTTTTTTTACAACATTCTTTGGTTTTTTCACTAAATAAACACCCGTGCACTGAATGTGCTATTTTGGTTCGCCAATGCTTTTTTTATGATTCGCAACCTCGCCAGAGCACATCTACCCTCACCTGCAAACAAGGTGTGACACACTGCAGCATGCAAAGTAAAGAACGTGTCACTTGAATGTCTGTTATAAGTAGAATTGAATGAGTTCAGGTCTCAAAAAAGTGAAGTGAATGTCAACTATGGTGATGCTGTCATGAATGAAAACACAGGAGAAGAGAGAGCTTTTCAGCAAGCGACTTCAAAACCCCGACCTTAAAACACTCCACAGGGAGAAACAGGAAGGGGAAGGAACTTTTTTATCAGAGAAAATGATCCGTACAGGATATGTGAATTGCAGCGGAAGTCGAGTCGCTCTGCTATTTGGACGGAAATTAATTGGAAAAATGTCATTGACACTTGGACGTTGGCACAGAATGCTGGAGACACTGTGGCCAAAGGGACGCTAATCACTATCACATAATCTGGGATTGTAATGTCTTATGTCATATTGAAAGAATATACACAGGAATCTGGAACACATTTTTGAGTGTGTGAGATTGTAAATTAGTGCAATAGCACAACTACAATACTAAATACAAAGAACAAGAAATTAATGCTTATGCTCTTAACAGCCAGCTAGAAAGCGATAACGAGGGGATGGTTAAACACTAAGCCCCCCACTGTAAATGAATGGCTGGATAATTCACGAGATATATGTAATGGAAGGCTTATCTTTCTCTATTAGTTTAACCAGATATTGATTTATAGGGTATATCAAACCAATAAGACCAGATAATGGTGCATTGCTTAAAGTATAGTGTGAAACAAAACCCCCTTATTTTTTATTTTTTTTAACTATTATTTATTTATTTATAATAATAATTATTATTATTTATTTATTTATTTATTTTATGTTTATGTTCCCTGAAAAACAGGAGGAAGCCTTGAATTTAAGTTTTCTTTTTTGTCTCAGATGTGTCAGATATGTAAAAAAAAAAAAAAAGGTGGAATGTAAGGCCTTTCCTTCCCAAATAAACATAGAAGGTCAATTGGTCAGTAGATTGTGATGTATTGCTAACCTTCAGGGAACCTGAGATTTGGAGTCCAGAGTCTTGCAAATTTGTATCTGACTTAGGCACCTTAGATGGCCTTGCCAAGACAGCTCGTCCATGGTGGAAATCTGGAAAGCCAGAGATAAGAGCGCCATAATTCAATGAAAATAAGGAGCTGACTATAGGATTGTAGGGTGGTATGCCTTCTTTCCAACCACACATGACTTTTTATTGTAAAAATGCAAGTCGTTTAGTCTGTGTAACCTCCAGTTACTAAGTTCGAAAGCTTGTTTAAGTAGAGCTGGCCAAAGCACTCTTAAACCCTCTGCTAACATAACATGCAAACTTCCATAAAAACACTAGCATTGGTACTCAAGGGGCCTTAAAAGTGAAGACTTCTGAATTCAACACTGCTGTATAGTGATGTATGTGGCTGTGACAAGTAGTACTGAAATACTAAAACAGCATTAAAATTAATTTTGCTAAGAAATGCAGATACACTGATTACAGACATTTGAAATTTCCTCCTTCTTGAATTGCAAACAGATGATTCACACTGATGTTCACTGTGTGCGTGTTTTTCCAGCTGGTTGTGCAGCTCGTGTTAAGTGGGTAGTGTCATGGCCGCTGGGCCTGCTGCTGTACTACACAGTGCCCAACTGTATTCTGCCACGCTGGCATCGCTGGTTCATGGTCACCTTCATCAGCTCCACGCTCTGGATCGCCATCTTCTCGTATATGATGGTCTGGATGGTAAGAGAAATAAGAAGATATGCTCTAAACTATGAAACTCTACCACATTGAAGTTTTGGCCTTATTTTAGACTTCTATTAGTTCATCACTATTATTTGTCTTTCTCTGTAGGTCACCATAATCAGCTACACTCTGGACATCCCCGACTACATCATGGGCATCACGTTTCTGGCAGCGGGCACCAGCGTACCAGACTGCATGGCGAGCCTCATCGTAGCCCGCCAAGGTACCTGACTGCCACTCTCTCTCTCTTTCTCTCGCGTCCTTTTCTTTCTAGAAGTGGACACAGTGAGTCCTCCCGAGCTGTTTTATTGCTTGTAATGCAGCAGTTATTGTTTGGCTGTGTTTAGATAAGTAGCCGCAAGTGATTCTTTTTATTTGCCTTCTTTTGCTTGAGTTGGAAAAGCAGCCATTCCTGAAATGATCTCATGCTCAGAGCTCGTCTAAACACCCCACGAGAAAATCAGTGCAGCAGTAAAGCTTAAGCAAAGGCTGAAATCAAAGGAAGATGTGCTCAGTGACGAATGGATAGTGACAGTCGCCTCTCTCTGTTTCAGGTATGGGAGACATGGCCGTATCAAACTCCATAGGCAGCAACATCTTTGACATCTTGCTGGGTCTGGGCTTCCCCTGGGCGCTCAGGACGCTGGTGGTGTCCCACGGATCATCAGTGAGCACCTTTTCTCTCCTTTCTCTCTTTTCTTGCTATAATTTGTCATTTGTAAACACTGTTAAAGTCGGTGCAAAAGTAAAATCAGAGATTTGTTTCTAAACATATTATATATGTTAGTAAAACAATCGCCAACACATATCATTGCTGTCCAAAGAAAAACAAGTGTCTCCAAAACAGCAGCTTTACAGGAGAGACCAAAAACCTGCTTCACTTGTAATGTAAGTCAATGGAACCAGATTTTTTTCCATGTGAATTTGAAGTATTTAATTAAGACCATTCATCGTAAAGTTTTTACACAAGGTAAACGGCAGCTCTCGTGATTTAATGCAGAAAAATAAAAAAAACAACACAAATAGAGATACATGTTCTTCTATGAACAGCAGTGAAATGCAAAGACTGTGAACTGTGTGGTGATGAACTGTGGAACT
Source organism: Megaleporinus macrocephalus (assembly GCA_021613375.1). NCBI lineage: Eukaryota > Metazoa > Chordata > Actinopteri > Characiformes > Anostomidae > Megaleporinus > Megaleporinus macrocephalus. The sequence goes on along the minus strand of CM038726.1, from coordinate 29,078,087 downwards.
GTGGAGAATAATAAACTGTTTTTTGGGTGGGTCTGGAAACATGGCTAAGTGATGTGCTGGAGCCATACTTTGCATAACCCATCTTTCCTGCATAACCCATCTAGCATCAGTGCATTAGCATCAGTGGATCTCCTGCTCGACCGTGAGCCCCTATAGCCCCTATTGCAGCCGTCATCCTGCAAATGCATCCTCCCCGGGTGCCAGAATTGGCAGAACAGCTGGCTGGTCCTCTATTCCCCAGTGAAATGAAGCCACTGGGCGCTGACCTAGATCAAGTGCAGTACAAAGGGGCTTGAGTAGGGTGAGCATAGCAGATAGCGCTTTAGCTTATCCGCGGTTACCTATGCGAGGCTTGTAGCATGAGACCGGTCAGCTGTGCTGCAAATTTTAGCATCCCAGTGAAGATGACATCTACCGAGATATGCTTCTACACCTTCATGGCTGGCTGGCTATTCTCTACAGTGCTAGCCACACTATCTCAGCCAAGCTAAGGTGCTATCAGCTAAGCCTGCCAGTCTGCCCTACTCAAGCTCCTTCGCGCTGCACTAGAGCTAGGTCAGGGTCCACTGGCTACGCTTTGGGAATTGGATCACTGGCAAGCTGTTCTGCAAATTCTGGGATGCAAGGGAGATGCATTTGCGGGGTGAAAGCATAGCTAGCGAGCGAACGTGCGGCTGTAATAGGTTTAATAACTTATGATCGAGCAGGAGATCCACTGATGCTAATATGGACGCTACACTGTGAGCCTCAGCCTTTGTTGTGGCTTTGCAGGTCCTCCGCTACAGGCGCTCTCAGCCTGCCGGCCCACTCTAATCTCAGCTTGAGCTAGGACAGTGCCCAGCAGCTACATTTCACACTGCCAGTCCTGGTTTCAATGGTTTCAGTGGACGCACCCCCAGCGTTTCAGAGCAGAGAACACTGCTTATTCCTTTACGATTTGAAAACTAATTTTAGATACCTGGCTGTTTTTAATCGTTTACATATTTCTGTGATGTGATGAACTTCTATTTCTGCTTTACACGGACACACCATTCACTTCCCAGTCCATACTGTCCATATATGGAAACCATACTGTGTATATAGAAAGCAGCCACACACCTCCAAAATCTCCTACATAGTAGGTACTAGATTGGATCCAATGGTCACTGCAGGACCGGTAAAGCAGCCGGGCTGTTTGAGACGTGTTTAGTATCAACTCAACCTCAGACACACAACGTCCACCATCTTACCTGCGTCCTGTCAAAACCCTATTAGCAATATTATTTTTTGTATATACTTTTTGTGGCACTTTCTTGTTTTTTCTCCATGTATCCTGAACCTGCACTCACACGCCGTTAAGCAGTAGCTTGTAGAAGACCAACCAGGAATTGTATAGTTTTTTTTTTTTTACCTCAGAAGAAATGTAGCTCTGTAGCAGCAGTAGCTACATATATACAGCCAACTCCCTGCTTAACACTGTTTTCCTCCTCAGCTTCAAATATCTCCACAGCTCCAGCTGAATAATGGGATAGCACAGTGGGCTGCGGACACATACTTTAAAATATCTCCCGTTTCAGGAGGTCATCCAGGGAATTTTGTGTTTGGACACACTAGCCATTCTCGCCTGCTGATACGGGCTGTGTATTATAGAAGTAGGTGATTTCGGACGCAGCTGTTGTTTTTGTGATGTCACAAGAACCCACCAGTTCAGCCCAGAACCATATAGAGAGAGAGTTGCATCAGCGGAAGTTTAAAACGCTTGGTGGAAGTTATTGTCAGGCAATTTGAATACATAGACAGAGAGGCAGAGCTGTAAGTTTTGGTGATAAGTGGTCAATAATGCATTGACTTACAATATTCATATTGTACATCAGTATATGTATGTAGTTACACGTGTTTTTTTTAAGTAAAATTCGTTACTATTTGAGGATAAACGTGGACAACTAGCCTTCCATGCCTTGTTGGTTATAGAGCTGTTGCTTATTGCTTTAGATTCTAACTTTCTAACATATCTTTAATTGATGGTGGTTTCAATAATCCCATGGCAACTGAGGGCCTGTGTAAACTTAATGTCTAATGTGAACTTTATGACCTACAGATAGGACAGAAGACACAGCCTAATAAACTTGTATTTGCCTTGCATGTGCAGAAATCTGCCATTATAAAGGGCACATTAAAGCACTATATCTTGTTATTCTACAGAGCACTTACTTACTGCCTTGACAAAATTTTATATATATATCCCCTAAATCTACCAAATTCCAAATTTAGTGGGGGATAATCTACTAACATACTTTAAATGTAAATGGTAATTTGATTTAGATGTGCTGATAATATAGATTTTGAATATTTAAACCTCTTAAAAGTGCATCACAGACAGTCTATGCTGCTGCAACTCTGCTGCACTGCTACCGTCTGCTGCTAACTTCCGGTAACTATTGAGATCCACCATTTCTAAAAAAAAATGTTCCATTGTAATGAATGGAGTTGGCGTGACTCTCTCTATACGACTCTGATTTAGCCTAGAGCAGTTTAGCTTCGCCCATTTCCACTGGAGTTCCAAGTAATGCTTTTTGAATGAGGTTCAATACAGAGCAGCCAATGAGAACTGAGCTTATTATAAAAAGACACAAAAACAATGTGTTGAATTCTAAGGGTTAAAGAGAGGTGGCAAAATAGTCTTGTAAATGTAAGTTATGTCCATTTTTTGTACCTAATTTCAGGAGAAAAATAAAAAAAAATAATTAAATAAATAAATATGCTGCCTTAAAATAGCTGGTTGACATTCCTGGCATTATGTTTATTCTAGGGGAAAAAAAACATTACGTAATTACAGCACAGTTCTTAAGTAATTGTTCAGTGGTGATTTTCTGGGTTTGGTCAGGGGGGAGTACGATCACTCAGGAACACAGGTTTAACTGACACACATATAAATACCCTCACTTAAAGCAGCTAATAAATAAGCACATCATTCTAATTGGGCTTTTTTTACACTCGAGGCTTAGTTTTTGCTCAAAGCCCATGTGTGGTCACAAATCCACTTGAACGTGGTCTGTGCTTCACCTCTAGTGAACCCTGGAGCGGTCAGTAGTGTGACTGGAAGCCAGGGAATGTCGGCAGTGCAGGAACCACAAGTGTCTCTAATGTGGGTGCCATTCCTCAGCACTGATATCATGAGATTGTGATTAAAGCTAAAAGCCTGCATGTTAATGGCTTAATTAAGTCTGTTAATTTAGTTAAGTCATTTATTTAATTTAATCAGTTCAGTTTAATGTTTTAAGTGTTCTTTCTCAGTTCTGACATCAACATTAAATCAAAATATCTTCTGATATAGTAGCATTAAAGTAGTAGTACTGTAAAATATGATGCCACCCATCTAACATCTACAGCCTGCTGCCTCCTGTTTCTGAGAGATTGCTGGTGGAAACAGTCAGAGGGCTTGATTCTGTATGTACACTGTACTGTGCAGTACGTGGCTTTCTCGTGCTGTGTGCTACGATTCGGGGGTCATTGTGCCATTCACATGAACTGAAGGTGCTGGTGCTCCACTCTGGCCCAGTTTAACCCCTTCTGAAAGCTACAGCTGCTCTCAGCACTGCACATGAATGAGTGGTTTACACATTAATTCCCAGTTTTAAGTGTAGTCATGATATGTAGTCAGGTTCGGGTTTTTTTAGGTTTTTGGAAAAACACATGAGTAAAACGCGTCTCGGCTCTTGTTTAGCAGCCGAAACGGACCATTCCAAACAGCCTTGAAACAGTCTTCAGTAAAGAAGCTACAGCTAGTGCCCCACCGTGCGTAGCTGTAGTGGGGCACTAACGTTTGTGTGATGTTTTATTTTTATTCTTTGGTTTTAAATTAAAGACGACGTCAGATTATTAACAAATCTTTTACTGAACTGAGCTTTTATATGTCCTTTTATTGGACAAAGCTTGAGCTTTGATGCACAGGATGTCACATTGTTTGCTCTCTTTCCAATAAAGTTTTCCATGGCTTGAAAAAAACAAACCCGTGATGTCTCTTAAACGAGCCCAGAATCGATACCGTGTGCAAACTAGTGTAAAATCTTTGTTTCAGTTCAGAATTTGGGGTATTTGCTAAACTGCATTGTGTTCAACCCCTCTAGTTCTGAGAGTCCATAGTTGTGTCCACCATTTATGGTTTCACAGCATGGAATCATTTATAGTAGGTACTGAAGAATATAGCTGGGGCTGATAGGGTTAATGGGACAGAGCAGAGATGGTCACGCAGGGCTTTGTGTTTATGTTCTGCTGTCACTGACTCTTTCTACTTCTTGTCAGGTGTTCATCAACAATAAAGGCCTGGTGTACTCCGTTATCCTGCTGCTAGCATCTGTCTTCCTCACAGTGAGTGTCTCTTTACCCCACAGACTGTCCCGCCTACACACACGTCAACAAATCAAAGCCTCATATTGACTAAAGACAGATACACTGTGTGGCTGTAACAGCCTGTCTGAGCCTGTCTCTCAGTTAGAAGAGCATTTGTGAGGTCAGGCACTGATGTTGAACGAGAAGGCTTGGGTCACAGTTAAAGTTTCAATTTATTGCAAAGGTTGTTCAGTGGGATTGAGGTCAGGGCCTCCTGGAGGTCCTCCACCCTGGCCACCAGGCTCCCTAAACTGCTGCTACAAAGTTGGAAACATATAGTTGTGAAAAATGTATTTGTGTGCTGTGGCATTAACGTCACTGCTCACTGGAACTAAGATTCCTCATTATCCCTCCTCCACCAAACTTTACTGTTGGCACTATGCATTGTATTTGGTAGAACAGTGACACAAATCTTGTGCTGATGTTTTCAGAGATAAAAAATTGCATTTCCTGAAGAACATGCAGAGTGATTGCGCTAGCTAGGATGTTGTTATGCATTTGTTATGACATGCATCATGGTTAATAAGGTTTTGTTAATGGACTTGTATCATTGTGATATAAGCTGCTATAAGGTTTGCCCCACGTTCATTACTAGTCACTAGTAACTGACAAACATGGCATCAGTGCCATGTTGTCATTGCTATGTTTAAGGTTACTGAGCTCTTCAGTACGACTTAATCTACTGGTTTTGGATTATAGAGTGTGTTTAATTCTGTACACCTGTTAGCAATGCATGTGGCTGAAATACAGTTCAGCTTAATATAGTTTTGGCCATATAGAGTATCTCCACTATAAATGAAAACACTCCAAACCGAGAGATCAGAATTGGTCAATAAGGCTGTTAACTATTTTTGAATATATTTATTATGTTTATTCATCTGCCCAAGTATTGAATCTTGTTTTGTGTATCAGGTCCTGAGCGTTCACCTGAATGGCTGGAAGCTGGATCGGCGACTGGGTCTGGGCCTCATGCTGCTCTACTCCATCTTCCTCCTCTGCTCCATCCTCTTCGGCCAGCTTTAGAGCCTCGTGTGCTCGCAGCAACCTGATCCACGTCCAAGTCCATCCTTCAAACCACTTCATTTCATCATTTGAGTTTGATTCATTTCGTGTGCTTTACACTGGATACGGTCATCCATCACCTGAAATGAACCTGCGGCCAGCGGTTCCAGAGACAGCAGAGTGCGGAGACTGCATGAAGGAGACGGATTATCCATTCAGAAAGTGTTCTGACCCCAGCAGACTGAAACGCAGAGCCCACGGTCAGTCCAAGCGTGGAAAGGTTTGCCACAGCTTTACAGAAAGCTGCACAGGTCCAAGACCAGTGGTGCTTAACTTAGTAAAGGGGTTGCAGTTCTCAAAGCTGTTAAGATGCTTACTGATCACTCAGAGAAACCATGGCATGCCGTGGCCACTTGATCAAACATAGCAAGATACTGTGCAAAAGTCCGAGACCACCTTTTCCTTAAATTCATTTTCAAAAACCTCCTTCTTCTTCTAGTTTAGCCCCCCATAAATTTACATCCTCTCCTTCTATTCCCACATCCCCCTGTTCCTCAGTCATAGCTGGCGGGTTCTCAGCCTCCAAGCTACAGGCAGAAGCCGCCCAGCTCAGATTCTCAGAGTTATCTCCCCTTCTTCAATCAGCCTTCCCTCATATTACCACCACATACTGTAGGCGTCGTCCAAACTTTTTTTTTAAAACTTTGTGCGACTCTCCTGAACAGAGCGGAAGCTGTAATAAAGACAATAAGTCAGGACTTAATAAGGAAAAAATTATATTATATTAATTTTTATATTATTTAGGGAGTATATATTGATACATTTGAGATTTTTGGTTACACTTGACTGTAGAGTTTATTCAAAAGGCTACATGACATCTACAAAAGCTGATCATGACATCTCACATAACCCGACATAAGTGTTTTTATAATTGCTTCTTCTATTAAGCGTCATCTGCCATAAAGGCTACATTAGCTAAACTGGTAAATACAACCTTTCTAGCATTAACCACTACTGGAATAAGCATTTATACACATTTATGTAGGGGCATGACAAGTGTCTTATAAACAGTACCCTACAGTAAAGTGTAACCTGATTTTTTTGTGATTGTAACTGTATTGATTCTAAAAAGCACAGTTTGATGTTTTATTAATAGATTAATGTACAAATGTTTTTTTTATGTGTTGTGTTTAAACCCCCGACCACTAGATGGCAGTGTTGTTATCTGTCTTCAGTCATTAGACTATTCTACGTCTAATGAACCAACCTAGCTTTAGCTGCTCTCAGAACAAAATCTTGCCTCTCTATTAATATTAATTTAAAAGTACCTGTCGTTCTTTCCATTGCATGTAAATTTCATGATGTCTGGTTCCACTGACTTACATTTAAAGTAAAGCATGTTTATTTTCTCCTTCCCCTGTACAGTTATCATTATAGAGATATGAAGTTTTGTTCAGACAGCAGTGATATACATCCAAAAAAAAAATCACAATTTTTAATCGTAACCCGTGTATCATGATACATATGATCAGTATCGCCAGACTCCTGCTGACACACAGCCCTAATACTCAGCTGCCGTTGAGTGATTTTCTGTTTAGTATTCTGTTAAAAACAGCTCACTGGCTGCTCTCGCTGGAAATGAAACCCATATAGGACTTTTGCCCAGTACTGTAAATACATGACCGCATTTAAGCCCAGTCTGCTTTGAGCGTTCACCTCAGAAGAGCGTGGAATATTTCTCGAGCTGCAAAGACATTACAAGGTGTCTGTTACGTAAATGGCGAGCTGCACCTTTGTGGAACGAGGAGCGCTCGCCCAAGTTCACGTTTGGTGTGCTGTGACTTTTCAAACAAACAAAAAAAAAAAGATGGAGCATGCACCACACAGGTCCAGCCCAGCCGGCTCCAACTCCTGCCTCCCGACTTTGGAAACTAGTTAGAGTTGTGTTTGTATACCTGAGGTGTTCAGTAATCCTGTTGTGTTGTAACTACAGTATATGTTTTGCACTGACAGTAGCAATACTTCCGTAACCGTGGACTAAACGTCCCGACGTGCTTTTGGATGTGAGACTTATTGTTAGGGTGTCTGAATATTTTGAGCGAGAGAGAGAGAGAGAGTATGGGAGAGAGAGAGTAATAATAATAGATCTACAGAGATTTACAGAAATAAAGATGCAGTTTTGTTACTAGTATTTCTGAACACAAAGAAATGTTCATATAGTTTTTTTTCTTTTCTTTCCTTCACAGATTTTTATGATCACTTGGTAGGAAATTTGATGTGAACTCTTGGATTTTTAGCCTTTCTAGATTAGCACTGTTACTATTTAAGACGTTTCTATTTGCAGTGAGTGTCACGATGTTTGATAAAAGTTCGTACGGGTTTTGTTATCATGGTTGTGTATGTTTAGGTACGATCAATGTTTATATTACCGAGATACAAATCTTTAAAATATAAATATATAAATATAAATATAATTATATATAAAACTGAGTGTGTACAGCATTATTAGTACTAAAAAAGAAAAAGTCCAAGGTCATCTTTATCGTTGCTAAATGTTTACTAAACAATTGACCTAGTTTTATAAAGAATTACGTCAGAGCCTAGATTTGTGATGTTTTTAATATTTATATTGAAGAACAGCATAAAAAAACATATATATATCTATATCTATATATCAGTACGTCTTATGTTTTGAAGCATGTTTTTAAACTTTGGTTTTCTGTGTTCGACAGACTGTCCCTCCGACAACCTTCCAGTTCTGCTCAGAACTTTTATGTACTTCTCTCTCTTGTTTTCCTTCCTTATTTGTTCGAACGCTTTTCCAAACGAATAGATGCCTCCTCAGTCGATGTATATATTTATTTGACAGGCACAGTGTTTATTCTATGACTGTTCTTTGTAATGAATCTTGAATACGGATGGTATTTAAAGAAAAAAAAAAACAAAACAAACAACAACAAACCAACAAACAAAGAACCTAATATACAGTATGGTACTCATTCTACTTGGTTTTCTGTTGACGCTCGTGTTGACACTCGTCTACTTCTACCATCCAAAGGGGACTGTACCGTTCATGTTATTTTCAATTAGACATCAGAATGTTTAGAAATGTTTACCTATGTGCCCATTGCTGGAGGACGAGTCCATCAAATTTTTCTAAATTTCTGCATGATCTGGTCGTTGAGATGTAAACATTGATTTAGAGTGGTTTGATGTGAAAGGGCAGAGAAAGTCCCGGAGTGTGGTCATGCTCAGGTCTGATACACTGTGTGGTAATATAAGTATGTGTCCACCAGACATTCCCGTTCCACCAAACCCAGATTCATCCAGATTCTGGCCTAGATAGTAAAGAGTGTTTCATGATCCCAGACAGCATGTTCCCACTGCTCCAGAGTGCAGTGGCGGTGCTTTACACCACTCCAGCCGACGCTTGGCTTTGTGCATAGTGATCATAGGCTTTTTTTTGCTGCTGTTTAAGCTCCTGATGCTCTAGTCTTGTGCTGATGTTGCTTTAAGAGGCGGTTTGGAACTCTGTAGTGAGTGATACAATGAAGGATACATGATTTTTATGTGCTAGAAGGTTCATCACTTGGAGTTTGCTTGATCTAGTGCTTTGTGGCCGAGCTGCTGTTGCTGCTAGGTACTTCCGTTATCACAGTATTGGCACTTACAGTTGACTGGGGCAGATCTAGCAGAGCAGAAGTTTCAGGGTCATGTTTAAAGTCAATGAGCTCTTCAGTACGACCCATTCAACTGCCTGGGTCTGTCTATGGAGACTGCATGTCTATGTGCCTGAACCTGTTAGCAATAAGTTTGGCTGGAACACCTGAACTCTAATTAGGAGAGGGGCTCACATACTTTGTTGCATATGGTGCAGCTCTCCGGCACGTCTGAGGCGTCAGGCATGTGACAAAACTTGGTGTGAGAGAGGTTTCAGGTGCATTAAATGTCTCAGACGTCTGGTTCCTATCACCACCACTATGAGCATCCCTGACTTGGCTTCACATCAGACCACTCTGAATGACTTGGTTTCCATCTCAGCCATTTACTTATGCAGAGTTTGTTAAATATTGTGGGGGTCTTTGTTGTTCTCCTGATATTTTAGTCTCCCCTTGTGCTCATCTTACTTTAAGAAATCTGTTATTTCACACTGTCAGGCTTTAACGAGGGATTCAAAGGGCCACGTCTTTTGAGTCTCTCAGTTTCACTGGTTTCACTCAGACGCACCACATCACTGAAAAAGAAAAAGAGGGAACTGTATCAATGTAGACTCGAATAAAGTAACTCTTAGAAAACTTTGTATGTTGTTGAGTGCAATAAACAGACCTTATGTGCAATACGACTGCAGCCGCTTGTACCTCTGTCTGTGAAAGGGTCAGCTCTGGCCCCTGGAACAGCTGAATGACCTTCACGTAGCCGCACAAGGTTCGAAGTGTGACTAATTATCAGCAATGTGACGAGCGATTGGCGGATCGTAGCGCACCCGTCACAAGCATCGTTACTGCCTGTCATATTTAATAGATCAGCCTCCACTATGTGCAACACGGAGGCCAATGCAGTACACCAGCACCCCCTGTCGTTAACTTGGATTTAACACCAGACACTGGCCGGTCTAGTTACAGGAAGAAAAACATACACACACACACACATACATACATATACATATATATATATATATATATATATATATATATATATATATATATATATATATATATATTATATTTTGCCTAAATATATATAGTCTAAAACTGTCAGATGGTACAACCGTCTAACTATATATGCTGATAAAATCAAAAAGGGTCATTTAGTTATATAAAACTGTAAATAAAACAAAAAAAATGCCTAAAAATGGCTTTTATTTTACGTTTTAAGTGGGGCCAAGCTACTGTATCATAAAGAAGACCCCAAATCACTATTGTAGTGCAATGCCTATGTCAGTAGCTACTTTTCAAAACACTGGTTTCGAAATGGTTTTATTTTCTGTATCAGGTAGTGTGACATTCTCAGGAACCATTAATAATGTCATTAATATAAAAATGTTTATTTGAAAATTTAGGTATAAAAGTTCTGAGTATTCTCCGTGTGTCTCAGTACATACCTGTTTCATTTAGAATTAGTCAGGTGGCACAACCAATGAGACAAATGGTGCAACCAGACCAAAACAAAGCTTTGACAACACTATATTTAAGATTAATATATTATAGCAGATCAGAAATATCCTTTTAATTTTTTTTAACTGTCATTTAAATTTTTCAAATCCTTGTCATTAATAACCAGTGTACCACATAACTTACCAAAAACTTACTTAACAAACTTACCAAGCCAGAATGATTCAGTGTTGGTGATGGTAACCAGACGTCCAAAGCATAAACTGCCTTTAAAAGCTTCACTGAAAATTAGTACATGAAATATTTACAAACACCACATGTGCTCCATTAGACACACTCAAAGAAAACACATCTTTTCAGCTTTTTATCATCAGCATTACATACAGAACTCAGAACTTGCGGTCAATAAAACAGAGACTCCTGGTTCCATTCACCACCACTGTAACGAATTCAGAGGTAAGTTTTTTCTATAAGAAACCATTTTGCATCATGTCACTCTGAATGACAGCGGAACATTAAATTAAATAGAATTTATGAAATATTAGTAAAATTCTCCTTTAAGTTCCCACCACCACCATTTAGAGTGACCTCAGGTCAGCGAGGGACACCGTCTCCATAACCAGGAAATCCCTGTGGGGAGTGTTTCTCCTGAGGCAGCTGAAGAATACAACCTGCTGATGTTGCAGCTCTATACTGCAATCATCTCATCTCATCCATAATCATCTCATTCTATAACCATTCATCTCACAGGAGCTTCCACACCTAGCCAGCCTGAAGAACCTCGCTCCGGTCGTCATTACAATCATTACAATCATTACTGTTTAAAGCTTTACATTAATTAATATACGCAAATACAAGAACATCAATTACCACTTTGCATTGAACGTTTAATTCCCTCATTATCCAACTCTCTAAACTTCCCAGCATGCTCTGTACTTAAATATATTGTAGATATACACAGATCAGCAATAACATTAATGCCACCTCATTGTATCTATGTCAGAGACGATAGCTCATCAGCTGCTTCTTCAGTGCCCACAGGACGCTGCCCACAGGACGCTGCCCACAGGACACTGTTGGCTGGATGTTAATGGTTGGTGGACGATTCTCAGTCCAGCAGTAACACTGAGGTGTTTAAATACTCCAGCAGCACTGCTGTGTCTGATCCACTCTCACCAGCGCAACACACTCTAACACACCACCACCATGTCAGTGTCACTGCAGTCTGATCTCTACAGAATGATCCACCTTCTTAATAGTACCTGCTCTGTAGTGGTCCTGTGGGGGAAGAATAGGATAAAAGCAGATAAACAACATACACAGTAAATCAGATGGACTACAGTCTGTAATTGTGATGGTAAGTAGAGCTGATAACATGGACATTGTGTGTAGATACAAGAAGGTTATTTTAATGTTATGGCTGATCGGTGTGTTGTGTTAACCGACATACACAGTGACGGTGCTTCCCAGGTGGCCCTTTAAGAGTGATGCCCATCTGCTAAGTGGTTCCAGCAGAGATGGACTGATCAGCATTTTTGAGGCCGATTCCGATCACCTTTCAGCACGATTGGCCGATAGCCGATATCGATCGAGGGCGGGGCTGTACGCCACAGCAGGGCTACAAGTAGTTATTAGTGCAAACAAGTCATGAAACTTGGTCTAAACTGGTTTATTACCATTTTTAACGAGCTCATATGAAACAGCATAATATTTTTAACACAATTAGCAGTAAATAAAATAAATCAAACTAATATCCCCAATACTGTAATCATTACATTTAGACCCTTAATTTAAAACTAAAAAAGCTAATTAAATACATGCAGTCAAAACTGCAGTCATTAAACACACTCTGTTATTTTAAACTAAATCTGTAATCATTAAATGTATTAAATCATTAAATCTGCATGGTGTTCTGGGTTATTTGTTTTGTGCTAGCTCTGCTGTTTGCTGATACTCACTGTATTAAGTCGTGTGCTGTATCAGATTAGTGGTGTTAAATGTCTTTGTTCCCACAAGACACTCTGATTTTACCCATTTTACAAAACGCCCTGGATGAGTCTGCTTTACATACGGTAAACAACTGCCGTCGTTGCGAGGCCGCTGCTTTAATCAGTCTGTCAAAAATGAAAGGTTATGTATTTCCACCTAGTGGCTCAGATAGGAATTGCAGGGACCTGGTCAGAGGGGGTTTCACAGGGGGCTCCTCTTCCTGGATGGACCGTTAGCTGGAAATATAAAAATTAGACTAATTTGTTTAACGCCGGCTCTCGGGATCGGCTAAACTGGAGAAATATTGGCCGATCACCGATCGCATATTTTGATTATAAACTGGCCGATACCGATACATAGCCGATCGATCCTTCCATCTCTAGTTTTCAGGTTACGGATAGTAATTTTGTGTACTTTATATGATACACAGTACTGTGTACAAGTCAGAGACCACCTTTCATTTCATCTATTTTCATTTCCAGTAATTAAATACAAGTGTATTCTTCTTTTAGAAGACATTACAGCTGAGCAAGGACAGATTAAGGAAGGTCTGGGCCCCTGGGCAAAGAGTTGCCTAGGGATAACCCCCCCAACCTGCGCCCCTCGTGATCAAGGGCCATCCAAAGGTATGCCCTGCTCTTCTGTAGGGCCCCCTGTTAGGGGCTCTCATAACCAGGGCCCTCTAAAATTATGCCCCTCTTTCCTAGGAACCCTATTAGCCAGAAGTCGAAGTCAGAGCAGTGCCACAATGCCTTCTTCAATTTTTATAAGGGGCCCAAAAGCATGGCTAAGGGTCCAAAAAGCATGGCTAGGACCCCCAAGAGGCCCTGGGGTCAAAGTCCCTAAAAGTCAGAGGATCCTTAAAATGGAGGGCCCTCGGAAATCAAAAATATATTGTATCATAAATGTTGATGGGCATCACAAAATGTTTCGGGCCAGGGCCCCCCCGGGGCCCCCTGACCTCAAGGGCCCCTGGGCGCTGACCCCACTGGCCCGCTCAGTAATCCAGCCATGCAGGTGAGTGGTAAATATATGCTAGAGGTAAGTTATGCCTCTTGCATAAGGAAGGTTGAGGTGAAGCAAGATGAATGGAAAAGCATGAGTTCAAAAATGAGTAAAAGCTACAGAGAAAACAAGACTCCGAACAACCCCCTGAAAGATCCGGCAGACCACCCAGACTGTCCCCAATAGATATATATAGTACTATATGGACTGGCCATGTGGCAACATCGTCAACCACCTTTGGAATCACTTAAATTCCAGGAAGACCAACATTCAGCTGACTTTTAAGACGGGGGTGTGGCTGAAGAAACATCTACTGAAGTTCTAGCTAGCCCCACTACATCTTGTCCTGTAATAATATCCTTCTTTAATTGACTACCTGTCCTTAAACCATCTAACTGGGAGCAGCACCTTCAGCATGATTGAAGTCTCAGAAGCCTGAGGCGATACTGAGTCACTGTAATGTTGAGTTGAATCAGTCCAATCATGCTGAAGGTGCTGCTCCCAGTTAGATGGTTTTAAGGACAGGTAACCAATGAACAGTCCAGTAAACACGACGACCGCTGAAGCTCTTGGCAAGTGACCATCTCCACCACCGCCACCGCAGCCCACTCTTGGCAATAAACCATGTTCAGCAGCAAACAAGAGTAGTGATATATTTAAAAGCGAGGCAGTGCTTTCCTCCACTGAAGATGCTCTTGGAGAGCGAAAGAGTGAAGTTTGCTGCCAAACTCAACACTTCTTCCAGACTGCAAGGTAAACACAGGAGGAGGGACCGCGTTTCTGACAGCAGCATGCTGCCCCCTAGTGGTTTGGAATATGTATTTAACAGGTTGCATCATCTTCTGAACTGCTTGGTTGCTTTTACTGCAACTCAAATTGATAGTGGTCTCTGACTTCTCCACAATACTGCCAACTAAACTGGACATCGTTTACTGGGGGCTTCAGACTGTTGTGTAAGATTAAACAAATTTGAAAAGCAGTATTTATAATAATTAATATAATATATTTGAAGGCTTTTAGGACTCCCTTTAAGGTAAAGGCTCTTCACCGCCCTCTGGTGGAGTACAGAGATCAGATATGTCATGGTTATTAAATATTAGGGCTGTGTATTGGCAAGAACTTGGCAACACAATATGTAACGTGATACGGCGGTCACGTTTCAATATATCATGATATACTGCGATACAGTAAGTGATATACTGTGATTTTTTTAAAATCTTACTATTAAAACACACCACTATATGAACTGGTTTGTCAATGTTTACAATAGCTCTGCGCTCTTGTGCTGCTTGTTAATGTTGGAGTGGAGCTAAAATGGATTACAACACTGCCATCTAGTGGTCAGATGCTTAAACACAACACACAAGGATTCACTGTCTGCCAGGAATCTGTGTACTGATACTGTGTTTTTGAGAATCGATACCGTATCACAAAACGTAATATCCCCATATTCAATATTTTGATTTTTTACACCCCTATTAAATATGATGTTTAATGTCAGAGAGAAGCTAAACTGGTTCTATAAAACATTTAAATTCACTTTTATTAATTAAATTAAATGAATTCTTATGAAAGAACGGTTTAAAATGCACAAGTTAAAAATACTTTGTCCATTCATACTCCTCCATACGAGTGAAGAAAGATAAAGACTCCAGCTTGTTTAATTTAGGTTTGTTTTTATTTGAAGGTTAAAGTTAATCCCATGCTGTGTTTCAATAAGAATACAGACGGTGCTTGTTGGCTCCGGTCAGAATATCCAGTAGTACAAATCAGATTCAAGTTACACATACTGAACGGATGAGAGAGGGTGGAAAAATAGAAAGAAAGAACAGGAGGACAGACCGAGAGAGCAAGAGAGAAGGCGGGAGGCAAAGCAGAGGGCGGACAAGTCAAATGAACGAGTTGATGCTTTAAAAAAAAGAAGGAAAAATGGATTTGGTTTTTTATTTGAGGGAAAGAAAAAGAACCAGTAATACCTTCTTGCTTATGGTTTGCGTTTAAACCACGTGAGACTGAAGAGCGCTGAAGAGTTTGATCTCCTCTAACAAAGCCAGATACTGCGAGCCATTCACTAAAAATAGATAAGAGACGGAGGACGACATGTTTCATATATATAATGCTGGAGCAACGCTCTGCTAAGATTATGCATAGAGGGCTATGAGCACAAACCCACTGGGACGCTGGGAATGCGTTCAAGGCATTGACACGTTTATGATGCATCTGAGAGTCTAAGCCTGCATTAAAAGCCAGCCAGCAGGCCAGTCAGAGACAGAGGGCACTTAAAACAAACAAAACTAAACGAAAGCCATCCCTTTAAAAACAGGCGGGAGAATAAAGACCCTGTCTGGGTTTCCATCCTCCAGAAGAAACTCCCATCCCAACCACCAGGAGATAGCAGGCGATGCATGTGATCGCAGAAGAAACAATACTTCCAATCACATAACGGCAACATCAATCTGGCGGGCGATGCCGTACCGTCGCTGCGGTTAAAAGCAAAGCGGGACAGAAAATAAAAACGCTCCGGGAGGCGTGGCGACGAGTCGTGAATCTGAACCGATAACGGGGGAAAATTCTCTGCAACACCTTTTCTCTCACGTGTGGATCTGACTGAGCCAAGTCAAAAGGCGGAGGAAGAAAGGAAGAAGGGAAAAAACAACACTTAAAAATGCCCAGGGCGTAACCCAAAAGAGCACAAAGCTAGACAGAGACATACCAGACAGAGAGAGAGAGAGAGAGAGAGAGAATGATTTAAAGAAAGAGTGAGCGTGCGCCAGAGAAGAGAGTGGCTTCGGAGCTCTTTCTGTGACACCATGGACACCTGAGGGGGGGCAGGGAGGAGAGGGAGATATATATATATATTTATATGTATATGTGAGAGCGAGAGCGAGAGAGAGAGAGAGAGAGAGAGAGAGAGAGAGAGAGAGAGATTCATGTTGGCTGTGACGTCTCACTGGTTCTCATCTTCAACATCTTGCAGTGCTTCTTTATTCTGTTCTTCACCTGTTTGTGTCAGAGAGAGAGAGAGAGAGAGAGAGAGAGAGAGAGAGAGAGAGAGAGAGAGAGAGAGAGAGAGAGAGAGAGAGAGAGAGAGAGAGAGAGAGAGAGAGATTAGAAACAGTGAAGTGAGCAGTGGGGTTGAGATTAATAATAACAAGCTATTTAACAAGATGTGTTAGTAATTATTATTATTATTTTATTATTATTATTATTATTACTACTACTACTATAATTCCTACCATCATCATCATCAAATGTCAATCCTAATTTCAGATTAGTCTTTTAAAGGGGAAACACCTTTTAAAGGGGAAACACCTCGTTGGAATTCCAGTCCTTTTCTCTGCTACAAGGTGACATCATCTCGTAACACAATCCTTATTGCCCACCTATTGGCAAGCTTGGCGCGTCTTTGCACAATGAACAGCCACTAGGGGAGGCTGTGTAGAGGCAGAACTGCTCTGGCAGCTGAGCACTCAGAACATATGCAAACTGAATTGATCAGAATACACTGGGCACGCTGGGAGGCGGGGCTTAAAGACGCATGAGTGTTTCAGACGGAGGGCGAAGACGGACATAACTCTAAGAAAAACAGTGTTTTGGAAAACTGAGGCATGTGAATCTGTTCTGGTAGACTCCAAAATAATGAAAACGAGCATAATAGGTTCTCTTTAAATCCAATCACAGGACTGCACAACTGTGTTATTGTTGCTGTGATACTGGTGTTCTAATAATCACATCATTAATAGCTACAACAGAACCAAACGAATGACCTCCCATGTCATACTGTGAATGGTGGAAATCCAGCTTCACTGTGTTCTCTAACTGTGGTGCAGCAGTGCTCTTAGTCAAGCTCTGCTCTCCCACCTGCAGAGTAACCTAAATACTTTCCTATAGAGTTAGTGACAAAGCCCACCCATGCACACATCCCTAACTGACTGAACAGCAGATCAGCTCAAACATGTTGGCCATCAGTCTGTGTTGGGCATCAACATAAAAATCTTTGAAGGAATGAAGTGTTTTGTATTCCTATACTGTAGACATACTATGTAAAATAATTCATTTCTATTAGATTGTGAGTATCATTAGTACTTCTAGGACATTGATTAAGCACATGAATCATAAAACAGATTTGGATTAATTAAAGAGCTCCTATAAACAAAAGCAAGCACATAGGAAGTGCACAGTAAAATTAAGTGACTGGTTATCAGCGCATAACATTATTTGATTCATTAGTTTCTAGAGTTAATAATCGATGCAAATATGCCATGACTGAAATCGATCGAGATGTGAATCGATAGCTGTTTGTAACAGCGTCACGTCAGTGTCAAAACTAGGGCTTTCTCTTTCGGTTTGATATTGTTTCTCACGTGCAAACTGCTGGACATGGTCCGAACGCTATGGGCTTATGATAACTGGTTTCTTGACTGACCGCTCACTACGAACAGCCTCTCAAACTACAACAAGCCTGGTGGATGAGGAGAAGCGGACAGGTGAGATAGTTTATTAATTCTTTATTACGTAAAATAAAACAAGGTTTTAGACTCATCACTTGTAGTTTTGTTGTAGATAAATAATAAAAGGAAACTTTGTGGGTCATAATTTGTGTTCAATTTGATTTTGTGTTTAAAAAAAAAAAAAAAAAAAAAAAAAAAACTTTGTAAGGCCAGCATCGTGAAACACCATCACCGTCATTTCATCCCTATTATTTTCACTTCTGCAAATACTGAATAAAAATGCATAATATTGAAAGTAAAGTAAACGAACATTGATTATTTTATTATAAATAAATAACATAGTATCACATGTGGCAAAAAATAGATAATTAAGACATTTTCACTACAGACTTATTTTATATACTGCGATAGATTGTGATACTGCAAGTACAGCAATGCCTTCAGCCCTTCTTCTATTTGTCTACAGAGGAGTGGAGGAGTCTAATGGCTGAAGGTAGATTACAGCGCTGCTGTCCACCCACTGGGTGTTTAAACACCATCGTCTGCCACTAATGTTTACATGCACACCTTTGATAAAAATTAATACTGTGTCTTTAAGAATCGATAGAGTATCACAAAACATAAGATTGCGATACTAAGGTGTATTGATATTTTCTAATAATTAAATAATAATCAAATAATTCCAGTAATGTGTCACATTAGCAGCCCAGGCTAAAGTAACAAACAACAATATCAGAGTTTTTAAAAACTGCAATAGAATTGTATCATGGCTGAAGTATTGTAATATCAGATCGAAAGGACCCTTGTAATTCCCACCCCGATGCTATGCTATGACACTATGATAACCAAAGCTCTCTAACAAGGCCATTTTCCAATTTCAGAATAAAAATAAAACATGTAGTTGTTTTTTAAAGAACTGAGAGTATTCAATATGCCTTATGATGATGATGATGTGTGCAGTGCTTGGTTGTCCAACCTCATCCAAAAAAATCAAAATTGGACGCCTTCCTATCTGATTCAAATGAAAACTGGCACATAAACCAGTGATTTGTGGAGAAGACAAGAGACCCTGGTACAGTGAATCCTAAAATCAGTGGTGTAATATTATATTTTGCTATATCCCTCACTCTTAAGGTTACAGAAATCTGCCTTTCTGTTGGTATATGTTTCATAGAACCCAACAGGTCCTCTGTACAATCACCACACACTACTGTTACACTCTCACTGTAGAGCGTGCAACACAAACGCACCATTCAGAGACTCCACGACAGCAGACGGAGTGCATTTTCACAACTCTGTGCACAAAATCAAGCAGTGCTGTGTTGCATGTGTGAAAATGAAGCATGGGTGTCAAACGAGCCACTCGAGGCCGACCACATTACTTCAGCTTTCGCTCGTTTTACCAGACGCAGAATTCCGGCAGGACTCGGCACAGTGAGCTGCTTGGCAGCGTAACCATAGCGACTCCATGGCTGACTGCCGCGCAATAATGTGTGGTGAGGAATTAACAAAGTGCGACAAAAGGCTCAGAAACAAGAGGGACCAGAATAGCAACCGGTGACGTAGGGCTCGTTAGGCTTGCAGCTGGGTGCCGGTCGCATACTGCCCTACTGACTGTACAGCAGCGCGAGCACAGAAGAAAGCAGGACTTCGGGTGAGCACGACCGTGCAGCTCCACCGTGTTAGGGTTTCAGCAACTTTAGTGAGAGTGAAGATTCACATTCACAAGCAAACGTCCACCTAAAGATGCCATGCATGCCCTACAAAAATATTCCAACTGTACACGGAAATACAGACGCAACCATACACTTTCAGGTTCGATTCTGTTTTTAATTCTGAGGTTAAATACAGACTCAGTCTTGTAAATTATAATAATAATAATCTTTATTCAAGGAGCACTTCTCCATGGCAGCTCAAAGTGCTTTACAGATAGTTTTTATCAGTAATAACTTACCAGCAAAGTTCAGTTTTATAGCTACTACGATGTTAAAGTCTTAATTAAACGCTGAGTTTAAGAGAGACGATTTTAATTGTGTAGTAAAAGAGACTCTGAGCTCGACGGTCTAATAAAAGCTGAGCTCCACAGTTTAGAAGCAGAAGAGCTGAAAGAGTCTCTCCAGGTTTTCTGTATCTTATGGAATGTGTTCTTACAGAAGGTTCGTATCTGCAGATCTAAGATCAGCAGCTGGAACTTAAACAGAGAGACGTTCTGTGATGTAGCAGGATCTAGATTATTTAGAGTTTATAGACGAGTACAGAAGTTTAAAGTCTGTTTTAACAGATACAGGTAGTCAGTGCAGCTCTTTAAAACAGGACTGATCTGAGATCTGTTTAGTGTTTGTTAGGATCCCAGCTGCTGCTTTCTGGACGAGTTTGACTGTTTTCTTAGGATCTCCAGTAAGACCATTACAGCGATCAACCCTGACCATTAAAGCGAACAAACCTGACCATTAAAGCGATCAATCCTGACCATTACAGTGTTCAAACCTGACCATTACAATGACCAACTTTGACCATTACAGAGATCAAACCTGACCATTACAGCGATCAACTCTGACCATTACAGCGATCAACTCTGACCATCACAGCGATCAACTCCGACCATCACAGCGATCAACTCCGACCATCACAGCGATCAACTCTGCTTGTAACCAAAGCATGAACGAGCTTCTCTGTGTGACTCTGACACTATAAAAAGCTACTTTAGTTTACAAGCGTAATCAAATTGAGCTCAGAGTCTACGACAAAAATAAAAAATTTAAAAATGGAGCGCTTCACAGGGAGACGTATTTTTAATTCAGAGATCAAACACAGACTCAATCTCGTGTATTAAAATGTCTTGATCTGATAGAAATACTATGCTGACAGGTTTGGCTAAAATAAATTCAAGTTTTGGCTTTTGCAGCTCCATCTTTGTACAAAATAAACACCAAAAGTCTCCTACAACTCATAGAATTTATTTAAAAAACAAAACAACAACAACAACAACAACGCAGTCATTCAAAACTACCCTGAAGCTGATATTATGACCTGCTCTTTAATGAGGGCTCTCTGCGAGATCTCACTTTGCTCACTGATTTTATTCACGCTAGAGCATAAAAGTCAAACTTTAACCACCCAGTAATAAATATAAATATCTGGGGACTCTGATACACGCACTAGGGATATGGCGAGAAGCTGTGGACAAAAATCTGTCTTTCCCAGCGTGAGGTGACAGCTGTCTGGAAAAACGTGAAGAGGTGTCGAACAAAAATCATCAGCTCACTGCGAGAGCAGTAAGTAATCCTAACCCGCTCCTCAGGGCACCTAGACGGTCCACGACTCTAACCAAACTCACAATACATAGACATGAAGTACACCTGTGGACCACCTTGAAGGCCCTGAGGATCAGGTGAGGACCGGCTACTGTACCGTGTTTCGAGAGTTAATTTTAGTTTAGTTTTTGTTTTACTGTGTAACGTACGAGTGTGAGAAACAGTTGATCTCAGTGCAGACTCGCTCGGAGTCAGTGCCATCGTGAATGCCTTTAAGGCCAAACCAACAAATCTTCACTCGGATACGCAGCAGGATGCAGTGCAGTTAGTGAAGAGACAGCGGGTGTGAGGGCGAGCAAGTGAGGGAGACAGAGAGAGAAGGTGAGAAGAAGCACCGAAAAGGGAGATGACTTACAAAGAGGAGCTCTAGAGGGAATAAGGGGAGGGGTGGGTGGTCCTTATGAATCTACAGCAGCAGGATGAGGGAGAGAGCAAGATGTTAGAGCACTGGGAACAGGAGTTAGAGATGGAGAAAGAGAAGCAAAACCTGTTTATGGAGAAAAAAAAACTAAAGGAAGAAAAAAAGCTAAAACAAAAGAACTATAAAAGAGAAAAAAAGAATATAAAAAGAAAAAGAGCGAGAAAAAAACGATATGTATACAATCCAGTTTTCAAAAAAGCTGGGACGCGGTGCGAAATGTATATAAAACCGAATATTCTGATGTGTAAATCACTTTAAACCTATATTTAATTTAAAGTAGTACAGAGACTAAAAGATTTGCTAAAGGAGAACATAATATAATAAAAATGTTATAAAATCAATAAAATGTGCATGTTAATTTGATTCATCATCTCTTCTTTTAACAGCACTCTGTGAGCGTCTGGGAACTGATGAGCTAGGTCGTTGTAGTTTCAATATATTGTGATATTGCAATAAAAGTGATATATTGTGATTTTTCAAATCCTACTATCAAAACACACCACTATATGAACAGGTTTGCCAATGTTTACAATAGCATTGCGCCCTTGTGCTGCTTGTTAATGTTGGAGTGGAGCTGAAAATGAATTACAACATTGCCATCTAGTGGTCAGAGGTTTAAACACAACACACACCGACTCACTGTCTGCCTGAAATCTGTGTATGTTTTTGAGAATCGATACAGTATCACCAAACATAATATCCCGATATTCACAAATGTGCAAATCACCTATACCATGTGCACTACTGCCGTCCACCCAACCCACACCCTTACTTTTGAAAGACTTCGCCTGCCTGAGATCCTCTGTTCCCAATTAACCTAATGACTTGGGAGGTGTTCCACCAGGAAGTTCTTCAGCATACCACATAACTTCATCTGCCTTTTGTTGCTCCTGTCCCAACTTTTCTTTAATGTGTTGCTGACATCAAATTAAAACTAGGCAAATCATTACTGTCTAAAAAGATGAACAGGTGAAAATCTCATAAGGAATGGACCAATAGAAATGCTCCAAAATAGCTTTGGATAAATTCTGGTTGCACTGACTTACATTAAGGGAAAATAGGTGTAAATAAGCTTATGAGCCTCTTCTGTAAAGTTGCCCTTTTGAAGATGCCAGTTTTCTTTGGAGAGCGACGAGATAAACTGATATACCACATACACAACATCTGATATGCTGTATTTGTACTATTTTATATTAAAAGTGCAGTTTAAACGATTTCCACATCATTACATACTGTACTTCTTTACATTTTTACAGCACCACAACTTTTTTGGGAAACAGAACTGTGGAATAAAAGAAAACCAATAAAAGAAGAGAAAGAAGAAACTGTCAGGTTAGGATGGAAATTAGCATTTATGGAGAGAAGACTGAGGAGAGGTCCCTGAGAGAGCTGATAACTCTCAGGCGTCACACTCGACCTGAAATCTATAAGCATGTAAATATATATTTACTAGTATGTGTGCATTCGGACAGTCCTATTCAGAGCCAAACTCAGAATCTGCTCAATTTCTTGAAATTTTAAAAAGAAAGTTTAACCTGTTTTACGGTGCGCTGGACTCTCGCATCTTACACATATACACTACTGGGCAAAAGTCTTAGACACCTAAGCTGCTTGTTTATAAGGCTTTATCTTATCAATAAGTATATTAACACCAGTAAGAACAGCACATATGATTAGAACAGATGTAAATAATCATACATACGATACAAAAATATTTTATTGTGAAAGAATTAAAGTGAAGAACAAAGTTTTCTCCTGGACGCCCCAGACATTGTATGAATGTGTTCAGTTCTTGATTTAGCTTAATGAAGTACTGAGCAGTCAAAGCAGGTATTAGATGAGAACTGTTAATAATACTGGGTTGTTTCCACAAGGAGAAGCTTGGAAAGGGTTAAATAAACACACTGACTTTTGTAAAAGCTTTTAACTATTAATACTGTTTGAATATACAAAACATCTAATGTTTTGATGAGTAAATAAAAGCTTCCCCTCTGGAAAAAAACGCCTCAAATGTCTAAAACCTGTGCCCAGTACTATATATATATATATATATATATATATATATATATATACACACACACACACATACACATCTTTGGGAGACGCAGTGCCACAAAGTCATGTCTGAATAGCGGTGAGTGAGTTCATGATGTTGGCAATGTTGACAACAGAGAGTAAACAAACACTATTCAATATTTAGTGTCTGAAATTTTGCATTTGCGCAAAACTTCACAGCTCCACACGACTTTAAACACTAACTTTTATCTGAACAAACTGTGTTTAGACTACTATTAACTTCAGGACATGTACACCCAGTTTTTATGTAAAACTACTAGATGCCCTGCAATGAATAGACAAGCTTTGATTAAACAACCAATGATAAATCATTTGCTGGCAGTGTGTGAGGTCAGCGGTCAATCCCAGTGGAAACAGGGTACATATGTTTCTCACATGACTGACTAGCTGCCACTGACCACTCGAACGCAAACAAACAACTGGTAGTTATGATTTGGTGACAAGAATTTTCTAACTTGGTGAGTCGACCAGGACTGTCCGAATGCACCGCGTGAGAAGTCAAGGATCAGCGTGTGCCTTGGCTTACCGTCTCCCTGCATGTCTGAAGTCCATAGTGTCAGGTTGTCACGTAGCAACTGCATGATGAGTGTGGAGTCCTTATAGCTCTCCTCACTGAGCGTGTCCAGTTCCGCTATCGCATCATCGAACGCTGCCTTCGCCAACCTGGCCAAGGAGAACAGAGAGGTCAGACGTCAAACTTCAAGCACACATGCTTTTACCATCAGTTCACAGAAACACACTAAAAAACAAACAGAGTGTTCTCAGACTTGAAACCCAGCGAATGACTGCAAATACAGTAATCACTAACTGGTAAACAGAGCTAACCATAGAACAAGTTTAATTCCAGCCAACTAAAGCTAAACAGACAACCAGAGAACATAAGAAGTCTTGAGTGAGCAAAGCAGAGTGACTGGAGTTGTAGTGGAATAACTTGTAGGGCTGGGTATCGCCACTGATTTCCCAGATCGATTCACAAGGTCCCAATTCAATTCGATTTCCGATTCAATTCAATATTGATTCATTTAGGGATATTTCAGTTACAATAATATGTTTTGTTTGAATATGAAAAGAGATTTTCAGAGAATTAATGTGGTAAATGTACAAGGAACACTCAACCTACCTTTACTAAAAACATTAGAGTTTATATGTTTATATTCACCGTATTTCACTACACCCACTTTCAAGCGTGTGTTTATTCCGCCTGTGTGTTAGAACTTCAGCTCAGCTAACCAGAATGAATAGTTACATGGGAGGAGACCAGAGAGACAGTAAGAATTTCAAATGGGACAACACTGTCTCATCCAAGGTTAGCAACACAGTGGGTGGATTATATGAAAAGGTGGTCTGACCTACGGCGACATTTTTAATTATTGATGAAAAACTATAAAAGTACTAAAGCGTATCAGTACCTGCATAGTGGGAAGGTGGGCGTGTACTCCTACATAAAGACGGTGAGTTTATATTTCTGAAAGCCAGTTAAACCCAAGTCAAGCCAGCTGCCCGAGCCACTCTGCGTGGGTGTTAGTTACAGCCCAGATAGCCTAGCGCGGTGGACACTGATCAGAAAACAGTTACTTAACTCAAAACACCCAACGCGTCTGCTTCCTCTGAGCTTCATAACCGAATCGATTATTCAAATGAAGATTTAAATCGAAAAATCGATTTTTAAACACACCCCTAATCATTTCTATATAATTAAAGCTGTGACAGAAACACGGTCACTCAGAACATGAACCTTGACGAGCATTAATGACCTTCCACTTGTTTTCTTGAGATCTTGTGATATTTTCATCACAGAAAAAACAACAAACCAAAGTGGTTTGATGTTTGACGCTCCAGAGTCTAACAGAACTTTTGTTGGTGAGGGATGATGCAACTTCAATGTCTCTGAAAGATTAGAGATACAGCGCCCTACACAATTATTGGCACCCCTCGTTAAGATGTGTTAAAAGCCTTAAAACAAATTCAGTTTTAATTGCAGAAGCATAATACCACACTAAACAGATTATGATCCACAATGAATTCAATTCATTTCTACTGTGGTTTATAAAGTTGATCAGTGGGCATACGTTGTCAGATTCACCACCATCTTACCATCAACTTAAACTAAGACAGTTTTTCTAAAAGCTCAAGTCCAGCCAACCAACCAACCAACCAACCAACTAACTAACTAAATAAACAAATACATAAAAATAAACATAAACATAAGCCAAGATGACCAGCATAAAGGGGGATTGTGCCAGGCAGCTAGTAGCTGTGGCTGTATTGTTCTGGGTTGTTTACTGTATCATGCAGATGTTTAGTTGCTTCTGATTGGTCTGACTTATTTACAGACATTACTCAAAGAATAAGTTTATCCTGTAAAACATGCCGGTTAATAATAATAATAATAACAATAATAATAATAATAATAATAATAATAATAATAATAATGATAATAATAATAATAATAATAATAATAAGCTACTAATGAAAACTGTGCTCTTACAAACTGTTCTTAATGTTATAATTATATTAGCACAGTAGACCTTGCAACACCTGCCTCCCTTCACCACCACTGTAAAGAAACCAGAATCAGCAAGTGTCTCTACGATGCACCATCAGGCCGCATTGAATGATTTAAAATCTAGATCTACGCAGAAATTTGAGGATTTTATTTGTTGACATTTGTTGCAGTACACATACGTATCCACATAAGCAATCAGCCTACGATTCAAATAACGGTAAACACAGCCAATGAATTAACTAGAGAGAGTGAGGGAGGAGGGAGTGGCTGCGAAGGACTCGTCCAATAAGACGCACAGCTCGTCACTCACAAAGACATGAAGGCCTGGTTTGATGTAGGTGTGATCTTTCACAACGCTTTTCTAAAAGAGGAGCCCATCTAGCCTACGTAGTGGTGAATGAGAGCCTGATTACGATAATCCCAGTGCGCACAAAGAGAGAGACATCAGAGTCGGCCTCTAACCAGAGCAGCTTTCATCTGTGGTTACCATGGATATATGCATATGAGTGGCCCTTGGAATCTGTATCTTAAAAACAGACTGAACTGGTGAGTCTTGGGCCAAACAAATGGGAAGTGCCCCTCGTGTTACACATAAAATTCATATTTATTACGATTTTCATCTTAGTCCAAAGAAAAACATGGCCTGTTCTACAGCATTCATATGCAGCGGCTGCTGTTTACACCGTGTATGAATTCTATGATGAATGGGCCAATAGAAATGCTCCAACATGGCTTGGGGAGCATGCTGGCTCCACTGACTTACATTGAAAGTAAAGGAAGGTTGTGGGCCTCTCCTGCAAAACTGCTATTTTGGATATACTGGTTTTTCAGTGGACAGCAATGATTCGCAGGTGCAGTAAAGCTGGAGTCTGGCTAGTTTGTACTGGTAAAACAGAAGATCCAGCAGGACTGTTCACTGTATATAGCACAGAGTTCCACCTGTACCTGTAACATGAGCGAAATAACTGCTTAGCATTACGGGTTTATATTACACACCAAACAGCAACTAGCTTGTTCACTCTACACGCCCCGCAGCTCCAAGCAACTGGCCACCCAAATCACGGCACGGCCGAATAAAACGCCTCGCGGGCTGACATGGGTGACCCACCTGCGTATGACTCACAGCCATTTGACCTTGAACAATAAAACAGGCCACAAAAACAATTTTACACTGAGGTAGTGCTCTATCCTACATCGTCTGGTATCTTCGTCTTTGAGCTCCAATATTTATGAAGCAAGAACAGTCGTAATCCATCCTCTATTTTCTCCCCTCTTAGAATTAAAGATGCCCTACGATGACAACCTGTATTTATATTATCCTTATTAAATAAGGAGAATTCAGAGGACAGGTCTGATATACCCTGAACCTCAAACACTGGTGTTCCCCCTTTACCTAATAGTCTAGGATTTTGGAATAACTGCATGTATATGAAGGATTTGTAGGTAAAGAGTCCACCCAAAACAATCCCCCCAAAACTAACACATACCACCTCAACTTCCAGCTCAGCACAGCGACAACAGAGCATCAGCAATGGTGGACTACACATGAAATCTACTGCTCCAGGATGTGAGGAGGACCTCATCACTTTTCAGACCCTCGTCAAGGAACTTTCAACTGACATGGCTGATGTTCATCTTTAAATGAGGCTGAGGTCCACTTCCTATTCCTAATTCACAAAACAGGCTGGCAAACAGGAAGAGAGCAAAACTTCAGTTTAACAGGATCCTGAATTCAAAGCTTTTAGTTTGCGCTGCAGATTTCACTCCTCATTTCTCAAACCCTGGACAACATCGAGACTAAAACTTCTATAGCATCACAACGCCAACAGCAACCTGTAAGTAGCAGCCATGCTGTATGGCTGCATCACTGTTTGCTGGTCTTAAAATTAAAGTTTCATCCTGTCTAATTCATATTCATTCATTTATTTATTCAATCTTGTGTTGCAAGCAGCTGGTATAGTGAAAGTCAAGCAAGCCTCAAGTAACTAACAGTAGTGTAGTTAACTACATAGACTGATGAGCTTATTTACACAGAGGTTGATTTTATTGTCCTGTCTGTGTCTATTTTGACATGTTGCTTTTGTGTGATCATATTAAGAGTCTCACTGTAAACCAGCCAATCAGAGCCCAGCTGCTTTCATTCTAGGACTGAATCATAGGGTAAAAAAGGGCATCTAAAACTGTATATGGCCACTCATTGCCTTGATCAACGCCACATCCACTGTATGGACAAAATATTGGGACACATCTTTTAAATGCTGAATTCAGGTGATTCATTTAGTCCCATTGCCACAGCTGTGTTAACTCAAGCACCTAGTCATGCCTTCACAAACATTAGTGAAAGAATGAGTCCTCCTAAAGAGCTCACTGTATTCCAGTGTGGTTCTGTAGATGCCAGCGTCACAACACGTCAATTGGTGACTTATTTTCGCCCACCTATGTTCCACGATCAACTGCTAGGGGTATTACTGAACAGTGGAAGCATTTGGGAACCACAGCAACAAAACAAACAAACAAACCTGTGACCTGCATCCACTGGAGGTCATGATGGATTAGCTCTAGATGATCGCACAGCACTGTTCTGTTGTGCATAGAGGTCAGTTCACGATCGTAACCTGTTCATACTAATGGAAGATACAGGTCACATTTATAAGATGACGTAAACAGCCTAACAACAAAATCAGATTTGGGCCAGCTGATGTCTGAATGCAGCCTTTACCTGCGTACTAGTCACAAAGGTAAACATCCAAAGTATGCAAAACATCTAGATAAGCCAGAGGAATTTTGGGTGTCAGAACTTTAACTGCGCAGTTGCTTTTAGAGCAAAAAGTAAATTCTGATTATAGTTTCTGTAAGGGAACTGCTATCCGCTGGGGGAAACCAGAAGAGCAGTCCCAGGGTTTATATTATTTCCACCAGGATGGACCCAAGAGCAGAGTGCTGCAGTCAGTGGGCTTTGAATTGGGGCTACTGGTGTGAAACAACAACGCTTGTACCAGTGTACTAGGGAGGTGATTGAAGGTGTTCTAACTCTAGAGTGGGAGTTAAAGCACCAATTATAAATGAGTTTGAGACCAAGAGACAAACCAAGTGCCTAAAGCAGGATTCCAACTACCATGAGTGAGGGACAAGAGGTGGGAAGATCAGCGGACTCACCCGGTGCACCACCGGGGACACCATCGCTGACATCAGAGCAAGCAGGGGTGACAGAGAGCTTTTACTGGCGTGGTCTGGTTTGCGGCGTGTAAAGCTCAAGGCTCTGAGAAAGCAGAGTGGAGCCCTTATAAATGGTCAACTCCAGCTGTTCTCAGTGTTGGTGCTGGGGAACGCGGCCTCACTCTGGAGGTAGGAGGACCGTGATGTGGGAGCTGCTCACAGTCTCCAGTGCTTGTGTTTACTTATTTAGGCCTATGATGGTATATGACAGAGGGGAGGTGATTCGTAGAGCTGACCTGCAGGCGCGGTCCGGGGAGTTGAGGATTTCGTAGTAGAAGACAGAGAAGTTGAGGGCCAGGCCAAGGCGGATGGGGTGCGTGGGAGGAAGTTCGATCATGGCGATGTCGCTGGCCGCTTTGTACGCTACCAAACTGTTCTCCGCCGCTTCCTTCCTGTCGTTGCCTGTGGCGAACTCTGCCAGGTACCTGTGGTAGTCACCCTTCCTGTATACACACATACACACAAACACACAAACACTGAACCACTGAAGAGAAACTGCTCCAAGCTGTATCAACTTCAACATAGGAGCATTCTGTAGTTCATCTGTTTCTCTGTTCTTTAATGATCAGGACCCCCACAGAGCAGGTATTATTTGGGTGGTGGATTATTCTCAGCACTGCAGTGACACTGACAAGGTGTGTTAGTGTGTGTTGTGCTGGTGTGAGTGGATCAGACACAGCAGTGCTGCTGCTGCAGTGTTTAAACATCTCAGTGTCACTGCTGGACTGAGAATAGTCCACCAACCAGCAACATCCAGCCAACAGTGTCCTGTGGGCAGCGTCCTGTGAGCACTGATGAAGGAAGACCAACACAAACTGTGCTTCAACTGATGAGCCATCAGCGAATATGGCAGGAGTGTCTAATACATGAGTGGCCACAGTGTTCAGAGCTCCAACTCCCCAATTCCCTGACTTTTCCCTGAACTACACTGACTAAAATTTCCATGACGTATAATGAGAGGAAAACAAGCCAACCTTGTGCTGAGCAGACAAAATAAATTAATATATAAATAAATGAGCCACAGTATTTTAAATCCATTAATCTGTGAGCCTAATTGACTAGTTTCAGTGGAGAGCTGTTTAAACAGTGCAATCATTAGTGAAATCTTTACTTTTCTGCCATGCCTGTCTTCATTAGCAGATTTAGGAGACAGCACATCTCGACTGAAGTGATTGGCAGTGGCTGACAAGCAGGAGGTATAACTACCCCTAGCACAATATGAGAAATGTATGAGGATATAATATTTTGATAAATTGCAACTAGAAAACCTAATTTTCCCACTATTTTATTACTTGGGCTAAAAAAAAAAAAACACTCCTGATAGTCCAGAAACTTGTGGGGACCCTGAGTGTTTAATACAGATTCAGCAAAATAACAACGAATGTTTCATTGCTAGGAAACTCTGACTGAGACCCTAAAGTGCCTAAGTAATGTAGCTAGATTCAACCTTCTTCTCCTTTGGAGACCACTCGGCTTGTGGATTCGAAGGCACTTCAATCCAAAACCTTTCCAACTCTGGTCTGGGATGTGCTAAAACGTACATCATACCATACAGACAGATGTTTTTTGACAGGCATGATATGTGCCTGCAATGCTGAGCGCTGTCAACCAGCACAGCTCCACAGCTACGCTTGTAGAACACCACAGTAAACACAGTGTTAATGTAATCACCTCCCAGCAGGGTCAGATGCTATGGTCTACATGAGATAAGTAGATGAACAAAAGGTTATACTCGCAAATGGTGGTTCTTTATCATCATCATAACCATCAATGGGGATGTTACCATGGTAACAGCAGGCAGGTACAGGCCTATGGTATGGTAATCACGCCAGTGGCTTAGACTGGAAATAGTTTGAATGCTACTTTAAGAATAAAGGTCGAACACTAGCCAGAATAACTTAGCCAGAATACACAGACGTTTGGGCACTTCTGGTCAAATTCAACGTTTTTGTTGTGAAAATAAGTGAAAACACATCCTCTACAGAGAGAACACACTTCAGCAAATCATCACTGTGCAAAGGAAAACAAGCATTTTCAAAACTTCAACTACAGGAGAGGACAAAAACCTACTTTACCTCCAATGTAAGTCAATGGAACCAGAATTCTTTTCTTTGCTCTTGGTCCATTTGTCACAAAATTCATCATGTAAAAGACAACGATTGATGTAGATACTAGAGATGGACCGATCAGCGTTTTTGAGACCGATTTCGATCTCCGATCACCTTTCAGCGCGATCGGCCGATAGCCGATATTGATCGAGGGCGGGGCTATTAGACACGGCAGGGCTACATGTAGCTATTAGCGCAAGCAAATCATGAAACATGGTCTAAACTGGTTTTAATACCATTTTTAACGAGCTCATGTGAAACAGCATAAAATTTTTAACTAAATTAGCAGTAAATAAACAAAGCAAATCTAACTAATATCCCCCAAAACTGTAATCATTACATTTAGACCCTTAATTTAAAATGAAAAAAGCTAATTAAATAAATGCAGTAAAAACTGCAGTCATTAAACACAGACTCTGTTATTTTAAACAGAATCAGTAATCATTAAATGTAGAATATTGAATTGTTGCTGCTGTTCTGTTTGTACCGGTCAGATCTGGTCTGTATGGTGTTCTGGGTTGTTTGTTTTGTGTTAGCTGTGCGTGCTAGCTCTGCTGTTTACTGATACTCACTGTATTCAGCTGCGTGCAGTGTCGTATCAGATCAGTAGAGTTAAATGTCTTTGTCTTGATTCCTCAACAAGACACACTGATTTTACTAATTTAAAAACGCCCTGGATGAGTCTGTCACGTACGGTAAACAACATGCTTTCCATCAGCGCATGCTTTTCTCGCGACTCCGCTGCTTTAGTCAGTCTGTGGAAAATGAAAGGGTATGTATTTCCACCTAGTGGTTCTGATAGGAATTGCAGGGAGGGGGTTCTCCTCTTCCTGGATGAAACGCTAGCTGGAAACACAGAAATCAGGCTCATTTGTTTAATGCCAAGAAATATCGGCTGATCGCTGATCACATATTTTGACAAAAAAATCATCCGAAACCAATACATAGCCGATCAATCCTTCCATCTCTAGTAGATACATGGTTTCCTTTGGACAGCGATGATATTTTAATGCATTGTTACTGTTTATTAGCTTAATTTAATATACTGGAACACAAAAAACAAACTGTGGCTAAAGCAAACGTTAAGTACAATTTATGCTTAACATTTTATTTCCAGCGTTAAACTCAGCAAATAAACATAAATTTTGCTATAAAATGAGCAAAAACTCTTCAGGTTTGTTCACTGTAGAGGACGTGGGAGTGACTTTTGCATACAACTGTAATGGAGTCCTGTTAAACAGAGGAGCTGACTGGTACACACATTTTGTAGTAGAAAACCTTCGACTCTCCCGTGTTGGCTGCAGGAATGAGGTGTTTGTCCAGTACATCCAGAATGTCGTTACAGATTGATTTCAGCTCCTTCTCAACCTGCGCACGAAAAGAGAGAATACGTTTATTATTCAGAGCTAATCAAACCCCAAAACAGACACACATCTAATAATCACTCCATTCTGAGATCAACTGTTTAGAGAGAAATACAAACAACCACAAACAAACAGTGCAATCGAGAGAAAAACAATCTGCTTTACAACACATTAAGACAGCATACTGAAAAAAAACACTGAATTTGTTAGAAGATGTTTCATATCATTTATATCCTGGGCCATATGGTCCATGCGTCATTGCTGTCCAAAGAAAAACACTCATGTTTAAAATAGTAACCTTACAGGAGTGGGTAAATCCCCTTTACCTTTATTTCCCAGCATCACTCAACATTCACACCATGGGTGTGTCTCAAAACCTAGTGAGCTCCTACATAGGCAGCATTTATGTCATAGTATGAGCTCCCGACATGTAGACTGTCCCAATACTTACATACCTTAAACATGCTGTCTACTGAGAAACCTTATTTAGACCTGATTTTATAGAAGCATTGAACGCTTCCTCAGCCGCTAAGACAATCCCATGATGCAACACAGGCTAATCTACAAGCAGTGAAGTGGTTTTAAAATGTGAGTTATTTTGATTCTCTCTGGTGTTTTAATGTGTTTCTGGTCATATAATCACACAAAACAGTTTTTTATTATCAACCCTGTAACGAGTCGTTGACCATTTAGCAGTTTTATTTTCGAGCCTTTAGCATATTATGGTAACTTAGCAACCAGCTAAACTACCGGTGGCGTGCTGCAGTGGGCGGGAACAAGCCGTGACGCAGTCTCTCTCTAACTAGAGTCTCAGTAATCTGTTTTATGAGGACGCTGCTACTTACACAGCTGCCTACATAGACAGCCTACTTAGACACTCACTAGGATTTGAGACACACACAGTTGAGTTGAAATGATTACAGAAATGGTAATAAAAGACAAAACTGGAGATGCATACTTATCTTTGGATGGCAACAACTTGGAACTCAAGCCTGGATTTGCTGGTTTTCTGATGTTATATATCTGCCTACAGCAGTTAACTGTTGTACTAACTAAGTACTCACGGCCTGCTTTTTGAACGAGGCCCAATAAAGTGTAGCCAATCAGAAGAGAGCCCATTAAAAGGCACGGTAACTTTCAGCATGTTAAACTCTGGGAGAAAGAGAGGTTGTGGAATGAATAATAAAAACGGATCGTGACGTTTTGATACTTGCGCCCAAATAAATGTCATGAATGAACTCGTAGCTCATGAGCCCTTTAAAAGAACTAAGAAAGAATCCAGTCCACATTGAATCATTGAGTTCAGCTCACCGTTTGTCTGTATTCCCGGATCATTTTGAGTTTGTCTTCTCCTCCTTTGTTCTCCTCCTTCTGTTCGATGCTGCTGATTATCCTCCAGGAGGCTCTCCGTGCACCAATCACGTTCTTATAGGCCACAGATAGCAGGTTCCTCTCCTCCACGGTCAGCTCCATGTCCTTCCCTGCCACGCTTTTCATGGACTCCACCATTTCTGTGCATAGAAAGACACCCATGAGCGAGACGGGTCAGCTTCTGACCTCACATTGGTTTGGCTACTGTTCCTTAAGAAATGATTTTCATGGCATCATAAAATCTAGTTTAATACAGAACGATAGACTTCGGTATGACACACCAATACAAAGACGACCACTGCATTTCCCTCGCTGACCGATCAGTGCGGTTGGAAAGTTGAGACCAGATTAGTGCAGCAGGTCCTGGAGGAGGTGTACGAGTGTCCACAAGGCCACAACAGCAGCAGCAGGAAACTTGTCATGCACTGACAGAATGTCTAGGCAGATACGATACCTGATAATTAATCTAACTTATCTATCTATCTATCTATCTATCTATCTATCTACCTATCTACCTACCTACCTACCTACCTACCTATCTATCTATCTATCTATCTATCTGTGTTAAGTCTTTGTTTTGATTCCCCCATGAGAATATGATGTTACAGAACGCCTGGAGTCACATACGATAAAACACTGTCAGACAGACAATGTTTTCTATCCGCACATGCAGTGAACACCATAAACTGTTCTCGCGAGGCTGCTGCTTTAGTCAGTCTAATAAAAATGAAACTGTTTTTCCCACCTAGTGGTTTAAATAGGAATTGCAGGGAGCCGGCCGGAAGGGGCTCCTCTTCCTGAATGAAACGCTAGCTGGAAATATAAATTAGGCTCATTTGTTTAACGCCATCGATCAGCTCTCGGGATCAGCTAAATTGGAGAAATATCAGCTGATCACTGATCACATATTTCGTTTCAAAATCGGCCAATACCGATACATAGCCGATCAATCCTTTTATCTCTAGTTTATGGTTCAGTGAATCCCATCATTTACCTCAGGAGGGTTCCTGAAGCAGCCCCAAAAACTCATGAGATAACGACTTGGCCAGACAGATCACATGGGCCAGATGGATCATGGAGGCAGGCCTATGAGACCGTGCAGTTGCCAAAACCAGCTTAGACCATTTTTAAGATCTTCTCAAAGAAGATCTGTACCGCAGGGTATAAAGGTCTCCCTCTTCACTTTTGAAGTTACAACAACATACAGAAACACTATAATCCACATTTGAAACCTTTTTGTCACTCACTTCTGTTTACAAGATGGATCACAGATTTTCTATCACTATGGGACCATTTTGCAGTGATAACCATAAGAAATGGTCAAAAGTCGAACCGCACCTCGAGCCCTTCGCACTTCAAGTACGGTTCGGCTTGACCCGCCATCACTCAAGATTCATGGAAGACATGCAACAAAACGCTTCTCTGTCCTGGAGCCCAGATGGTGGAATGAACTTCCACTAGCTGTCCGAACAGCGAACTCTCTCGCGGTCTTCAAACGCAGACTGAAGACCCATCTCTTTGTAAAGTACTTATAAACACTATATACTAAAGTACTGGTATAAACTGTAATTGCACTTTATCTTCTAGGAGCTCTGGCTAAGTACTGCACTGTATGTATATTTGTTCTCTTCTCTGTAGGTGTTCCAGTCTTGCCAGGTATTGCGTTGTCTTGTTTCTAGGTATCAGCACTGGCCCTGTGTTTATGGCAGTGATTGAGTTTAAGAGTAGTTTGGACTTAAACCTGTTTGTACTAGATAGAGATACATACTCTGATTCAACACTAAGCACTTCTGTAAGTCGCTCTGGATAAGAGCGTCTGCTAAATGCCGTAACACCAGAACAAACACCTGAATTTCCATGCAAAGGTGAAGCTCAAAGCCGCCAGCTAGCGTAAGGATGTGTGCACCACCGCGACAGTGGTATCATCCACTAGCTACTCAATCATGCCAGTCACTGATAATCTAATTCTTTATAAACAACATATTGGCCAGACACACATCTTGTGCCCAGGAGGCTCCTGCTGAATAGGGATGCACCGATACCACTTTTTCCCTTACCGATACCAATACCGATACCAGCTTTTCAGGTATCTGCCGATACCGAGTACCGATACCAACTCTGACTTAAATGCTCGATATATGGCTATAAATCCTGATATTTATAGTGTTCCACTTTTTATATGTTGTATTTTTTATGTCTTATCCTGAATAAGATAGAATAACCTTGAAAGAACAACATTTACTGGTTGAGTAACTGCATATTAAAAAGTTTTAGAGCTATAAAAAAAAAAATTGCCACAATGCAGAAACACGTGCAGCCATTTAGTCAATAAGCTTCATGGTATCGGCGCTCTCTATTGCCGATATCGATACTGTGTGTAAGTGCCAGTATCAGTGCCGATACCAATACAGTATCTGTGCCGATTGGTGCAACACAAGTACTGAACCCTACCTCCCAGGTCATGTGCACAGACCAACACAGTGGTGAGTAAAATCAATGCTACACAGCCCTAAGCATAGCTCTAAACCAGTTTCTGTTCCAAACAATGGACCGTTGGAGGAAATGGAAAGTAACCTGAGAAAGCCACAGCATGTCCCTTATATCAGTGTTATAACACGGAACATGACTGCTACTCAGAAGAAGGTAAGAATCTCCATGTACCTCAACTTTGGACTGGTTTAGAAGTTTCCTACTCAGTCTGTTCTCTTTCTAATAAGTCTACGTTCTCACCCACATTCAGCCTAAAATATTCATGGTACAAAACAGACTGTAACAAAGTTCTGATGCTGGACTGACAGATCTTTTCCAATCTATTCCAATCTCCGCAGATGGAAGATGAATAGGTTTCTTAGTTCTTAAGCAGTTTTAAGCTGCTTCTACTTCTACTCAGTTT
Source organism: Megaleporinus macrocephalus (assembly GCA_021613375.1). Lineage (NCBI taxonomy): Eukaryota > Metazoa > Chordata > Actinopteri > Characiformes > Anostomidae > Megaleporinus > Megaleporinus macrocephalus. The sequence goes on along the minus strand of CM038726.1, from coordinate 29,040,892 downwards.
ATACACTTCAGTGGACAGCCTGAACTTGTCTCTCAGCACCTGATCAGGCTAGGAATCATGGGTAAAACAGAATTCCATAAGCACACACTAATTTATGATTAAGAGCAGTATCCTATGCTTCCTTTGATTCCCAACATGACAGTTACCTGTAAGTCCTCTGGCTCTGTTATGTGGGTTCAGTAAGTACAGCCAGACTCCCGACCGGTTCTTACTGCGACTGCTGAACTCTGTCTTTGGGACAACTAAGATGAGTAGTGCTGATGTGTCAGCTTTTATATATCGTCAATGTCTCCATTTTTGACCTTTCCATCATTTGGACCTGCCAATGATTGTTTACATTGTGTGAAAAATTAATGATGAATGGACCAATAGAAGGGTTTCAAAGTAGCTTGGAAAGAATTCTGGTTCCATTGACATACATCAAAAGTAATGTATGTTTTTGGTCCTTTCTGTAAAGTTGCAATTTTGGAGATAATTGTTTTTCATTGGACCGCAACGGTATATTAAAGCTTCTGCAGGCATTAGATCAGATCAGAGGTCAACCATTTTTCAGGAGATACAGTGTCCAGCCAATCAAGGACTTCTGATCTTCTGATAAAAAGGTGTGTTTTGTCCACAAGAAGGTTAGTCCCCATGAACAGGGCTGGTGACTACTGACGTCTGGTTCCCTTCACCACCACTGTGAACAATTCTGACTTGGTAAGGTTCTGCAGGACATCGCATTCCACATTTGACCACTTAACCATTAGATTATGCAGAAAAGGAACAGTGGAGTTCTCTTTTAAAGGACAGTGATTGTTAAGGCTATTTTTAAACACACTCAATTTACACCACAGTCGTAAGACAGCGGTGAACCTCTTAATAAGCAGTTACTTCTATCTGCAATGCCAGTGTTCAGTTTTCTGTAGCTAAGCTATTATTGACAATGAGGTTTTAGAAATTGCTCAGTCAATGTTTCTTCTGAGATCCAGGGTATTAATACGGGGGGCTCGTCCCCTTAGCAGCAATAACAGCCACTATTCTGGTCAAGTACTGATGTCACGCCAACTCATTCCAAAGGTATTAGATGGATCTACATTAAATCAGAGAACACAGTACTAGATGTTTCAGTGTCCAGTTCAGTCCAGAGAACCTCAGGTATCTAGAATCAATCAAGTAGGCAGAAATCCATGTGGTGCGCAGTGGTAGGTGAGGAGTACAGTCGTGTTTGGAATACAGGCTTCTTATTACAAGTGCAACAATGAGATTTTAGCAGGTCAAGCAGGAGCTGCAGCACAATTATCAATCAAACTGAAGTGGGCAGAAGAAAGCTTACTTACAGCATGCATTTTCAGTGAGATACTACACACTTTACAGTCTTCTTAAGAACAGCAGGAGCAACCAGCAGGCTGGAATATCACACTGAGGTGTAATGATTCATCTGGTGTCTTGATGCACTGATAAGAATGCAACTGCACTGATCATAAGAGACTTTCGCGGCTCAATAATTACTGCTATAAAACCAACAGCATCGTTATTAATTTAAAAAAAGCTTCTCATTAAACATCTAAAAACAGAAAGGTTTCACATGTGAATCAACACAGAGGAATACGTCTGTGTTTAACATATTCGAGGACTACGTGTGGCCGCTGTTAGCCGGCTGTCTGAGCAGATCTGGAGTTATTCCACACGTTCCAGGATAAAAGACCAGAGCAGTGCACTGTGGTTATTTCTAACCACACTCACCTTTGACCTTTCCCACTGAGCTTGTTGCTGGGCAACCTTAAAGGTGAGGGGATTCATTGTGGTTAAGAGGGGCTGATTGCCTGTTCTGCATAGGTACAGACACAGCAGGTTAAAGAGTGGTCGAGCTTTTCTCAGAGCTTCAGTCAGAGTCAGCACTACGCTAAGCTATTCATCTACACTCCACGCCTGCCTCTCTGATAGAACTGCACACGCCGCATGCTCAGCAGCGGCAGGAAGGAGATTCAAAATCTAATAGCATTTAAAAATACAGTAAACTTTTCAGACTGTAAACATGAGCTATAAACTATTCAGCTCACACTTCCTGAAAAATCACAGCAGAAAACACCAATATATCTGTAAGGAATTACTCACAGAACATGACCAGTGTAATAAACATGGGAAAGAACAAGAAAATGAAAGAAAGAAAAGAGAAAGAGGCAGAAAGGACGGGAAACATAAGAAGTGGAGAGAGAAAGAAAGAACAACAAAAAAGAAAAAAGTAAGAAAAAAGTAAGAAAATGGATAGGGAGAGCGGAACAAAAGAAAAAGAAAGAAAACCAAAAATGATGGAAAACATAGGGCGTGAAAAAAAAGAAAAGAAAGGAATAAAAAAGAAAGAAGAAAAAGATAGGTAGTGGAGAAAGAAAGAAAAAGAACGAAAGGAATAAAAAAAGACAGAAGAAAAAGATAAGTAGTGGAGAAAGAATGAAAAAAAAAGAAAAGGAAAACCAGAAAGGATGGGAAACATAGGGCGTGGAGAAAGAAAAGAAAGAAAGAAAGAAAGAACAGAAAGAAAGAAAGAAAGAACAGAAAGGATGGGAAACCAGAAAGGATAGGGCATGGAGAAAGAAACAAACAAAGAAAGAATGGAAAACAACCAGAAAGGAAGAAAAAAAATACAAAACATAAGAGGGAAGGTGAGAAGAAAAGAATAAGGAAGAAAGAAAGGTAAGAAAATGAAGAAGAAGAAAGCTAAAGAAACAGAATAAGGTAAGACAAGACAGAAGGTGGAAAAGGAGTAAGAGAAAAATGCAGAAAAAAAATAGAATCAAAAAACGAAGAAGGAAACAGGTACTAATGAGAAAAGGAAAAAGGACAGAAGAGAGAATGGAAAGACGGATGAAAGGAATTAGAAAACAGAAGTAAGAAGAAGTAAACAAAAAGAGAAATTAATTAAAGAAAACAAAACAAAGAAAAAAGAAATGAAACAATAACAGACAAAGAACAGGAAGGAAGGAAGGAAGGAAGGAAGGAAGGAAGGAAGGAGGTCATCAACTGCTATGGTAAGGATACACTGAAGCCCAGACGTGACGAGTTATTCACTGTTTGTACATTAATTCAATAAAACACAGAAGAAGTGATGACTGTAACACACTTACAGTCCTAGAGCTGCACTGAGACGCCGGGGCAGCAAACATATCTTCAACTGCGTTACAAGCACAATCACCAGAACGTCCAGCGTGCACGTCGTCACGTGCTGCCAGTGTGATGTCATCACTTCAACATCACATCCTGTACTGCACCAAACCAAACCCACCACTGAAGCTCTGTACAATCAAACACAGAGCAGGAGAGTGTTCTGAAGCACTGATGAAGAACCTGCTCAGAAGAGCTCGCTGTAACACAGCTCCACATAATTATCACTCAAAATCAGTCCAGTGTTTAAACCGAATCCACTCCTGCAGGACGCAGCGCTGATCCACATCTCTCTCCAGTGTGTAGGGCTGAAATTAGCTCCGAGAACTTCACACACTGATCCCATGATTATATTCTCCATACGCTCCGTTTATAGCTCTCAGAACTTCTCTCGGCAGATCTCCTCACACTGGAGACTGAAGCTGGAGGATGTTCTAGTGAAGGACTCGCTCGTCGTCTTCCTTTCGGTCATTTCTGATGCAGGACAGACGAACAAATTCCAGTTATTGCATAATGTTTTCCATCTGCTGTGATACTATCAGCTACTCCGGTTCAGTGCAGACCTGTTAATGAAGTACATACCAGCTTTGGTTAGAGGCTGGACGTCACTGGCTCAGTCTGAATCAGAGGAGAGCGATAAGGCACACACGGATATAACAAACAAATATACCTACAATACACAGCACCCGGTCTGAGACCTGGTACGTCAGTACATACTAAAAGGCACCAGTAGTGCCACGTTTAATAACTGCTATTAGAAACTTTAAGTACGTTGATTACATTTAAATGATGATTCGCATACTGTCACTGTCCAAAGACAACTAAGCATCTCAATTTTTGGAGAATTTTAGTTTTTTGCATAATTTGAACTCGTCCTTAATACTGTTCTACAATTTCATGATGGCTGGACCAATAAAACTGCTCCAAAAACATTAACATATTTAAAATTATTATAAATTTAAATTTATTATTATAAATTTAAAATTAATAGTATTTAAAAATAATGTAAACTTTTTAAACATGAGCTATAAACTATTAAGCTTGTGTTTCCTGAAGAGTCACAGCAAGAAAATAAAAAATAATGTCTGTAAGGAAATACTCACAGAACATAACCAGTGTAATAAACATGGGAAAGAAAAAGAGAAAGAACAAGAGAATGAATGAAAAAAATGAAAGAAAGAATGAACAAAAGAAAGAAAGACAGGAACGGCGGTAAACATAAGTGGAGAAAGAAAGAAAAAAACATGAAGAAAGGAAAGAAAAAGAAAAAAGAAAAAATTAATAAAGAAAGAAAAAAAAACATAGGAAAGGAAAGAATAAAAAAGAAAGAAAAAAGAAGACCACCACAAGGATGTGAAACATAAGGAGTGGAGGGAGAAAGAAAGAAAGAAAGAGAGAAAGAAAGAAAGAGAGAAACAAAAAGGACAGGAAACATAAGGAGTGGAGAAAAAGAAAAAGAAAGACAGAAAGAGAGAGACAAAGGATGGGAAACAGAGTGGAGAGAAAGTAAGAAGGAAAAAAGAAAGGAAAAAAGAAAGGAGAAAGAGACAGAAAGGACGGGAAACATGGAGTGGAGAAAAAGAAAGAAAGAAGGAAAAAATGAAAGTAGGAAAGAGGGAAGGAAAGAAAGAAAGGAGAAAGAGACAGAAAGGACAGGAAACATAAGGAGTGGAGAAAAAAGAAAGAAAGACAGAAGGAATGGGAAACAGAGTGGAGAGAAAGAAAGAAAGAAGGAAAAAAGAAAGGAAAGAAAGAAAGGAGAAAGAGACAGAAAAGATGTGAAACATGAGGAGTGGAGAAAAGAAATGAAGAAGGAAAAAATAAAGAAAGTGGGAAAGAGGGAAGGAAAGAAAGAAAAGAGAAAGAGACAGAAAGGAGAGGAAACATGAGTGAAAGAAAGAAAGAAAGACAGAAAGGAGGGGAAACAAGGAGTGGAGAATTTGAACTTTATATGATTACAGCTGCTTATAATGAAACAGCTTTTAATTAATTAATCTGAAAGTAAAGAGTCCTGTAAAGTTATCAGTTTGGAGAAACTCATTTTAACGATACTTTCATTCCTATGAAACTAAAAGAGAAGACACATTAAAAACATATGTCAGCTAACAGCTACATACAAGCACACCGTTCCCGAGACGACTGAACATCCCAGACCTGGAACGGTCTCAATATCTCAAACTGTGGGACGAGCTAGAGGGACAAATCAGGAGCTGGACCTGGGAAACATGGCGGAACATCATCCAGACTAATAAGCCTTTATCAAAAGTGACTCCGTCCAGGACAGCCTTGTGCATGGAGCAGCACCTCCCTGCACTGCTCTCCCACCATTTTTAGATCTTTAAAGAGATTAGGAGGAGGCACCCTGCAACAGCGTCATTTCCACCCCACTCACTTCCTCTCTAATGGAGAGGCTGGGGGGCTGCCAGCACCCTCTGCACAGCGGCGCACAGGAGAGGCCATCCATTACGGATTGTGCTGAGTAGAGCCTTGCCCATTAATGCTGATCTAGGACCTGCTTTCCCTGGCCAAATCAACGGGAAGGCAAAAGACAGACCTGATCTCAGACTAGGCTGGAAACCAAACCCTTCATATTCCGAAGCCATGAAATGCTGCAGTGTTCTGGACGGAGGTCCGCGCCTAGCGCATGCGGACATGGCCGCCAGCCACGTCTAGTGGGGCAAGCATTTGTGAGTCAAGCCCAGGCACGCAGGGAGGAGCCCATTCATAACTCAGTCAGACAAGAGCAGGGCATGGCCGGCCTCCGTCAGATACCAGAGAATGAATGCTCCATGAAGATAAGCCGGGGAACGGGAGAGATGATGTCATTGGAATGGAAACGCGGAACAGCCTTCTGTAGTAGAACACTTGGCCAAAGCCCATCTGTGCTCATGTGCTGATGCACGGCGTTCCGGAGTGATATATGGTGCTCCAAACATAGCTATGGAACCTCCGGAGAAACAGGAGTCAGCGTGGCTCGACCAATAAGAAGAGCGCGCCCGCATATCCTGCTGAAACCCTAAGCCTTGCGTGAGCCAGCACAAAGAACGAGGGAAAGTCCGAGATTCAAACCGACACTCTTAAAAAGGTCCTGATTGCTTCCGGGCTCGGACGCAGAGTGGTGGGAAACAAAGGCTGATTCCCGAAGAAGGAGAACGACGGCTGAACACAGATTAAACAAGCGCATGAGGAGGTCATCAATAAATGTGAATGAGAACGAGACTTCGCTTCTTCCACTCCAGAGCCAGTCAACACATGCACATTCAAACAGTGTGAGCGGCGGCGGATCAACAGTGAAAACATCTCCATGAGAAACTGTTCTACCGTACGTATGAGGAACACCAGGAGAGCAAGTTACAAAGCACCGTTAATTAGAGATGGAAGGATCGACCGGCTATGTATAGGAAAGAACCTGGCGATACAATACAAATCGCGATACTGCAAGCAAAGTGATATTGTGATGTTTCAGATACTACTATTAAAACACACCACTGTATGAACAGGTTTATCAATGCTTACAATAGCATTGCGCCCTTGTACTGCTTGTTAATGTTGAAGTGGAGCTGACAATAGATTACAACACTGCCATCTAGTGGTCAGAGGTTTAAAAACAACACACAATCATCACTGTCTGCCAGGAATCTGTGTATCGATACTGTGTTTTTGAGAATCGATACAGTATCACCAAACATAATATCCCGATATTTGATATTTCCTTACACTCCTACTCCTATCGGTACACTCCTATCGGTATGGGCCGATTTCTAATCAAAATCCAGGTTAGCCGATCGATGCTGTTAAACACGCCTAATTTCTGTATTTCCAGCTAACGTTTAATCCAGGAAGAGCCCTCCATGAAACCACCTACCACCAGGTCCCTGCAGTTCCTATCTGAACCACTAGGTGGAAATACATACGGTTTCATTTTCAATAGACTGACTAAAGCAGCCGTCCTTGCGGGAACAGTTTATGGTGTTCACTGCATGTGCTGATACAAAACGTCGCCCGTCTGGCACGCGCAGCTAGAAACCAAACCAAATAACCTAGAACACCATGCAGACCAGATCTGACTGGTACGAACACTACAGCAGCCAGAGAGCTGAAGAAACCACAGCCAGAGTGATTGAGTTTATAGCGCTAGATAAGCATGTTTCATGACTTGCTTGCGCTAATAATTGCATGTAGCCCTGCTGTGGTATATAGACCCGCCATCGATCAAGCTGAAAGGTGACTGGCGACCGGAATCAGCCCATGGGACCATTAATGGGAAGAATCAAGAAGTTGCCAGCTACAGGTTTGAAACCACCTCAAAACCAGACATCCTGTTCAACACAAAGAACGCATCAGAAAGTCTCTGATACTATCTGATATAAAAACTGATGTACTGTTGTAAACTGTTTGAGGGACTTTCTACCAGAAACCTGCACGCTCTGTCCTGGAGCTTTTACAGTGAAGAAAACTAAAATCCAAAGAAACCAAAAACTGCTGTGCAAGGTTTTCAGTGAAGGAATATGTAATTTATGGAGTTCTTAGTTACTTTTTTTTTTTATTAAAACCAATTCTGAAAAGGACATCACGAAACACAGACTGTCCTGCTACATTACTCCCATTAAAAGTTATGATAGTTTTTCTTTCTTCAGCAAAGTGTATAGATACGAGCTTCTGATACGAGCTCAAAGGCTCTTTAAGGAAGTGTTTCTATTTTCTGTGGCATCCTTTACTTTTAAAAAGTGTTAACAAAACACACTGTTTGAACATGGGAGTGACTCTCCTGAGAAATCTGAAAAAAAAACCCCAAAAAACATTAGATTGATATCTTTAATTAATCAGCGTCTCGAGAGCAGGAACAAAAAAGGCAGCAGGGTGTAACTCTCCGCTGAGAGTGCACAGAGGTAGTGTGACAGGCGAGGCTGATGTATGACTTGTTCCTTTGCTGTAGATTGCACAGTGTAGAAGTGCCCGGCAGGGTAGGGAAGGGGGGTTGGGGGGCATCATCATTACGCCACTGCGCTGGAATTCCTGCAGGTCGGCTGGGTGGCCATAGACGGAGCCCTCCCACTGCGCCTAGAGCAGCACCGTACTTCACTTCCTCATAGCCAAACAGGAGAGAACAAAGGAGACAGTGGACGGGTATAGACCCGGGTGGGAGGTACATCAATATCATTATGAGTGTCCAGTTTGGTGTTGTCCATACAAACACACACACACATAATTTATATTTATATATATATATATATATATATATATATATATATATATATATATATATATATATATATATATATATATATATATATATATATATATATATATAGTCTCTGTCCAAAGAAAAACAAGCATGTCTAAAAGGAGAGGCCAACAACTTACTTTACTTTTAATGTTACCAGAAATTTTTTTAAGTTATTTTGGAGCTTTTCTATTCGCCCATTCATCACAATGATGTTTTCATCCATTTCAAGTTGTCACACAATGTAAAAGAAAATAAATCATGAAAAATAGAGATACATGTTACACACAAACAATCACTCATGTGCATCTAAAGTTGTGGGAGTGTTTCACACAGAAACACAACAGTGTGGTGCTCTGTCAGCTCTGCACAGTGGAGACGATCACAACAGTACAACTGATATACACGAGACCTTGAAGCTCAAACATCCCGTAGAGCTTCATCAACACAGCAGCAGGTCAGCACCTGTTTACCTGTTTATCTTATTATTATTATTTTCTTATTTTGATTATTTTAAGGTTATTAACACGTATAACATGTTTCTTTCAGTAGTGTCACTTGAAAAGTCTCATTGCTAACCATTTCTTAATCGTCCAGTGTAGAACCTAAGACTGTTCTAGATACCGCGGGAGCCTTAAAACGCACATAGCTGCTTCTCAAACGACTCTCTGCCAAAATATATAGTCCACAAACTGTCTAGCTTCTTGTGCGTGAGGCGTGTAGGCCACGTGTCATTTGTGCCTCTACAAGTCGGAGCGTAGATCCGGGTTGGATTCCCGGTCCGGGCTGTGCATGTTCTCTCCGTGTTTGAGTGGGTTTCCTCCGGGTTCTCCGGTTTCCTCCCACAGTCCAAACACATGAATGTTAGTTTGATTGGTCACTTACTCTAAATTGCCTATAGGTGTAAGCGTGAGTGGGTGTTGGCCATGCGATGGACCGGCGAACTATGGTTTACCCCGCCTTCGCCCAATGATGCTGGGATTGGCTCCAGCCCCACGTTTCCTTGGGCTTCTTTATTATTATGTTATTATTGTCATAGACTATCCCACATTGTGCAAGTCACATAAAACACTCTTCCCAGATCAGTTAGTGGGTGTAAACAGCATGTCGTCAGCACACACATAAGCAAAGCACGACGTCCCACATGGCTCTGTTTTAGGACCCCTACTATTTGCATTAAATAGGCTACCACTGGGCCTGTTATCAGTAAACATTCCCCTCACCACCGGCCCCCCCGGCAGACTCTTGTTGGTCCTGCACCTGTTGTAAAGCGTGCTGTGTGAACGACTCGAACTAGAGGGAAGAGCGACTGAAGGACAGACTGACCGAGGCAGTCAAATGAAGCAGGACTTTTCCTCCTTCCAAGAAGACCAGGCTTGTGCTCCATATGCACAGAGGGGGATCGGACTGGACTAGCCTGTTCTGTTCTTTTCAGAGCTTACGTAAGAGAAGAGAATCAACCCCCCCTGCCCCCCACTCTCTCTCTCTCTCTACTGCTCAGTCTCTCTCAGATACACACACACACAGGAGGGCTGCATTCCTCCCTCTTGTGCGCTCGCCTGGCCCGACCCCAACTGCACTCTCTGCCTCCAGCCGGCTGATCGAGACTCGAGTGGAGACGAGCTTGAGAGGGAAAGCTCACCAAGAACCTTCATTTGCACCCAAGAAGTGGGACAGAAGAACATTAAGCAGAACGCCTTCAGTTTCAAGACATGATATGCGCCTTCTCAATAATTCTGACTGAGAATCTGTTATATGGAATTTGGATGTTTTGGATGATGTTAATCCTCACCTGGAAAGTGAAATCATGAAGGGGGCTTTCGTCTAGCCTTTAAACTAACTTTCGGTGGTGTGCAAAGAAAAACTTCTCTCTCCATCATTTTGTCAAATTTCATTTTTACATAACATTAGAATTCAACAGCTGATTTTTTATAATTAATTGTAATTAATTGGACCAATAGAAATGCTTAAAATAAAACTCTGTACATGAACTGAAAGTTAAGAAAGTTAAGAATGTTTTTGGCCTCTTCTTTAAATTTCTTGATATATATATATATATGACAAAAAGATGCTGCACCTTCAGACAGGCTAGTAGTAGACAGCAATGACTCGTGGACACTTCCTGTCCTGTGGAAACTGTGGGGTTTCTGTGCACTGTTAACTCTACCATGTAAGATGATCTTCACATGAAGATGTCTTTGTGAAACTGGGTCTAGATTTGTTCAAACGTAATCAAAGAATTGTTCAAACAAATAGTAAAACAGAGATTTCAGTATTTAAATACTGGCACCTGGAGAGCTTAACTGAGAACCTGTGCATGTGCATAGCAGGCCTATACAACTTACTGCTTGTTCATGTGTATCATAATTCTGTTCTTTACAACATGTATATATGCAAATGAGCTCTATTGGCCCTGTAATCATTTTGGTTAGTAGTGAATATCTCCTCATAAGGCTAACATGGTATTCTGTCCATACCTCACAGTAAGCCATGGAGCTTTCCAAGCTAATGTTCAAAAAGAATGAGAACTGTTGGTCAACTTTTTGAATGAACCTACTTATCTTATATCTAAACGGCAGGACGTAAAGGGTAGGGGAGCAGGTCAGGAGAACAAGGTCAGCTTCTGACTGAGAGCGTATGGAAATTAAATACTAAATAATAATGGTCAAAAACTGGTGAAGAATATATATAATAATAATGGTCAATGGACACAGATCACTCTAGACTAGACGAGAATGCATGAGTACCTTTAAGGTTCTCACAGTTTGCTTAATTCTAAAGGAACTCCAAAAGTGCTTCATGGAACGTTCACACATTTAACTTTCTTCATTCTTGGTTGGAGCTTCAGCTGGGAAGTTCTTTTCCTATATTTAATGGGATCATGGTATCATGTTATTGTTATTGATGTTATTTGCCTGACTAAATATTAACTTAACAATAAATATATATCAGCATTAATAAAGTTAATGAACCCTTAAAACCTGAGTGTAGCTACTGCATGCTAAACTAATGTTGTACCAACAGTAACCAGAGGGTAAACACATTTCCAGAAAGGACAAACACACTTTTACTTAAATTAAGAGGCTCATTGATATCGGAATTATAGTGATATCATGGCTATCATGGCCAGCATTGTACTAATTGTACTATTGTAGTACAATGTACTATACATTGTACTAAATGGCCAGCATTGTACTAATATTTAAAAGTTTAGTTTAAACATAATCAACAGAATGTGAAGTAATTTTGACGGCATCCAAGTCTACAGACTGAAGTTTAGAAGCTAATTCTAACTTGTTGCTTATCATGTAAAGGTACGGCACCCAGTTAGACCATTTACGGAGCAGTAAATGCTGAAGCTCACAGTAAGCGATCATTATAACTACTTTCGAACAAACTAGAGACTAGAGGAAAATATCAAAATATTGAATATCATAATATATTTTGTGTGATACTGAAGCATTTCTCAAAAACACAGTCCCAATACACAGATTCCTGACAGACAGTGAATCTTTGTGGGTTGTGTTTAAACCTCTGATCACTAGATGGCACTGTTGTAATTCGTTTTCAGCTCCACTCCAACAATAACAAGCAGCACAAGGGTGCAATGCTATCGTTAGCATTGGCAAACCTGTTCATATAGTGGTGTGTTTTAATAGTAGGATTTGAAAATTTGCAATACATCACTTGCAATATCGCTGTATAATCGCAATATATTGAATCAAGACTGCTGTATCGCCAGGTTCTTGCTAATACACAGCCCTAGTAGAGATGCTACTGGTGAGCAAAGGGATGACGATTGATGCTAAAGAAGAAACTGTGCATTTCCTCATTTCTACCGATGGGGTTGACACCACAACCTTCTGATGACATTTGTTTTGAATGTGAAATGAGTATGAATTGTGCCTTCTTACAAACTGCTTCTTTAAATTTGATGCATTTATTGTACAGTACTTCAGAACAGCAGAATGGTTAGGCAGCGCCAAGTTACTGCATTACAACATCCATTTTTCCCCCATCAGTGCAACTCTAACACTACATTTCTCAACAACAACAATTTGTGGAGATTTATAGATTTTTATATTGACATCAGTAGACATATGCATGAAGAACATGGGATAGTGGATACAGTTCCCAGAGGAAACCATTCCCAGCTCCCTAAAAACAATGCAGAGCAGCCAGTAAAACACTGATATTGTAGTTCACTGGAAAGAACTGGAGCAGAATTGATATCGGCACAAGGGACACTTATTTAAAGGACCTCATCACTGATAATTCTCTTTATCATATACACATACATACATACACATACATATATTAATGGTATGTCAATATAACAGCACAGCAGCATTGACAATATATCTCCCAGAGGTAGTTTGACCTTTGTCATATGAGTGAAACCTGTCAGAGAACAAACCTACCATCAGCATTTTACAGCATTTCACACTGTGATGGGAACGTCACAAGCAGCCACAGAACCACATTACAGTCTCCACGCTGCAGCAGAGCTAACTTCTTCAGATTCTACGTAACGAATGAGCCTCAGCATCTCTGTAATGGCCTCTTCAGCAGCGGCACTTTCCTCTCCATGGCCTAGATATCAGCAAGTGACCGAACCTGCACCAACACGTTAAAGCCCGCACGGCTTTACTCACTTTATCTGTGAGTAATTTAGAGCAGAAACCAGAATCCAGCCCCCCTTAACACAGTGCACACGGTGATTTAGACAATGATGACAGCCTTATCGCTATGGCAACACACTGCTTTATGGCCCAGCACTTCAGAGACACTGCTCTGTTTGTGTCTCTGATGCCGCTGATCCGATACCAGGTATCTGTGCTACGCCGATATCAGCAGTAACGAATCTAAGACCGTAACAAACGTACACTGAGACAGCACTGTGTGCGTATTTTACTTTAAATTTAATTCTTAAAAAATTCTGTCTGATACTAAACTTGTGTTATGCTAAACATCCAGCAAAGCTGGAATAAAAAAATAAGGTGTACATATGAAAAAAAAAAAAAAAACAGCTTAAAAAACGTTGATCAGACCTACCAGAGAACTGTGTGGGCGTGGCTAATAAGCAGCTTGATTGACAGAGAGACAGTGAGTCTCCCCCCTTAAAGCAGAACCAAAATCATTATAAAGCTTTACTGTGATGCTAACTGGACGTCTACAGATAAACAGAAGCATACAGAAGGATGAAGCAATGCATGAATAAAGATATGAACATGATGGTGTACAGATGAATGAATGGGTGATAGGCAGCTACAGACAGCTGGTCTACTTCATTATGCTTTGGTTATGCTGGTTAGCTTCAGCTTGCCAAGTTTCTCTGACCCTGAAACTGGTTTGTGTGGGCGGGGCCAGACACGCCTTCTCTGTGATTAGCTGATATTAGGTTTGCTTAGTTTACATGGAAGCAGAGAAGTACAGTGAAATATACCAGCCATTTATTCGGTCATTGAAACATTGTTTAAATGGCATATTCACTATGTGTACTGTTTACATGCAAAAACAAGATTAACAGATTTTTGTTCACAAGATCTTTAAGAATGTACAATGACATGTATCTGTATCAAAACTGATTAGATCAATATTTTAAACTGAGTTTCAGGATGAATGGAATAACAGGAATAGTCCAGACTTACTTGAAAAAATGGATAATTATACATACATTATTAATACATTAAAGGAACAATCTGTAAGATGTCAGAATCAATGTGATTGACTAGAGGTTAGACTACGCTGTAGGACCAGCACTACTTCTTCATCCTCTCATGTTGGACTGAGTCAAGTCCAATTTTCCAGCATGTACAGAGAAAACAACTGTTTATACACAGCTCCTGAATAACCAAAACATAACCATGATTTTCAATAACACCAGTTTTTTACTAGTAATAACGTTATTGTGGTGCCGTTCACGCACCAGAGGGCAGTATATGGGCTAGTCAAGCATGGTCCACAAAGCGGGGCATTAAAACTGATCTGAGGCAAAATGCTGTTCCCTTTTTAATGATTTACTTTACTGGTATTTTGGATCCCACAACAACGACCATTTGCACAATACCTTCAGTGTTTGTTTGAACGTTAAACAGGCAGCGTACACGCGCTTGCTAGGGTGGGGGCAGTACAGCTTGCAATCTGCATTTTAGGTGTTTATCCAAAAACTAAAATCAAAACACTGCAAGGAAGCACTGCAGGTTCAAGTATATGCAAATTCTACGAGGATGATGACACCACTCATATGCTTCATATGACGTGCAATGTAAACTTTGGCGACAAACCTTTAAACACTGGGACATGTGGGTTATAAAGAACTGGATTTTCACTCTATGCTAGCACTCGAATACATGATTGAGTCGTTCACAGCTACTGCTAGTCTGGCTGTACGCATTATTGACGATTACGTTCCGGGACGAATGCTATTCAGTAATGAGCCGCTTTTAACGCTAGCTCATATGTACTGAATATCTTTATCACAGTAACACTCAATGACGGCTTATACTGTAGTCTAGTTAGTTCTATCTGCTGCAGTTATGATATCTTTTTCTTAGAGGTATTACAAATGTAATCAATGTGAATGTGAAGATACTCTGCAGAAGGACTGACCGTTGCTTGTCCACTTTAAGATGCATGTCCTAAATGAAGTGCTTCATCTACAAATCTTTTATTCTAAAAGGTTAAGAAAGCCAAAGCTGAGACTCTCGGTTTCAATACTGGTCCTAAAGAAGTGGGATCATCTCTAGTGGACGTGTGGCCTGTTCGGCTCTGCTCTGAAGGCTGAAAGCTTCCCTCTTCTGCTGCACTGAACTGCTGGCTCAGTGCTACGGCATAAATGAATACATGTCACTTGAGGGTGTGGCTTCACTTCCAAGCGTGGCTACTAAGGAGATCACTGCACTAATGAAGGCATCCATACAAGTCACATGAGAATTTACTACGCAGAGCCTTCAATTCCAGTAAATCTGGAAGTTACAGCTTAGTTTAGGACTAGCCAGCCTGCTGACTACTCTACAGGACTGATCATCTTGTCAGGAAGCCAAAACAAAAATAAATACAATGAATGTGCATATACCAGCACTGGGTTACTGTTAGAGAACTTGGCTTGAGTTTTTTCATTTTGAACACAAATTCATACCCAAATTCGAGTTCGTGATTTTAAGATATTAACATTAAAAAAAGCGACCAGACTGTCAGAGACTGTGATTTCGAGCGAGTTATTACTGCTGTGCAGTTAGCATCGTTTGGGCTAACAGGCTAGCTAACATGTGTTACTGGATCCCACCTGAAACCTTATCCACAGGCTAAGCAGCGCTACGCAGCTGCTACACAACCTTAAGAGTAAAAGACAAAAAGAAAATCACAGCCTTCACTCACTCCCTAGCTGTGCTGCTAACATTCACCCCACGACCTTATCCTGTTTCTCCAAGTTACCAGCAGACGACAAAAGCCTGCAATCCCAAGTTGGACGTTTAGCTAGCTGCTGGCTAAAGAACGTGACTCAGTCGCGTTAGCATGCAAGCTAACGTTAATCTACGCTCAACCACTCTTTACCGGCGCTCAAAAACCCTGATTCTTTACATCTTTAACGTTATTTCGAGCACACGCTGACCATCTGCCCTGTGATAAAAAATAACCATACTGTGATTTATTCATTTTCTGATGTGCGTCTTGAGCCTCGAGTTAGCTTACGATACGGAATTTTCCAGTCCACCTTAAAACGCTGCAGCGTTTACGTCCTGGCGCCTGTGGGTTTACAAGCGCCACAATGCAGCCGCCGCACCATTTAAGGTGGAACTGATAATTGGAATACGAAGCTAACGCCAGCTTCGTAGCTGGGGCCTTTCCAGCAAAACTAAGCAGGAGCAACGCCGCCTCCTCCCATTTCACTTCATCTGCTGATAACGGAATATAAAAAAACAGCAGTGCCAGCTTTATAAACGTGTCACTACGAGTTTGTTCAGTTAAAAAATTCCCAGTGTTCCTAAAAGGGAAAAGGCCTGGAATTAAGACAGCTAGCTGGCTAACTCGCGTGTGGAGGGAGCGGATAAACCGCAATGGTCAACGAGTAGCCAAGAAAACAAAGTTAAACGTTACCGTCGTATCTCTCCGCTTGTTCGGCGAGCTTTGCCTGGTATACGAAGTGCTCTCGGTCTGCCATGGCGCTGGGCGTTTGGGGACAGGCGGTGCTGGAGCGAGGCTGGGCGGGTGTGTGCGGCTCTATCGGCGGGTTGTGGAGCAGCAGTAGTAGCGGCGGCGACTCGGAGCTCCCACTCTACCGGTACCTCCGCTCTAAAGATGGCGACTTAACTCTATCCGGGAAAGCTTACACACTTACACACACACACACACACACTCAGGCTTAGAGTAGCGCGCGCACACACACACACACACATACAGCCTGGTCAGTGCCCGAACTTCACCATATGCAGTTCACTTCAGTGTCCAAATGTTTGTGGACACCTGTCCAGGGTTAGTCATGGGGGGGTTGTCTTCTCCCTGGAAAGGCTTTGTGAGGATTTGACTGCATTCAACCACGAGAGCAATAGTGTGGTCAGGAACTGATGCTGGATCCCTGCTGAGAAATAAACAGTCCAGACCAGCATCTATTCTGCGCTGGTATGCTGGTTTAACTGGTCACCCCAGGATGGTCTTGATGCTGACCAGCATACCAGCGTCCAAAACACAACAAACGGGTTGAGTTCCAGCCATGCTGGGTTATTCCGGCTTTTCTGTCAGGGGTGGTTAGTACTGGATCATTCCATCAAATTCCAAAGATATTGGATGGAGTTCCACTGCTTCACAGCCCGAGGCTTTACACTGGATGTTGAAACTTTGCTGATGCTGGAGCCACAAGGGTATTACTGAGGTCAGGTACTAATGTTCTGTACAGAGTTCTGGATCCAATACCTTCGGGATGAGGTGGATTAGTTCTGGATCCAATACCTTCGGGATGA
Organism: Megaleporinus macrocephalus; assembly: GCA_021613375.1. NCBI lineage: Eukaryota > Metazoa > Chordata > Actinopteri > Characiformes > Anostomidae > Megaleporinus > Megaleporinus macrocephalus. The sequence goes on along the minus strand of CM038726.1, from coordinate 29,023,567 downwards.
GGTGGATTAGTTCTGGATCTAATACCTTCAGGATGAGGCAAATTAGTTCTGGATTCAATCCCTTTTTTGGATGAGGCAGATTAGTTCGGAGTGTGGAAATACCTTCTGAGTGTGGCGGACTAATTCTGGATCCCATACCTCCTGGATGAAGCGGTTTAGTTCTGGATCTCATACCTTTGGGATGAGGCAGATTAGTTCTGGATCCCATACCTTTGGGATGAGGCGGATTAGTTCTGCATCTCATACCTTTGGGATGAGGCGGATTAGTTCTGGATCTCATACCTTTGGGATGAGGCGGATTAGTTCTGGATCTCATACCTTTGGGATGAGGCGGATTAGTTCTGGATCTCATACCTTTGGGATGAGGCAGATTAGTTCTGGATCCCATACCTCCTGGATGAAGCGGTTTAGTTCTGGATCTCATACCTTTGGGATGAGGCAGATTAGTTCTGGATCCCATACCTTTGGGATGAGGCGGATTAGTTCTGGATCTCATACCTTTGGGATGAGGCAGATTAGTTCTGGATCCCATACCTCCTGGATGAAGCGGTTTAGTTCTGGATCTCATACCTTCGGGATGAGGTGGATTAGTTCTGGATCCCATACCTTTGGGATGAGGCGGATTAGTTCTGGATCCCATACCTTTGGGATGAGGTGGATTAGTTCTGGATCTCATACCTTTGGGATGAGGTGGATTAGTTCTGGATCTCATACCTTTGGGATGAGGCGGATTAGTTTTGGATCCCATACCTTTGGGATGAAGTGGGTTTCACTGCTCCACAGCCCAGTGTCAGGTAATGGTTCTATTAGAAACCATGCATTCTATATGGAAGTTTGTAGAATCTCCATGTTTTTAGCATGGAGGCTTTACACTAGATTAGTGAGCTCAGGGACTGATGTTGGATGATTAGTTCTGGATCACTCCAATTCATCCCAGAGGTACTAGATGAAGATCCATTGCTCCACAGCTCTCACAGGCTTAACTCTTCATATAGATGGTTCTTCATAGGCTTTGTAGTAAAGGAGATAGCTCTATTTAGAACTATGGAGTCTATATATAATAATGTTGATCAGTGTTATTAATAGGAAGTTGGACCCCCACCTTAGCCACAGTGCTTATTCTGGGAAGGATTTACAGTAGACAATGGAACATTACCATGAAGATTTGATTGCATTCAGCCACAAGAGCATTAGTGAGGTCAGGTACTGATATTGGCTAGTTTAGTTCATCCCACAGTTATTATATGGAACCTCATCACTCCAGAAATCACAGGTTCACAGCCCCACAGCCCAATGATGGGGGACTTTATACCCCCTTACACTCTTAAAGGGTCGTTCTCTAATAAAAGGAATAGCTCTATGAGCATTAGAATGAACACTTCGTGCTTAAACTGTTTTTCAGATTGACAGAGTGTGTTGTATGTGGTTCTATATAGGACCATATACAACATGTTCTTAAGAACTGAAGAACTGTTTCACAATGTCCAGAACCATTTAAGCATGAATTGGTTTCATATAAAACCAATGTCCTATACCAGAGGTCAGTAATAGGTGGACTGCGGTCCAGATCTGGACCCAAACTGATAAACTATTGAGAATGATTTAATCTTGTCTGTGTTTATTTTAAGCGACGGAGCTTTTCTCGTCTCTACGGTATACGGGCTTTACGGCGCAGTGAACTCAGAGACTAATCACGTGCACTGTAAGATCACCAACAGCGCTCCTCCTCCAATCAGATCTGTGCACATTGGGGCGTGCGGCGCTCACACAGGTGAGGTAGGAAGCGAGGAGCAGCAGCCGGAGACTAAAGCGAGTCAGAAAGAATAAAAACAGAAAAGTGAACAGAGAGAACTGAGTGTTTAACAGGAACGGTTCTGGAATGAACCTGCTGGTCTAGTTTTGGAGAACACCGCTCTGTACAACCAACATGTTAATCTGTGAAGCTGAGTTAACAAGAAGACACACGTTTTATTTATTTTCTCTATAAATACACACTTTAAGATCCACTTTTTTTCAAAAGCATTCTGTTTTTTTAATGTAGCCCTTGTTTTTATTGAAGTGAGTAAAAAAACATTTATTAGTAGTTTATAAATAATTAATTCAGTTCAGCATTTAAACAGTAAATATACTGAAATATACTGAACGGTATGTGTGATGTGTTGGTGTTTCAGTAGCTGATGGTATGAGATGCTGATACTAGACTACTTCAGTAAACAGGATACACCACTGAATCAGAACACAAGAAATAATGATGGTCTGGACCGGCCTGAGGAGATCTCCTCTAACTGGACCTTACTGACCTCTAAAGAAACACCCCTGTTCTATACAGAACCATCTCCTTAACTAAAGAACCATACTGGCGGTGTTGAAGTTGCTTCTTAAATCAGATCCTTTATGACAGAAGTACACACTGTTATTTTCAAGTGATCAGATCAGATTTGTGCCGGTCTGCATGGGCTGCTGTTGTAACAGTGTAGGCAAATCCCAGCACTTCAGTCACTCTGGATTTGGCACTGTTGTTGTTTGTCACATCGCAAGTGGTGCAGAAGACAAATCTGTTCTGAGCTGCCAGAACGTCTAGACTGAGCAACATGTCAAATTGGAGTCACATTTAAAAATCACCTCAAAATATGCTTTAAATCCAAATAGCAAAAATCAGATTTCATGTCTGTCTAGCTCAGTGGTATTGAATTAGAGTTCAGTAGGAACCAGTTAGAGGAGATCTCCTCAGGCCGGTCCGGACCATCATTTCCAACGTGTGTTCTGATTCAGTGGTGTGTCCTGTTTACTGAAGTAGTCTAGTATCAGCATCTTATACCATCAGCTACTGAAACACCAACACATCACACATACCGTTCAGTATATTTACTGTTTAAATGCTGAACCGAATTAATTATTTATAATTAATAATTAAGTGTACTAATAACATACTAGTCCACTGAGTCTGCCTTACTAAGACAAGATGATGCTATAGTCCACTTCAGGAAAACCCTTGATAGACCAAAGACTCTGAATGATCACATTCTTCAAAACACAAGCAATTGTACCCCAAAAAAAGAAAAACTAAACACATCAGGAGCGAGTCAGCTGTCACTAATAGGTTTTTTATTATTTACTAAGTATATTAACACATTACATGCCTCATAAAACGTAAATCTGAACTTCAAATAATGTAGTTAGAATACAATCCAATGGCACATTTCTGATTATTTCCAGAACAGTTTTCTCTTTGCTTTTCCTTCCCCTTCATCCTCCTTCACCACGAGGAAGATGGAGGAGAAGCAGCTTTGGGGATACAGAACAATAAGAAGACACAAAGGGGAGGATTCTCAGTCAGTCATATGAGTCAGAAAGGAGGAGGCAATCAGGAGGTAAGGTGCATAATATCTCATGATTCAGTGTGAAGGATGGCACAACGAACAACAGACCTCCTGACAAAAGCTTCTTGATTGTAATGACTCAAGATCTTCACCCACTTGTCAGTTGGATAAAAGACGAAGTAGTGGCTTGGGTGTGAATGTGTAAGTAAACATAAAAACAGGTTAAAAAAAGGAAAAGATGGTCAAACACATGGGTGGGGGTCAACATCTTTGCACTTTCATTAGGACTGTCACACTTAATTCATTTTACAGTGACTGATCTTATGGTTTGAGTTGCCATTGATAAACACGTCATGTGCAGGTCTTTATAAAGCTGTGTACAGCAGTCTACACTTTCCCCACAAGGGGCGCCATTAGCACAGAAGCTGCTTTTGTGTGCATTGCTAGGAGAGGGGAAACCCGCACTAGCAGGATCTCACAAATATGACATGAAATGAATGTAATGTTTGTAGTTACAAACTTTATATATAAATATATATAGTATAAGGGTTTTGTTAGACTAGGCTTAACAGCTTGCCACACAACACAAAACCAGGCTGCTCCAATAACATTCAGGTTACTAAGCAAACAACACCTGTTACTAGTGTGTGTCAGATATTTCAAATGTCTATGTTTAAGCAGAGCTGGTTTAAGCAGTATTAAACCCTGTGTCAGAAGTGGATGTACACTGCCGTTACCCTGGCCCAACCTTGCACTAGACTTCCTACATAATACTGTAGAACGAGCATCAACGCAGAGGTAGAACTTTAACAGAGTCAGAGTATCAAATCAGAATTTGTAAACGTAAATGTTGGCTGTACTTCCAGGTGAATAACACATCTAGTCAGCTTGTTTTAGGCAGCAGTAAATATAAAAAAAAAAATTGTGTTTGAGGCTGTATGCTAAAACGTATTGGGGGAAAAAATAGGGTCCATGTGTCTTTAAGACTTGCAAAGCTGTTGCCTTCTAATGTTTTAAAGATTGTTAGGGAACCGCTATGGGCCTTCTGCCTCATCCACCCATGACTCACCTAATTCTGCTTGTTATGATTAGTTTCATTTGAAACTGCAATTTAAAAAGCACGCTAAAGTGACTGGATATCACCTCAGAGCAGCTAGCCCTGACACAGGATCTGATCCAAACAGGCTCAGAGAACCAGCTTTCAAAGGCTGGCAGTTGCTGAACATGACTGGAATCCCATCCCATCAGCTATTATCATGATCATCCTTAAATTTACATTTGTTTTTAATGAAAGGGGGTAAGCACCAGAAAAGCTGCAGTAGCACATGTTTACAAATAAATGCTGACCTTAGGGGCATCTAACTTGGGAGTCATTCATAATGAATATGTAGAAACACACAGCTACTCAGTATTTTAATGCTTCATCACAAGATCAGTGAAAACCTAACTTCTTAGTAAGTATCAGCATTTAGTAAAGAATATTAGTGCAGCACATGCAGCGTTATCCACCTGGAAGTAAGTTCTTTGTTGTTGTGATGTGACACTGATTTTACCTACACAAAGTGAAGGTTTCTGGAGTAAACACTGAACTATGCAGCCACGAAAAGTTTATGAAGTAGTTGGCCAAAAGCAGCATTGACTTCTCCAACGTTGGCATTAAACTGACGTTAAGCATCAAATCAAATTTGCTGACACCTGCAAACACATTTAAATTACCCCACTAACCTCTCTCACAGCCTAATAGACACACACTCACACATCTAGCATTTTCTGCTTAGTGTTGTTTTCAATATGAAGCATATTCAAGGATTCATTTTGGAATCGTTCACAGGCTCAGTATATTGCTCAGCACAGTGCACAGTTTTTATTGCTTGGCTTTAAAAAGTAAAAGAAAAACAAATTCCTGATTAACTGTCAAAATAATCAGCAAATTATTATTATTATAGAATCACCACTGTGGTGTATGGTGACAGCCCTAATTTGAATGCAGGGTTGTGCATCACTACACAACTCAGAGTCGCATATGAATGCATGTTGTGTGTCAGTTCGAGACTTGCTGGAAGTGCAGGGATATTTATTCTTATGCTATACAATTAAAATAAAACAAAACAAACACAAAAGCTTGTGTACAAGCTTCCCAAAGCCTCTCAGTCTCTCTAGTTCTCTGTGACGTTAACAGAATGACCGGTCAGTCAGTGAATGCAGTTTCTGTCTTGAAGGATAACGTATCGCTCTCTTACTCGCCACTGGTCTCCGATTCAAGTCAGTCATTCATTCCTTTGTACAGTTTTTGCCCTTTTTTCATTGCACTGAGCAAAGAGCCAAGTGAGATAAGGCTGGAGAAAGAAAAGGATGACAGCAGCTTGGATTACAAACAGTGGTTTTCACACCAAGACACATACGAGAACGAGCAAGCCGAGGAGCGTAATGGAAACGGTTGCGTAATCCTAATTTGTACTGCTATTTAACCAGGACTGGGACCAATTAGACTTATCACGATTTTTTAAATTCAATAATAGCTACATTTTCCACTTTTTGGATTTGTTTTTGTGCCGTGAATTAGTTTCTGCATGAAACAGCTTTAAGGCTTTATCTTTTCCACCAGCACTATAATAATAATAATAATAATAATTAATAAGTCATATAACCGTTGTTTATAGTACATTGATCAATCATCTTGTCTTGATTTATCAATTTTTTTAAACTGCTGATAGTCCCAACTGTATACTTAACCTATACTTACATTGGCACTGTATTAAAATCAAAAGAAAAAATGTAATAAACTATGAAAAGCAACACTATGGTCCCACTTTAGGAGATGACATCATCTCGCAATGTCGGACAAAAGATAATTATTGGTGAAATCCTATAGAACCTGATCCTGTAGCTTTACAATACAATTGCATGACATACAGAGTTCAAACAACTACACCTGGGCCTACAACAGCACACAAAACAGAAATAATAAAGAAATGCACACAATCATATGTGGACAGTCAAGTGAAATGTTGGCAACTACCAAAGTTCACAGAAGTGAAGGGACAGGTTGTATTACTTGGCTCATCATATAAAATAAATATACTTCTGCTAGTAGAGACCACATTATGTGCCCTTAAGTCTAGTTTCCATAGCTTCTTAGGAATTCTGTGCATCAAGTGTTTAAGGCACATCAGCTTTCCATCTTTGATCTTTCCAAACGTACATTTATTAATTTGTCTTAAACCAGGGATCAATTTACACATAACTCAACCTTTAAAATAGTCCTGTTCTAACTTTTACACAGTGGACTGATCACAGTTATTCAAGCTGACTGCAATTACTTTCCAGAATCATCTGTGGGAACACTCTGTGGAGGCATGTTATAGCAAATGTGTTGAGAAAACACATTTAGAGATATATTGTAGTTGTCATATAAACAAAGCTTTAGACCGATGCTAACACCTTTAGAGGGCAACGGTGAGTAATGTTGGTTTATTTGAGCTTTTCTGTCATCTCACAGCTAGAAACATGCCTAAAACATTATCAACAGACCGTGAAGAAATAACAGTTTCGATGGTGTCAGTCGTCTGCATAGTGTGTTGCAGATACACCACAATCAGTTCATACTAGGGGTGTTAGAAAATATTGAATATGGGGATATTATGTTTGGTGATACTGTATCAATTCTCAAAAACACAGTATCGATACACAGATTCCTGGCAGACAGTGAATCATTGTGTTGTGTTTAAACCTCTGACCACTAGATGGCAGTGTTGTAATTCATTTTCAGCTCCACTCCAACATTAACAAGCAGCACAAGGGTGCAGTGCTATTGTAAGCATTGGCAAACCTGTTCATATAGTGGTGTGTTTTCATAGTAGGTTTGGAAAAATTGCAATATATCACTTTGCTTGCAGTATCGCAATATATTGAATCGTGATCGCTGTATCACGATACATATTGTATCGCCAGGTTCTTGCCAATACACAGCCCTAGTTCACATACAATTAAACTTTTAAACTAGGCCAGCTGCAACTATTACACAATCAACTAAATACAATTATTCAAGCTGGCTGTCATTCATTTCAGTGGAGTTTCCATGAATTTAGCATGCTAACCAGCTATCCTCAGCCTGCCTGGTATCGTAATACCACTGTGCACCTCATGAGGCAACAGTGAGTCACAGCAGGACTGTTTCTTATAGTGCAGTAAGCAAACAGCTGTTCATACAAAAATCAAGAACGAGGGTCTGCATTTCCTTGTTTCTTATGACAGGCATGGACACCATGATATTTGTCTGGATTATGAATTCGATGGGTTGCATCATCTTACAAATGCCTCCTTTAATAGTCGCACACAATTAACAAAAAACAACAACTGTTGATGGCAATTATTTAAACGACAATTAACTGGCAGCTGTTTTCACCATTGTGACAGGCCTACCATGCTTTTAAGCTGTGATATCACATCAGAAATCTAGTGAACTCCAAGAAGACCCTTTTAAAACCATCTCTGTGACCATGTTCATGTTCGCCAGCCAGGATGATCAATGGATGAATGGATTCAATTTAAATGCCTTTACTGATTAAATGTGTTTTAGGCCAGAATTGAAAGATGAAGATTCTGAATACTAAACAGAAACAGATACAAAACATAAAAGAAACACACTGAAATGTTTTGGGCTACAAGTTTAGCTACAACACAGTCCGGACTGGCTGGGTGGCATTTTGAGCTGGATTAGGAAGCACACAGCTGAACCGGATTTTGAGAGCATTCCATGAACGAAGAACCAATCAGCAGACTGCCTCAGCCTTCCTAGAGTCCTGACTGGCTCAGCCGACGAAGCTCATGATTGATAGCCTGAGGGTTCGGAATGCTGTCACAGACAACGAGGCTCCGGTTCACCGTGAGCTCACCTGCCAAGCACAGCTGTTGCGGCAGCCTAGGCCCTATCAGAGAGAGAGACCCTGAGAACGCTGGAGACACCCTGCAGGACCCACCTGTCTGTGTCTATCTAGCCTGCCTTTCTTTCAGGCCTTAGGATAGCCTGATGACACTGGAATAAATGAGACTGGATACTTCCGGATACAATACGATAATTCTGGTGTTCTCTGAAGTGGGAAAGCTACGGGGTCTGATCTAGTAATGCGGAGAATGCAATAGTGGTTAGAAGTTTTAGCAGAGCAGATCATATGCGACTGGAGAAGAGAACAAAATACACAGTGGTGTTGGTTTCGCATAGTGTGCTCTGCATCTTTGGCACAGGAGGAGGGCGAGTGTGCGTGGAGGGGAAGTGGAGGGTGGGGACTTGGGAGCGAAAGGACAAGGAGGAAGAGAAAGAAGAAAGTGGATGCTTTTCTTTGTCATTTAGTCAGTATCTAAGGTCATCTGTCATAAGCTTTTTTTCCCTGGAAAATGAAAACAGCAAATCTGGGAATGTGGACCGACTCAGGATTTTTCCCCTTGTCCTTCAATAGGAGCTCCCATTTGCAAACAACGTTCCAGAACGTGTCATCTGGAAACGCAGACAGTTACCAGCAGGGACATCAGGCATGATACACGGGGTAAAATACAAAAAAATCAAATAATAAAAAAAGTAATTGGCATAATATTTAGCATGTAATGATACATAATAATATATATGTCTTTTTCCATCATAATATTTTCCATTTCAGTACAAAAGGAGGACCGGAGCTTGACTGGTAGTGTTGGTAGGACCCAGATTAGGGTGTTGTAGATTTCCAGAGGAGGGCAGTGCAAGCCCAGTCACACAGTCTATAGGACGAGAGACAGTACTGCCTCTCTTTTTTTTTTTCTCTCTTTCCATCAGCAGTCAGAGGGTATTGCCCACTCTCTTGTTCCAAGAGTTCCTACCGCTCTGGTTTTCAGACAACAGTCTTAAAAAAGAAAAGAAAAAGAAAAGAAAAAAAAAAAAAAAGGAGGGAATGCCGCAAGTGGCTAGTTTTTACGCACATGAATCTATCGAAGCATGTGGTCCTTGTCTATGTATGGCAGGTGTGCGTGAACTGTGAACTCTACACTATTGTTATATGAAAGTGGGTATAGCTGGGAGAACTATAGGCCTATAGGAAGATGAGGAAGATGTCAGGGCAGCTGAATACTGCTGTGGTCAAACACCCAAGATAGACTAATTTTAGCTTGCGCAGTTGTGTACGGATGTGATGATTGGAACAGTCATGACAGAGTGTGGAAAACTGCAGTGTGTCTGTGTGTGAGTGTGTGTGTATGTGTGCGAGTGCACATGTGCCTCAGCTCTCGTCCTCAAGCTGTTGCTGGTCCAGGAGGCGGACGTGTGTGAAGGGGAAATGGCCTTTCTTGCCCTTGCACTCTCCCTCCCACTGGCCGTTCACGTTGATCTTGGTCACCGTCACCATGTCGCCCACCTGCACACACAAACCTCAGTTAAGAGAGCACAAGTTCAACCATCCGTTACTCTGCTGCTGCTTAATGGAGAACATATGCACCAGGCATGGTCATATATATTAGGGGTGTAAGAAAATACCGAAATATCAAATATTGAGATATTATGTTTGGTGATACAGTGTTGATTCTCAAAAACACAGTATTGATACACAGATTCTCGACACACAGTGAATCAGTGTGTGTTGTGTTTAAACCTCTGATCACTAGATGGCAGTGTTGTAATCCATTTTCAGCTCCACTCCAACATTAACAAGCAGCACAAGGGCGCAATGCTATAGTAAGCATTGACAAACCTGTTTATATAGTGGTGTGTTTTAATTGTAGGATTTGAAAAATCGCTATATATCACTTTGCTTGCAATATATTGAATCATGACCGCTGTATCACCATAAGTAAAAAAAAAAAACTATCAACAATGTAATTAAAATGTATCCTAATATATATATATATATAGACTGGCTTGCAGTATTTTTGTCCATCCATTGAAAGTTTTCAGCCAGGAATGTTCAAGAATGGCAGTTCTTGTTCTCAGAAAAAAAAAACAGCTGAATTTTAGCAGGAAAAAAAAAAAGAAACTATCAATAAGCCAAAAACAATGTCAAAACTTCACAAAACTATTTAATGCTGATTACAATGAGAAATTCTTTACAATGAGAAAAGTCCCTCCCAGTGTCTATAAGGGAGCAATATCAAGAGAGGATACAACACCAAGAACATCTCCATTGCAGGTTTAACTTTGTGGCACATACTGTGTCTTACCTGTTAAACAAATGATTAATTAGTTACTTACTGCTTCTGTTTAGTCAAGTGTGTTTTTGGTTTCAGCCAAGAACTTCCATTTCAGCGTCTCCCTAACTTGTCATTTAATTTAGTTCCTTTACTCTCCCACTGTAGTCTTATCCAGTTCCACACTCTAGCTAGACCTCTCTAATCACACGATTCTACCCACATTGGGGTGAGAGCTAAGCATGTGCTTCCTCTGATACAGGTGAAGCCATGCCATCTTTTCAAACCGCCTTTAGTACATCGCCAACTGGACAGCTGATCTGCATATCATCATTGTCCAAAACGAAGATGAACTTTACAGCGGAGGACAGAACAGTCTTTACTTTCAATGTTAGTTAATGGAAGGGTATTTTATTAAAAGCAGTTTGAGCAATTTCATTGGTCCTCATGATGATCAATGTAAAAGACAACTGTAGAGTTCAAATTACATAAAAGAAGCTACAAAGTTTCATATACTTTGTTTTCTTTAGATAGTGACAATATCACAGAATCCTATAGTAAAGATTACTATAATACTGACAAACACTGGATTCTACGAGTATAGATGATGGGCTTATTTAGGAAAATACATTAAAGTCTAATGTTACAGTTACTTAGAGCCGCAGATCCATGGCCCAGAATGCTTACAGAACACAGTATGTGCAGTGCTCACGCTGTGTATGTCTGGAACACAGAGAAAGCTGTGTCTTAGCTATTAAACAAATGCTGTTTTCTTGATCTTCATTCTGGGGGTTATTTCACAATGTGTTCCTGTGCTCTCTGCACTGGTTAACTGGGGGTGGGAATCAATGCAGGCTTCTGATACAGTATTATAATGATTCCTAAACCACTTATGAGAGGCTATATATATATATATATTATGAGAGGATATATATATATATATATCATTGCTGTCCAACAGAAAACAAGAATTTCCAAATAGGCAACTTTACAGGAGAGGACAAAAACAGTTTTTAGTTTGAATGGAGGTGAATGGAACCAAAATTATGCAAGCTATTATGAAGCATTTCTATTGATCCATTCGTCATGAAGTTCTCACACAATGTAAACGGTAGCTGTGAAGTTCAAATCATGTAGAAAATTGAAAAACGGAGATATGTTTTCCTTTGCACAGCAACGATATTCTACTACGACTCATCGTTACAGGATAAAACATACTTATATCACTGCAAATTATATGGTCCAAAAAAGTTTATATAATAAGGATTAAACTTAAAGACAACAGAGCTGCAGCAATATTTAAAACTCCTTTTACAATTACAA